>JAIUSX010000977.1:5000000-6250000 GCA_026573805.1 Hesperophylax magnus | reverse complement strand
TTTTTTCCAAAATGAAACTTATTTAGACACACTAAGCGATATTTTTTTGTCCAGCGCAATTTATTCCAGTAAGTGTAATTCTCTCCATGTGTAATTTCGTATGTGTATAATTCTGGCAGTGTTATTAATATGGTTACGTGTAATTCACTCCTGTGTAATTTCGTTCTGACACTGTATTTTTTTACCCACGTAACTGAGCTCGGCGTCATTGTTTAAAATAAATACCAATCAACGGTAGAAAGTTTAACTTTGAAAAGCAATATGAAGCCCTCCGTTTTTTTCAAGTATTGAGAACATAATCTCCTTTCTGTTTGGGACTTATATCAGATATTTAATTTTCCTACCTTTCTATTTCGGGCCACCGTTACGAGACTTATAACAAATTAAAAAGTCTGAAAGCAAAATAATTATTAAGCTGTTTTCCCGATATCAATTTCAAGATCAAGTTCGTGTGTTTTTTTTTTGTTCAGTGCTTAGGGCTTCTCTCTGGGTGTAATTATTACCTTTTTCATATTGAAAATCGATAGCATTATTTATTTTATTTTACTGGTGAAACAAAAGGTACCCAATTATTCTGTTTGTAGGAGACTCAAATAAACACTCGGATGAAAAGAAAAGTAATAATACACGCACAAATAATGTGATGTTGATTTGTTATATGTTACTAGCCAAGACCCTTGAGAAATTGCGGAATATAAAATAAATAAAAAAAGTTTTTTTAATTTTTTTTTAAATAACGCAGGACAAAAAAAGCTCAGAAAAATATACGGTCACATCTAGGACTCGAACCCAGGACCCTTTCCTTTGCCGGGGCACCGCTCTACCAACTAAGCTAATGGGACCCTATTGCCTTCGGTCATATTTAATTGTATCATACTTCGAATAAGAACTACCGACATCGCCTTCATTTTTCTCACCGCACATTTTTATTGGCTGCTATTTTTATGTATGATCGTTGCATCTACGATATTATCTTCAATAATTAAATAAAGTTTTTTTTATTTGCACGACCTTAGGTTCTTAGGTTCGTCCGTTAGGCCGGGCCCCGCGCTGAATATTTTTTCTTTCTATTATCAAAAAAGAAAAAAAATAGGAGCAGATCGGGGACATACATACCTGCCTATTTTTTTAAATTGCCACGGCTGAGAATCAAACCGCGATTAACTATGTTGACCATTACACCACCAACTAATGTAAGAAAGGCGAAATAAATTCATTATATGGTCTGAAAACTTAAGAATTAAGTTTTTTGAGTTTTTACATTACGTGCACATTTAAGAGTGTTACAACAGAAATTATATCAACAAAAATAGTAATTTTGGATGTATGTGCATCCTGCCTAAATCTGGTTCAAAGATATCTTAATCGTTTTGAATCAAAGTATGTAGGTGGGTCCCCTCCAATGATGAACCTATTACTAAAATCTCAAATGTTTCTAGAGGGATCCCTCGGGAAGTTACTAATTAATCGTCTAGAAAAATAAAATCTGGTTATGGTTGAAAAATAGTATACACGAATAGTAAGTAATAAATACGCCTTAAAAAATAACACTACGTCGATATTTTCATTACCAAAGTGTTTTTTTTTTATTTATTCGCATGGCACTTACACGCGAATACTTTATATCCTTTAAAATCTAAAAGCTTATAATTAAATCGTTAAACAAGTTGTTTTTATAAGCTTTTTATTTTTTTAAATCTTGTATTTTTGTCTGATTGAATAAAATATGAAAACTCATGTCTAGCTGTCAGTTTGACTTTTAGATTTAATTGGACACTTGTGTAGTGTAAAGCTGATTTAAAGCGACTACACTATGTTTATTTTGACAGTGTATTTATTTAAGTCGTATTTCGTTTCCTAAGTTCTGTTATTTTTATTTGCGTGACGCCTAAAAGCTTTGCATTGCTTTCGGGAGGCTGTCAATAAATTGAACGTAATTAATAAATTAATAATGCACCGGCGCTGCACATCTAATAAACGCCTGCATTCTCGTTTGCTGATGTCTGCTTTCAGTTTATAATGTTTTATCTTGGAGATACCATATTGCAATTACCTGCGATTAATTACTTGTAACTAGGTCCATTATATAAATTCCCCTATCTTGACTCAGGAGCTGGGATTACTGCACCAACAGGGCCCGCGGATACTTTAATAGTAGACAACTGTTAACATTGTACAAATCGCAAGTGTGCCCCACGGTTGAATTTAGCAGCCACCTCTGGTCTGGAGCCCCAAAATATCTGAAAAACCCTGTACAGAAACGGGCGGTTCGTTTGATAGATTCTCCTATCTTGACAAACGAATTGCAATCTTTAGAGCACACACATTAGGTAGGTATACTGTCCTTGTTTTACCGGTATAACAGTGGAAGATGCTCCGAGGAACTAGCGTCATTGATCCTATCGGCACCGTTGCGTAGTCGGGAAACACATCAAACGCGCACCCAACATATGTACAGGGTTGATATTTTTCAAATGAGAACGGGTCGTTTCTACGACTCGTTCTTTAGTTCAACAGCTCGGCTGGGGAAGGATTTGCCGACCTATGCTTTTACTCCCTCCTAAAACATAGGTCTCTTCAAGACCAGTGTTCACTCATTCCTCTCCTCAAAATGACCGTCCATATAGCATCCCTAAAGATGACATAGGCCCTAGGGAAATTACTTTCCTCTGGTCCTCCTGCGAGGAGTTAACGTAAAAAAATAACAAACTTCTATAATGTTTTAAACAACTTAACCTTCTCCTAACCTCTTGGAATTCAAGATCTCAAGAATCTCAAGATTCTGGACACATTTAGCGATGGCCCTCCGAACTTTACAACATTTCTTGATTCTCCCATTTTTACCAGACTTAGCTTCACTCAAACTTTATTGTCTCTAGTTTTTACATACCTACTAGCTTATTGTTTCTTGTTTACTTGCTACTGTACACCATTATTGGACTGTTGGTATTTATTTCTTTTGTAATATTTTTTACTAAACCTCTGTGTGGTTTGCATATTAATAAACTCAAATAAAACCTTTATCCAATATTATTAAAAAATCCTTATTTTTCAATGGACGTTTTTATTTTTGACTTAATTCGGTATTTATCCATCTATCTATTTACATTAAAAAAAATATATATGTGACCTGTGGCAGGCGGGCGGCGTGTATTTGATTTTGCACTTGACCTTCAACACAATAGGAAGGTTACTGTATTAGCCTGATTTCAAAAAACTCGAGCAACGCCGAGGACTTCAGCTAGAGGTTTATATTTTGTTATTTGAGAAAGACATTCGAAATTTTATTGCGTGTTAAACAATTATCTTTCGTGAAATTTTTAATTGTATTCCCAGTATTTCTGATAATGACACATTTGTACCCCGTTTCCTACTTCGTATTCGAAATGCAGCCATTGTTGCGTGGGTCATAAAAAAAACAATATTGTTTAAAAGTTGCTAGCTGTTTTTGATTCGGCCATGAAACGATCTGATGGATGTTCCGAAGACGGTGATGTTACTAGACTTGAATTGTGATTTATTCCGCGAAGGAAATAACATTATTACGTACGGCGACGACGGCAAGGACCTGGCATTTTATCCCCGACATAATTAAATGTAGTTACTGTCTAGTAGTACCTATGTACCGAGCGTTCGTCTTCTCTGAGATAGACAAAGTCAGATATTTCCAACAAGTCAAATTTGTAGAGGGCGGTGAATGTCGTTTAAATTAAATCATTTGTCAAACTACTTGTTCGCGTGGTGTTAAATTATGGAAGAATTTATAATATTCTGCTGTGTAGATACGGGGTCGGATAACCTTAGTAAAAATGACCTACCCGAAGTTATGTAAAGCCAATAAACGCATAAATAAATGATCACAAAACGAATCTGGCCCAAATCACTTTAGCAGTGTTTATGTGATTATATTCTGCGACTCCCAATATTTTCGCTGTCTCTGGTGGAAAATAATTGAATTGCCATTAGCCAATGGAAGGGGAGGATTGAAGGGTTTATTTTACACTTTTAACACTTTAATCACTTTTTTGAGATGGGCGGATCCCGAAATTCTAATGAACCACGCTGAACGTGCTTTTTTATAATACGTTGAAATTATCAATAAAGTAAATCAATTTATATTTTCCATCAACCTTGTATCGAGGTGTGAAACTTCTCGTTCATCGTTTTTTAATGTTAATTAATGTGTTTTCTCCTTTGTTTCAGGTATGAAAACCATTTTTTTCTCTATGGTAATTATCATCGCGAAAGCAATATTCAGGTAAAATAATAATAAAAATTACTTATTTCTCACTACGATATACTTGCATCATTTGAATAACGCAAGCTTATACATTAAAATACAATTAACTTCATGATTTATGTCACGTTTCTTTAGATATAACTTATGTCTTAACATCACCCTTCTATCAAAACACCCCCAGACACAGTATAATCACTTGTGTAAATTACACCTTTTAAAAACGATGACATAGACATTTTCCATTCATCGTTCATTTGGGTACATTTTGCAGGTCCGGGGTTTTGAGGCTCTGCTCTCGGAGGGCGCCTGCGTCCCTCCACCCCCCGCGCCTCCCATCACCCTATCACCCCCCTCTACCCCGCGAAGCCTTCATCCCCTAGCTGGCAGGCTGCTCCGTCAGTCGGCCGCCCCTACCGTCCGAGGCAGGAGGCCAATACGAAACTCGTTCCCTCGTGCTACCTAACTACCGGTGTTCCACAAGTCCGCGCTTTGGGACCTTTACGATTTGTTTTGATCCTGTCGGGTTTTTTGTCGCTATCTAAAACGTCGTCGCGCTTTAATTTATCTTCGCTCTGCTGTAATTGGTTATTCATGCTTGATTTCTATATAAGCTCATGTTTTATTTGATTTTTTTTCTTGTTTACTTATAATATCCTTTGATTGAACAATACATTAGCAATGTTAATGTTAGTCACGAATGCATGATCCTAATTTCCTTTTCAGCTAAATCTAAAGATCATTTTTTTAATTGTCAAGTTTCATATTGTTTTTATTAAACGCATTTTTCTCAACTTTTAGGCTACTGCTTTCTGCTTAGTTTCTTTTTTGACAAGTTCGCTTTCGAAAAATTCATCTGAACATTGTGAAAACAGTGAAAACCAGAAAAATAAACGCTTCATTTATACAGTGATCTCCTTTAATGTATTTTGTATCGTATCGTGTGACATTTTGAACTTCCCAACTGTGCAATTGCTGAAATCACCCGTGTTTACACTGTGATGAAATAGTGACCCTGAGGTTCAAAACACTTCCTCGAAATGCTTCAACCAGCTGAAAGGATCCCTCAGGCAGAGGTGGAGTTTGCTAAGCCGAGGAGAATTGAAAGGAAGAAAGGTTCGTTCCGAATATAACATTTTTATTTTATTTATTGAGTTAGTTTATATTAAATTTTACGTGTATAAAATAATATGTATATGCTTGCATTTCTTTTAATAATTTATCTTTATACCATGCATAACATTTTTTTTAAACATTCGATCACCCTTTACTCTTTAGATCTTTAGGCATCTCATACATTTTTAGTCTTTATGCAGTCCTCAATACATTCAGCAGATCTTTGATCTGCTTTTCTCATTTGCGGTAATCTATTCAATTTACATTTCTGTTTTCATAATTCAGTATTTTTTACTAAACACAATTTCGTCTATAAAGTATGTTGACATTTGGGTATTTTAATGTATAATGCTGCGGGTATAATGTATAAAAATTAATTCATTATACCAGCAGTATTTTTTTATTGGAATTTAATTTAGCTCTTCTGTTATTCGATTATTTTTTTGCATATTTGCCTTTCCAAGTATACTTTCAATAACTCTGTTTTCAATAATTTCCAGTTTGCTTAGGTTTATCGTAGAGCAGTATTCGAAATCTGGAGCAACTTTGGTTTTCAAAATGAGGTCTGTAGTGTTTATATTTAGTTTATTTCTTAGTCTTCTTAATTTTTATCTACCTTTTTAAATCTTCTTAGCACATATTTAAAATTTTCTGTGAATGTTAGTTTGAATCCAATAACACACAATGGTATTTTATTTTTCATCATTAATCGTCAAATTTAACCTTGTGTTATGCGCTTTACTGCATATTTTCACACGTTTTGTTTTGTTTACGTTCAGTTTCAACTTATTATTTTCAGCCATTTTGTTATATTTTGTAGATCTTCATTTATTTGATTTATTATACTTCCCCGCGGTCTTCAGAATATCCTCACGTTAATTTGAAGTTTTAATTTTTCAAGTCCCATTTTTACAGCTCTCTTCTGACCAGATAGAGTAATATTTTTTAGATGCTTACATATTTTCATGTTGTATTTCTATGTGTCATGGATTTCTAGAACGTTATGATAAATAATTCCAAGTGTATATAATATTAAGTGTAACGATAATGTATAAATAATAATATGCTTAAAGCGTTAGTTTTTATTGTTCTCGTAATTTAAGTTTGAAAATCGATTAAAATTAGACCTGGCAGTGGCTTTCTTAGCGTATAGTTCCCTCCGAGGACGTCATTTCACTACCTCGGCTGGCTAAACCTCCATCACGACACAAGCTACATTTTCCGCTTTCTGCGATGGTAATGGTAGATTTTTAATATTTTCAAGTAATTTGTAACGCGGAATTGTTTTTCTTTCTTAAAAAAAAAATATTAATTTTCGATATAATTATTATAACGTTTTGAAAGATTAAACAATTAAACATCCCCGAATAATTATTATGTATGTTTATGACTCGTGAATTTACTGCGGAAAAGTTTTTTTAATGATTACTCAAACGTGAACAGTAAATTTAATGAGAATTACAATTATTAATTTTTTTTTATTTTTTGTACAAAAAATTATAACCGAATTTTGAAGCCTCGTAGCTCATTGCTTTGCGAAATAGTTACGTGACGAATCTATTAAACTAAATAAGCTATTATTCTCAGCTTATGACTTTTGCTGCTTCAACTTAACCATACAGACTATACAAACAAGAAAAAAATTAATCACAATTTATTATAAGGGATCTTTTTTGCATTCCGAAGGCATTATCATAATTTTTGATAATTATTTCATAAAATGAAACATCTGTCACGCTCTAATGTTAATTACACAGCAGAACTTGTTTATAAACAATTTTTTTTTTTAAATTGAATAATTATATTAAAAAATAATTAAAATAAATGTGGAGTACAAATTATATTTGACGATGATAAATATAATGCAGTTTATGTTTTTAACAAAAAAAAATTTAGAAAAAAATTAAAAAGAAAATTTAAAAAAATTTAAAAGTTAAGAAAAAAATTATAAAGAGATTCTAAAATACAGAGATGATTTAAGATTTTCACGGCCAATAGTATTTTTATTATTTGTTTTTGGGGTGTTATGCCGTGTTGCGCTAACTCCTTCTTTAGCCAACGTTTCGGACAACGGTACAGTTAAACGTTGGCTAAAGAAGTAGTTAGTGATAAAATACAGAGATTCTACATAATTACAGATAAAATTCTGATCTAAGAGATTTTAAAATACAGATTCTTTATAATAAATGGCTCATTTTCATTAAATATCATATCCCCAGTGACGCAATTGACAAAACTAGGAAATAACTTTAAATTTTACTTTAAATTACAATGAATATTAAGTAAGACGATTGGTTTATTAGTATCGTGTTTAATTTGTAGAACTCCGTTTTAAATAGATATATTTTTTATATTCAATAATATGTATAGTTATTATTGTATATAGAAAAAATGATTTTATTTATTGCACAGCAGAACAGTTTATAAATAAACCCTTTCCATTAATAAAGACATTTCCTAGATTTATTTATTATCAAGAATTATTGTCTTACAACTTTTTTTAGGACGGATTATTCGATTCTGACAGCAATTTAGGTGTTTGTTTTGTCTTTTGTAAAACACCCCCCTAAACCTAAGCCTTACAGACGATTGGCGATCACACCCCTCAGTGGAGGCCTGGAAGGAGGCACCGCCGCTGCTGTTAACATCCCTTCCGATCGAGTAAATATTTTGTCCCGAGGGGAAATCTTTTTGCCATTCTATTGAATTCGCCAGATCCTCTCGGGCGCCTCTGACGGAAGTGAAATGAGATATTTGTTTTTATCTTTATTCTCAGCCGTGAGTTGTCAATCAACGACTAGGGAACTTAATTGTGTGAGTGTTAGATTTTTCTCTCTTGCATATTTTTCAATACTTCCGCGCTGCATTTTTCAGCAGAGTAATGCGAATAATCAGTTGCTATAATCACGTAGTTGAATTTTTAAGTCTCGTAGGTAAAATTTTAACCTCTGTCTTTGCTCAGTGCGTTTCAAATTCTGTATCTGTCGCCTTTTTTGAATTTTTCACATTTGGATGAACCAATCAAACATTGATTCTCGGCCCTTTAGTGCCATTTTTTTATGAAATAGCTTTCTACAAATTATAATTCAACAATCTTACAAGTATAGCCGTTGTGCTTGACAGTAACGTTGGTGATCACACTAAAAATGGTGTACATTCAGTGTGTCCGGTGGTAAAGTGCGTTAACTTCGGGAGGTAATTCTACATGATGGGAGAAGTAAAAAAGAAAAAATGTTTATTTTCACATACAAACACTTCATCTTTTTAACCTAAAAACTACCTCAAAACGTTTGAATTTCGAAAAAAGTAATGCATCATTTTTACTTCTACTATCATGTAGAATCACCCCGAAGTTAACGCACTTTACACCGGACACCTTATATAAAGAGTCTATATGTTTGTCTCATGAACTCACCCAAGTCTCAGCAAAAAAAAATTAGTGGAGAGCTTCGTCTTAATTTTGCAAAACTTTTTCTGTCTGGATTTTCTAAGATTGTTCAATTCTTTAACAATCATCAAAACTATGTAAACTAATTGTTGGAATCATGTCCTTAGGAGCTTGAAAATAGAAAATTCGACAAGATGCCATATTTTTCAACGGTTCAAATAAAAAATTAGGCTAGAATCACTAGTACACTATTACATTTTTTTTAAATCTATTCATTTACAACATCAAATAGATATGGAAGAAATACGTGTTTCCATTTTATCGATGACTCATAATATATAATACGTTTTGGAACGGCAATATCAACTTGTTGCTTTAATTGACTGAATATTTTGTTACGCTATTACGTAATATATTGATTTTGTGAAATTTTTAGGTAGATGAGATGTATTTTATAGTATGTAGAGGAACCATTATATCATATTATAATTACTCGTATTGCAGGTGTTTCCCTCGATAGCAGTTTCAGGGCGTTTAAAGGTTAACGTAACTTACCTTATATTATACGCGTTCATAGATGGCGTTAATTTAATTATTTTATTTAAATACACTTTTTGGAAGTTATGTTTTAAAATATATGGACGAATTAATTGTTTGCCCCAGTACATGCGCAATATGAATATAAAAAAATAGTTTAATCCGAGTCACAACTTAATTCTTTGAGAAAGGCATACAAATTCATAATATATCGGTGATTCAATCTAATATTGTTTTTGGATGCGTTTCTTGAATGAATTGAGTTTTTATACTGACAAAACTTGAATGAATTGAGTTTTTATACTGACAAAACTTGAATGAATTGAGTTTTTGTACTGACAAAACTTGAATGAATTGAGTTTTTGTTCTGACAAAACTTGAATGAATTGAGTTTTTATACTGACAAAACTTGAATGAATTGAGTTTTTATACTGACAAAAGTATTTATTCATATTCCGTATGTACGGGCGCAAACAAAAAATCATCTGAAGCCCCCGCACACCTAATTTCTACCGATTTATAACAAGTTTATCGTTAGCTCTTTGGGTTTTTAAGTTGCGAAAAATGTAAATTATTTTTTGAGATAATATGCATACATTTGTTTTGCCGAAACGTTAATTATATGAAATTTCCACGATAGAAAAAAAAATCGCAAAGTAAGCCCCGGAAATTATTAAAAACACATTTTTTTCCGTTCTTTAATATGTTATAGGCATGCAAAAATTCACAGTGTATCTTTAAATGCAACTTAAGTATTTGTCGACAGATTTTAGCTCTATTTCAAATGAATCGTGTTTTATTAAATATATTCACCATTCTCGCTTAATTATTATCGTTTTTTTTTAATATTAGCGCTCTCCGTCTAACATTCTTATTTACATATCTCCCTTTCAAACCATCGTTAAACGCTTACTACGGGGCCTTAATATTTTGATGCATAACATGCAAAAAGTGTATTTTCCTAAAAATAATTATAATCATGTACGCCATGCCATCTATGAACGCGTAGATTATAACGTGATGATTACACGAATATTTTTAATATAGATTAAGAATAATAATGTTTGATTATTTCACGTGTATTTACGTATAACAATAAACCGATGTCTACGTAAAATCTTACGTTCTTATTTTTGAATTAATGTCTTCCCCCAGCGTACCCTTTTTAACAATTTTTTTTAATGTGACACCGCAGAAAGGTCCCAACTGCTCCCAACCTTCTGGAGCCACTGAGACTGTGGCATCCCCAATTTTAGTATGTTGTGATTCTCAAGGTAGTGGGGAGGAAAAGGAGATGAGGAAGATTGAGGTGGGAAAGTGCCTGGCTGTTCAGATCTGGTCACCAAACACGGCCAAAGCCATTTCAAGCAACGTTTCAATTCTGAACGGTGGTTTTACACCAAGGCAATACTGAGAGTATCTTCCATTTTGGAACATGCTGCAAATATACCCTATATTATTTTTAATGAGTTGTTTGTGAAATAACACAAATTTATCACGCTTGCTAGTCGAGAGCCTTGCCCATCGACCACGGAGGCCGTCTAAAGGTTTTATCACTGTATTATTGGTTATCCAACCAGTTTCGGAATCAATTGTACCCTCTTCAGGGCAGAAAAATACATCAATTAATAGTACATGCATGTTGTGAATGTGTTTAAAATTAGATTAGGTGCAATTTTATTATTTTCCACCACGAATAATTTACCGAGATATCATATTAATCAGCAATTCTGTTTATATATTATCAAAAACTGTCGAACTGTGATCTCTGGCGCTATGAAATTTTCACAGCTTTTTTCCTATTTCAAGATCATCAAAGCTTTTTTCACATGATTTACGTCATCAGCAATGGTCTTTAGAAATACCAATTTAACTGCCAATATAGATTCATATTAGCTGGTAACTTTATTTTAAAAAAAAATGGTATGAAAAAGATTTCGTAAAAAGTACTGTCCATCGTACATTATTATTCGCGTTCGTTGCTACAAAATTCTAATAGCAAAGTTCTATTGATATTTCAGACCTTTTACATGACACCGATTAGATTACATTTATTTATTTATTTTATTTATTTATTTTTTATAATATTGATTACATTTTACGATTTTTACTGTCCAACTAGGAAGGATTCCCGTTTCAGGACAGTCAAATTTACAGGTTTCAAGTTATCCTAGACGAATACAGGATTTAAGACTAGCTAAAATAAGTATGTTATAAGTATGCTATATCACAGTTTAGTGTCATTTCACTTCAAGTGCGATCTCAATTATTATAACTCCTCCGTTTCATTTCTTTTTTTCGTTTCCTTCTCTCTCCTCTTCAGGTATATCCTCTCCTCTACCGGTGTGTATGTTCTTCACCGTTTATTATTTCACCTCCGTGACCTTTCCAACCTTTGGCTTTATTTTCTGGTTTTCCATTTTGATATCTTCTGAACTTCTTGTCTTTAAATGTAACTTTTATTCGCCGAAGTTGATCCTGTAAATATTATCTTGGGACTACAAAACACAACCATACGTTTTAAATAAAATTGTTGCTTTTTTCCAGTTTTTTTCCAACTCAAATTAAAATATGACAAACTTTATAAATCGCAGCCTGTTAAAAAAATGATTTAAACGTAGTTAAGAGGTTTTCGATAAAATGTGTTTAGTTTAGCCAACACTTTAAAATAACATTTATTGGCAAACAATTCAACTTCATATCCGTAATTTTGTTCGTGATTTAAATATTATTAGTAATTATTTCCTAGCTCGTCCGAATTTCAAAACTCGGAATTGATAAACGTGTTTTAAATATTACGCATCTGATAAACAACCATTTTTTGTAGGATAAAACACATTTTAGTAAGGTCGTCAATGTTCAGGTCTTGTTTTTTAACTTTCCGAGCTGAAAAAAGTTGAGCTGACCTTCAAATTAAAGACAAAATATGCTTTTTAAATTTCATTATGCCAGAGATCAGCGTTCGAGGATTTGTTACTGCTTCATAATAACAAATTTTACTGTCTTATAGTTATTTTACTTTTTAAAAAGTGATCGCATTTACATACAAATGTGCAAAATATGTATTGTTTCTAAAAAATTTGCAAATTTCATGACTTCAGAACTACTGTTACTGTTATTTCAAAGTTTTCTTTAGAACAACACATACAGTACCGCCCTTTTTTTACATTCTTAAAATTGAAAGAAAATTTCATTTCTTCTCTATAAACGTTTTTCTACAGTGCCGCGCGAAGGTCGACAAATAAACCAGGCAATGTAAAATAAAATAGCGCTCTTTCGAGCCCTGAATCTCGCAATCTAGCCTCACTCAAACTGCCCTTACTGCTTACTGGGTAGGCGCAACAACCAGCCACCTTCTGGAAAGGTATAAATCTCCTACCCTCGTCACAATGCCACACGTCGATTACCCACAAATTTCCACTTGGGCGGTCTCTCTACACTGAGAAAAATGTATTGCTGATTTATTAAATTCTGGTTTAAAACGGATTCATTTATTCACCTGCATTTGCCCTGATGATATACGAGAGGCGTATCCAGAAAGTAAGTGTACTGAGGCTCTCACGACCGAATGAATTTTATTTTCGACATGTGACTACACTTACGAGTAGCCTGACTCTTCCCCTCCGCAACGAAACCGGTTCAAGGTCAGTACGTTGAGAAGTGTAAAGGAGGAGGTGGAGAAGTGGACGAAGGGGTTGGCGGGAAACTACTTCGAGGAAGGCATCAAAAAGTTGATCCCCCGCTTCACCACCTGCATTGAGAGGAATGGCGACTATGTCGAAAAATAGCTTACATATGTACTACGGTAACCATGGAATTTTTTTTGTTTCAATCAACAAATTTGTAACCTACAAAAATTCAGTACACTTACTTTCTGGATACGCCTCGTATAATGACGAAATACGAAAATATTTTTTTTTTTTATAGACACGGGTTCCAAAATCGTGATAATACATTCTTACTTTTTACTAAAAAAAACAGGAAACCTATCAATTCATTCGTTGAGGGCCTGCAGTCCCGTTTTTAACCGGATTACTAATATTTTGAAGAGTTTCCTAATAAATTAGCCATGTTTGTTTTCTCGTTTGATTTAATTTTATGAGACTTGTTACTAGACTGTTTAGGTCTTACGTCTTCAATTGTATAGGAAAGTAAACCGGCCAGTGGCTGAGATGGTATCGCCTTTGGGTCCGTCGTACGTTTAATTCCACGACTGGCTAAGTCCTCCATCATAATAGTTATAATCAATTATTGAATTTATTAATGAATATAATTATTAATAACTATTGAATAATAACTTTGGCTTGGTTGGACACAGCTTATTTAAAAAATAATAAAATCTCTTTTATACCTGTTGTGTTACTTACGTGTGTGGCTGATATTCAGCATCTTTTGTGAATGTTTGATTAAGGCCGTCGTCCCATGGATCGGTAAGAAATTGACATGAGCGCTGTACCTAAGATCCTGTGCACAAAAATAAAGTTCGTGAAAGTAAGGTTACCGTCATCAGCGCCTTTTTTGTTATTTTTTGGGGGGTGTTATGCCGTGTTGCGCTAACTCCTTCTTTAGCCAACGTTTCGGACAACGTTACAGTGTCCATCATCAGGGCAGATGTGTGATGCCCAATGGCTTTTAAAACTGGGATTTATTTATTTTCAGGCTTAGGTTTTCACTGATTGTCGCAACGATTCAGGCAAGCGATAAAGTAGCTAAGTACCAAAATTATTTTATAAATAATAAGTCTATATTTTATTTGTGTATTTCTTTTGTTAAAAAATTGACGGGTGGCATTCAAAATGTTAATTTCTGATCGCCTTTTCAAAGGCAATTCTGAGGCAAATGTTTTTTTTTGTTGCAAACACTTAAAGCTTCACAAATACTATAATTATAACATCCCCTTGTTTGTCACAAATCTGCGCTAGTAAAATAATAAAACAGATGCAAATAAAGATGGTTGTTTGTCAAGGATAAAGAAAACAAGGAAAAATTAATGTTATTCATAAAGCGGAAAATATGTTTGTGAAACTCTTGTACAGTGAGATCTAAAATAAATAAATAGTACATTGTTTTTATTTATCGAATTAATATTCTTTTTTCCTTTGTTCAGCTCGCTACATTATTCCCATCGTGAACTGTTTAGTTTTTTTAAAAAGAATTTATGAAATGAGACACGGCATCGTGTTAAATATACCTGCATTTAAATCTAATTATCTGTCAATAAATATATCTTAATTAAAAATTACCTTACAAGAAAAATATGTTTTAAAGTCTTCCACCCCTAATCACGTCCAAGCCACCTAAAATCATTTACTTTTATTAATATTTTTTATTGTTCGTAATTTTAACAAGTTCCGTGTCTTTACGAGTCCAATGTTTTACCTAGTAATACATACTCACTTTGATGCTATATATGTATATTTTTAATAACTTCTTATATATTATTCTTTACTCCTTACCATGTTTTATCTTCAATACTTTTATTTAATTCATTTTAAATTCTCTTATATTTCAATCTTTTTATAACTCGCACATTTAAAATATCAAAAGTAATTTTTTTTCTTATTAGTACATTGATTTCGTAAATTGAATATATATATTTTTAAAATTATATACTACTTACATTCTCTAAACTCCATATACCTTATTTTCTTTTATTTATATATTTATACTGGGTTTTTACAGATGTTCTCACTTACGTGAGAACTATCCAGTTACAAAAACTCAGTTAAGTTACAGAAAAAAATCTACAAATTACATACATACAGGTAAAATTGCAATTAAATACAGGTTACGTACAATTAATAATCCAAACAAATAATAATATAAAATTATACATAAGCTCAGTAAAATGACAAATAATACTAGGAGAGTTACAGTGATAAATAATTTAATTATCTAAACATATTATTTAGCAGTAGCAGAACATTTTTTTTAATCTGTATAGATTATCGACGAAAATATCTAATTCAGCACACTCAATCTTATTATACAGTGGATACATTTGGGTCAGAGGGCTAAAATAGGCGATATTATTTTTGAAAATATTCATGTGAAAAATGCTATGGTGTCAACAATGGGATTTGGGGACATTTATTTCAATATTGCTAAGACATAATGAGGTATCAAGATGGCATTTTTTTAACCGATTCTATAATGTTTTCATACTTGCAATAATGTGGATTCCAAATAGTGCTTCCATTCTCAAGTTTACTTCTAATTAAGGCATAGTAAAGGGTTAGAATTGATAGAGGATCTTTGAAGGAGATATTTTCAATTTGTATTAGTATTTCGGATGACTAATTATTGCTTATAATTATTTGTTATCTTTTATGCTATGTATAAAACCTTGTCTTATAAACGTTAGTTTATCATTTAAAAATAATAATATTTTACAAATCAAAAATATTTCACCAATAAATGAAGATATCATGTCTCTACGCCATCTAGTGAGAAATTTAGCACTAACAAAGCCTTTCCTACAAAAATAAAGTTCGTTGTTTACAGATGGAAAAATATAATAAGCAGTAATTGTTGATTGAGGTACTAGTACATATTGAATCATTTGGCGGGTTGGAAATAAGCCGACATAGCTCAGTGGATACAGAGCACCTGACCGGACATCAGAAGGAACGGGTTCAATTCCCGTTGGCGGCATTTATTTTTACTCGGGAGATATTTTCAATTTGTATTAGTATTTCGGATGACTAATTATTGCTTATAAATAATTATTTGTTATCCTTTATGCCATACATAAAACCTTGTCTTATAAACGTTAGTTTATCATTTAAAAATAATAATATTAAAGTAATATTGTTTTAATTTTTTAGCTAACTTTTTTATTTAAAATACTAAACCCCTAATTTGACTGTTCCGAACTCCTGCAATAATATATAATGACAAAATGCCAAAATATTATAATTTTTATGATCACGTGTTCCGACTACACGATAATAAATTCCTTTTTTTTACGAAAAATTTAACAGGAAACCTAATAATTAATTCGTTAAGTGCCTACAGTCCCGTTTTTAACCGGATTATGAATAATTTGAAGAGATTCTTAATAAATTAGCAATATTTTATATCAGTAAATTTTCTCCTTGTGGCAAGTAATATTTTTGAGATGATTTTTCATAAAAACGGCGCAAAACAAATTAACCAATTATGATTATTGTTGTGTCTCACGCAACGGTACCTTGAACCTGGCTCGCTCTTGAGTACCTAGCTATAACTCTCTCGGCCGATCGGCGATCTGATGATTCCAACCCTATTCAATATTGCCATTGATGTGATTACACAGGCTTGATATTAGGTACAATTAACTTTATCGAACCCTTGCATTCTAGGCTAGCTTTTAGCGGGGATGTATCTAGTCGTTTTAATAAAAAATCCATTTGAAGGCTCCGTCTTACCGTTTCTCTCTTTCTCATAAAGGAGGCATATAATTGAATTAGTGGTTATAAAGGAGCTTTTAGAAGCGGTACCAAAAGAAAAACTCATTGCATTTCTCAGGCAAGTTATTTAGTATCGGGTTTTTGAGGAATTTAATTAAATGGTACAAATACTCATCGGGGTACAACGATGTCTGCGCATTATTCAGAAAGAAATTAAACCTATTCATTTCGGCTGTTGTGAAATAATCCTGCGTAATGCGTAACTTTATTCAAGTTCACTGAAATTTTAATTTTTTAAATGCAACTACTTATTTATTAATCTCTATATAGTCGCTTGAACTCCCGAAAGCCCTTCTGGGCGGAAGGAGAGAGGCTCCTCTGATTACCTCTCACCCCAGAAGATAGGTGGAAACTTGAGTGGCAAACGGCTAACGTGGGAAATGCCCATCTCATACAGGACCCCACCGAGAAACAGCTTGGATTCTCATTGCCTCGCAAAACCTGGTCCGCCATCAATAGGTTAAGGTGCTTCCACGTGATGCATAGATGGGGCCTTAAAGAGTCAGAGATGTGTGAATGTGGTGCGGTGCAGACCACCGAACATGTGGTCAACGAATGCCCGCTCCATTCATTCCTCGACGGGATTGATGAGGTCCACATGGCGACGCCTGAGGCCCTAGACTGGCTCGCAGACCTAGATGTCCCCCTCTGACCCCCCCACCATACGAAAGAAGAAGAAGAATCTTTAAATAGTATAAAATAAAGTTGCTATCTGCGTCTGTCTGCTTGTGCGCTTAGTTCTTCTAAACTACGGAACGGATTTTGATGAGGTTTTCACCACCATTTAGAGATTTGTTTTCGGAAGGTTTACATATATGATATATACATATTATATTTATAGAAAGTAGAGAAAAGTCGATGTTTTATAATCAAGTCGTAAAAATATATTTTCGGGCGCTACATTGCTAACGCTGGCTAAACCTTATGAGGTACATCAAAATAACGTACTACGGAATTGTATATCTTAAAAGGGCCTACAGAAAAGTCGGCGATTGTATATTCTATCTTCTGAGGATAACCCCAAGCAACACCGGGTACACGTCAACTAGTTCATTCATAAAATGGTACGTTACAATTGAGTCCTCCGCCGCGCATTTCACTATATTTAAGAGGAAGCTACAAGCCAAAAACGTGTATATTCTTTATATACCTTGTATTGTAGGTAATAGGCATTAAAATCGCTTGACAAATGGAGTCTAGAAATGTTCGATTTCAAGCACAAAACTGGATTTTATTTATTTTGTAAATAATTTTATAAGAAAGCAAAAAAGTTAATCAAGTGAAACTGTCGCAGGTAATCTTAGCTATAATACTGTATTTTTTAAAAGTTGTTTCCTTTACGCGTTCATACATTTCTGTTGAAAAATATTTTTTTTAGTCGTTTACATTTATATTTTTTATTGAGTAATTTATTTTTTTATTTGTATTCTACTCAAGCGAAACGACAGGATAACCTTTTATTTATCTAAAGCATATTTTTGGTATTCATAATGTACATTAATTCGTTATAAAGATTAATCAAAATAGTGATTTAGCATTAAGCTTCGCCTTAATCAAAATTGTAAATAATTAAATAATACGTACTTAAATGGATTATATCATATATGGGGTTTCTACGTTGATTAATGACAAAAGTAATACAAAATCACCACTATCGGCATGGAATTTAGTATGGATTTTTTTTGAATAGATTTAACGAACCTATAGTTTTTATATGTTCACTAAGCATATTATAAAGCAACGGAGCTTTATAAGAAAAAGTCATTTGTCTAAAGGATGTTCTGATATTCACCGGCTGATTCAGAATAACCCGATCTAGTGTTGCGCACTTGTGATCTTTTGCCAGTATCAATGTTGTTGAAAAATTTACAGTTAGCCTGTATTATGTACAACGGCCTTATTGACATAATTATACTTTCACTAAATACTAACTGTGACGAACACAAAAAACTTTTCTTATACATTATATATTGAACTACCATAACTACTTATCACATAAACATTGACGTATTTACCAACATTATTTTATGAATTGATAATCCTTTATAATGTCTATTTGTCTAACAGATGTTTAGATAAATGCACTTGGTATCACTGAATTAGGTCTAGTGGACATACTTTATCGGCCCATTCAAATACATAAATTATGATTTTAACGTTTATCCTTTTCATAAGCGGTGCTTCACTTTTGGGCGATTTGTATGAATATAACGTGTCTTATATTTTTATAATTTCATTGGATATATGTCATAATTATGTGACTAACATTATAGGTTAGTCACATACATTATTTTTATAAATACATTTTGCTTCACAAATCATGTTAATCAATTATATTGGAACCTTTAAAAATAAGACAGGCGATGAAGTGCCTATCTGTATTATTTGTATTTTATTTTATTTTAGTAGATAATTATTTTAATTCTATATTTAAAATTTGGCTTACTTTTTCAGACCATTTAAAAAAATAGAAGTATGCACCTTTTTTCAATTTTTCTTGCTTTCAAATTTAAGAATATAGGCCACCATCTCAAATTATAGAGATAGGGACTAGTAATTTTTTACGTAGTAATTACTAGTACGGAAATATTTTCATATATACTTATTTTATTTTCTCAACTTGTGGCGATTGTGAGAAACCTACAATCAGGTTTTTTCTTTTATCCTTTGTGTGGAAACTCCCCTAGGGTGGTTTTGTTCCAGTGTTTCTTTCAAGTCACGAAGGGCCTGCCCGTTGAAAATAAATATCTAAGGGCCCTCGCGCACTAGACAACCTATGATGGCTTGTCGGAACCCGCGCACTAGGCGGCCAGGTATTCCTGGCTGCGGCAGCCATTATGCACGCATGATTGCACCGCAGCCAGAGTGAGACAAGGCTTAAGTATGAGGATGCCTTCAGTCTCCGCGCACTTGTCGTAGCAGCCAGGATTTTGTGTTCCGAAACTAGTTGAAATTTTGTTTGAAAATGAATTTCAATACAGAGAAATTCATTCGAGAAATACGAAGAATATACGGATCGATTTTTTTCTTCTAAAATTATACAAGCTGGCATATGAGATACGAGTATCAGTAATTGAATTTCTTTTGTTTTCCAATAGGTTATCAAACAATTCCACTGACATTCTTGTATAATTAAAAAACGATCTGCGGAGTTACAAAGATTCTTAAAATAATTAAATAAGCCTTTTGAGTGTCGTTCCAGAAGAAGAGGATGAATTTAATATATTCTTTTTGCTTTGCGTTTCTTACGAGACATAAGGTAAAGACTTATAATATCTTCCTCGTCCATATCGCTCGATGGAAGAGTCCTACTGGCCGTCGTTGGCTGTTAAAACTGGCTGCTCAATATTTCGGAGACCGCAGCCAGGCTGCATAGTGCGCGGGGGCCTTTAAGCAAGGCCACTGTACTATTATGCCTGTCTTTGAACTTTTGCTGTAGTATATTAACTACTTATTTTGTGTTTTTGTACATTTAACCTACAAAAAACGTATACTTAAGAATACGTTTAAAAAATCATTTTTCTGAATATAACTAGCTATTCTGGGGAAACTGCGCATGATATTTTATATAGTATTTTTATAAAATATAAGCTGGTAAGACGGTACAATTTACAAAACCATAATTTTGCAAAAACAAGTTATTACGAAAATAAAATCAGATTGCGAACACACCAAGAGTTATCTTTTTCAATTACAGAATTATTTTAGCCAATGTAAAAACTTTATTTTCAACTGTGACAGTGGCTGTGAATTTTAAATGTCAAATTAAAGGGATGGTTTGATGATAATGAGATGATGAGTTTTAATGTAGTAAAAACATTTTTTACCTTAATAACCCAGCTTTAACCTCCAATGCCAAATATCTGGGGATCACGTTAGAAAGTAACATAAAATTTATGAAACTTACTTACTTACTTACTTACTGTGTTAAAATAATTATAAAACTTATTTTTATACTCGCTTTTATGCGATTAAGAAATGTCTTAAAACTTTTAAAAGTTAGAATGGTGTACTTTGCTCTGGTACAGTCGATGTTGCAAGTTTCGTAAATTGCATGGGGAAGCATTTATAAGGCTAACTTGTATCCGATAGTAATAACACAAATAATATTATAAAAGCAAGAGATTTTCCGACTAGTGAACTTTTTGGTAAATTTGTGGTCCTGCCGGTTTTAAAACCTTTTTGAAAATATTACTATCTTAAAAGTATTTAAAAATCCGTCAACGCGAAGTGTAAGACTGGGAATATACATATATGTTCGAGTACTTACACAACTTACGTTATTGAGTACTTACGAAACACGACAGCCTCACAACACTATTATAAATACCTTGGCCCAAAGCTATTGAATGATTTACCTGATTTAATAATGTGTGAGAAAACCTATTCCAAATTTAAAACTAATATTACATCTTTATCGAAAATCAACGGCCTGTTATTTTCGGTTATATTATGTTGCTATTTTTTTTTCACTTCTTCATTTGCTGTCCAATTTTTCTACTATTTTTAACAATTGTTTTGTACGTTTATTATTTTTAAGTGTTATCAATTTGACTAGCTCCCCAGTAACACACGAGAATATTTTTTTATAACGTGGGTGATTTAATTAATTAATTAAGAATGTTTTGTAACATACTCGTATAATGTGATGGTTAATTAATTATATTTTACTTTACTCGCTTGTCTTGATTTAAAGGGATTGTTTTTATAATTTGGTAACTTTTCACATACCTCCACAGTTTAAATGTTGAAAATTTTAAACTGTGAACCAAAAAAAACTAATTCGGAATTAATTGTTATTCAAATAGTCGAATGGTTTTTCCAGTATTTTCCATTCTTCATGTTCTACGTAACCTTACGTATTGTTAATTGCCATATCTCTTACCGGTCAACAACTGTCGCGCGTCACCTGTACACGTGTACAGGTCTACTGTACAGTCGGTAAAGTCGGTACACGGTGCCTTCAAGGTCGGCATTTCCATAATAAATTGCCTGCTTCCCACCCGCCGGCATCGGCGAGTCTATTTTCTTTTTCAGTTGTGTTTACTTTGTCGGTGAATGCTGCAGTATGACTCATTCGTAACACGTGTTCAAAGTTCAGATTTTAACTAACTGTGAAACAAAAATTCCTTTTGTTTGTCCTGCTGAAAAAAATCCTAGATATTCTATAGCCGTTTAAATACTATTGCAGAGCCTTTTCTGTCATCAATTTCATGTTCAACTAAAGTGAGATAATAAACTTCGAATAAGAAATAACAACTACAAAAGAAAAATACAACACGTCGTTTTGATTATTCAATATTTTATAATTTTGTAAAAAAAATTGGTGTTGAAAAACGATTACAGCCGGGTAGTTAGTATTTTAATTCTTATTTCTTTGGACATGCAAAGCTTTACATTGTGTTACTATCTTCGTTAGTAAGTTAACGTTTTTATTCTCACCACATCCCTCACTGGTATTATAACTAACTACACTGTGGGTAATAAGTAATTAATAACTGTTGCCGCTGCTGGTGATGATAGTGTTAATGTGTGATGACTCCCGTTCTGGCGAGCAGCAGCGATTAGCCGCGGGAAACCCCCCTGTCCTGGGAAATTGCCTGACTCACCGCCAGTCTACCCTCTCTCTCTGTGTGTCTCTGAGGTGGTGTGCCAACGCGCTTCCCGAGCACAGCGTCGTAGGCAGGACAGCGGGAATGTTCGAAATACATTGATACAGGTTAGACTAGAAAGGATACGGAAAGATTAGTGACGTACTAGATATACGCCAATTATACTGTAAAACACTACTAAACTACATTTTTGACAAAAAAAAATACAACATACACAAAATAACACTAACAGACCGGTTAGACAAGCGTACAAAGAAAATATAAAAACTCCGACATTAAATTCAAGCTTTGGACAAAGACACTACCAATACCATGCTATAAAAGCTTTCAACAGTGTAAAACTTGAAATTAAAATTGAGGAAAATAAAAATAAATTCACAGACAAAATAGATTAAGGAACAAAAAAGACAATATTACCAAAATTTCATTGCATAAAATAAAAATAAAACCTACACGTAACACACAAAACCAATATAAACACACAAGATTATTTTCAATGTATTATTTTTTAATTTTAAATATATTATTATGTATTATGTATTTTTAATTTTAAATGTATTATTTTCTCTTTAAATGTATTATGTAGATTATATTTTCATATTATAAAATGAAGGCCTCAGCACGGGCAAGCCACCCAGTGAGGCCTACATTACTGGAAAACTTAAAATGTAAAAAATATTTTACCAAATAAATAAATAAATTACCGTCGACTGGATAAGATGCGGATTGGTTAGGGTAGGCTAGATAGGATACGAATTCGTTGTGGTAGATTGGATAGGATACGGATAGTTTAGGGTAGGCTATTTAGGATACGAATTGGTTAGGGTAAATGACAGGATACGGATTGGTTGGGGTAGATGACAGTATTGGTCAGGACCTACTAGATAGGATACGGATGGTTTAGGGTAGACTAGATAGTATACTCAGTTAGGGTAGACTAGATAGGATACTCAGTTAGGGTAGACTAGATTGGTTACGGATTGGTTAGAGAAGAATAGATAGTTAGGGTGGACTAGATAGGATGCGGATTGCTTAGGGCAGACTTAATAGGATACGGATTGCTTAGGTCAGACTAAATACCATAAAAATCTACAATTCGAAAGAAACATACCTTCGCGAAATCTTCATGGTTTATGGTTAAAGACATTCGACATTCTTATGTTCTGTCTTTTTCATTTTCATACAAGACGTGTGAGATGGAAGATTTTTATGAACGTGTTTACGACGATAATCGGTAACGTGACCCTAATCATTTAACCATAGAGTGCTAACGTCAGAGTTTTTATTATTTTGTGTATCTGCATACAAAATATAGTCTCAGATATCGGCCAACTCATATTTGACCTAATATCATTATGTTATTGTGCTCAATTTGAGTCAATCGGTTTGCAGGGCCCACCTATTGTATTCTCTATCACTGCAGACTGTAGATAGAATAATGGAAAAGCGATTTCACTGAAAAGTGTTATATTTCTGATAACGGTTACTGACATGAACCCTCTTTGTTTTACCAAGAAAACCGTTTATCAAATTTTGTATTATATCAATTTAAAGTTTAACCGTTGTATTTTCCGAATTTCGTATAATTTATCCATTATTTCATTCGTGCTTTTATGTGAATTACATGAAACAATTTGATTTTCTTTTACATAATTTAAACAGAACGAATTCACTTCTACTTCCCACGAATGGCCCATTTATAAAATATTTATTTTACAATGGTGTCATTTCTCATCATTTGTATTTTTAACTGAACTTATTAACCCTCAGATTTATATGAATTCCTACTTATCTAGAAGTGATATCTTTATTTGGAAATGGAGTAATCCGATTCCGCTGTGGAGTTATAACGAAATCCATTAATTATTATTTTTTTGGTAAACTAATGTTTAAGACAAGATTTTTATGCATAGCACAAAGGGACACGGGTTCGAGTCCCGTTGGCGTCATGTATCTTTTATCAGGAGATTTTTCAATGTGGATGAGTGTTTCAGGCGAATAATTATTGCTTGTAAAATAATTGAAATCTATTCAGTTGCCGATCTAAGGTCCTACCTATTTGGCTTATCCATGCTATTGTATAACAATAAACCCCGATTGTTATTAATTTTTCCCGAGGAAATTGAAAATCTTATGCAATGGAACTTGTTATTCTTTATACATTTTTAACCCCTCAGGCCTCTGGCATGTGCTGTCAGAAGGTCGGAGTATTTCCGCTTTGGAATAAAAACCCAAATAAATGGAATGTATCCAAAAACTGTAAATATTTTTTGAAAGGTGATGAAATACGCTTTCAAGTTTGAAAATTAGAAATAAATAAATATTTTTTGAAATATTAATATTTTGAATGCAAACATAAAAAATAAATTAAAAATGGCCTACTTAACGTTTTGATGTATACATAAAAGAACACGCATTTCAGTAGACAAATGTATTATAAAAGTTATTGTCACCTCACTATTTGTTGTTTCATATAAAAATAATTAATAAAAAATTCTCATTTATTTTTCTTTTCAATTTGCGGGCTGAACTTTTGGTTTCATGAAGGTGCACATTTTCATTCTTCTTCAAGAATTTAATATAAAGCGTGGTGTTTTCTCTTTCTGTCACCGCTTAGTTCATGTTTCTCGCAATGACTGTAAGGGAGACAGATCGAGTTCTACGAGACCGTACGAGTTGTTTCGAACAAATTATCTTGAGGGGTGAATATTTTCACTTTATTTTATTTTATTACTTTATATTATTATCTAATCGTCTTTTTAACCAAGTCTAAAAATTTAACTTATATTTTTTTCCTTTCCATAACATCGCACTGAAATATTTATATTGTACATCCCTGTAGCCTACCTCAGAACATATTAGGTACGCCTAGTGAGGTAAGTAATATAAAGCATACAATTAATTTATGAAGTAAATTAGTTATGGTACATACTGACTTTGTTGTTTTTTTCGTTGCGAGCAACAAGTTTCATAAAAGCGTAAAAATAATATTTCAAGGTACGTTGTTTTCTCAGTATTGAAACTGCAACTTTTGGCTTAAGATTTCTTCTAAACCGTCTGTTTTATTTAAGGAGATTAACTCTATTTTAATAGCATAACGAACTAATACTTTGTAGTTAAAATTTATTGAAGTAATTATATTTTAATGTAGATTCCGTACTCAATTCCACCTTTTTAAATTAAAAACAGCTCTATTGTAAGGTTAAAACTCTAAATAGTATAAAACAATGTCACAATGTCTGTCTGTTTATGCGCATAGTTATTCCAAACTATCCAACGGAGTTTGATAAGGTTTTCACTATCATTTAGAGCAGAGGTTCCCAAAGTGGTCTATATGGACCCCCAGGGGTCGATATCGGCTTGCTGGGGGTCTATGTCAGCGAGAAAAAAAATTGGGGGTCCACGAGATTCAAAATGAGGTACATACGAGCGGACCCCCATTTACCTCAAGTCAACATTAAGGAGTTCCGTAAATAACACAATAGACCTAACACAAATATAATAGACTGAGAAATTACTTATTTGATATTTGTATTTTTATATTTCGTAAAGTTGTTAATTGAGGAATATAAATAGAGTCTACGTTCCTTTTCTCGTCAGAATTAATATATTCAAGCAAAACATTGCACATTGGAAGCCGCGAATTTTCCTAGTTCCCCAACTTGTTTTTGAAAAACGTCCGGGGTAATAATGACGTTCAACATTTAAATGCACTTCACACAGACTTCAAAACTAAGTTTGAGGACATTTTGACTATGGAAATGGAACGTTGAAGAATCGGATATCATGTGACAAGAAGAACTGACCGGAATAAGCACTGACAAATAACTTAAGGGGCAGTTCTGTAGGGCCAGCTACAGAAAGAAATTCCCGTTGCTAATCCTGCTTCATTTTCATTTGGTGTAATACATTCACATTAATAACATTGAGCGAATAAAAAAAAAAATCTACGTTTTATAAATTTTAAATTAAATATCCCACTAGAAGACTTACAATATCATTTCTTATTAAATACTCTAAAAATACACACATTGGAAGAGAGGCGTAAAATAAACGACTTAACTTTTTTATTCAAGATTCTAAACTCTAAATTCGACTGTTGCGAACTTCTGCATCTCTTAAACTTACGAATACCTACAATAACAACACGACAAAATACACTATTCCACTGCAACACACATAAACGCAATTACATTGCGAAATCCTCAATACAACAGTTTCACACTATGGGAAACCAATACTTAGTTAATATCGATATATTTAATATTAACTTTGCGAATTTTGTGGATTACGTAAAAGACTTATTTCAACACTATTCCTAAATGGAAATTATATTTTTGTAAACCAGTCAAATCGCTGTATTTTTTAATATATGTTCTTCTTATTTTTAATTTTGTTTCTTGCATATATTATTTTTTAATGTAATTTTATTTTTATTATTTCTTTCTCATGTTTCAAAACTGTCTATCATTAAAATTGTACCACCTACATGTAAAAGCCCTCTTGGCGTTAAATAAATAAATAACTAAAAATACCTGACAAGGGCACCCCTGTCTGCACAATGCAAAGACAGAGGAACTATTCCGCCACCCGGTTGGTGGAAAGGCAACGGAAGGGAATCTTCTTACGAAAAATAGAAATGATTATCACATGGAACGTTAATAGTTTTAGTAAAATTCGATATTCGGCAGGCAGGGGGGTCTACGGAATTTTTTTTTTTGCCAAGTGGTCTACGGGGCAAAAAAGTTTGGGAACCTCTGATTCAAAGGATTTTTTCCGGAAGGTACATGTACATACAAGTAACTATTTTACACAATTAAAAATAACTAATTTTACATACTACGCAAATGTTTCCTAAAATAGGTTTCCTAGAATTAAAATACTCCAACTTACTTTTTTCCTAAAATAACTACAAACAAAAAACTTTCCACAATGTAATAATTGTTTAATGGATCACCCAAATGATTTTCCTCCTTTTTGTTTGTTGTTATTCGTTTGGTCTCCGTCATCACTTGTTTCTAAATTTAACTCTCCCATTACTCTTGTCGACCTGCTGGCTTCTATTTCCGACCTCTCTTTATTCTTTTGGATTCGTTAGACTTCCGCATAGCGGTGCCGCTTGGCTAAAATGTGATAATTCTGGCAGTTAGGCGATTCAGGCCATCTTAATATAACCGCGAACCTGCTTATAACATTTCTGCAAAGTGTTTTAATGATTCAATCAATCCAGATTCAGAAGAATGCTGACAGCGAGAGTTCGATTCTCGGCGAAGTGCAAGAGTATAATAATAATAATAATATTTTAATGATTTGTGTATCCCCGTTCTTGTGCAAAATCACCTCAAGGGCGCTGTATTTATTTTGATATTTTCAATTTGTATTGATATTTCAGGCGACTAAGTATTGCTTATAATTATTTGTTATCCTTTATGCTATGCATAAAACGTTGTTTTATAAACATTAGTTTTTCATTAAAAAAATAATAATAACATTTCTACAAATTTACTTATGTTTTTATTCTTATATTTTGTACATGCAGATAATATACAGTACCATACTTACCTGGAAGGTCACTTCAGATTAACACTGTTTATTGTTTATTAGAGGAATTTAGATACGGTTCGCACGCACAAGGACATAATTGGACTTTATTTAATAATATTTATGTTCTTTAAAGGTAAGGCAAAATTTATGCTGGGCGGTACTACAGTACAAGGGTTCGATCAGAATTCTTCTTCTTAAACGTGATTCGTCCCTCGATATATTGACACAGACGCTTCAATGGTAGAAAGCTAAGTTAAAAAACAGTATATAATGCTGAAACAGTGATATTTCTTAGTGGTGCCCAGGCACCAGACTATATCACAAATTAGTAGGTAACAGTGGGTACTATTTATGAGGTTTTCATCATCTGTTCTCTATGTTACACGAGAAATTTGACCAAAAGAAAACAAAAAGAAAAAATATTTATTTATATGTCTTTTAAACATGATACATATATTTGCTGCAGAGGTTCAATCAGTTTAAACATGATACATATATTTGCTGCAGAGGTTCGATCAGTTTAAACATGATACATATATTTGCTGCAGAGGTTCGATCAATTTAAACATGACAATACAATTACATTTTTAATTATTCACATAAAATGGAAATATTTTTTAATATAGTTTTTCTTTTAATTTAAGCTAACTTAGATTTTATAATGTAATTATTAAGTTCTGCAAGTATTTAAATTTGTATTATTCTGACAATTGTTTCGGCGTTCATTGTTGTTATAAAACTGGCAACTTTATTTCTGCAGAACTTAATATTAGCATTATTGAATTTCATTTACTTTAAATTTAAACAAAAAATATATGGCATCATACGAATTAAATACAATAACAATAAATTGTTTAATTTAATAAAATAGTAATTAATGACATAATATTGTAGGTAACCATTTATTCCATATTTAATAGCTTCGAAGTAACACGCTTCAAACAAAATGACGCATTATTTATCATATCTGTTCACCAAATAAAGTATGATGTTTCAAATTAAAATTATTTTTGCACAATATAATAAAGCAGAACCATTATTATTTCTTAGATATATCAAATGTAACTCCGCTCGGTGGCTGTTCTCTCTAATTATTTATTATATCACAATACTTATACTTGAGGTGCACAGTTTACATCGCGCTGTGCTAGCTGATTCCTTACATAAAATTCGATCATTACAAAACTTAATATATAAAAATTGAGCCTGCGTTTGTTTGCGTTCGCAAAACTCGAAAAGTAGTCGACCGATATTTCAAAAAAGAATGAAAATTTTATAAAAAATACATATTTTATTTTTTATTTATTTTGTTTTTTTTTTATTTGGTAAACCAACAGTTATAATATTTTATAAAGTGTAGCAGTATAAGTAATATAAAATACAACCAATAATAGGTTTCCACTGATGGATCTTAATTATTTAGTGAATATAACAGAAAAAAGTTACATTGGCCTATGGGGATGGGATGGGATGGAGGGAGGGGTATGGGATAGATCTAGTCTATGTGATGAGTAACATGCTGATGTAAATGTTATTTTATGATTTTAGATTTAAAAATGTGAGGTGTTTTGTTAAATAATTAATTTGACTTATTGTACGAATTGTTGAAAGTATTGGAAACCCGGTGAATGAATCTATTTTGTTTTGAATTAGTATTACAATGAGGGATGTTTATTATGTGGTTTTGTCTGGTTTGTCTGATGGGTACCCTTAATTGAATTCTTAAAGTAATTCTGGGGAATCTATCACGGAGGTGGCTATTATTTGTAATGTTTTAATAATTTTTTTTTGTAATTAATTTTGAAATTTTCATAGTTTGTTCCTATTATTGCCAGGAGTTTTTAAAGAGTGATCTGGGGAATACTTAACGCAATATCTAATATATAAGGAGTTTAAATAAATTCAATGTAATTTAGTTTCTTAACAGTTACACAGTTGTGGTATACAGTATTGAACGGTGGACGAAGTTAGAGACGCCCGAGAAAGGCCCGACAATAGCGAAGCATAACGGGGTCCCCTAGTAACTAATGGTCATGTAATAATTATTCTCTCAGTCCACCCTGTCCCCAATTGACACCGAGTCAATTAATTATTAATATTTCAACTATTTACGCAATCCGATCGGACGTTAATTATATCAATTATCATAAATCCACTTTAAATTAATGTTTGTTTATTTTTATTTACTTTGCATCCATCCATTACGCGATCTGTCAAAGGGAAACCAATTAATTATATTTTTGGTAATCATCTGTCAGACTCCCGCTGGACCAAAAATATTCCCGTCAACTAACATACGCATACACTCGCGTACTGTTATACTTATACACACAAGTGAGTTATTAATAATATCATATTTTTCCACTGCGCGCGAACTAATAGAAGTCTTTACAAACATAATGATCTCCGGGGAAGTTCAAGTCATAAAGCTGCTTACATTTTTTGTATAAAAGTAATGATTATAAAAAAAATACATAACTCCGCACAGGAGGCCATGAGGGAAATTATGTTCTACTCTGGGGATGCTGTGTGGAGGATATTTTGAGGAGGGTCTCTTTGTGAACGCGGGTCTTGAAGAGACCCATGTTGTATGAGGCGGGAAATGCAGAGGCCGACAAATCGTTCCACAGCCGAGCTGTCGAACTCGAGAACCAGTCGTAGAAGCGACCCGTTCTCATGTGGCAAATGTCAACCGTGATGGGCGCGCGTTTGGCGTGCTTTCCGACTATGCACCGGTGCCGAAGTGAACAATGACGCTAGTTCCTCAAAATATATTCTATTGTAATACCGGTAGAACAAGGACAGTATACCTACCTGACGCCTGTGCTCTAAACATTGCAATCCATTTGTTAACATAGTAAATACTATCAAACAGGCCGCCCGTTTATACATAGTCAAGAGTTTTTTTTTTTTGAGCTCTAGACCAGAGGTGGCTGCTAAATTCAACAGTTGGGCGCACTTGCAATTTGTACAGGGTCAGCAGTTGTGTACTACAAAAGTATCTGTAGTGACTAGGTTTACTGGCATCGATGACACGACAAACATCTTCCGTATCGTGTATCAAAAATAGGTTCGCCATCCTTGTCATAAATTAACTAAACTAAAGCGATGTCCAAAAGTATACATTTCTAGTCTTCTTCTCTGTTCATCCTTGAAGGGCGGTGGTTTCGAAGGCCTAGATCTGGTACTATGATTAATAGGAACCCCGCTTTTCTCTGCACGAATTCGTATTTTGCTTTTCGAGCCTTTTATCTTCTTTTATCTCTCCTTTTCTATATTTCTCTTACTTATTATTATCCTTTATTCCTCTCCCTTCTCATTTTCTTTTCTCCCTTATATGTTTCTTTTCTCAAATCCTCTCTCCCAACCAGGCAACACCCTTCTTCCACGGAAAAGATAAATCCGTTTATTTATTTACGTTCAAAAGCTCTGAATAAGCCGATTAGAAAACGGGTATTACCGCTTGAAACCCACTCACCGCGCGAATTCCGCGTATCCAAATATAGCCCCTAATGTCCGGCTATACTTAGTACCGCCTCCGCCGGGCTTGCATTCCCCGCTGTACCTTCCATTGCATCACATTCGAGGAACAACTTATTCAAAGGGAAGGGCTATTTTCGGAATCCAGTGATGTGGCATTTCTGTCAGTTTATAGTGGCATTACGCAGTCTTGCTTTTGACAGATCGTCGGTTTGTTCGATTATAATTCGATATTTCGCTTGGTTTTCTGACTATTTTCACACTTTATTCAAAAACAAAATTATCCTGATAATGAATAACTGATAATCTTAAAATTCTCTATTAATTATTTGTCTCAAACTACATAATATGTCGCGATGTGCGTATCGAAAAAGGTATTAGGATTAAAAATTTCCACACGTATTTAGGAACTGTAGAATTAGTTAAATGATAATATGACTTAAGCAGTGTAATGGTACGTATAGATTTGCGAACCTGAACGCGAACCGAGCCACGAATTACGGGAAAGGAACGAAGCAACTGCAAGCGGTGTTTCGCGCCCTTTTCGGTTGCTTTCTTCCTTTCCCATAAGTTGAGGCTCAGTTCGGCTCGCGTGTATATACGTAACATTAGAGTGATACAGAAAGTATATGATACTTTACCCCCGAACACCCTGTATAAGTAGTTGCACTTGCTCAGTCATTGTGAAATTAAAGTAATTCCTACACTTCGTCAACAACATAACGGGAACAGATCATGTTCACCGGGCTTATGGGCATCTTCAGACCTGATCGAAGTGTTTTTTTAATTATAATATTCATTTTTGCGGACATATCTGGTCACGAGACGTAGCTAAGGCAATTGAAAACAGCTTATCAAATCTAAATAGTAATTTCTTGTCGGTACAACACTACAAGTATATCTTCCATCATGTAACAATTTAAAAATATTTTTCATTTGATTTAAACCCGCAATCTCTTAGTCCAGAGTCAAGAAATTTACCGCTCTACCTCCAAAGTAGATTGTCCCAGATAGCGAATAAAATGAAATACCAAGAAAACATTACTGAAATAAACACGCTCCTTATTTGGCGTACTGAAGAAACAATCGTTTAAGCCACAGGTTCTCAAACTTATTTCGACCACCGCCCATTTAAGATTTAAAAAAAATATATAGTGACCTCCATATTTTTTAAAATACCTTTTTACATTACCATCTATTGCGTATCTAAAAAACGGTTATTGCTAATATAATTTTTAAATATGCTTTGTTATATGAATAAGATTAACAAAGTTGGAACCCATGTCCTACTTCTGAGATCAAGGAACGTTTCAATTGGAGGAAATAAAACTCATACTTAATCATATTTAGAAGTATTTTTTATTAACATTAAAAGAAGGCTTTGAATTTAAAAGTTATCTAATGTGAAGGATGAATAAATCTGATGCTTAAAACCACTTGTGTACCTCGTGTGACTAACCGAATTCGTCCTGAGCAAGTTAGAACTAAGATAATCATGTCAATTCGCGCCGGGTTATACAAATCTCATTGTTTAACAAAAACTTGTTAGAACTTCATTGCCACAAACACGGCACGAACAGAAGGTGGATAGTCCGGTACAGTTTTCCACACAAACGTTAAAAACCAATTACGGTGATATCATAAGGAAGTAAAACAAACTATTACTTTTTATTTCAGCTAGATTCCGTCAGATTTATCTAGATAGAATTTGTCTGCCGTCGCCCCACAGAATTTCCTTAACGCCCCCTAGTTTTATTTGATCCTTCTACTGCCTTCATGAAAGCCCCCAGCACCTACAAGGGGGCGTTATCGCCCACTTTGAGAAATACTGGTTTAAGCTATTTGATCGGTGATATCATAGCTGTTAGTCACCCCTCTACCCCTATTACATCACCGCAAACCCCACTGCCTCCCCCAACCCGACGGGGTGGACTGAAGGGATGGATGGAAAGGGCTTTATTTATACCTGTAACCCCACGTACAATTATGACACAATCATAATTCTACCGATTGGCGCATTCCTGAGGTATGTGCTGGCAACGTGATCACGTTGGAAAATTCCTTCACCAAAACATGGGCTGCTGATGAATTTTATTTGTGCTTGTGGGAGTAGATAAAAAACATTTTGGTAATATTAATAATAATATTTAGATAATTTGTATAGCGCCTTTTGTGAAAAATTATCTCAAGAGTTATTTTATGTGAACACCGCACAAGAGTCCCAACTGCTCCCAACCGTCTGGAGCCAGTGAGACTATGGCATTCCCAATTGAGGTATGTTGTGAGGCTGAAGGTAGCGGAGATGGGGAAAAGGAAGAAGGGGAGTACCTGGCATTTCCACCTGGTAACCAAACACGGCCAAAGCCATTTCAAGCGACGTTTCAATTCTCACTGGTGGACGGACCCCAGCGCGATACTGAAAGTATTTGCCACTCTCGAACTCTCAAATATAATATATATTATCTTAATTGCGTAAATAGTGAAATTAATCAAATAAAAATTACTTGCGCACCCCGAGATTTGAACCCGCGACATCCTGCTTGCTAATCTAGAGCCTTACCCCTCGACCACGGAGGCCGTCTTATAACTAACTGTAGATAATCTGCTCTTTGATATATTTCAACAAAGATTAATGGTATTTTTGGTTGGTACATTTAGGTTAGATTATGCATAATCGAGGGACGCGGTGAGTTTTTATGTAATGTTGTGCTTGTATTGTGCACGTGGCACTGGCATTGAGTGAAAATAAAATGTTTTTCAATTTTCATAAATTGTTATGTATTTGATAGGGTTTTCTGTATTCTTTCTCGCTGAGGGCTTTCATAGGAAATATATTTTAATTCTTAGTCAGGGCATTAAAACAATGATTTTATTAATGACTATTGAAATACATAGTATCGTAGTTTATTCACAGCCCTATTTGTATTAAAATATATTTTAATACAAATCATTTTTACCAAGTTGCATAAACCAGTAAAGTTTCCACAGAAGATTCATTTTGTATATAGGTAGAAAAACATATGAATATAAATAATACAATACAATATAAATACTAACTAGTAGAAAAGGAATATCTCCAAAAAAATAAAAATAAAAGGACTACAGATTCAACCCATACAAAAACAATACACACACTAACACTACTAAGTTTCCCGCAACGATCGAACGCTACTCTCTTAGGAATGCTATGAATCCTGCGAGGCTCGTATTGAACACATCGATATTTGTGCATAATCTATTAAAGGTGCTACAGCTTCTTCTTATAAATACATTTTCAAGATAATTAGTATTGCTCTTAGGAATATAAATGTGTCCGGAGATCGAGTTACTCTTAATGGACATCTGAAATTAATATTTTTTAAAAGGTATGGGCTATCAATAAAATAGTGGATTATCTTATATAGCATTACTAGGTCTCTGATATCTCGGCGTTGATCAAGAGTTTTAAGGTTCATGGACACATTGTTTTCATCATTTCGCATGCGATAAGAGACATATTTCTAAAACTTTTTCTGAACTCTTTCTATGTTTGATTTATATGTAGAATGAGGGTTCCACACTGTTGATGCATACTCTAGGTGGCTTCGGACGTAAGATATGTAGAGAATCTTAAATGTTTGTGGATTTTTGAAAACTGAACATACTCTAAGTATAAATCCCAGCATTTTCAAAGCCTTCGACGTAATATGCTCGATATGAGATTGAGAAAGAAGCTTACTGTCCATTAGGACTCCAAGATCTTTAATCATATTTACCCCATTTTGGTAATAGGTGTAGGATTTGGTAGGCATTTGATAATCGGTTTGGGATTTGGTAGGCGTTTAGGTAATCGGTGTGGGATTTGGGAGGTATTTTATAACCGGGGTAGGATTTGGTAGGCATTTAGGTAATCGGTGTGGGATTTGGTAGGCATTTTATAATCCGTGTAGGATTTGGTAGGGATTTAGGTAATCGGTGTGGGATGTGGTAGGCATTTGATAATCGGTGTAGAATTTGCCAAGTATTTAGATAATCGGTGTGGGATTTTCCAGGCATTTTGGCAACTTAATAAATATCTTCTTTCATGTAAACCCTCAACAACCCCCTAGATCGGTTGGTAGCCGTGTAGTCCAAAACGTTGGAATCCCATCCAGGCATCGCAAGTTCAATACTCTGCTAGCTAAGTCCGCCATCATTGCACAAGCAACATTTTCGCTCATAATAATGGTAGTATGAGTTTTTTAAAACTTGTCAGGGTTTTCGTAATCCGGGAATATTTGTCTTTCTTTAAAAATAATAATGATATTGTTAACGTAAAAGGTCCTAAGAGCCACTCCGTACGTACGTAAAAATGCTTGAATTAAGCTTGTCTTGTGAGGCAGTAACCGTAATGTTATTAAGAATTTTTAGTTTATTTTTCCTCGTTTTGGTATCTATTTGTAAATTAACCTTGAACGAGGTTCGAAAACAAGCCACACGTTGACTTGAATTTTTATATTCTAAACAAGGAATCAATTTGAATTGCTTTTTTTTCTTAAACTTTTTACGTACAGACATTCATCATAGGTGTTTTTGTTCACTATTAGAACGCGATAAGCAGTGCGCGTAGATTGGATTCGGCAGTTTTATTTGGAGCGTTAGGAGTAAAAAGGTGGAACATATTTGTTTGCTTAATTTTCTAATTTTTTATTATTTTTTATTTTTTTATTGAATAAATTGTTAATACATATCAAAAAAAAAAACAATCAAAAAAAAAACTTATAATCATGAACTTACAACAAAACAAACTTAACATCGTTACAGCGGCGAGTAGCAGGCGTCCCCGGTGCGGGCCAAAACTGTTGGTAAATTTTGCCAACATTCGCGGCCTGCACACAAATCTAAATTCCGTTCATCACCATCTTTTATCCCAACGTCCCAACCTTCTCTTCCTATCCGAAACTCAGATAGCCGAGCCGCCAGACTCCTCCTATCTGGACTGCCCGGGCTTTACCCTTGCAAGCAAGTTCAGACCCAAAGGAGGAGTCTGCCTCTATAGTCGAGCTGACGTCAACTGTGTGCGACTATTGAGTCTGGAAAACTCCAGATTCGACGTAATGTGGGTGCGCGTCAATCTTGCCAGTACGGCAAGATTCTACGCATGTCTATACCGCTCACCGAACCATAACGAATCAGACACTTCCGAACTCTTCAAACATTTGAGCGATACTATTGATGATCTCTTGCCCCGCTACCCTTCGGCCGAGTTTATTGTTCTGGGGGACTTCAATGTTCATAACGAACCATGGTTGAAGTTCTCAGGCCCAACGGACTCGGCTGGCCGACAGGCGGAATCCTTTGCCATTTGCTACGGATTAGAGCAACTAGTTCAGGAGCCTACAAGGGTTCCTGATGTCCAGACTCACCGCTCCAATCTGTTAGACCTATTCTTAACTACTGTGCCACACGGTTATAAGATTGACGTCACAGCGCCTCTAGGATCATCTGACCACTGCCTGGTGACGACATCAATCCCCGTTAACCTCAGACCAACCAATGAGAGGCTGAGGAGAAAAGTGTGGCACTATAGGTCAGCAGATTGGTTCGGTATGCGGGCCCATTTTAACGCTTTTCCGTGATCAGCTGTTTGTTTTCGGACTTCGGACCCTTCAAGATGTGCCCAGGAGATTGGTGAAGTCATCAAATCGGCGATGGATGGCTTCATACAATCGACTACTAAAGAAACTGGTGTGGGCTCAAAGCCGTGGTTCAGTCGACAATGCTCCGAAGCAGTTCGACGAAAAAACGCGGCTTACCGAGCCTACAACACATCTCGAACGTCCGAAAGCAGATCAGCATACAACAAATCGGCAAAGGAATGCAAGAAAATCATTAATAGGTCAAAATTCGAACACGACCTGCAGATCAGCAAAAAGCTGGCTGCCTGCCCGCATGGCAGCAGAGCATTCTGGTCGCTTGCGGGCTCAATAGGTCGGAATTTTTGCAAACCCAGTTTGCCACCTCTTACCAGACCTGACGGCTCACTAGCAAACACCGCCACCGAAAAGGCTAACTTATTAGGGAAAATGTTTGCGGAAAACTCGACCCTCGATGACGGAGGTGCTGTTCCGCCGTCGGTTCCTCACTGCGGCCTCTTTATGAAAAAGCTAAAGATCCCGCATCGGGATGTACTCCACGTTATACGGGGGCTCGATGTTAACAAAGCTAGTGGACCTGATGGAATACCTGCCCTGGTATTGCAGAGGTGTGCTGCGGAAATAGTTCCAGTTTTGACAAAGCTCTTCAAAATGTCCCTGAAGTGTGGCACTGTGCCCTCTGGTTGGAAAAAAGCGGTCATTCACCCTATTCCCAAGAAAGGTGACCGCTCCAACCCGGCCAACTACCGCCCCATAGCGATCACATCAGTTCTGTCCAAAGTGATGGAACGTGTGATCAACGACAAACTGCTCACATACCTCGAGAAGAACAAAATTATCAACGACCGTCAATACGGATTCCGGCGGAACCGCTCGTGCGGTGATCTTCTCGCGTATGTGACGCATGTTTGGGGGCGGTGCCTTGAACGTCACGGTGAGACCCAAACGGTCGCACTAGACATATCCAAGGCCTTTGACCGGGTCTGGCACCGAGGACTTGTCAACAAATTGCCTTCTTACGGACTTCCCGCGTCCCTGTGTACGTGGATTGCTGACTTTTTAAGGGATAGGTCGATTCAGGCGGTTGCTGACGGTTTCACCTCTTCCTTACACTCCATAAATGCTGGCGTCCCACAGGGATCGGTTCTGTCTCCGACTTTGTTTTTGTTGCACATCAATGACCTTTTGACATGTGCACCAATTCATTGTTACGCGGATGACAGTACAGTTCATGATAGCTTTTTGTTTGACAAGCCCCCAAAGGGCACACAAACTCCAACGGCTCGGAGGGCTTTGAAGCAGAGAATGGACGGTTATCTCGAGAGTATTTCCTCCTGGGGTAAAAATAATCTCGTCGAATTTAATGTTTCAAAGACCCAATCCTGTCTGATTACGTCTAAAAGGGATCCAAATGAGAATCTAGTCTCCTTCAACGGAAGCAATCTTCCGAACAGGCCTTCCATTGATATGCTTGGTGTAACTATAAGTGACCAGCTCAAGTACGGGGGCTCCATTGAAGCCAGAGTAAAGCTGGCCTCTCAGAAGCTGGGCGTACTGTACAGGGCCCGCAGATACTTTAATAGTACACAACTGCTGACCCTGTACAAATCGCAAGTGCGCCCTACTCTCGAATTTGGTAGCCATCTCTGGTCCGGAGCCCCTAAATACCTGAAAAAAACCCTTGACTCTGTGCAAAAACGGGCGGTCCGTTTGATAGATTCCCCAATCTTAACAAGCGGACTGCAATCTTTAGAGCACAGGCGTCAGGTAGGTATGCTGTCCTTGTTCTATCGGTATTACAATGGAAGATGCTCTGAGGAACTAGCGTCATTGATCCCTTCGGCACCGGTGCATAGTCGGGATACACGCCAAACGCGCGCCCAACATTTGTACACGGTTGACATTTGTCACATGAGAACGGGTCGCTTCTACGATTCGTTCTTAAGTTCAACAGCTCGGCTGTGGAACGAACTGCCGGCCTCTGTGTTTCCTCCCTCCTACAACATGGGACTCTTCAAGACCCATGTTCACTCCTTCCTCTCCACAAAAAGACCCTCCACACAGCATCCCCAAAGATGACATAGGCCCTGAGGGAAATTATTTTCTTCAGGGCCTCCTGTGTGGAGTTAATATAAAAAAAAAAAAAAAAAAAAAAAAAAACAAAACAAACAAGTCCTGCTAAGAATATACATATCAACAAACAAGTCCTGCTTGAAAATGTTATATCAATAATCGTGACTCGTTTTCTATGAGTGTTCTATTACAAAAATTAATCTTAATGGAAAATAACATTTGAACTAGAAAAGGGACACTTTTCCATCTCAATTGTTTGTTTCTTTTAACTGTTTTGCTTCTCTTCTTTTTTGCCGTTGGCAACTCCTGTTATATAACATGCCCAACAATAAGTTGTGATGTAATGTGACTATTATTGTAATGTGACTATTATTTCAATGTGACTATTATTGTAATGTGACTATTATTGTAATGTGACTATTATTGTAATGTGACTATTATTTCAATGTGACTATTATTGTAATGGGACTATTATTGTAATGTGACTATTATTTTAATGTGACTATTATTGTAATGTGACTATTATTGTAATGGGACTAGTATTGTAATGTGACTATTATTGTAATGTGACTATTATTTTAATGTGACTATTATTGTAATGTGACTATTATTGTAATATGACTATTATTGTAATGTGACTATCATTGTAATGTGATTATTATTGTTATGTGACTATTATTGTAATGTGACTATTATTTTAATGTGACTATTATTGTAATGTGACTATTATTGTAATATGACTATTATTGTAATGTGACTATCATTGTAATGTGATTATTATTGTTATGTGACTATTATTGTAATGTGACTATTATTGTAATGTGACTATTATTGTAATGTGACTATTATTGTAATGTGACTATTATTGTAACGTGACTATTATTGTAATGTGATCAATGCGAGTTTTGGTAAAAAAATGTGAATCGCTACCAACATTATTATTTATTGGTCGTAAATAACGAAGTGATAATATATATTTATTACGTTACGAAGTAGTTTTTTTTTTCAATCAAATATTATTTATTACGATGATATTGTTTCACACAAGTTTCTTATGTCATCTTCGTGAATGCCGTGTGGAGGATTTTTTTAAGGAAAGGAAGGAGGGGAAGTTCTGGTGAGGAAAAGTTATGAGAAATGGGTTGGAATCTAGGGATCAGTATGTTCTGCAGTGATGAATAAGTGAACTCATCCATCCCACCCACTGCGGTGCAAGGCAAAGAGTCGAGTCCCGATCCGACCTCTCCAGATCCGGCCCGCCAGTCAGTAGATGGGCAAATGCACCCGCTGCCAAGACCTGGGCAAACCTCACCCCGCGAATCAGAGCACCGCTGCCAAGTCACCAAACTTAGCGAACCACTTGGGGTGACCTGTGGCGGAGGTGTTTTGTTTAATTCCTCGGCATCGAGTCATCTTTCATTGAGAATGGTTTATTACATAGCTACATCCCAGGCAGGGATTTCCCTTTTCTTCGAATACTCTCAACTGACTTACGTTCTGGGTTCACTGGTTCGCTTCCGCTAGATCTCCCAACACTATCATAAAGCCATTGCGCGAATAAACAACCTTGTGTTAAAAATTGATTTCTGAGACATGGTTTGTCAAAACATTGCAATTGACTGTAGTGAAGGTATACATATTGAAAGTTTAAATAATATATATTTTATAAGGTATTTCAATTAACAGACAAACGCGTTTTATGTATTGTAATCATATAATCATATTGTAATCGTAAAATGAAATTGATAAAACCAGACACGTTACAACGTCTAAACAAATAACATAATACAGAAAAGGCCTCCGTGGTTGAGGAGTAAGAGCTTCGACAAGCTGGAGGTTGCAGGTTTAAATCAAAATTAATTTGTGTTATTTCACAATTTACTCATTTAAAATAATATATAATATGTATATTTGCGGGACGTTCCAGAGTAGAAGATACTCTCAGTATTTCCCTGGTGTAATAAGACCAACATTCAGAATTGAAACGATGCTAGAAATTGCTTTGAACGTGTTTGGTGACCAGATCTGAATAGCCAGGTACTTCCCCACCTTTCTTTACCCCGTCTCCTTCAATTGGGGATGCCAATGTCTCACTGGTTCCAGATGGTTGGGAGCAGTTGGGACTGTTTTGCGGTATCACATAAAAAAAAACTTCACTATTATAATGACAAAAATATTCCAAGCGCCGGTCGCACAAAACGTCAGTTTCAATTGACGCGACATAAAACTCTAATAACGGGGACTTGCTTGACACTCACATATTAATTATTTCTGTTGAACGTATTACTAAAATCTCAAATGTTTCTAGAGGGATCCCTATAGATGTATGTTATTTATATTTATGATTAGTAAAAACAGGACCTTACCATTAAAATTATTTATGTGAAATGGTTTGAAAAATTTTTAACACATTTTTCAACTATAAAATTAGCGGTAAGTACTAGATTTTATTTTGTTAACGATGAATTATTAATATCCAGAAATAATTCAAATAAACCCTATGGAAAGACTGATTTTCTAGGCCTGCTAAGGCAAAGTCGACCGTAAGTTCGTCCATTACGTCGGGCAGCGCGCAGAATATTGTTTTTACACAACTTCACTTATTTCGTTAAGATTGCCACTTTATTTTAGAGAGTTGATATGGCAAATTCAACCGCAAGTCTGTCCAATACACCAGGGCCGCGCGTGGCATATTTTTGTGCACGGCTGCTTCACTAGCGCCGTTATGATTCTGACTTTATTTAAGGGTATAAGTAATGGCCGGCTGACCGTCAACATGGGCCTTGTGCTACCATCTGTCGTTGAGATTTTAAAATATGTTTTCTGTAAACATAGATGGGTATGTGGAGCGTAATTTGGATAGATCTGCACAAAAACAGCGCTATTCGATAACGCTGTTTTTCCTCATAAGGTCTCATGTTGGTGTTCTGTAAAATATATTATCATCCTCGTATACAATATAATACGTATTCAATTTATTTCAATATTTATTGCTCATTGCCCAATAACTATTAAGTTACTTCTTGGCAGTCTGAGGTATTTTAATATCTGATTTTGACATTGTTAAACTGCGCGTTGTTCTAATTGAATCTCTCATTTATTGCTTGATTAATGCAACTAGACATTACACATGTCGACACTGATGTTCTTGGTAACGTTTCAATTCTTGATTGGTCAATGCATATTAAATCATTTTTGCCTCCACCTTAATGCGTTTGTCAAAAATGACTCATTCGATTCTATTATAAATATAAACAGATATGATTTTGAGAGAATATCATGAGTTGATTTTATAAATATTTGACCAGATAAGAAATGATTTATGATTAGGGGTTCCATGATAACTCAACACAGTGACAATTCAACACACTTTTAAAAAGTGATATAAAGTCATTGAAAACGATGAAAAATATTTTTTTTTATTTAACCTAACCTAACCTACTTAACCCAGTTAATAAAGTTTTTGTTTCATCACTTTCCGTGACTTTATATAACTTTTTAAAGATGTGAATTATCCGGTCACCATATATATATGGAAATATATATATATATACATATTTTTTTTATATATATACATATTATACATATTTTTATATATATATATATATATACATATTTTTTTTAAATACATTTATTAATGTAAAATTACAGTAAAAAAACGGTTTTTACGGGCTATTTTTTTAGTTACTTATAACAATAGTGTAAAATGTAAACAACTTGCCGGAATCGTAGTAATAGCTTTCATGATGCTAACGCTGAAAAACCACCCCGTTCAGATTTAGCAGTGGCGTGTGGCGGTGCGGTGCTGGCCCAAAGGTCAAAGGCAAGGTGGTTGTGGTCCCAAGGCCTAGGTCTTGCGGGTGGGGGTGGAGGTGACGAATTCTGAAATCACCCCCTGAAATAGCACCCATCGCTTTGCCCCTTGTTATTTGGTTTTTGTTCTAACAGCGAATTTTGTCGGCTCGTTTTATTCTGAATTTAAGTTTTTGAAATATTGGTGCTGATGGTTTTAATTTAATTTTCTTTCATAAGGGCTTGAACATTAAAAAGGTCTTCTTCCTATTTCCTTCTGTTTACAACTGTAGGAATTTACTTTAAAGATATCTGAAATATTTCATTAAAAATATTACTAACCGGCTTCGCTCTCTAATTTATCTCCCTCGGTAGATTTAAGCAGTATTTTAACACACTTCGAATAGCTAATCTTAGAATTCTTATTATAAAAAATATTTTAAAAACGCATTGAAATGAACAATTTTGTAATGTTTTTGAAAGTAATAAACAAATTGAATTGAATTAAACAAATTGAATTAATTCCTGTCTGATAATTTCATGTCAATAATTTAAGCTGTTCAATGCGCATACATACAGACACATACACACACACACACACACACACACACACACACACACACATACACACACCCCCCCACACACACACACACACATACACACACCCACACATACACACACACACAAACACTCACCCTTACATTACACACGTCACACACACACACCTGGTAATTAAGGAATAAACATACCACTTAGCAGACATTACAAGGAAACATATCATAGGCACCCAACATGAAGTATCTTATTCCTGTATATTTTTTCATCTCTGTAAATCATATACTTTTCGTTTCTATAATATAAAATAAAATAAATAAAAATATGAATATTTTATATCAATCTCTTTGCAAGGGTCCCAACTTTATGTATAATATATATTTCAAAATGTTAACCAAGTCTTCCCCATCTTTTTTTCGCCCGCATGAAGTGTGTTTTAAGTACTCGTATAATATAATATATGGTATAACTACAAAATGTCTTCCTCATTGTCCAGATTACTTATGAAGGGTAGTAATTATACCGAGTCAGTGGACATCCTTAATTTATCCCTTCACAAATACAAAAAGATCGTTGCTGAGACAGTTTAGATAGGCATATTAAATATGCACTGTATTTATATATAATTTTTACGATTCATATTTGAAAGCCCCTAAAAAAGGCGTTAGTAAAGTATTAAATAATAAATCACGTTAATTTTTGGCCGTGAAAATCTCAAATCATTTCTATACACGTAAATATAATACATTTTTGGTATCGAACTATTGAAAAATGTTCAACTTCGTAGCTTCCATTAAGTTCAACATTTGCTGCGAGTTTTTGTTGTTTTTCTGCTTTCTAGTTCGTTGGTTAGATTATAGGTTGGTGTAATATAATCATTCTGTTCATGTTTAAAATGAGTATGTAATTTTCTTGTAATAATATGGAATTTAAAACTTTGATCAATTTCCAACTTATTTTTCTCCCGCGGGTTTTTCGGAAGATAATATTTATTTTATTGACAATTATTATGTCTTATAATATATGTAATGTTGTTTGATTTCAAATCATGTAATATTTGGCATACTTACTTAAATAAAGCTAATTATTGTTTAAAACATCTTGTATTGGGGTAGTCCCGTTTTAAACATATGGTGAAAGATGTAAACGGTGCTTACGTAGGTTTTTTTTAATGTAGAAACAACGATACTTGTTTACTAATTTTCTAAGAAATATTTTATGAATTAATGTAGTGATTATTAAAGCATACAGATTTCGGTTGTTGAAATGTGATAATTTCTACGTAATACGTAACATTATTCAAGTTCATTTTTTTTTAAATTTGAACTTTATTTGAACTAAATACTTTTCATATCAGATAAGCGATAAAGTAGGTTCCAACATTATTGAATGATAATTCTTTTTTCTAAATGCGTATTTGATTTATTCAAATGCTTCACAGATGTTAAAATGAATTAATAGAGTGAACATGCATTACTGAGACAACGCGCGTGATCTCACTGAACTGGGTCCAGTGGACATACTTTAATGCTTAATCATTTCAAATTGGTCATGGAACTTTATAATATGAATTTAACAGTTAAAATGTAAGACAAGGTACCGTAATCTTTCACTTTTATGTCACCTACCTTAGAACAGGTTACACCTAGTGAGGTAGGTAATGTAAAGCATACATTTAATTTTGTTAAAAAAATTGCCTCAGTACAGGTTCGCTTAGTGACTGGTGAGGCAGGTTATATCCAACATATAATATACCTGCTATTATTGTCTCTTTATTACTGTTCTTCTCGTATCTAATGTTAACTTGAAGAGTAGGACATATATTATAAATTGTTGTTCTCTTTTTTTTATTTGAAAATTTAATCATTTGGCGGGTTGGAAATAAGCCGACATAGCTCAGTGGATACAGAGCACCTGACCGGACATCAGAAGGCACGGGTTCAATTCCCGTTGGCGGCATTTATTTTTACTCGGGAGATATTTTCAATTTGTATTAGTATTTCGGATGACTAATTATTGCTTATAATTATTTGTTATCCTTTATGCTATGCATAAAACCTTGTCTTATAAACGTTAAGTTTATCATTAAAAAATAATCTTTTTTATTCACTTTCTAATAGTATTATTTTTTTTTTAAATATTTTTTCTTTATTAATTTCTTGTAAACATTAATTTGTTTCAGCGATTTTCACTGAAGTAAAGGGAATATAAATTAATTTATAGTGTAATCCAAATCTCGAGTAGTAAAACTATTATTAACCCTAATCTAACCTTAGCTAACCTAACCTAACCTCATTTAAGGTTTCCAACTACCGCCCGATGTAACCTTGTGCCCACTCCTTTTCAAAGAAATCGTTTGCCCATTCGGTTTTGGATCGAATTACGATAAATCATTTTAATGTTGGGTTAAGCCTGGCACAGAAACAGCACCGCGTAATCGTCTGTTTACATTCTATGGATATATTAATTATATTATTATTACCTACGTGATACCTGTGATCATTTAGTACTAGAACCAATCTTACACACCTAGTGGCCGGTGGTTACACACAGCTACTCGTTTAGTTGGTACTCGTGTTGAAGCTGCAAACAATTTTATGCGGATTTCATTAAGGCGAAGCTTAATGCTAAATCACTATTTTGATTAATCTTTATAACGAATTGGTTTACATTATGAATACCAAGAAATTCCCTTTAGATAAATTGAAGGTTTTCCTATCGTTTCCCTTGAGTAGAATACAAATAAAAAAATAAATTACTCAATAAAAAACCACTTTTGTGTTTGAAATCGAATGTTTCCAGACTCTGTTTGTCAAGCGATTTTAATGCCTATTACCCACATTCGTGACAATATAAGGTATACCAAGAATATAAACATTTTTGGCATGTAGCTTCCTCTTAAGATATGTTTTTAGTAGCTCTATTTTCCGGCGTTGTCTCGGCTTCACGCAGAGTGTTTCGAAATTTTATGTAGACGGTGTCCTTCCTCTTGTTTTGAAGGTTATGTGTGCAAAATTTCATCAATCTCTGAATAAAACTATTGATGTTTCATTTGTTCAAAATGATATGACAAAATAATGTTGAAGCCAGTCAGTACGTTTTACGAATTTTTGTAATTTCTGCCCGTAGTATATGAGAATATAAAAGCCGACAGCGAACACTATTTATTGTGTTCTCTGATACGTCAAGTACTTACCTATTGGTTACTCGACTTTTCTCAAAGTTTCCCCGGAACACTTTATCCAGCCATTAATCTCCGGAAGCATTTACGGTACAATGTTGATTTACGATTATTGTGGGTGCGAACCGTTGCAGATGCACGTGAAGATAGTCGAACACACACATTAAATAGTAGGAGAATAAGTCGAACACTTAAATAGCAGTCGAATAGTAAGAGTTATCTGCTGTAGGTGGAGAGGTGGTGTTCGCCCACTGCGCAAAACTCCAGGAATGTTTTTGATCCGGTATAAATAGATAACGAGGGTGTATATTTAGTGACAATAGTGCGGTAGTCCGCCTTGCTTTGTGGTTGGAACTTATGTTGTCCCGTACTATTTACATCACCACAATATATAACCAGAACTGCCGGCTTCGGATGGGTGAGAGCTAGAGGTGGGTCCTGTGAGTACTTTTCGTTACTGGGTGCAGTGAGTACAGGTATAAAAAAATACCTGTTAAAAACACCGGTTACAAAATTGAACGTTTTATATTTACATATACTTAGGAACCAGGTATTTTAGAGATTTGTCACAAGTACAAAGTACCGCATGAAAATACCCGGTACTTTTACTGGGTACGATAATTTTTTTATACTTGTTAATTAGTTCGGCTTTTAAATTTGTTACTCAGTTCTGCTTTTTTATATTTTAGTCTACATTCACTAAATACTTAGTTGTATATTACCAATTCAACCATGTGTGAACATTTGGTCTGTTTCTTTTCCATCCTCCTTTGTATATAAAATTAATATCAAGACTGTTTATGTTCCTTAAAATAAATAAATAAATACGCCTCTCCTCTAGTGAGAGCTGCAAATAATCAGTAAATCTGTAAAAAGTTAACGGGGGCTGTTTATGTCCAATGCTGAATGTGTACTTCGGATATGGTTTTAAGTAAGGGTGTTGGGAGTTGGGACAAGCCTGCCTTTTTTAAATTAAGTAGGGTACCCGATCATTGTTACCCGCTCACGAACCATCAATGAGCGATCGGATTACTTTAACATCTTATATTCTATCATCAGCACCCGTGTCCCGTGATGGGTGATTGGGCGACGGTTACTCGGGTCTCGGATGCGACGGGTACTTTCGACGTGGGCGGTCGGCAGCGCGGTTCAGCGCGTCCATCTCTCTTTTCTGCTGCATGGCATTTTTCCATACTGTATGGCATTTTTCCTATTGTATGGCATTTTTCCTATTGTATGGCATTTTTCCTATTGTATGGCATTTTTCCAAAAAGTACCCGATCTCGACCCGGTCACTTCGCCAGTGGGTCGTGTGAAATAATCGATCGACCCAGCTCTAGTTTATATTGCTGTGTTTCTTACGTTCCGATTGTGTAAGATTATTTAGGTTGTAATGAAAAAGTCTCTACGCCTCCCAAAACTCCTTCGTATACTTATTATTTTATGACGATCTATTTCTAATTAAATACTTCACAAGTTTTATTTGTTCATCTGACAATTCAATTTACAATTACAATTGTACAACTTTACAATTTAAAAATACGTTTCAAATTTTAAATAATAATTTCGTTTTGTCGTCGAGGTATTGTAGAAGTTTATTTTAGAAATAAATTCCTTTCGATGAATTGAAATGTGGATGACAAACTAACCATTACTGTTTACAAGCTATTACTGTATATATGTATAAGCTACGTTTTTTATTATCACACATTTTTTTGAAAAACTCAATACACACTATATGCAACCAGTATGCCGTAGGTTTTTCCCAACGCCAAATACCAACTTTGTGATTCATGTAAAAAAATATTCATGCCACAAAATTAAGTTATTTTTTTAATCTTATATAAAGAAACGGACAAAGCCGATAGACTTTAAATATCCATTTTAAGTTTTCTTCCTGTAAATTCAGTTTTATTACCTCGAGTTTTATAGGTACTGCCTTGGCGCACTAAAATCGAAGGTGATGGCAATGTCTTGATTGACGTTGAAACGGTTCATGTATTTTTGATTTTTAAAATCTTAATTTGATAAAAACTTTGAATTAATCGATTCAATTATTGTATGAAGAAGCCTTTACACCGAGGAGTTTTGAAAAAAAAACGCTGCGAATCGTAGAACGATTGCTATACGTTTTACAGCAATGAATTTAAATTAATTGACTATCTTTATCTGACCTATAGAAAAGATTAACCATAGTTTATTTGGTTTTATTTCCCTCTCTGTGGAATTGGTAGTTAGTTACCTAATTTGTTAGTCTGATTCTAATAATAAGTTTCTTTATTTCGTTTTTCGTAAAACCTAAGGTGAACATAGCTCACGAAACATGTAGGTTGTATCTAATCAAAAAGTGGTTAAATCGAAGGGTTTGTTTTTTTTAATCAATAATAACTTATCGACAGGTATATTCGTACATATAAATTGAATTATATTAAGTAGATTTTTTAAGTAAGATGTTATTTTTTCTCTGGGTATCCGACATTCTAATCGTAATCGTAAGCAAACCGTATGCAAAATATCGTAATTTAAAAGATCTTAATTATCATTTGATCGTAAATTTTACATTGTCTTATAAAATAAATGAAAACGTATGTAGATTATATTTAATCTTTTTACTTTAACATGACACAAAGACACAATTAGTTGCCTATGATCATTTTGTTTACGATAATTTGAGAGTTACGATCATTTGATTACGATCATTTGATTACGATCATTTGATTACGATCATTTGATTACGATCATTTTGTATACGATCATTTGATTACGATCATTTGATTATGCTCATTTTGTATACGATCATTTTATCACAATCATTTGATTATGATCATTTTGTATACGATCATTTGATTACGATCATTTGATTATGATCATTTTGTATACGATCATTTGATTACGATCATTTGATTATGATCATTTTGTATACGATCATTTGATTACTATCATTTTGTAAACGATCATTTAGTATACTATCATTTAACCCATTACCGTTCTCTGCCAGGTCTAATTATGTATGCCAAATTACTTATGAGCATGTTATATTATTTTATGTATACGAGTTTGGAATTATATTAAAACGTTTTTCAACTTCAATAAAAGGTCAAAGTGCAAAGAGAGAACTGATAAGAGCTTATATTACTCACCAAAATTTTCACTAGAAGAAAAATGGTTAGATTTCTTTGTGTTCAACAAATAATATTTCAGAATACGATTGGGATATTTAACACACCGATGCTACTCGAGCAATAAAACTCAGCAATATTGAATGAGTAATCCTGTATTATTCAAATTAAGCTATTACGATTTAATTTGAACTAGCTTTTTGCCCGTTGCAGGCAACTAATGGGTAAAAATTAATTGCGTGGTGTAGTATATGAATGAAGATGAGGCGAGGGTGTGGGTCTACAAATAGTTTAAAAAAGATATGTATATTTGAAGAAAAAAAAGAGCCAAGGAGCGTACTGATCATTTTTCCACCGAGCCATTCGTGTTGTGTAGGTCGAGACGCGTAATTTGATACCCATATCGTATGTACGGTTTTTTGTCACCGACATTCTTCAAAAGTTGTTATTTTGGAAAAAGAATCGCTCAATTAACACGCAAAATTTAAAAACTTTTAATAATGTAATATGTATGTTTGCATGTGAATGAAGCAATGAATGTGTGACCACAAATGAATTAAAATATATGTATGTTTAGAAAGAAATGGATATTTTGAGAAAAAAAAGTGCCAAGGAGCTTTCTGATCACTTTTTCACCGAGCCATTCGGATTCTGTAAGTCGAGACGCGTAATTTGATACCCATATCGTATGTACGGTTTTTGTCACCGACATTCTTCAAAAGTCCCAGCGAGTTTTATTTTGGAAAAAAACATTGCTCTATAAACAAACGCAAAATGTAAAAACTCTTATTGGAATTTTTTTATTTTTAATTTTAAAATCTACCACTACCACTACCACTACCACTACCACTACCACTACCCCTACCCCTACCCCTTCCCCTACCCCTACCCCTACCACTACCCCTACCACTACCCCTACCACTACCACTACCCCTACCCCTACCCCTACCCCTACCCCTACCCCTACCACTACCACTACCCCTACCCCTACCCCTACCACTACCCCTACCCCTACCACTACTACTACTACTTGGTACAATTTATCAATTTGCGTGACGCTATTGATGTTGTTTTTCACCACGGGGCGACGGTACCCGTGCCAAATTATTGATCGGTTTTTTTAATTTTAAATCCATACGTTATATAACAACACTACGGACCTAACCTAGAAAACGGGCTAAAACACGCTGTAGGTACCTGCCTACCTAGGACGTCTACCCGGTACCATCTGTGTAGGTACCTGCACCTACTATTAAAAATTTACCGAAAAAATATTTACATAACGCATTTAGGTACCTACTCGTTAAAAAATAAAGAGATAAAAACTTAAAATATGAATGGCTCCCGGGGCGACGGTACCCACGCCCGCCTCTCAAATTTATTACAAACACTCAAACTGGAAAAATTTTTGATTAAAAAATGTTTATTTTACAAAACAATTAACACCGCTTCACCCTATATAATTTCTGCGCTCCTGGTAGAAATTATAAAATTGCGGGACGCTATTGATGTAGTTTTTCACTACGGGGCGACGGTACCCGTGCTAAATTATTTTCCCCAACTTTATTTCGTTAATAAAAGTTTAAATTTTTGATTAAAAAAATTTTATTTTACAAAACAATTAACACCGCTTCACCCTATATAATTTCTGCGTTCCTGGTACAAATTTTAAATTTGCGTGACGCTATTGATGTAGTTTTTCACTACGGGGCGACGGTACCCGTGCCAAATTATTTTTCCCCAACTTTATTTCGTTAATAATTAATAAATTTTATTTCGTTCAAAAGCATTATCTATTTTCAAAAGATTAGCCGTCAAAGTAAGTACCTACACAGATTTTATCGTTTCTTTGAAGTAACATCACTATGTAATAAAACATCTCTTCGGTGCTTGTCTATGATTGCTATTATTTCTAATTGGCCAAAGGCCAGACTGATTAAAAATGGCATTTTTCGGTTCAAATTGTAAATGTCAAAACTTTAGCCGCTTATTGTGACACATTTTGAACCGAGCGCCATTTGTAGGACGGCCGAAAAACGTTCCTTAACCTTCGGAGGATGAATTTTTTCGATAATTCTAACCGTAGACTGTGCCTTTTTGACGGAATTGAATCATCAGGTAGACCGTGTTGATTTTATAAAAAATCGTTCCACGTGGTTTCGTGTTGACCACGTGACTAATTTTTGTCCAATGATACCATTATGCAAAGAAAAACAATTCCACTTAAATTAAATCAATTTGCCTAAAAGTGAGGAAATTTCGTAATATTTATCGTGAAATTAAAATTTATTTTTCGTGAAATTTAAAAAAAAAATCAACGATACCTGATTAAATCAGACACGACGCTCGATCAAAATCAATCGTCTTTTTAATTTGCGTTAGAGTAATGCTTAAAACGAAACATTTTCGAGCAAAAAGGCGCAGGAATTTTTTTTTAATGATTTTGCGTTCGGCGTGCGTTCGAAATTGAATAAAAATATAAACGGTGAAGGAGAAAAAGTTTTACAGATCGGTGGCGATCGATGAAAACGAAACATTGAGAAAATGCACCAAAATTTGGCCGTTTCGAAACCGTGCGTGTTGCAACACTCGCGGGGAAAAGTTGATTTGTCGCCGGGAAGCTCTGCCGATTGACCGGCCGCGAATTGACTTATTGGAGTGTTGCCGTCCCGGCCGCCGAAGAGCGAGAAAATCAGCGCTCTCGTATGGCGCGCCTCGAGCGCTTCCAGTTTCCGCCGCCAGAGTTCCCGGACGATTTTGACGACATTGATGACCGAACGAATCCTCTCGAGTTTCCGGGAATTATTTCGATACAAACTCTGGTTGAATTTCGCCCAAAACGCGTCCCGCCATACTGAACCTCGAGTCGAAGCGGCTCCGTGAGAGCGGCGGTCGATTTTCGCTCGCCAGGAATTCGGCAAAAAAACAATTGAATGGGACTTTTTTTCTGGCACGCCAAAACGAACCTCGAGTTGTTTGAACTTAAGGGGGAGAGTGGTCGATTTTTGCCTAAATTTCGGCGAGCAAAAAAAACAAAGAAACTGAGTATTAATATATGTATTTTATCATTTGCCTTATTCGTATTAAAAAAAATCGCTTTATATTGCATAGGTATAGTCTATCTAGTTCTTTTTATGGTGATTCGATCATAAAATTATGAAAAAACTCTTGTCGTTTCAATTTTTATATCAATTATCATATCCTTAAATTTTTTTAGATAGAAACTCATAACATTTAAACATCTATCTAGTTATATATACTGTTTCATATGTATTTGTTTAGACATATACAGTACATTATTACAAATTATAATGTAGGTAGTAATATTTATTTCTATGGTCGTGTTCTACATAAAGCCTATGACACACCACGATATATTCTCGTGGCTTGGCCTATTTCAGCATAGCATGGAAAAGAATTCGAATTTGAGTTATATGTAAGTATAAAAAGGTCATGAGGGCAGTTTTCGTATTTTGTGACATGGGTCAAATGATTGTTGCTGAACAGTCTGTAAGTGATGTTAAAAATGTCGATGGTCAGTGCAGAATGAGCAATTGAGTCGCTCTGTTGATTGGCGCGTTCTGACTACATGTAAAATGTAATATACTTTATTACTATATAATGTATAGAAATTAAAAACATATATAATCCTTTACAGCTCAATAACACGGAAATATTATGGAAAAGCGATGTACACACAGTATTTTTGTTTTCAATAAAATTGGTTTAGACGTTTTTTTCATTTGCACAATTTAATTTTATGCGCAGATGCGCTTGATAAATGTAATTTATTTTCTTATTTTTATTAAAACTAATTCATATTGTTTCTCTTTGTTACAGGTAAGTGCATCAATTGATCCTTAACTAATGGCGTGTGGATTGTTGAGGGTAAGTAGTACTAGCATTGGATTCCTCGACCATCATTTAAAGTGCACAGAGGCGAACTACTGTCACCAAACTGCGCTGTTTAAATTTTCTCAAATTGTAATTAAAATTTATAACATTCCTTTAGAGCACATAAATTACTTGTCGTTTTTGAATATTTTAAATATTCCAACTTTAGAGAACAGACGATAAATGACCGACCAAACCTTTTTATTAAAATTGTCGACTGTTGTGAACTTCTACATGAAGGGGGGTAAAGTCCCCCAGTGGCGGACACCTAAGGTTTTAAAAAAATAAAATTAAAACCACTTCGAGAAAAATCACTTTATTTATGAAATTATTTATTTATTCATTTTTGGGAAATCGACAGTTTACATTTAATCAATTTGTAGATAAGTATTATATATACAATTATGGATTTCCTCTTTGTGACTTTAACTGAGACAGCATAATATGGAATAAGTTATTTATATCAATAATTAACTCAACTAAGTATAAAATCAAAATAAATCAACAAAAATGCAACTTCTGCATAAACTATTTTATAAAATTAAATTAAAAGTTGGTGATAAAAAATGCAATTCTTGCAAGTGGCAACTACTACCGGACGGACTTAAGTTCGAACCCCCAGCTCCGGACACTTTCAGAACAATCTGCATCGATCACATATGTAGGCATCTGCACATTCAGGGATGTCTGCACAGCTTCATATGCCCACCCATTGCAGCTAGAGCACTGTATCCAGTCTTCGTTGTGTTCCTCTAAGCAAACTACGCAAGTCGTTTTTTTCTGTGTCATGTTCAGGTATTGGAGTTAAAGGTTCCTTTTTCTTTCCACTTTTTCCTTTGACCATCAAGCCCTTGGTTTGTTTTCCCTTATCGGCCATTGTATTTTTTTTAAATTTTATAAAAAGTGTACATACTTACGAGAAAAAAAAACTTGTTCCTTGTCCGGTGTTAAGGGACACCTTTATGTCCGTTACTAAGGGACAAGGAACCGCCAAAATTACGTGTTTAGTATCAAAACTGGTTTTGAAATCAGCAAAAACATTAACAATCTACAAATAATAATAGACTACTATCTTTATTAATAATAACCATAAACACGTACAAATTAAAATTTAGCAGTAACACTAACTTGGATCTAAGTGACACATCGTTCTCCCGCCAAAAAACGGCAATCGCCAGCTCCCACCACGGCCTTTCGCGTCACTGGCCAGCCGTGTCCCGTGACTCTGTATTGTTGCGCTCCCCTGTCGCCATTTTTGATTCGCACGGGTTGTAACTTGCCGAGATAGTACGAGTGTCCGGCGCTAGGTGTCGTCCGGCGTTACGGGACTTCCCCCTACCTATAAGAACAACTGGACAAACATTAACATTTTGAATAATATATTAAATACATCTCATTCCAAATATAGTTCACATTACCCAATACAACGTTTACATAGTCTCAGTTTCTAATTTGAAGTAAGTAAACATTGAACGCCGCATATGCGAGCTATTTCTACCTAGTGTAACAATTTTATACGTTTTTATTAATATTCTCGTTGATTTAGAAGTTATTGTCAGATTTCACTCATTTATATTTTATGTGACCTATATTTTGTTAACTCTTATATTACGTGTTATGTTAATTATATGTTTTTCATTTTCATTTTTCAAAACAGATACAGGTACTGCATTGTATGTAAAAGCCCCCTGATCTACGTTTTATTTCATTTTTTTTTCCATTCGGTAATTACTAGAAAACTGCATATTAACCAGAATTTAAAAAGAAAGCCGCCTGTAAGCAATCGATTGCAGTCATCTAAAGAAGTTTGTTTGTCCTCTATAGACTCAAAAACTACTGGACCGATTTCGCTGATAATTTCAATGTTTGTTCTTATTATTGCCAGGATTGTATAGAGGAGTGGTTTGAATGGCAGGCGGGGACACCCGGGAAGACTTCGCATTATCTCTGCACTGGAATGAGATACTGAGTCGAATAAAAGTCGATATAATATAGTTTTTTTGTAGTACCAATGTGTGGTGTACAGTAGTGAATTGTGGAAGTCGGGCACGCACGAGGAAGACATCCCACCCCACCTTAAAATACACCAAATTTTCAGGTATAATAGATTTCACAACCTCAAAACTTTACTCCAAACCATTCATACCCGCGTGCAACGCCGGGTACTCGTCAGTTAGTAGATAATTAAAAGTTAGTAGGTAATTAAGTAGATAATGTGACCGGTCGGTGGCCGAGTTGACATCGCGTTTGGGTCCCACCCAGGCGTAGTGTGTTCAATTCCTCGGCTGGCTAAGTCCTCCATCACAACACAAGCAACATTTTCAGCTTACTGTGGTGGTAGTAGGAGATTTTCAAATATTGTCAGGTTATTCGTAACCTGGGAATGTTTGACTTTCTTTTAAAAAATAAAAATAAAATAAAATAAAAATAAAAATGAAGGGAGATGTGGCATGGAATCTGTCACCGAACTCCAACCAATCTGCACGAACCATCAATGCGGCGGGCGGTTATGCATTTGGTATGTGGGTAGAAGCAAAGGAGGGGCATCGCTGTGCGTAGATGCGATTTTCATCAGTATGGCGCCACTTTTTACGCGCGGTTTTATACTAACAATTGTTCATGGCCAATGTCCCTTGTTTCTATTATCTATAAAGCCACTCTAAAATTTGTGGGTACCAGTCACTAGATATGTGAAAATTAAGCAGATAATCAAAAGGGAGGAAACAATCGGTCTTTGTAAACAAAACTCGATAACTTGGACAAACCCTTTCGCCAAGAAATTATTGGTCTATTAAAATGAATGTCACTGTTCCATGAATTGTTTTCTTTTTAATTTGATGGACAGTACCATCTGCTTTGGCACTGCGGACCATAAAGCATCATCTTCATGCGAAAGAGAAGCCGAATGACGATCTGGGTTTAATTATGTAAACACCACACGGAGGGGGAGTAATACACACACTTGCTTCAGTGAAAGACTCGTTCATTCATGAGAAATTATGTTCGCTTTTATTTATGTCGGGGACTCAACCTGTACTAGCTTCCCGGCTTGTATTATACTACGGTGGTGGTCAGCAGGGCCGCCGCATACTTTTGTGCATGTACGCGTGCACGAGAGCGGCCGAACTATAAGGCGGCTTCTTTGAGCCCCGGAATTTCGAATTTCTACCGATTTTTAACATATTCCCCATGAAAACTTTAAGTTTTAAAACTCTAAAATATTTTTTTTTAACATAATACTTATACATTTGCCGAGCCGAAACTGTAATTATATGATATTCAATTAAAAAAATCTCAAAGTATGATATATAAAAAAACAAGGTTCTCTTATTAAACATGCTGCAGGTATGAAATAATTCGCAGTGTTTCTTTTAATGCTACTTGACTTACTTAACAGGTGTCGAGAGATTTTTGCTTTATTTAAATAAGTCCTGTTTTACATACCTGAGTTCGACTTCAGTATTCAAACTCAAAGCAAACTGTCAAAGCAGCGCAATCCAATGAATTATTATTGAGTATGCGATTCTGTGCATAATACATATTAGCATTAAAGACGTTTTTTGTACGTTGTATGCTGTCATTAATATCGTATAAAGCATCTGCGCATCTCAATCGAAGTATGATGACACAGTTAAAAATTACGGAAGTTTGTATGATCGAATTATGATCGATCAATCGAAGTATGATGACACAGTTAAAAATTACGGAAGTTTGTATGATCGAATTATGATCGATCAATCGAAGTATGATGACACAGTTAAAAATTACGGAAGTTTGTATGATCGAATTATGATCGATCAATCGAAGTATGATGACACAGTTAAAAATTACGGAAGTTTGTATGATCGAATTATGATCGATCAATCGAAGTATGATGACACAGTTAAAAATTACGGAAGTTTGTATGATCGAATTAGATCGATTTAGCGTTTGTATAATTCAATTCCCAGATGCTACTAAATATTTTTCTGTCTTTCCTGTTTCTTTCTGTTTGAAAGTGGTTCATATCGTCTTCAATGATTAAATAATAATTGTCGTTGTCATTATTCGTTTAATAGCTCGGCTGTTGAATGATTTGCAGTATTGTGTTTCCTCCCTCCATGCTATCATTGTCTTTAAAAGACACATCCCTATTATATATAGCATGACGAGGCAGTCCTATGAGAAGTTACAAATCTTGAATGCTTACTGCTTTACTCTTACTTAATTTTATACCAATAACTTTTTTTGCTAGTGGGCTATTACTAACTTGGGGCGGCTCGCGGCGGACCTGGTGGTAGCTGGGCAGCTAGATTTGATGCAAAAAGTCAGCGCACAATCGGTAGTCGGTACACTCGACACTTGTGCCAGTCTTCTGTCTTCTGGGAAATCTTGGCATCGTTCTCTATAAACCAAATTCTCTAGATAATATCCGTGGCGAGTGATTAAACACTGTTTGAAAAACTCGCACACATTCTCTAAATCGAGCATAATACGGTACTTAAACATCTGAGAATGTTTAAATTTAAACGCGTGAGACCATCGGTCTAGATCAGATATTTATATTACGATGAAAACAGGATTTTGCAAAATAAAATAATTTCAATTGTGAACAGTTCCCATTAGTTTGATTGGGTCGAAGTATTATAAACATTTTGCTTTTAAATGTTTGCATTTTTTTTTAAATTTTAAGTAGTTGTGTATCTAACACGTGTAATTATTATAGAGTTCAAACAAAAACCTTATAAAAATATATGTTGAAGATTTTATCATTCGTAACTTTTAAAAATTAGATTCAAAATTAATTCATAAATTGCATATACGGATTGCAAAGTTGAGTCTTTTTGTTTTGGGTAAATTTCAGACTGCATTTTTTAACTAACTTCAAATGCTGTAATCTGTTTTTCGTTGTTTGTGTTTATTTTGGTAATTTCATTAGTATATGCAACTCTGTCAGCTCACTTATGTTATGTAGATTAGGTTATCTGTAAATTGGAAACTTTGAAGTTAGGTTAGATTTATGAATTCAACACTTTTAGCCAGTTACGTTAGGTTAAGATTAATTGATGAATTCAACACATTCTGCAAAATTATTTAAGGTTAGTATTATGATTTTGATGCTATCAGCTCAGTCAATTAGGTTAGGATCTATGATTTTGATTCTTTCAGTTCACTCAGGTAAGGTTAGGTTAAGCTTTATGAATTCGGTTTGGGTTAACGATAAACTTAAATAAAACACCCTGCACTTTTTTAATAGAATTATCAAAAATTGATTGGTCAAATCATTAGGAACGAAAATAGAAAATTACTCAACCACTAATAAATATGGGATGGGAAATGGGAAAATTGATGCAAGACATAGTGAATTATCAAACGCCGTACCTCGTGACTTCGAAATCTACATAACTGGTAGGTACAAGTGCAGTTTCCACTGAATTGTTCCGGGCCTTCAGGGTGAAGGTCGCCCTGATACTAGCCAACCTCCAATAATAATAATAATTTATTCCAGAATGTATGCAGGGGTAGTACAATGCAATACCTTCCATATTTTGAAATAATATATTTATTTATTTATTTATTGTTGTTATACGCCCATAGGGGCTTTTACATAGATTATAAATAAGTTTTACATAAGTTATCGAGTTTGAATTTATACTAAGAGTTATAAAAGTGAAGAATTTTTAAAAAAATATACAAGTAGTTTTTGAAGAATATGGCGTAAAGAAACATTTTAAACAACATAATATTTAACAATAACAAAGAACAAAATATAATATAAAACATTACAATAACATATCTAATCGTTAAATCTATTACAATAATTTGTATGATTCCACAAAGTGTTGGTTTAATTTGAATTTAAGATTATAAAGGGAATCATGGAATATATCTATAATACCACCAAACTTGTTGCCCAAATCATGCATCCTATTGGTAAGTGAGTTTGACTGATAGTTGGTTTTATATGTGTCGCAAAAGAATGTTGTATTTTGTCTAGTATTTCTTGTCGGTACATAGAGTTTAATAGCAGCAACGATGGCAGGGCTAATATAAATAGTTAGAATAAGAAAAATAATAATACATAAAAAATTAAAAAAGATTTAAAAAAAAAAGATGAACACAAAAATGTGTATGAGCAGCCGTTTGTGAAGGATATTTGGACATCTCCCGTCTCCAGAGTGCCATCAGGGGGGAGTCCATCCAGGCAACCATTGCAGTGATGATTGTGTTATTTGATTGGCGTAGTCTGCGCTATAAGCTTCCCACGTGGTGGCGGAGAAGCGCTCTGAAAGAGTGCACTCGCCTCTCCAGGAACATTTTTGTAGCGCTGCAGTATCTCGGTAGGCGTAATAGTTGGAGATAATCATTATTGTTAGCAACTTTTAGCTTATGCCATTGGGATGCAGTGTAATCCACCCACAGTTTACAGAAGACTGACGTGAACAGCGAAGTGCAGAATGCGTTGAATAGTATCTTTTCCACGTTTGTACTACAAAAGTGAAAACATCTTGACAGCATACCTGCTATGTTGCATAAAAATGATTATGTATTTACGTTACAAAGGTTTACTATTAGTAGATAAATTTTTCAGAAATAATATTTTTACAGAAATAAAATATTTAGGTTTGTTTTGAAAATTGAATTTTTAAAGTTAAAAATGTCCATATGATTTGTGTAATAGTCCTTTGCCAAACTATATAGGCGAGGAATTGGTGACTTTGTTCATAATTTGTTTGTGAAGGGTGAGATTGAAGTTGGTCTCTATGCCTAGTGTGTAGAGTACAAATATTGACTCTCATTGATTTATGAAAACACTCCTAGTTGTTTAACCGTATTCGTACTCCAGAATATGTAAATTTGTTCCGAAATTCAGCTAACAGAAGAATGTCCTCATGAGATCCAACTTCTGATAGGTGAGGTCTACGATCGACGAGAAATCACGTATGATACTTAGTCAATAATCCGCATATTGCAGCATTGCAGGGGAAAGGTATCAATCATTCGGTTGCACTTGGGGAGCGCTCACTGTACCGCTCGAGCCGCTGATATCCGAATAGCTCGCGCGAAAGCGGCCCGCGTCATCGGCGACTGATGAATGGAGTCAGGTCGTCGCCCACTGCCCATCTGAAGGGCACGGCCGTCTTTAGTGACGTCACACGGCCCGGTGACGTCAGAACCCTTCGTTGCCCTCCGCTCGCAGACAGCTGGCTTCAAATTTGTAAATGTTAAAAATGGAAAACCACGTATAATACTGCCGGCCTCCGTGGTCGAGGGGTAAGGCTCTCGACTAGCAATCCGAAGGTCGCGGGTTCATACCTCGGAGTGCGCGAGTAAATTTTATTTGATGATTTTGTGTTATTTTACAATCCATTAATTAAAAATAATATATATTATACTTGCGGCACATTACAGAGTGGAAGATAGATCAGTATCGCCCTGGTGTAAGGCCACCTTCACGATTGAATTTTTGCTTGAAATGGAAGGTTCTCTAATTATTATTTTTTTTGGTAAACTAATGTTTAAGACAAGATTTTTTATGCATAGCACAAAGGGTAACAATTATTTCACAAGCAATAATTATTCGCCTGAAACACTCACGTTGTTCGAGGTTACACGGGTTCGAGTCCCGTTGGCGTCATGTATCTTTTATCAGGAGATTTTTCAATGTGGATGAGTGTTTCAGGCGAATAATTATTGCTTGTAAAATAATTGGAAGGTTCTCCCCCACTTTCCTCTTCCCCATCTCCTCCCGCTCCCCACTACTTTCATCTCCATAACAAACATCAATTGAGCATGCCATTGTCGCACTGGCTCAAGACGGTTGGGCGCAATTTGGACTCTTCTGCGGTATTCACATTTAAACAAAAATAATAAACTCTTCTGATGTATTTTACACATTTGAAACAGTAACAGCACTTAATCTGTTATAGTTTGACGAAAACACCTACGATAACCCTTTATACGATTCATAAAATAATAGTATTTTTAAATTATCATATTTATGATAGTGGAATCAGCTCACCGCCCATCTGAAGTGCTCTGCCTTCGTTAGTGACGTCATCTGTATCTGTGCCCGCAGTCATCGGACCTCAAACTTCTAATAAATGAAGATATTGTCTATTTTTCACGCTTTTAATTATGTGAAGGAGTAAAAAGCTTAAAAACTATCTTTTTTTATTTATTGTTATTAAGTTTAATTTGTAGAACTCCATTTTAATTTTTTTTTTTTTTTTTTTTTTGTCTGCAAAAAAAAAAAAATCTTTGTTTATTTTTGTATACGGTATGGGATATGCTAACCGCCCACGGCCCAATTATTGCCCACGTGAATGCGGACACTTCAGTGCCCTGTGCCAGTCGGCGTTTGTGAAATAATAAACTCATAGTTATTTTTCTTATTTTGATTCACTTTCATATGTGAAGAAGTAGAAGTCCTTAAATACTGCTTTATTTTATGTACTATATTTGTGGTATGTTTCTGCCATGGCTTTTTTACGGTTCGATGGAATGGAATCAGCTAACCTCTCAAGGGCACTGTCGTTGGTGACGTCATGTGTACCTGTGACGTAGGACCCTTCCGCGCCCTCTGCTCGCAGTCTCACAGTCAATGACTGGCTGCTGGCCTTTAAAAGTAAATAATAAATGAAAACACACTGTTGAAAATGCTGTGAGGTACTTCAAAGCAGTAAAAGCTCTTAAATATTTTATGATTGCTGAACACTTACGCCTGTTCGTGTGTGATAATTTTATAGATTTTTATTATTCATTTATCATTTTTAGTCTATGCAATCTTTTACGTTTACTAATATTTACATGATCGCGGTTATAGATAGAGCTAACATTGGCGTTAGAAGGGGACAAATGTAATATTAGAGACATTTTTTTTTTACAAACAATCACTCGATTATCATTCACTTATAATTCTGGGTATTTTGTGACACTTGAAAATTGGATGAAAATCATTATCTCCCTTCTCTTCCGACTGGCAAGAAGGGCGATTAAGATTAATTATAATTCTTGTTAGCTCATCAGAGCAAATAGCATCATTATAAAAATGACTCTAATAAACATCATGTATTTTAACTAAATATCATCGTCGCATCCCACCACATTCGTACGATCATCACGTCTTGGGGCCAAAAGAAGGGATTGGAGAACCAGAGAATAATTCAGCTTGCAACTCATTTAAATTGGCGATAATCACAATCCTTCAAATAATATTTTAATTGATTATAAAAAGGGAAGTTATTAAGGGGAGAAGTAGGTACTTTTCAGAAATTAAATCATTCATTTTAAGTGTGTGAAACTTTTTTTAATGTTACTGCCACACAGTGTCTTAATTTGTAAATATTGTAATGCCTATGTTTAGCTTTCAAAACAAAGCTCACGGTCAAGGCAGAGTTTCTGTACTCTAATCTTCAGACACTTTTGAGAATCTCGGCCGGTCCAACCTATCAACCAACTAAAAAAATACTACGATTCAGATGTTTAACTTTCCATTTTCTTTACGTGTATTCTCTGCATTCTACATACCATATTAATTCCAAATATTTACCTCGTAATAGTCATAATCTATTTTAATCGCACTTTAAGATTGATATTTTATCGGAAAATGTTGGTGTATGTTAATTATTTGTTGATGTTTTTGCCTGTATTCGTGGTACATTGGAAAAACAACATAATTTATTTACATATACAGGATAACCGGTAATTTTAGCGTATAATAGGGCAGACGTAAACAGGAATAGAGGTTAATATTAACAATGTATATTTCTTAAACATTGCAAAGATGTTATAAAGTACAGGGTGCGGCAGAGAGGACGGACGGTTTTAAAAAAATCATAAAATAGTTAATTTTTACTCAAAAACAAATTTATTGATGGAATCAGGTTCGCGAGGAAATAGCATTTGAGACAGTCAAGTGTTGGCCGAAATCGTTGATGCAGTGCTGGAGGCGTTCTTGGAAGTTCGCGTAGACTCTCCAACATCGCTCACTCAACTTGGGCGACTTCCACGCGAATCGCGTCCTTCAATACGTCCAGAGTTCGGGGCTTGTTCTCGTATACTCTAGCCTTGAGGTGTCCCCATAAGAAAAAATCGCTTATGGATAAATCTGGGGACCGAGGAGGCCAATGAACATCGCCAAACCTGGAAATAAGGCGACCAGGAGGAGGATTTAAGGGGATTTCATGACGTAGCGTGTTGCGATCCGGATAATTTGGGGAATTTCTTTAACGCGGCAGTGGTATCGGCTGCAGAATCATCTCTGGGAAGAACAAACCCTAAGAGGATTATTAGGACGCCGTGGTGGTCGAATGAGCTGACTTCGCTAAAGAGTGCTTTTAAGAAGGCAGCCAGAACTCTTGGCCGTGCAAGAAAGGACGGTTGGATGCCCGACCAGCTGAATGCGGCTGAGTTAAACCTTAGACGCACCCGCAGCGCCTTCAAAATAGCGGCCATCACAGCGAAACGAGCTACCTGGCATAATTGGGTACAGGACGTGGGTAATGCCGACCCGTGGACTCTCCACAGCGCCATTGAAAAAAACGGGAAAGGATCTGAACGGTACTTAACTAGTAGATATTATTTCCAACAATGATGGAAAGGATGCTGAGAGTGTTGATGTTGCTACCACTCTCGAAACGCTTCTGAGCAAGCTAGTCCCAGTAGATTCAGTAGTTGGGGAAAACGACCACCACAAAAGGATCAGAGATCTCTCACGGCTTCCACCCAGCCTCGCTCAGGAGGACGTAATGGTTATATCTAAAGCAGAAGTGGATGAGATAATTAAGGGCTTCGGCGAAAAGAAGGCACCAGGTTTTGACAGACTGAATGGAATAATTGTGAAGAAAGTGTGGCACTACGCTAAGGATGAGATGTTCCAGGTATTCCAAACGTGTATGAGGAGGGGTGTTTTCCCCTCAGAATGGAAGAGAGGTGTGCTTCGGGTCATTCCCAAGGGAGGAGATAAGCCCACGACCGACGTCAAGGCATACCGGCCTATCACTCTGCTTCCAGCCTTTAGCAAGATCTTGGAGAAATTAATAAGAAAGCGCCTGCGAACCACCCTGTCCCCTTCATACGAGAGGCAATTTGGCTTTGTTCCCGGGATGTCTACGTAGCACGCCATTCAGAATGCGCTTGACTGGGTGAAGGTTTGTAATAAGAGGTATGTTATAGGGATCTTTTTAGATATCACTGGTGCCTTCGATCATGCGTGGTGGCCGATGATACTGTCTAAATTAAAAGCGCGTAACTGTCCTAAACCTCTTTTTAAAATATTATCTGATTACCTTTCAAACAGAACTATTGAAATTACTTATGGTGACGTAACCATCTCTAGGCATGTCGACATGGGATGTCCTCAGGGGTCGGTTCTTGGACCTGAACTCTGGAACATCCTGTTCGATGATTCCTCTAGGTTGCCCTTGCCTGAGGGATGTATCTCGGTCGACTACGCTGATGACAAGTTGTTTTTGGTCTCAGGGGATAGCAGGTACGAAATCGAGTGTAAGGCCGCTGATGGTTTGAACCAAATTTTAGAATGGGGAAGGTTAAATAGGTTGAACTTCGCTCCCCATAAGACCGTCGGATTGCTCATGAAGGGATCCCTAAGTAGAAGAAGAAACCCCTCAATCAAAATGGGCAACTCCAGCATCAAGTTTGCGGAGAACACCAAGTACCTAGGCGTTACTTTGGACCGCACATCATCTTTCCTAGCACACGTGAAAAATGTGTCCAGCAAGGCCCAGGCCCTTTTTATGAAGTTGAGGCGAATCTCAACAGCGGAGTGGGGATTACGTTCTCCAGCTCTACGTGTTCTGTACAGAGGTGTGTACGTGTCACAGGTGGCTTATGCCGCATCTGTTTGGGAGCACCGACTGGATAACGTTCTGATCCACCTCGCGCTTAAAAGGAGCCAGCGAATTCCCTTGCTGGCACTTTCGGGAGCCTACCGCACGGTAGCCTCGGACGCGTTGCCTGTTTTGGCGGGCATTTTGCCCATTGACCTTGAATTAAGAGAAATTTTGACGAAAAAGAAGCTGACCAGAGGAAGACCAGCCAACCACTTAGGGGTTGAACTAACCCCGGGTGTTGCTGTGTCTCTCCAAAGCCTTCTTCGAGCGATGCGAGAAAGGACACTGAGTGAATGGCAACAGCGCTGGGATAGTTCGAGCATGGGAAGATGGACTCACTCCTTCTTCCCATCGGTTAAAGTCAGAATGGAAGGGGCACATTTAAGGTTGGACCACCACACAACTCAGATCTTATCCGGACACGGCGAATTCAGAGGAAGGCTGCACAGCCTAACCTTGTCCCCACACCCCACCTGTGCGTGTGGTGACCCTAACCAATCGGCCGAGCACATTCTGTGGCACTGCGAGATATTGAAGGATTTTTATTTTTTATTTATTGATTTTATTTTAGTAATTTGTACATTTAAGATTACAAATGACTAATTAATTATTACATTTAAATATACTATGTTTTTTTTTTTTTTCTTTCTTGATATGGCTCCTACACAACATCTTAAACTTTTCAATTGGGGCAGACTTAAGGTTTTCCGGCAGCGCGTTATAGTATTTCATCCCTTTATAAAATATACTATTCTGGGTATTCGCTTTGTCCTTCTTTGGTAGCCTGATTTCATTGCACGTCCTAGTTTTATGTTGGTGTATGTCCTTGTTGTATACAATTTGATTCGAAAAATATTTGGGTAGCAGGTTGTTTACTATTTTGTGTAAAAATATCATCGTGTTCAAGGTCAACATCTGTTTTACCGTTAGCCAATTTAGTTCGTTTAACATTTTATTTACTTTTGAATATCTATTTCGTCTGAGTATTGTTCTCATTGCCCTATTTTGGAGAATTTGAAATTTATTTTGCTCTCGGTCGTTACACAGGAAAAGGATAGTTGAGCAGTAATTAAAATGTGGAGCAATAATGGAGTTATAAATGGTGATTGCAGTTTTTTCGGACAGTTTTTGGCGAATTCTTCCCAAGAAAGATATCTTTTTTCCAATTTTCTTTTGGGTATATTCCGCATGTTTGTTAAAGTTGAGTTTGGAATCTATTATAACTCCTAAGTATTTTATATCGGTAACATTTTCAATAATTTCACCATCAATTTTGATTTTGCTTTCACTGGATGTCTTCTTATAACCAATTACCATACATTTTGTTTTTTTTGTATTTAATTTAAGCTTATTTATTTTTAGCCATCTTGATACATTATCTAGTTCATTATTTAAAATATTTATTAGTTCTTCATAGTTTTCTCCAATTATATATATAAGTGTATCATCGGCAAATAGTCGTACTTTGCATTTTGAAAATATTTTCACCATGTCATTAATATAGAGTATGAACAATAGAGGTCCAAGGACTGATCCCTGTGGTACTCCTAATTTATTTTCCATTGGTTTTGAAAATTGATTATTAATTTTTGTTACCTGTATTCGGTCTTTCAAATACTCTTTTATTAATTTAATGGCTAGAGTTGAGAAACCAATTTCTTTAAGCTTTCTTATCAATATTTCTCGATCTATGGTTTCGAATGCCCTTTGAAAATCCAAGAATATTGCTAAGATAAATTTATTACTATTCATTCCTTCTTTCCATTCTTCAACGATTACATTTAACGCTGTTTCACAAGAATTATTACATCTGAATCCCGATTGTTCTTGGTATAAAATATTGTGTTCATCTAAGTATTGCAATATTTGTTCTTTTATTATTACTTCAAGTATCTGTTCGTATTTCGGTAAGGTGTTTATTGGTCGAAATTCTTCACATTTTCTGGTATTTTTAACCTTTGGGACCGGTATAATGGTAGATAGTTTCCATGACTGTGGAAATTTTCCCTCTTCAATTGTCTGATTAATAATATTTAATAGAGTAGATCCAATTACTGGAAAAGCATCTTTTATCACACTAATAGTTAATCCATCTGAACTGTTTTTTGATTTAATTTTCTTTAAAATGTTAAATAAATATTCTGCAGTTATTTTTCTGAAGACCAATAATTTTTTGTTTGAGTTGTTATTATCATTTGTGGGGTTGAAAACAATGTTAGGTATTAATTTGTTAATTTGAGTGATGCTTTCTATAAAATATTTATTAAAGCTATTAGCCATGTTTTCTTCGTTTATATCTTTTGGGAAGTTTACTATTTTTATGTCGTTTTTGTTATCGCCATGTACTAATTCTTTAATGCTTTTCCAAATTTTTTTGGGATCCCCTTCTTCCGATTTTATTTTATTTTTTATGTACTCATTATGCGTTCTTTTTATGTCTTTGGAGTATTTATTTCTCATTTTTTTGTAGTTATTCCAATCCATAGTATTATTAGTAAGGCGTGCTCTCTTGTAAAATGTATCTCTATCTCTATCTCAGGATGCAAGAGAGGAAATGCTTAATGGTTTGAATGTATCAACGAGACCGATCTTGAACGTAGATCTCGTATCGGATCAGAGGAATTTTGGATGTCTGAAGAAGTTCGTTAAGGTTTGGGTTGAAAGGTGGCCTGTGTTGAGAGTCGATGTTATTTAGAGTAAATTCAAATAATTTAGCTCGGCCGAGTGTACTGCTCCTGACTCCCCTGGTTTCTGATTTTTATACTCTTCTCTCACTCATACTATCGCCAATTTATATATCATGTTTATCTTTTCCTTTTTTTTTACTGATCAAATATTTATGTTTCCCTGTTATATCTTACTCTATCTTATTTATATATCGCTATATTATTCTATTACTCGTAATCCTTTTATTATTTTGTATTTTGTTGCTCATTCTTCTATGTTACATTGTCTCCTTTTCAGGTGGGAACTGAACTCCTTTTGTGTTTTGTCTTGTCCTAGCCCTCTTCTTGGGCGAGGCATAAAGACCCCAGTCCCTGCATAAAGCCCGAATTTTCCAGACCCCCGGATAAGACATTGTGTTAGATAATCGGCTTTCCCCCAATTGCGATGCTCTGGCTCGTCGTGACGTCCGCAGTGAACTACATCACCTTCCCCACCCCCCGTTGACGTGTGACGCTCTTCTTTTAGTTTATTTATCTTCGGTTAGATCACAACCCATCTGTTCTCCTAGGGTCTTCGAGCATAATCACGCCTCGGCGTGGGGTGGGCGGTGATGGAAACTCATCTGTGGGCTGATCGGCGACCGGTCGCACGCCCTTGGGACTGCTGAGGACCTGATCACTCCTAATATATCTTCGTCTATATATATTTGTTTTGTGCTACTAACACGCATGTGCATGTCTAAAACAACTAACTCGAGCATCCTCTGCATAGTGCTCGCTAACACAACATGCAGGGACATTTAAAGGTCTAGAGTCTTTTATTGATAATTTCGAATTCTTTAATATAAAAAATTAGCTTCTTGCGAGAGTCCCGAAGGGGTGACAATAAGTGACCTATACCGGGATGGGACAGTGGTGGGTGCCTTTAAAAAAACCAGGGAAGAGAGGGCGAATAACGTCCATTGATGCTCTGGCTGTGTGGGCGGTCGCCTTATCCTGCTGGAACCACACACGTCTGATTGGAACACGTCGCCGTCGTAATTCAGGGAAAAAGAAGTCGGTGATCATTTCGACGTAGCGCTCTGAGTTCACGGTAACAGCACGACCATTACCGTCTTCGAAGAAGTAAGGGCCAATGATGCAAGTTTGCGATACAGCGCACCAAACCGTTACTTTTGGGCTGTGCAGCGGTCTTTCGTGTAACTGTTGCGGATTTTCATTAGCCCAATAACGGATATTCTGCTTGTTAACCATGTTGTTTAGGTGAAATTGGGCTTCGTCACTCATGAACAAAATGAGGTTCTCATTTTGATCGATCAGTGCTTCCATCTCACATCTCATTTGCATAATCTCCGGGCTGTAACTATTGCACAATGGCCAATTTATAGGGGTGAAAGCGGAGATCCATATGCAAAATTCGCCTTACCGAACGATCACTGAGGCGAAGTGCAGCAGCATGTTTCCGGGCAGATCGAGTCGGACTGCGAAGAAAGGCTTGTCGAACGCGTTCAACATTTTCAGGAGTTCGAACTGTTTGCGGAGCTCCTCTTGGTCTTCTGTTGATCAGTTCATCACGCCTGCGAAGTGATTCAACCTAACGAAGGATGGTGTTTCGAGAGGGAACAGCTCTATTCCGATGAATGTTGAAGTGGCGATGAAACTCACGCTGTACTATGGTGACTGACTCATTATTTCGGACGAAACAATCATAGGCGAAAACGCGGTGCTCCACCGTCCACGGCTCCATGACGACAACTGGTAAAACAATGCTAGAAACTAACGAGTGAAGCGGCACCCCCCCCCCACCTCTCTCGTAGACGGAGGGGGAGAGTACTACCCATCTCAAAAACGTCCGTCCTCTCTGCCGCACCCTGTATAAGCAATAATTATTAACCTGAAACAAAAATTTTAATTTAAAAAATCTTCCGAGAAAATTATAATTACCGCCGACGCGAATTGAACCGGAACCCTTCTGAATATTTCACCATTAAATGAAGATGTAATATATCTTGACGCCACCTAGTAGGAAATTTAGTAGTTAACAATGCCTTTCCTACAAAAATAATGTTGGTTTTTTATGTGAAAAAATCAATAAGCTAGAATTGTTGAATAAAATACTAGTATTTATTGAATTAATCGACGGTTAAAAATAATCCGACGTCGCACAGTGGCTTAGTGCTCCTGACTAGCGATCAGAAGGGTGCGGGTTCAATTCCCGTTGGCGGCATTTACTTTTTCTCGGAAGATTTTTTCAATTTATATTTGTGTTTCAGGTTAGTCATTATTGCTTATGTTAACCTTTTTGCTTTGAAAGAAAATGTTAAAAAGTGTTTAAATTGTGCCCAAGATCAGCTAGATAACGGAATGATCAATCTGTATCGTTGCTAAAAGGGATATAGGGGGCGTAGTCGATACTAGGTACTCATCCACCGATCGAGTTGAGGGTGTTAAAAAAATATCAGCCTGTCATAGCGCTTATACGATTGTGTAGGTAATTAAGTCGAAAATAAGAAGCCCTTTCAAAATACAAATAACTCTGTGGATCTTACTTCCGCAAAAGTTACATTTTAATCATAATACCCACACATTCTACTCATTGAACACCCTTCAACCTGTCTCACATTCTCCATTTAACTTATTTATTATTTTCACACCTTTGTAATTTTTTTATTGTTATTATTAATTGGTTATTGTTAAATTTTTCTTTTTAACTTATTTATAAGGTTATCCCCATCAATGTAATATATCATTGAAGAAGAAGAAGATAATACTAATAAATCTAAATGAAACTTGAAACATTACAAGACACAGAAAAATAAAAAGATAGCGGTCACAACTTAGAATCTAACCCAGGCATAGACTAACATCAATGAACCCAGGATATCTTGTCTTACCAGGACAAGCGTCTTAACCAACATCTTAACGTCTTAATATGAGAAAAATTAGTTGCAAAATGATATTTTTATTTCTGAATTTGAAGTATGAATTTTTATTTTGTTTAGCAATTCGTGGAACTTTGTATTATTTATTTATTTTAAATATATCAAATTTTATAACGAAATCGTTAATTTCTGCAAGTTATTTTTAGTGTTTTTTTTTTAATTGAATTGACTGTTATTTTGGCGTTCAAAGCCAACATTTTAAACAGCGGTTAGGCCACATGGAGACAAATTATGTACATTATGATTTAAAATAAAATAAAATAAAAACTTGCAAAGTAAATGAATTTATTGGGTTAATTTGTTTTTTTTTTAAACTTCTTCTAATACATCTATCTTGTGATGTATTACCTGTTTATATCAATCTGTCAACTTCGTCCACTAAAACACAGTATACCATAACACAAGTATTTGCGTGTAAAGCTGTTGAGAATTGACACTGCATTTATGTGTTCTTTTCGCTCGAATATGTCTCCTATACTTTGTATCATATACCAGTCACACTGTAAACCTTTCCAAAATAAAATGTTTCCATGTTTTCCTCCTTGTTAGAGACTCCACCGACTAGAATAGACGTAGACGTTTTATGACGGGTTACATCATAATATGCGGTAAATTTACTCAAAATTAAGACAAAACTCATGTTGTCCTTGACTAGGTTGGAATATTATGGTAATTAATAAATTGTGCGTGGTACAATGGTAGAAGCCATCAAAATGGTCAAATGTTAGCAGAATACAAGTTATGGCAATTCCATGGTGATTTAGTAATTTATTCCGTATTGGTATTCCGAAAATATCCGAAACCGGTTTATAAAAGAACGATTAATTATTGTGGCCAGTGTAAGGTTTCGATTTCTTTTCTTCTTTGATTTTATGTGGCAGAAAGTATAAAAACTGTAGGTACCCACCTACTCTAACGTTTTGGCTAAGTTCGAAATGGCAAGGCCATTCGAGCTCTATTGCGAATAACTTTATTCATTAACTAGCTGACGTGTACCCGGCGTTGCTGGGGGTTATCCAAGGAGATAAGACATATACCATAACGGAATTTTCTGTAGGCCGTTTTAAGATATACAATTCCATAGTACATTATGTTGACGTATCCCTTAAGGTTTAGCCAGCTTTGGCAATTTAAGCGCCCGAAATATATTTTTTAGACATTAATTTTTCTCTACTTTCTATAAATGTAATGTGAATGTATTACATATATAAACCTTCCGGAAGAAATTCTATAAATAATAGTGAAAACCTAATCAAAATCCGAAGAAGAACTAAGCGCACAAACAGACAGATACGAATAGCGACTTTATTTTGTAAAGATTATTTGGTAAAATTGATTTCGTACAAAAATTTGAGGTTCCGTGTACCCCTATTTCATTTATTTTACTTATTATTTTGAGGTTAATATTATTATTTAAATTCAATATTAATATCATCGTATTAATTTTATACTATTTTCCATTAATGTGTATTAAAGTTACCCGTGTGCTGTGTTGCTATGTGTAGGTACTTACCTATAAAATAAATAATTTAGTTATTTTTTAAATTAATTGCCCCAAATATTATTGCGCTTTCTATTTTTCGGAATTTTTTTCCAAAACTAACTTTCAGAATGTTTTCGGTAGAATATCTGTGTTAGGAATAGACATAATCAGCGCTGCTCTGAAATGCAACGACACTCTTTAAATTTAAGTTTCGAGTTTAAAGTACAAAAAAATAAAAACAATATTAAAGTCCATAAAATAAAGTCCAAAGTGATCATCCATCATCATCAGCATCACAGCGCTACGTCCCAAGGTGGGATTTGTCCTCTTTCACAAATGGTCTTCACTGGCAGCGGTCCCTTGCCATTCGCCTCCAGTCTCTAGTAACGAGTGCTTCCCATCTTACTCTAATCTTCTTCTAGGCATTTTTTCCATTTTTCCAAATTCTAATGTTTGAATTTTAATAAATTCAAATAAGCTCTGTTTTTCATTCTTGGTAAAAATTTTGAAAATGTTACTAATGTGAAATACTGAAATGTAACATTAGATTCCAAGCTTACCTTTAACAAGCATGCTGAGTATACACAATAGAAAATCGGGAAGAATATCTTATTTTGGGATGAATTCAGAAAACTACAATCATTATCTACAACTACATCATTGCTCCACATTTCAACTACTTCTCAACGTTTTTTTGTGAACAAATGTTACAGATTCTCCAAAATATAACAATGAGAATCATAATACTTAGGCAAAATAGATTTTTAAAAGTCACTAAAATGTTAAAACAGCTAAATTGACAGTGAAACAGACGCCTTGAACTGGATGATATTTATGCATAAAATAATGAACAACCTTTTACTAATTTTTTTTACATCAACCCCACACAGGAGGCCTTAAGAAAATTAATTTCCCTCAGGGCCTATGCTATCTTTGGAGATGCCGTGTGGAGGGTTGAGAGAGACCAGCTCGAGAGGACAAATAGTCTCCCCAAGCAGGCCTCTCTCGATCAGGCTCACTCCGCAGCAGGTCGGCAGTGGCATCCGTTGCCAAGACCTGGAAACACCTCATTTAATCAACCCGAGCACCAAACGAAGCGTACCATTTGGGGTGACCTATGGCAGAGGTGTTTTTTATCCAATGAATGGTCACCTGGGCGGCGGTACCTATACCCGCTTCCTAAATTTAGATAATTTTCTTACAAAATTAAATACAACAAGGATATTCACAGACAACACAAGGACGTGCAGTGACATTAGACTACAAAAAAGGTCAAAGCCAATACTTAAAACAGTTTATTCTACACAGGATGAAATATTACAATGTGCTGCCGGAAACTATGAAAACTAAAACAAATAATGTATTCAAAATGGATTGTAAAAACCTCATGAAGCAAGATAAAATGTAACTAGCAGTTAAAAACCCGCTCCTCGGGTTTTTTTCTGCTAGGCCCTGCGGGGGGCACTTAGTTGGGCTTCGCCCAGTTTAAGTGATACTAACAACAGTTACATTTAATAGGTAGATATTAGGTCATTTACAGAGAGAGGGTGATTATATATTGTTAAAACACGGAACAGGAAGGCGTTTAGGCATAATAAGAATGACAGTTGTTCGGGTAAAACTTTACCTTTCCCGAATAATTGCCTAAATGGCTAAAGGTAAATTAATATAGGTAAATATTCGGAATCGCTGGACACGGAAAATAGGAAATATTTTTAAATAATACCTTCTGATTTACCTTAATTACTATAAAAGGAATCGAACAGCATTTGGGAAAATTTTAATTTTAGCTTTTTAATTTTTAATTACGTAAAATGAAAATTCGCTTTCGCTGTATGGGATGACAGCCTGAATAATTTCTGTTGATAACATTTTCTTTTGTCGGTATTCCTGAAATGAGCGGCTAGAGACAATTGAAAAACGTAAATTAAAAAAATATAATGTAATATAATATTCCGGCAAAATAGGGCCTACTTAGCACAAATTATTTATTTGACTATTATTTTATTTAACCTCACCTATAATAACCTAACCTTACATATAATAATCCAGCCTAACCTATAATAATCCAACCTAACCTATGTCCTAACCTAACCTAAAATAATCCAACTTAACCTATATCCTATCCTAACCTATAATAATCTAATCTGACCTAAGCTTACCTCACCTATAATAATCCAACCTAACCTAACCTATATCCTAACCTAACCTATAATAATCCAATCTAGCCTAACCTAACCTAACCTAACCGAACCAATCCTAACCTAACCTATCCTAACCTAACCTAACCTATACAAATTCAACCTAACCTATAATAACCCAACCTAACCTAACCCAAACTAACGTTACCTAACCTAACATAACCTGACTAACCTAACCTAACCTAACCTAACCTAACCTATAATAATCCAATCTAGCCTAACCTAACCTAACCTAACCGAACCAATCCTAACCTAACCTATCCTAACCTAACCTAACCTATACAAATCCAACCTAACCTATAATAACCCAACCTAACCTAACCCATAATAACCCAAACTAACGTTACCTAACCTAACATAACCTGACTTATCATCCAACTTAATCTAACCTTACCTATAAACTAACTTGAACTATATTAATCCAACCTAATCTAACCTAACCTAGCATAACCCAACCTAACCTATCCTAACCTATAATAACTTTTTTTTTAAATATTTCCTTACTTGTAAAAGAAACCAAAATACCAAAATAATATTTGCATAGAGTAAATTATGGTAAAAATTCTAGACACTCATATCAGGAATACCAAAAAAAGAAAATGTCATCAATAGAAATTATTCCGGCTGTCATCCAATTCAACGAAAGCAAATTTTAATTTTACGTAATTAAAAATTAAAATGCTAAAATTCAAAAATTCCCGAATGCATTCAGATTCCTTCTACGTTTGATTTTTGACCAAATCTTATTATTTAAAATTCTTAACAATGGCCTCGACTCACCAGAGCTAATGAATTAAATAAATATTCATATTCCAACAAAATCAACACGGCAATCCCATTTGTTTCATTTACCTACATATAGAACTAACTTTAGAAAAAATTCACCAATTCCACGTATATGTGCCCAATATAATACTAAATTTCAAAACATAGACATTTTTAGCAATACACTTCACAAATATCGATTAGAAGTAACTCGTACGATCGAAAATTAATACAATAGTATGGAATGTATCCAGAGCATCTCCTATCCTCATCCTAAATTCCTATTCCTCCCCTCCTCACCTAAAATACATATATTTTTTTTTTATGCAATAAAACTCCATCTCCAACTAATTTTAATATAGGAGACTTTTTTGGCTTGACTGTATTTAACATGTATATATTTATATTTATTTTTTATGTATAAGCTGTTTGTCTCTTACCTTTACCAATAAATAAATAAATAAATATTAATTAAGGTAAATCCGAAGGTTTTACTTAAAAATATTTCGTATTATCCTTGTCCAGCGTTTCCGAATAATACCTTAATATATATTATATAAATATTTATACCTGGTAAAATGATTGTTTTATTATACATATAAGTACATGCCAGATTAGAGATTTGTTGGCTAATTTTACAATCAACGAAGCGTTTCTATCTTCCGATTGTCTTTCATGTTATTTTATTGGGTTGGCAGTGCCTATACTTTCGCGTATATCATATCGGTGTTCTGTCAAAATAATGGGAAATTATTATTTACGTAAATAATATTAAATATCAATATTTTTCAAAATCGTACATGCAAAGAGTTGTTGTTTATTGTCATTAAGTTGAATCAAATGTTTGTTTTATTTGTAAATGCGTATTAAAACCGTAGTTTCACGTAAATAATTACCGTTGTTTGAATAAATGAAGTTGTACGTATTTGTATATATCGCTCTTATGCGCTCTGTCGGCCAATAGAGAAACTACCCCAGCGGCCGGTAAAGGAGGGATTGACACTTTTAAGGAACCTTGGAATGTTTGATTCTTCAAATATATAAAATGTAAATGTGGATAATCTTTACTGTGACGTAATTAATCCAATGGATTGTGAACTTTCTAAAACATATTTTCTTCGATATTATCCAAAAATTATATGAGCAGAAACGATGTTTTTGAAGAAATCTGGTGATCCTATTTTAGTATGAAATTGGGTCTTAATTTTCAAGTTAGCGGAATTTAACCAAAACAAATTATTTGAATTCGACCAATCAGAGGGCCCAGACCGTCCAGACGATCGCATAATAATATTATAGATGCCATTGCAAAGTTTAAATAAACTTCCAGAAGAAATCTTTTTATTTTGCATATTTAAATATTCGCGCCAGCCCCTTGGTTCGTTCTTTCACCGCCAGAGGAGCGCTCTCTCGGCTATCATCTATTGACGCGGTGCGTATCGGCCATGTTGAATGAACGCGTGCTTTTTTCGTCAAACGTCAAAGTAATCACGTAATTGTGGATAATTTTCACTGTAATGTAATTAATCCAATGGATCGTGAACTTTCTAAAACATATTTTCTTCGATATTATCCAAAAATTGTATGAGCAGAAACGATATTTTTGAAGAAATATCGTATTACATGTGGCGATTCTATTTCAATATGAAATCGTGTCTTAATCTTTAAAGTCTTATTTAAACACAATTTGAATTTGACCAATCACAGGGCCTACATCGTCCAGACGCTGGAGTATTAATACTATCAGATACTGTGTATTATTTTTTAATGATAAACTAATGTTTATAAGACAAGGTTTTATGCATAGAATAAAGGATAGCAAATAATTATAAGCAATGATTATTTGATACTATGTAAGTTATAATTAATTAACTAATTATTGCTTATAATTATTTAATAGTATGTAGTTACGAGATGTAGACATTTTCAAGTGTAAATTGAAAACATATAAAATGCAACTCAATAAACTGATAACTTAATTTTTTCATCTTAGTTTTTATTGTTTTTTTTTATAATCATGCGAAAACTGTATTACTACTAACTGTCTTTAATTATTTTCATAACATTTCTAATTCCTGATAATGTTTATTCTTTATATTTCTTTGTCATTTATAAATATATTTTATAGGTGCAAATATTGAATCAACGACTAGAATTAATGGAACATTATTGGTCTAATATTGTAAATAATTGCTGTTTATGCCAAATGTATAGATGACTGTTTATTTCCCAAATAAAATAAAATTGAAATAAAATAATAATTAGTAAAAACCTCATGAAGCAAGATAAAATGTAATAGTATGTAAGTTATAATTAGTAAAAACCTCATGAAGCAAGATAAAATGTAAGTTATAGTTAGTAAAAACCTCATGAAGCAAGATAAAATGTAAGTTGTAGTTAGTAAAAACCTCATGAAGCAAGATAAAATGTAATAGTATGTAAGTTATAATTAGTAAAAACCTCATGAAGCAAGATAAAATGTAATAGTATTTAAGTTATAATTAGTAAAAACTTCATGAAGCAAGATAATATGTAATAGTATGTAAGTTATAATTAGTAATTTAAAATAATAGAACAAAAACTAAAATAAAATACATATGTATTATATTCATTTTATAAGCAGGAACGCAAATATTCTATAGTATGTTTTGCTAACCAATTATTTTTTCTCAACTGTGTACTTTAACCCCTAGAGCAATTTTGGAAGATATTTCTCCCAGATTTCAAAGGCCCGTAGAGTTTTTTGGGATATGTTTCTCCCAGCCTGATACGGACTCATAAAATACACGCTTTCTCAATTTAAAGTAGGTTAAATATATGATTTTAAAAATGTTAGAAAGATAGAACACCACGCTACACTTTCAGCTCGAGAACAAAGTTTAGCATAGAAAAATTTAAAATAATTTTATGAAACAACCTTTAGCATTCATAATAATATTTGTGAACGTTAGCAAATTTATTAATAAACATTTTAAAATAAAACGAAAAAAGTGAAGTGACAATAACATTTATAATAGCTAACCTAACCTTACCTTACCTACCTTTGTCGAATTTTTTTTTTCGTCAAAATTTTTCTCCATTGATGGAATTTCATTTAATTTCATATACTTGCTTTACCGACTGTGCAAATTTATAGAGATTATCTTAAAAAATAGCATTATTTTTGAACAGCTTACAAACTTATGGTGTTCAAGGGAAATGTGTTATAAATCGGTAGAAATCCGGAATGAGGATTCTTAAGAGATATGTATTGCTAAATATCAGAGGTTCCATAAGTTAACTTGATTTCTGTTGTAGAATTTACTTTACACACATAAGAACCACTTGGGCTTTATTACGACGGTGTTATTGCAATGATTATAAAATATGCACTATAGATTGCTTTTTACCACATAATATTCTATTATTAGAAATTAACGTTGCAAACTCAAGAATCTCACGGCCATGAAGATAAAACGACTCGTGATAATATTCTAACTTCTCCATTAAATTATTCCTTTTACAACAAACATTATTACGTTCTTATTCTCTGTTTTAAAAATATATATTTATTTTGGCTTACCGAAAATATCTAAATGAGAATCTGCCAATTTTTTTTCAACTCTGGTGTCATCTGTAGTGGCGATTGCATGAATTGACAGCTCTTATAAATGTGAAAACTGGAAAATTTACAAATCAAAAATATTTATGCCCCATATTTGTGAGTTCAATACTCTGTAAGTCTTCGGTCGTAATATCGCACTCAACAATTAGGTAAAGCTTTTAATAATAGAAGTAGGAACATTTCTAATTTCGTCAGATGATTCGTGGTACGGGAATTTCTGTCGTTTTAAAAATAAAATCTATGTGATACATTTCTGCTCTTACGTACGTCACAAAGATGTCGTTGCAAATCACATTCCGATACATTCGTTTTAAAATGCTTTCCGTGATCATTCGGCCATGAAACTCCTGGATGTTGCGTCAGGATGCCTCCAATCGACTTGACACTCTTGACAGTTGGCATTAATTATCTCGACTCCATTGTCAGATTAGAGACGGTGATTTAAATTCGGTGGAAATTTCCCCAGTTTTGAGGGAAAATATACCAATAGAAACACGGGTTTTTACACAATTTTTTGGGATTTTCTAACGCTATCATAAAGCATGTTTTTTTCGTGAAGGTTGCATTATTATGTTATATTCTAACTAAGTAGCGATTTTTATTCGTGTATTTATTATTTTGGTGAGATCACGATTATACCCTAAATCTGGGAAATTTCGCGCGATTTTTGCACCTTTACAGAGGAAAAAACACACACATCAGTGTGTGAGGCTGCCAAGTCTCTCGGAGGCGTATCTTAGCTTGCCAAGTCGCTGTTCTGAGAAACTAAAAAGTTTCTGACGTTTCTCAGAAACAGGAATTTCCCATTCAGATATTATGCTCAATCGTGGACAAAATCAAAACTATACTTTCTTTGCACGCCAATTCTAAGTTATTTTGATTTCTTCTCGAAAAATCAAAACAGTTTTTTTTTAATTTTTAATTCTTGGGGGCATACTAATGGTTTTTATAAAAACCTTCATATGTATTCCTAACGATTTAATTTTTTTTACTGAGTGTAGTGAAGTTCTGTTTTAACTCGACCGTTTGACATTTCGTCTGTCTATAAATGTACGTTACGTTTCCGTTTCAAGGTGGTGGTGGTGTTGGATCCTGCCTTTTTATCCTAGAGTTCGCATGAACATTGATCCTTCTACGAGCTGTCAAATCGGAATAACTAATATTATGGTACCTACCTGCATGATAAATATTTGAAAAAAATTGTCTTTAAGATAGTGACGTTTCTTATGATGAATTGTATAATAATTCCCTATTTGATTTTTTTTAATGGTTCATTATTAAGATCAACGGCTGCGGGACCTTTTTCATACAAAACTTAAATTTGGATTTGAAAAATTGTTATTCAGTTTCGTTAGGTATTTTCACCCCTAATCCATGTTCAAGTTTTGTATGAAAAAGACCGCGCATTCGTTCCTCTTAACTAGGTGGGTATTTAAGTACCTACTTACAAAATTTGGATTTTATTGCAATACGGAAATACACTCGAATTCTCCGACATCCTGACAGCGTCTTTAACATATATAATGGTCAATATTCCAGAGGCCTGAATGGGTTAAATGAGAGAACGTTTTAAAGAACTTTTTTGAAAGTGAGGTCACAAAACTACTAGCTATTGGATGCTTGGAATGAATTAACACCTACCGGTTTCGCTTTAGTCAGGCCTTCACCTATTTTAAACTGAAAACAAAGTTATTGTTTCATTTCATGTGCTTTCTACGAAAAGTGCTTACTTATGAATTTGTCAAGTTAATAATGTTTCGATATTTCTGACGATTGCTATTTTAAATGTCAATTCCCGAGATCTACGTATTACATATTTTGATAGACCGTCGCATTCCAGATATTATCTTATAATTCCCGAGACCTACGTATTATATATTTCGATAGACCGTCGCATTCCAGATATTATTTTATAATTCCCTAAACCTACGTATTATATATTTCGATAGACCGTCGCATTCCAGATATTATTTTATAATTCCCGATACCTACGTATTCTGTATTTGATAGACCGTCGCATTCCAGACATTATTTTATAGGGTATCTACGTTAATACGAATTTGAATTACGAATTCGGTCGGTGTTGATTTATTACGTTTCGACAAAAATGTGACGCCATTCTTTCTTATTAAAATACACACTTTAATTCAGAGTTTATTTGACAAGCTTGGGGCTGGTGGGATGGATCGCCTACATGTTTATTATCTACGCTCAGTGGACCGCATCTTTATATATATATCAAATTTATGTGTTGTTTGTCCCCTATAGACTCAAAACTACGTATGTTCTTATTATTGCTAAGAATTTTTAGAGTGTGGTTTGAAATGTGGAAGAAGTCAGGGATGCCCGAGGAAGACGTAGCACGATTAAATGAAACATATAAAAAGTGAACTTTCACAATTCTTTAGGATAATATTATTTCCTCCTTGAAAATAAACCCAGTTTTCAGGTACATTTGAATTCACAACCTCAAAACTTTATTCCAAACCATCCATTGACGGCCGGCATAGTCCAGTGGTAACGCATTGGACTGCCATTCCGAAGGTCGCGGGTTCGAACCCGGCGTGCGCAAATAAATTTTATTTGATTAATTTGTGTTATTTCACAATTAATTAATTAAAATAATAATATAGTATATTTGCGGCACGTTCCAGAGTGGAAGATACTACCAGTATCGCCCTGGTGTAAGACCACCATTCAGAATTGAAACGTTGCTCCAAATGGCTTTAGCCGTGTTTAGTGACTAGATCTGAATAGCCAGGTACTTCCCCACCTTCCTCTTTCCCTTCCCCACTTACCTTCAGCCTCACAACATCCCCCAATTGGGGATGCCATAGTCTCACTGGCTCCAGACGGGAGCAGTTGGGACTCTTGTGAGGTATTCACTATAAAAAAAATATAAAAAAATTCATAAACCCGAGCAACGCCGGGTACACGTCAGCTAATATCTTATAAAGTTTTTAATTTTTTTTAGAACGGCTTCAAATTCAATCCCTATAAATGTTTTTTTTTTCAATTTTGTGAAATAATTTTGACATTAACTTTATCAGTTTCATTACGTTTGTGAGATATTTCTGTTATTTGCAAGTTTTTATTTTTTTCTGCTTTAAGACCACTCGAGTCACGTAGTGCTATAGGGTTTTCCAATAAGAGGTGTTATTTTGATATTCAATCGTAAAAGATCCATGGTTTCGTTGCTTGTGTGGCACGTAGCGCCGTCGTGTTGAAAGTAAACGCTGTCCAGATCAATACCATCCAATTCCGGCCATAAAAAATTATTAATCATCTCTCGATAGCGCAATCCATTCATCGTAACTGTTGCCTCAGCCTCATTTTCGAAAAAGTAAGGTCCAATGACTCTGCCGGACCATAAACCGCACCAAACAATCACACGTTGAAGATAGAGAGGCTTTTCAACAATAACTCTTGGGTTTTCAGAGCCCCAGATGCGACAATTTTGCTTGTTGACGAAGCCACCGAGGTGGAAATGGGCCTCATCACTCATGATGGTTTGCATTTGATTCACTCAAGTGAATTTTAATAATTTCAATGCGTTGTTGAAGCGTGTATCGTTCCATTTTTATTAATGGCGTAGTTTCTACTTGTCAAATGTCAAAAAATGACAGCTTCAAAAGTAACATCTACCGAAATAGCGGGCTATTCAAAATAACACCTCTTATTAGAAAGCCCTATACATCTGATCACCAAAAGACGTGTCCCCATAAAACTCGTTCTGTCCTCTTCTATTATGGACAGACATGTAATATTAACAGATTTAGAAAGATAGCTGAAACATTTTCTTTGCACTTAAAAGTTTACCATAGACGCCCCCGTATAATTTTAAATAATTCTATAGAAATAAAACCGCGGAGTATTTCACACAGTCAAGGTTTACCTAATTAAAACATATATTATATGTTTTTATGTAACACGAATAAAATTGAATTGACAGTAATCTTTATAATACGTTTGTCGTTATTAGGGTTAAACGCGACGCTCGTTATATTCTACGTGTTCATAGATGGTGGTAATTAAATTATTTTATTAAAATACGCTTTTTGCAAGGTATTGCTTTACAATATTAAGACAAATTCTTTGTTTGCTCTCGTACATACGAAATGTAAATATGATAAATAGTTATTTTCGTTTTAAAATCTCAATTCGTCTTAGGGGGTATTTCACTATCTCTGATTATGTTCTGACTAAGCACTAATCCGCGGATTAGTCATTTTTTCGTTTTCACTATATCTGAATAACGCTAACGCTCGGGTTAAAGTTCGATTTGACTAATCAGTGCTCGAACTTCACGTTAGGCGCTATTCCTCGAATCAAAGATGGCGTCAAAACATTCCGAGTTTGACAGCTGAGAAGTGAGTCGAATTTTGTTGAATGAATTTGAATGCTTGTATGATCCATCCTGAATTATTTGATTGTGTTCAAAATAAGAAACAATGTATTAATTCGACACGAATCTATCTAAAATGACCTGATAATCAACATTACATAACCAAAAAATGCACACTTCGCGGTGTGCGGACTGTGACGCATGACAGCCGTGGCAGTAGATGGAGTAACTGCAAACATTTTGCGATGTTGCCAGACTATTTCGAGTGTTATCTATCCGGAAGCTCGAAGCAATGGTGAAACGGTCGCCGTTGAATAGCGAAGTTATTCTGATCTTTAAAGCCAGCCAACTGATAGCTAGTCAGATATTTAGCCTGACATAGTGAAATACCCCCTTAGACTTTCCCTGGATTATCCGTTTGATATTCTTGAATTTTTCGCTGTACACTAGTCATCATATATTTTATATTAAGAGTATAAGCTTACAGATCCGTATTTCAAATGGTTTTATTGTGTTCAGGTTGTTATGCCATTCAAAAGAGTAAGAATAGAGATTATATCAGTGATCCACCAGAACGAAGTTTTCTTCTAGTTCTATTTAAACTGCAATTTGGCAATAATGTCGATTAAAACGAATAATTTCTTGCAAATCGGCTCGCTATGAATAAATTCTAAGATTATGGGAGCACACTCGCCTGTGTGGATTCAGTGCACGGGTAATTTATTCTGGAATAACTCGTCTAAAATAGAACGGTCGCTGGAAATGAAAATACATTACTCCAACGTCATGTTGCTTACAGGAAATATTTTGGCTGCGAGAAAAATGCTTCGGTATAGTCCAGGCATATTCATAATAATAATATATGGTAAACTCTTTGATGTTGTACGACTGTGCGAGCTCTTAGCTCCCCACACAGAGAGGGTCGGTTAATGTGACTCGTGACGCTGCACTCTTTTTGAAATTATCGTTCTTGCCTCGACGAGATGATGATAAAAGATCTGTTGAAGTTTTAAGGGAAAGTCCATTAATTTACTGTGACAGATATTTCGCTTTATTCTTATGGAAATTGGGTCGGTTTGACTGATTTATATTACGTTATTGACATATCGATTTTCACCTCTAAGTCTGTGTTACAGGAATTTTATTCCTGCTTGTAGAAACCAGCAAACTTGTAACTTCTGCACTAGCTAACAACTCGAAATAATATATTTGCAGCATGTGAACGAGTCATTTTTTAGACTCGTTCTTATGTAAAAATGGCTTAACAAGATACCGACATTCGTCTTTCCTCGCTCGTTTTCTTAACAAAAATCTCTTCTTGCGTCTCTTTCCTTAACCTGCCTCATAACGTCGTTTAACTGGGTGGCAATATCGTTTCGTTCCATGGCCTTAAACTATACAAAGACGGGGCAGCTCTTTTTTGGTGTCAACATTACAAATTGTGTACTGGAGTAAAGACAAAATAAGTTGGATAGGTACAGATTACTTTGTTACGGTGATTTTGAATGGTCTATTATATAATACATATATAATCTTTGGGATTGTTCATCTCGAGTCTAAATTGACAAAATCTTGTCCATTTATCACTAATCTACTTCGGTACACTTAAACCTTTTTCATATTGCACATCGTATTGTATAGCACTCCTAGCGTTCCGGGCAGTACCCGACCAATACGTATTGTGTAACACTCCTATCGTTCCAGGCAGTACCCGACCAACACGTATTGTGTAGCACTCCTAGCGTTCCAGGCAATACCCGACCAACACGTATTGTATAGCACTCCTAGCGTTCCAGGCAGTACCCGACCAACACGTATTGTGTAGCACTCCTAGCGTTCCAGGCAGTACCCGACCAACACGTATTGTGTAGCACTCCTAGCGTTCCAGGCAGTACCCGACCAACACTTATTGTGTAGCACTCCTAGCGTTCCACACATTACCGAACCAACAAATATTTTTATAGCCGTCAAAGGGGCAAACGAAATCAGTTGTGACCGTAATAATATTTCGGGTCTTTGCATTAATGTTCAACTATTGATGCTTGCTCATACTTGTCTAGCTAATGCGTCGTACGCCTTTCCTAGACCGAAGTGTCTTCCATATAAATTTGAATGGAAACAAATGCGCCACTGACTTAAGTACCCTTTGGATCTAGACTATTTTGCACGCGGTCTGTCTCTCTTACACTTGCCTGAAATTGTATATCACCATTCCACTTGAATTTCGTAATCATGGTGAAACACATTTTTGTATTGAAATATAGATCCAAATTGGGCTTATATTTGGATCACGAAACACGCACACAAGGCACTTCCTGTATTATTATTTATTCTATAACGAAATTTATGTTTTTTATTTTACCCATCCCAGGCTTCGAATATGTTTTCATTATAAATTGCTATCCTCTTTGCCATTCATGGGCTGGAATTCGAGTGGGATTGTTTCCATTATACTTAAGTTTTTTTATTGCCATCATCTCGTATTTATTTGTCAACATTCCTATATCTATATTTAACCTTTTTGTACCCGTACCGCAAAAGATTCTCCACCACCAATATTTCTATCCATACAAACGTGATGACTAATCGAGCTCATAAACCAAAACATATTTCACTCGAACATTATACAAATAATATAATTAATTTTTCTTAGCTCTTTTTCATGTTTCATTTATTTGACTTGTGCAAAAAATAAAGCTTTATCAAGCGGGGAGCTTTGAAGAGGTAAGCATGGATAAAAGCCAGATATTCCTTCCCATAGTTTTTAGATGAAGCAGGACCACATCAGATTCTTCTGAGTTGTGAATAATTTTAAATGCCTCACACCAGTGGCCAAATTCTTGTGAAAGCATTGCGATTTATATGATTAAATCGAAGATCTAAGATATAAATATCCCCTCAGAACAAATTAACTATGATTAGGTAAAATAAATAAATATAAATCGAAATTGCGGAACTGCTACCCCGCAGCGTAAAGAAATAAATATATTAATTATTATGATTTATTTTCTTCTGACAGAATAAGGCTGCATCCTTTTATCAAAATTTTACACTATCAAGGTTGTGCGCGAAATTATTTTGTTATCCTTGAATAGCTTGCTTTACCCATTATTATAATCGAGTCTCCATCTTCTTTCAGACGAGGTTTTCCTTTGCTCCTTGATTGAATTGAGCCGCTCGCTCCTATTCCAATTGAATTGATTTATTTCAAGTGGAACGCTTGTAAACAACATTCGGAGCTAAATATTGCCGATATCCGTCTATTTATAAGGCCGATTAAACGGAAGCGGTTCCCATAATAGAATATTTTTGTTTTTCAGCCATAAAGTCTGGAGTTCGGGCCGCGTTCTTTTCCCGCCAGCGCGGTGGAAATGTTTGGTCCACAAATAAAACTGTGTAGCTCCAATGTATCAACAATGCAATTAACATTCAGATGGCCATGATTCTACTGTGATCGGGTATAATCCGTACTCAAAAATCATACCATCTGATCGTTTCCTTGATAACACAACACACCTTTAAAGGGTGATTCTGTCGTCATTAAATATATATTATTTTCATCGATGAAAAAAAACTAACTTTTTTTTTTTATAATGAAAGACAAACATTCCCGGGTTACGAATAACCTGACAATATTTGAAAATCTCCTACTACCATACAGTAAGCGGAAAATGTTGCTTGTGTTGTAATGGAGGACTTAGCCAGCCGAGGAATTGAACTTACTACGCCTGGGTGGAATCCAAACGCTATGTCAACTCGGCCACCGACATACATACAAACATCCAAACCTAAACTTTTTAATCTAGTTTTTCTTTCATCACTTATGACTTTTTAAAAGTGTGTTGTAGTAAGTTGCCGAAAAAATGGAAATTGCACAGTTTCCGGGTGCATTGTATATTGCTGTAAATAGTATAAAATAAAGTCGCTTTCCGCGTCTTCTTGTTTATGCGCTTAGTTCTTCTAAACTACAGAAATTAGAGAAAAGTCGATTTTTTTAAATCAAGTCGTAAATTAAATATTTCGAGCGCTTTCATTGCCAACGCTGTTTAAACCTTATGAGATACATCAAAATAATGTACTACGGAATTGTATATCTTAAAAAGACGTACAGAAAAGTCTGGCACCGTATATGTCTATATCTTAAGGATAACTCCCAGCAACGCCGGTACACGACAGCTAGTTGTATTATAAATAAAAGCCCTTCGTTTGTTACAAAATAAATAATCTAACTACATAGCCACGAGGTTTTGAATACTCGAGCAAATTTTATCACATCACTAGAAAATCATTATTAATTTTCACTGTTCATTTCTTACAATTCAATGTTCTTTTTCAATTCTGTTACGTCTTATAATAATAATGATTGGATTATTTGTGTAGCGCCGTTTTCGTGGGAAAATCACCTCAAGGGCATGTTTGTTTATTCATAATTTTCCTGAATGAAAGTCAACTTTTAAATATCGACTAAACCCTAAACTGGTCTTCTACTAAAATTAATTTCGAGTAGATTTCTGGATAATGTATTTCAAAGTAGGATTATATTCACCGTACCGATCTGCAATTCTGTCGCCTATTCTCATTCTCCGCGGCTTCCACCATTAAAGTAATTACATATAAATTCGTATTTACATTGGGTTTTTACATATTAAGATGTTTGAATACTACTCTTCCACAGAAGCGTTAGCTTGTGTTTGGAAGAGGAGTGCACAGTACATTATTGTAGTTACTTATAAGAAATTAATAATATGATAGGCATTTTTTATTTAGTGGAAGTATGAGTACAATAACATTTATCCTATTTATGTAATAACGATTACACTACTCGGCATTTTGTGTTTAATGGAAGTATGAGTACAATAACATTTATCCTATTTCTGTAATGACGATTACATTAATTATTATTTCTTGTAATCTTGTCTTAAACGTTAGTTTACCAAAAAAAATAATAATTAATATTTGACAAGTTCAAGTATTTCACCTAAAAATGTAGACGATTTGTCTCGACGCCATCTAGTGAGAGAGTTAGCACTTACAATGCCTTTCTCATATAAAATAAAGTTGGTTGTTTTCAGGTGAAAAAATGTAACAAGCAGTAATTGTTGAATGAAACACTAGTATATATTGAATTATTTCGCGGATAAGAGATAAGCCGCCATAGCTCAGTGGTCAGAGCTGTCGACCGGAAATCGAAGGGACACGGGTTCGAGTCCCGTTGGCGTCATGTATCTTTTATCAGGAGATTTTTCAATGTGGATGAGTGTTTCAGGCGAATAATTATTGCTTGTAAAATAATTGTTACCCTTTGTGCTATGCATAAAAAATCTTGTCTTAAACGTTAGTTTACCAAAAAAAATAATAATTAATATTTGACAAGTTCAAGTATTTCACCTAAAAATGTAGACGATTTGTCTCGACGCCATCTAGTGAGAGAGTTAGCACTTACAATGCCTTTCTCATATAAAATAAAGTTGGTTGTTTTCAGGTGAAAAAATGTAACAAGCAGTAATTGTTGAATGAAACACTAGTATATATTGAATTATTTCGCGGATAAGAGATAAGCCGCCATAGCTCAGTGGTCAGAGCTGTCGACCGGAAATCGAAGGGACACGGGTTCGAGTCCCGTTGGCGTCATGTATCTTTTATCAGGAGATTTTTCAATGTGGATGAGTGTTTCAGGCGAATAATTATTGCTTGTAAAATAATTGTTACCCTTTGTGCTATGCATAAAAAATCTTGTCTTAAACGTTAGTTTACCAAAAAAAATAATAATTAATATTTGACAAGTTCAAGTATTTCACCTAAAAATGTAGACGATTTGTCTCGACGCCATCTAGTGAGAGAGTTAGCACTTACAATGCCTTTCTCATATAAAATAAAGTTGGTTGTTTTCAGGTGAAAAAATGTAACAAGCAGTAATTGTTGAATGAAACACTAGTATATATTGAATTATTTCGCGGATAAGAGATAAGCCGCCATAGCTCAGTGGTCAGAGCTGTCGACCGGAAATCGAAGGGACACGGGTTCGAGTCCCGTTGGCGTCATGTATCTTTTATCAGGAGATTTTTCAATGTGGATGAGTGTTTCAGGCGAATAATTATTGCTTGTAAAATAATTGTTACCCTTTGTGCTATGCATAAAAAATCTTGTCTTAAACGTTAGTTTACCAAAAAAAATAATAATTAATATTTGACAAGTTCAAGTATTTCACCTAAAAATGTAGACGATTTGTCTCGACGCCATCTAGTGAGAGAGTTAGCACTTACAATGCCTTTCTCATATAAAATAAAGTTGGTTGTTTTCAGGTGAAAAAATGTAACAAGCAGTAATTGTTGAATGAAACACTAGTATATATTGAATTATTTCGCGGATAAGAGATAAGCCGCCATAGCTCAGTGGTCAGAGCTGTCGACCGGAAATCGAAGGGACACGGGTTCGAGTCCCGTTGGCGTCATGTATCTTTTATCAGGAGATTTTTCAATGTGGATGAGTGTTTCAGGCGAATAATTATTGCTTGTAAAATAATTGTTACGATTACATTACTCGGCATTTTTTTAGTGGAAATGTGTGTACAATAATATTTAGTCCATTTCTGTAATGACGATTACATTACTCGGCATTTTTTTTAGTGGAAATGTGTGTACAATAATATTTAGTCCATTTCTGTAATGACGATTACATTACTCGGCATTTTTTTTAGTGGAAGTACGGGGACAATAAAATTTACCTTATTTCTGTAATGACGAATACATTTCTCGGCATTTTTTTTATCTTAGACTGTATTTTATATTAAAATATATATTTTTTGCGATTACTAATTAATATTGTTTTTTTATTACTTTAATCGTTTCGTTTTCTTGACCCTTACATTTATGTTCGTTTCTTTCATGTTCTTCCGACATTACGTACTTAAGTTTTCGGTACTTGGTATTGATTTTCTAGAAAATAGCCCACTTTGCGTGTTCCTGCCTTCTAACTTTAGCCAGGTGACCTTTGGAAATCAGTAGCCGTCTTAGAGACTGGCCACCACTCTTTGCACATTGGGTGACTATTTATTTGTTTATTCAGACTGGGAATTTGGATGGTAAATTGTAGATAAGAAACAATTGCGAATTGTAGTTTGTACAGATCAGGTGGCAATCGATTGTCAAACAGAAGCACCTGTAAGGGTCGCAGACATTGTCTTGGGAAACATTGTGAACGTGTGAAATTAGTGTAGCTACTATAGATAATATAAACAAACAGATAAATAGCACGGAGGCATGCCGATTTTCGCAAAGTCGCAAACTGTGCGGACTCTCAAAGCGAACGATATCTTGCTTACAATGATTCATCGCTCATCTTCTTTATTTCTAATTCACTGATCATAGCGGAGTTTTAACTTGGCATTAATGTCATTTAACCATAAATTAGTTTGTACGTTCCGTTTTCTTTTCTAAAATCTACTGCATCCATTTTATAATTCGATCAAGCCTTTACTTTGACTAGGTGGCTAACCTTTTTATTGATGTGCGTTTTCGAAAATCTGCTACATCCACATCGCGAACCTTACTTTGGTTAGATGGCTAACTTTGACTGAACTAATATTATATTGAAAATATAATATTGAAAAAAATTTATAAAAAATTTAAAAAATTATAAATCTGAAGAAAATTTAAAAAAAGATTTGTCATTGAGACAGTGAGGTTTCTTTGGACAAAAAATGTTATCTCAATTATTATTTGGTTTATAATTAAGAAGGTGGGTATTTAAGTTTTGATTTATTAAATAAAAGAAAATGAATGACACTTTTTTGGAAGCGAGGTCTATGGTTCACAGAAGAACTAATGTCTATGGTAGGTACTATTGTTTTGTTGAAGAACTTCAAAGGTTCCGCGGATATTGACGGACAGGCACACGCTCCTTATTTAACTAAGAAAGAAGAAAGACTAAAATTTCCGGGTTACCAATAACCCGACAATATTTGAAAACCTCCTATTACCACCACTTGTTGCTTGTGTCGTGATGGAGGACTTAGCCAGTCGAGACTTCGCCAGCTTGGGTGGGATCCAAACGCGACGTCAACTCAACAACTGACCGGTCAGTCAGTTTGATTCGTTTTTTCGTGATATGTAGGTATGTGAAAAGGTATTTTCTATTATTTTGTACATGGTGTAAGTATAAATTCAAACATTTTACAGTCCTCCTCACTAGGGTTTTCTGTTGTGAGGCGGCCTGTATTTTTTTTTTTAGTGTCTAGTTGTCTTACATTGTCTTCATAATGTTTGCAAGTTGATTATCAATCTGTTATCTCAGCTATGTTTTTATTTTTATTTTAAATATATTCATTTCGTTTTTTTTTTAAATTTTATTATAGCATAATATTATTGTTTCGTACCATGAAATTTTATATTGTATTGTTTAAAAGATGTATTCAAACTGGCAGTAACCAGTATATTTGGGTTTATTGCCCTGGTTGAGTATGTTGGGCAGTGGAGTATTCATATTTATATTTTTTAGTTTCATTTTTGCGAAAAAATTGCACATTGTAAACTTGAAAGTTTTTAAATATAACGATACTGTTTCAGATTTGCTGATCCTGATTGTAAAGACAATAAGTAAAAAATAAATAATAATCATTGATAATGCATTGAAATTTGAGTCAAGAAAAGCAGATACAGGATGCAGCAAAACAAACAGTGCACTTTTAAAGGGCCGGTACAAATCGTGTGGCGGGGTTAGGAACTTGGCAGGGGTCTCATTATTTCGGGAGGGTCGTGCTGTTTTCAGTCGTTACCATGGTTTGGTTCGGAAAACACCGGGGCTTAGCCGTCCGCAAGTTTTTTTTAAATGGAAGTTCTTTCGTAGCTACCCAGCGGCCTTTCTCTGTGCAATTCGCGACTTTTCCTTGTGAGGCTACCTGAAGGTATTTTTTTTTGTAAACATCGGCCTCACACCTTGGAAGAACTCAAGGATCGAATCCGGGAGGGAACCGCTGCTATTTCGTCGAGATGCGCCAAAATGCGACCGAAAACCTCACAAATCTCCTTAATCAATGTATAACTGCTAGGGGCCAGCATCTTTCTGATAGACATCAGAATTGATACATACAAAGGCCCCGATGCACCGAATAAAATAAAATAATCCCCATGTCTGTAAATTGCGCCTTTTGTTTTTAATAGCCATTCAAAACTGCAGTCTGTTTTGCCGCATCCTGTATTAATAACATAACAATGATTAATATGTAATTGAAATACGTTTATTAAATTACTAAACTCTTTCAATTATAACCTCAAAGTACAGCTAATGAAACGTTAAATTGAAGTGGGTACACTAATTGAATTATAAAATTTAAATACTGTAATTAGATGAAGTCGAATGAATTTGTAAATTAAAACAAATTAATTAACTTTGTAACCGAAGAGGATTAATTAATTTATGCAATTTTATGGCAGTAAAACGTACGTGCGTCAAAAACACACTTTTCCCAAAGTATAAAAAAACCGACATTTTTAATTAATGGTTTATCTATTTGTATAAAAACTACCTCTTTAAATATTTTTTATACTTTAATTTTCTTGTTTATACGCACTTTTTTAAGTGAGATACTGATTTAACCACAATATTTTTCTAAAACTGTAATTGTTACTAAAAGAGCCAATGTCAGTTTTTCAAATTTCATAAGGACTATTTTATATGTAAACACCGCACAAGAGTCCCAACTGCTCCCAACTGTCTGGAGACGGTGAGATTATGAAATTCCCAATTGGGGTATGTTGTGAGGCTGAAGGTTGTGGGGTGAGGAAGGTAAAGAAGTACCTGGCTATTTAGATCTGGTCACCAAACACGGCTAAAGCTATTTCATGCAACGTTTCAATTCTCAATGGTGGTCTTACACCATGGCAATACTGAGGGTATCTTCCACTCTGGAACGTGCCGAAAATATACCTTATATTTCGTATATTCGTCATATAAGATCCGTCAAGCTTGATGTTTTCATCCATTACCTACGGAATAATCGCCCGGGGAGGAACATATAATAAGCACGTAACACGACTAGAAATGCATCATTAAGATAATGTACCAGAAGATCAAGACCCCACCAATCAATTGTTTCGGGAAACTGAAATTAAGGAACTAAGGCGGATCTACTGTGTCCAATATTTTATATTTATATGCACTCGTCTTAACAATTTTCCCAAGAACCCAAACTGCTCTAGCTAGAGACATACCACATGCGTGTACAGCACCCCACTGCAAAACCATTAGAGACATATCACGTGAATGTACACATGCCTCCACTGCAAAACCACTATAGACGTACCACATGCATGTACACTGGCCCCTACTGCAAAACCAGGCCGGCCCAAAGACACATTAACTGTATTGCCACATTTTTTGTCAATTCCTTACCCAATTTATTCCTATATTGTATGCTTCATCTATATATATCTAAATGTATAATATCTGTTACGTCTATCTATGCTTACAGAGAGAAAAAAAATCGCAGTAACTCTTCCAAATATAAAAGGTATTTTTTTTTAATTAATCATTGCTGTTTTTTTGCATTTTCTGTAATACCCACGCACAGGCGTTTTTCGTACCTGTATGTATATAAAAAAACTTTGCCAAAAAAAAAGTCTATTCAGAGTCAAGTGTTGCCAAGTGTTTGAAAGCAACCCCCTCCGAAAATCTAGACATATTGTTAGCGTGCCTATATCGTTCCATACACCCCGCACTGCCACTTTTCGCTACCCTTGTTCTATTTCGGTACCGCTTCCGTGTCCCACGTGAACAATGCCTGATCACGCCACCTGTAAATCGATATCATTGCAACCTTTAAAATGGTCAGAGAACCTCTGGAGAAATCAAAACCTACGCAAAAGAAAGCACTTAAAGTTGTCAACGTTAATGAGAATACGCTAAGAGAAAAGTACACCACCGAAAATAGACAATTGAACAAGGGTTTTTAATATGGGTTACAAAGATTTAGTAGTCACTGGGTAAGTACATGATGATACATCAACCAAATTCTTAAATGGGAAGCCTGAACTGAATATAACACGAAATATTGAAATGGTTGTTATGTTTGCACAAAGCTTGCTAGAGCTAACTGCAAAGTTATGTATGTCCACACGATTGCAGGAAACGAACCACGCACTGATGGCGTGTTAGATCACCAATACATACAAGTACATCCGCGATATCTCTGCTTGTCACGATCACGCGGGTTAACAGCCAATCATGTACTTCGTGTCCTTATAAGGGCATGGGGCACGCGCCAAAGAGTGGGACAAGCCCCCCCCCCCCAGCGAGGACTAACGCAGGTCAAGTACTTGCGGCTAGCTGCCCACGCGCCAGTTGACCGCCGACCCCGCTGATCTCAACACAATGTGTTAGTTCCGAGTTACCATCGCCGCCGAAATTGGTGTCGCCATAGATATGGACCGGCCTGATTTGTTTCACCATGTGTGCCGCCAGTCCCTCAGAACCACAGCCTCCTTACGTTATATAGTTGGGTCATGCCTCTGACCACGCCGCCAACCTCGTACCCCTGTGATGCTAGCTGCCCCACCTACCGTCGACCCCAGGCTGAGATCGTGAACTTGTAGACCCCGGCCTCAGCCCTGGGCGTCTGCCGCCCTAGCCTGTTTGTGTGGACCCCCTTGGCCATCCAATCAGTGCCCCCGTTTTGCTCCATCGTCTCTGCGACTCCGGCCGCCGCCCTGGCGTCCCTTTGCCGTCCAGCGTGGTGTGCCCTAGTGGCCGCCTTTCTGCATCAGCCCCGCATCATTCTGGCGCACCTTTTGCTGTCCAGCGTGGTGTGCCCTCGTGGCCGCCCTTCTGCACCCGTCCTGCACCCTGCCTGGCACCTGCCATGGCCCCTGCCGACCGTCTCACCGCATCCGCCGTAAATTACACGTGAGCGCATAATATACCTTGTCAATCAGAGCCCTTAGAGTCAATAGATTGCCTAAGTAACTAGTTAGGCCTTAAAAAGCTATGTAACCTTTGTAGATCTGTTGATAACCTGTATTACCTGTATAATAAACCTTCATAACAAGAGACTTGTTTTAATTGGGAAATTGACTATAATCCACACCCTGAATGATTGGAGTATCAAGCTTTGCCGCCGGCTTGTGCGGCGATGACTATTTGTGTAACACACCTATAGTATATTACATGGCCTAAACGCTAACGTAACACTGGCGCCACAACATGGATAGTCAATTAGCCCGATAAAATACGTCTTTTGTTGCTATGTTTTACTATAATATTAATGTTTTTTTTCCCACAGCTGTGTGTTATAATTCAATTTCTGATCCGGGAGTGTTTGTAATACGAATGTGCCGTCGGAAGCGTGAAGCAAATACATTCTGTTACTAAATACGTAATAAACCAAATACGAGAAATTACGACGTAATAAATGTTAAATGTGGATGTTTCCGAGAGATAGATGTGTTATTTCAATTTTGGAATGCAATTTAATTGTTTCGTTATAGAAATAATTTTTTTTGTCAGGTTAAGCTTTGCTTATCTGTTTCATTGTAATAAGTTGAAATAATTCAAATACTCAAAAGAACTTCCAAAGTATCAATTTGCGATCGGATTAAATTCAGTTATTGTTTTAATTTACATTCTCTAATAAATAACGTATTGGTTGTTTTTAATTAAGATCCGTAGACCTTACCGGTTATTACCATTATTAAATCATGGATCCTCCCAATATTGGTAGAATTTTAAATTTTGAATTGCCGCAAAAGTAATATAACAGAAAATAATAGTTGGTTAGAATAAAAACTCGCAGCAAAAAACTCGCAGTAGAAATAACATTTACACAGTAAAGAGATTGTTGGTTGGAATACGCAGTTGTTTCAACATTTTTCGCAGTAAATGGTAAAACAGTAAAACAACTTTTAGAACAGGAAATAATATTACACAGGAAATAAATTGTTTGGTCAAAAACAAAAAACTCCGCTCAGTAACATGATATGTTTTATATTTACGCGGAGAATTTGCGGACAAGGAATTATTATTCTCGCGTCGCAGTAAACATTCTTTACGCACAAAATTAATAATAATAATAATGAATTCGTCAAGCTCGCCGCGAAGCAGTAGTATGATATATTTTTTTTGCAGTTAAAATACGTAATAATTATTGAATACTATTTCGTTCGCGTTCTTTTTTTAATAGTGAATAGTAGAGGGAATAGTGTCATTCAATTTTTATAACTCAAGGACGTCATGAATCTTTGAGTGTATCTATTTTGGCTGACATTATAACCTCTCTGTTTTGGTTTATCATGTTTTCTGGGAGATTCTGTCTAGCTAGCAGAATTCTTGTAGAAATACATAATATGTCTTTATCTCTCTCTTCCATATCTAAAACTCGTTTTAAAATAGCAAATAACAATAAATCGAAAATCAGACACTTTTATCACAATAAGTGAGTATTGTGATATAGAAGATATAAGTTGTAGTTATGAAGTAACTACATAAGTTATATAAAATTATATTTAAAAATATACATTTTTGTATATATTTCGTTACGAAACACGACACGTTACATTGATTGAGGGTTAAATTCAAGAACCTTAAGTTTTAGTGGAATTTTTTTTATTATAGTAAGGAAAAAACCGCCTTAAGCATTCAATATCCTGCCCGGGACCGAAAAATAAACTTAATTTATATTTCATGGAATTATTGTACTAAGAATATATACCAATTTTTAGTACAAATTAAGGTTATATTTGTATATATAATCTTCTTTTCGTTGACAGGAAACGGCGTAAGAAATGTCCTGTACTTTTGAAGTGATGATTTCGTTCTTCATCACTTAAAGTTATCAGTGGTAGATTAGGAACCCATTTTGTAAATATAACTCAAATATCTTGTGTTATAAATTGTATAGTTCAAATGAGAAACCCCGTATGTGGTTTTTGTTCAGACATTCTCTTATATAGAAAATTATGTCAAATGTTTTTGTATTTAATTGGTTACATACCAATTATTTGTTTTTTTCTGGAATTTTTTTTTTCTTTTCTCCTTCTTGCGTAGTGAATACGTGTCGTTATTTTTAAGGAAGTCAATCTCTGGAAATCGGATTATGTAGTTCTCGATTTTTAAATTAAAAAGACTCGAATAAGTCTTATATAACAGAGATTGAATTATCACACACAGTAGTTGTTGAGTGGTATGTAATATGTTTGTAAATTATAATTGTGTAAATTGTTCCCTAACTAATTATTAATTGGTTATGGGTTGTGTATTGTAATTTCTTGTAAACACGTAATTGATTGCCTCGGTATCAATATGGTAAAAAAAAACCAGCGTGTAAAGTCCTTCATAAAGTTGAGACGAAATAAATTGTGTTTTTGTATTATATGCTACACCATGTCAATTATGGTGTGAATTTTTTTTGTTGTAAACACGTATTTGATTGCCTCGGTATCAATAAAAAGAAATAACGTGTAAAGTCCTTCATAAAGTTGAGACGAAATAAAATTGTGTAATTATATTATATGTTATGCCATGTCAATTATGGTGTGAATTTTTTTTGTTGTAAACACGTATTTGATTGCCTCGGTATCAATAAAAAGAAATAACGTGTAAAGTCCTTCATAAAGTCGTGACGAAATAAAATTGTGTAATTGTAATATGTGTTACGCCATGTCAAGTGTGGTGTGTATGTTCTCATAGAAAGATGAATTATAATATATACCCGGTAAGAAGAAATAGTTTTTGTAAAGATAACGTAATTATGTCTTAGATTTGGAAATCTAAAATTGTTGGTCATTAAGGACAAATGGTGGTTGCATATTTATGTCATTTTGGGACATTATTGAATCTTAACCAAAGAATTGGGTTGATAATTGCACTTAAGGTCATTTTGGGTTTTGTCTGGTCATTTGGTGAGAACACTTTATGAGTGTTCTGAAAATTTTGTCGAACGTTTTCGTTACGACGTGCTGGTGTTTCTTGTTAACACCTGGTACAGCGCTGTACGGTTTATAGGAAATAAATCGTTAAATGTCATAGGATAATATTAGCCTTATAATTAATTACATGGTAGGTCTTGGTAGCGTTGACCTGTATAATCAATATGCGATACTAGAGGATTGGTCTATATGCCTAAGAATTATTAGCAACCAGACAAACCATGACTAAATGAGAATATCGTCGGTGCATACATAATATGAACAATGTAAGCTTTAGTACATTCTGAGATAATCGATAAAAACTGTTTAAAAAAATAACGAAACGGAAAACGAAAGTTCTATTTATGAACAAAGTAGGAAATATACATTTTATTCAGTAAAATAAAATGTTATTTGCAAATATTAATTATTTTGTATCAGAAAATCACATTTTAATGCGATTTTGCTCACATGGTTCATATTCTGTGCACGGTTTTCGTCACATTGTTCATTTTCAATAGCAGCTGTCAAAATATTTCATTCAAGTCTTGTGTTTAAAGTAGAGATTTAAAATGGGAGACTATTATCACAAAATATATTATGTGAATGTAGTGGTGTGCAAAGGATATGACATTTTGTTTTATTATTTATATGAATTTTTGTATAATATTTTGGAAAAGTATAAATTATGTGAATGAAACTTTTTATTTTAAGATTCCCAAGTTTTAACGACACACATCTTTGTCATCACAACACCCATATTTACACAGAAGAAAATCCATCTCTAAAATATCTTAAAGATAACTAACTAACTAACCATCACGCCGTTTCTCCGCAGGGGTAGGCAGAGAGGACGGACCGCCAAACAACTCGGTCTTGGCACACATTCCTTGTCTCGTTCACATTAATACAACGTCTCATACATGCTCTTCTATTATTCTGACTCTTGACATGGTCCGACTCAAGTATCTGATTCACTTGGTCGTGCCATGTCTTTCTTGGGCGTCCTCGCCTTCTTCTACCATTCACATTCTTAGAGCTCTGCTAATTAAAACTAGTAACCTCCTGACAAGTTCAGTGAGTGGACCATTGCTCTCATTTTTCACACTAGTTTTAGTAAGTTTATTCTTTAAGAATAAATTTAATAACTCGATAATATTAATAGCATAAAATCATACTTCAATGAAATACATAATAGTAAAATAAACACAATATTATATTTTTTAATGATGTTTTTATTGGAATATAATTACTAAAAAAGAGGAAACATAATTCACACTTAAATTATTTGTTTTTTCTCCCACAATTCTACACATAAGTTAGAGAGTCATAAAATGGGTGATGATCCTTATCTATTACCAGTTTTAACTCTTGCAAATGCCTGAATTTAGAATCTGATAAAGCAAGGGGTTTGGTGTATAGAGGCAATGGGGGAACATAGCCAGTCTTGCGGCGTTGGAGCAATTCCAGCCAATCCTTCGACTGGTCTAATTTATAGAGGATATCCCCCGACGATAAGTATTTAAGAGCCCTCAAATCTGTGACAACGGGATCCCCTACTTTCTTTCCCGGTCTCAAAGATGTTAGGTTTGTATTCAATGATTCGTAATTTAAAAAAAAGTCGAAGTTGACATTTTTTATATTGTATGGCTGTTTGGGTCGAGCCATTTGCATGCGAGATAAATAATCACTTGGAGAATATATTGGTGGCTTGAAGTAATGCTCCAGCACCGAATGGACATTGTCGGCTTCCATCATAGTATGGCCCTTCTCCAGAAAAATTTGATCTATTGTGACTGACGACCTTTTAGAGTAATCACTCAATGCACTTGCCAGTATTCTGTTCCGATTTTGGTAATTGCAACCATCGGAAATAAGGATGACATTCTTATACTGTAGGGGTAAGCTCTCCAGGTAGTTGATTATACAACTTGTGAATTCATTCGCGGTCACACCTCCATCTGCTTCATGCCACGTGTAGAGAGTGACATCTGCATTGTTTAGGACGTATAATGTGAAGTTGTGGAGTTGAAGTTTCTGCTTGTAGTATACAGCAGACGCTAGTAATTTGGGACATAACAGTACACTCTGCAAGTCCATAGTGACAACTAATGTAGTCTCACTGGCAGATTCTTTTGCTGCATTCTTAGCAATTTTCGCTTGATCCTTGCGTATAATATGCTGCTCATAAACTTCTCCTCCAATAGTACCGCATTTAAAACCCACACAAATATCACATTGATCTTTGCGTGGGTGGTGAATGGAAACCTTTTCAGCTTTTAAAACGTCACTGAATAAGTTTCTGTTGACTTTTGGCACATTATTTTCAGTGCACCAAATACTGAAGACTGAAAGCATGTGTTGCTTCGATAAAAAGAACGATTCCACATATCGTCTATTTGTTTGTGATCTGCAGTAGTGACTCGGAACAACTGGCAGAAGATTAAGCCATTTTTTAATACTATCCACTGCTTTAGTATGCTTGGCAACTTTTTTACTTACAGTGTTAGGGGATACGTTATCCTCGTCATTGACAACTTGATTATGATAGCTCCACCTCCTGAAAGTGCTTTTTGTAATGCTCAACGTATTCATAAACATTTTGTGACACACCTTATATTTATCCCCGTCCTTGGTAAACAGATATACATCACGTCCTTGTGTCTTTTTCGTGCAATCTGCGCTTTCACGACGACGCTGTCTTATAGCACGTACTGCTACAAAGCCCAGGAAATAAGCTCTCTTCTCCGACCAAGTTTTCAATTTCCAAAAACTGTTGAATGTGTGCAGGCGATCCTCTTCCGTTATTTTATGACAATAAAAAGAATTTTTAAGTGCAAATTTGGGTTGTTCGTGTTCCCATCTTATTCCCATAGACTTTGCTGACTTCAATTGGCTTTGCTCATATTTCCCGCAATGCTTTTTATATCCGACATACTCTTTGCCCAAGACTCTACATCTCTTATTTTTTTTAATCTTCTGAACAAGTGAATCAGAATCTAATGGTAAAGAAACATTTGTATTATCATTTTCTGGGATCCACTCTCCAGTTAATTCACACAGACTTTTGTCTCCAGAGATAACATCGTTCCGTGTGGAGCCAATGTTATTCGACAGGTTTGGAATAAATTCTCCAGTCACAGGACATAACATCATGTTGTCATACATTTGATTGACTGGTTCAAGATCTTCAACATCCATTTGATTGACTGGTTCAAGATCTCCAACATCCATAACCTCTGATACAGAACTACGTATCGTACTTAAACGTACAATCTCCCTCGTGCGGTTTCGGTACATTCTGGAACAAAATCAAAATTAAATACATAATTCAACATCTTTCCTGCTACAGTACTAGTACAGTAATAAAAATATGAACTCACATAAAAATTTTTGAACTTGTCAGCAAACAACAGTGATTTCTCTACACGTTTCTCTTATTATAGTCAAAGATATATTTATCTGTAAAAGAAGATACACAGATTGAAATATACATTACATAGTACGCACAAATATGACAACAATATAGTAAAATATAGTTAAAAGACAGACAAATACTTACAGATGCCAGTCAGATGATAATGACATGTAATGCTTAGAATAATCATGTATTTCTCTTATTTTTGAGTTAAATTTTAGTATTAAACTTTCCCTGAAACATAAAAACAAAATAACTTTAATATTTTTCCACATTGTGTCAAAATTCGAAGTTTATCACAACACTGGACTCAAATTATTAACGCTTCAAAGGGCAGCCATTTTTCATAAATCCTCGGATGACATTTTGTTACTGTTTTTAGGAAAATACGTGAAATTTATAAAATAAAACATAATAACTTACCGCTACTTTATAAACCAAATGGCCACGAACCGTCAAACAATAATATTATGTCGGATTTATTTATTTATTCACTTCAAAAACAGCTAGAGCGTGTACAAGGTAGAAAATATGCGGGAACAACTTGACAACTGTCAGTGTAATCATAGATATAGAATATGAACAATGTGACCATAGATGCGGAAAAAAGCGCACATTTAATATGAACCATGTAAAATAAGTTCACATGGTTCTTATTGAGATGCAAAATTTTGACTGCCTGCACATGATTCGTTTTCTATCTCCATAAATATTGGTTATTAGGACATGGTTCATATTGTAGAAGGTGGAGAAAAAAAAACTAAAAAAAACTGTATATTTAGTTCATTTTCGTCAAAAACGTTACATTGTTCATATTATGTATGCACCGACGATATATTGTTAAAATCTTGAGTAGAATTTTTGTTGTTTTCCGTTTTTCAAAATTATCAATGGATAATAAGAAATAACATAACATGTGTATTGATACTTGTGTTGTATAGTGTCAAGAATTTCATTGTTAAAGACGCAAATATGGGTTGATTTCGATCAATCGCATGATATAATCAGCGTACACATTCCATAACAGGAATTTTGTGTAAAAAAAAAAACATGTATAGTTTAAGAATTTCATTGTAAAAAACGCGAAATATGGGTTGATTTTGGTCAATCGCATAAGCGTATAATATTCTCTAACCAGAATACCATTTTGTATAACATTGTACAATTGTGAACATTGTTAATTGTTCTTCTTTTGTGGTTTGATGGAAAGTGTAGGCCTGGTGGTAAATTGTGTACATCCATTCGGTAATACCACATTGTATGCTACATTTGTTGTTTTGGTATTGTCTTTTTTTTGAGAAAAAAAAAGCAAGCCAGGTATATTCTTTTTGTTTGGAAAGAAGGTGATGAGTATTCTTTTCTGTTGGGAAGAAGGCCATGTGTATTTTTTTGTTTGGAAAAAAGTTGTGTATGTAAATCATAGCGTGTTTTGTATCGCGCCTTGGAGATCATTTCTGCAATTATTTTTGAAAGAGGTTTGGCAACCCTTGTTCAGTGTATTTGTTAGGGATTGTTCAACTTGGCTCTCAGGTAGTTAAATTTTTGTTTTGGCTCGTTAGGGAGTGTTTAAATCTTTGTGAAATGAGGTAGCTCTGTACCTCTCGTACGGCAAACAAGAGGACGTTGCCCTGCTTCAGCCACGTTGCCTGGGATCTTCTTTCATCGACAAGGAGGGTAGTGTTATGTTTGCACAAAGCTTGCTAGAGCTAACTGCAAAGTTATGTATGTCCACACGATTGCAGGAAACGAACCACGCACTGATGGCGTGTTAGATCACCAATACATACAAGTACATCCGCGATATCTCTGCTTGTCACGATCACGCGGGTTAACAGCCAATCATGTACTTCGTGTCCTTATAAGGGCATGGGGCACGCGCCAAAGAGTGGGACAAGCCCCCCCCCAGCGAGGACCAACGCAGGTCAAGTACTTGCGGCTAGCTGCCCACGCGCCAGTTGACCGCCGACCCCGCTGATCTCAACACAATGTGTTAGTTCCGAGTTACCATCGCCGCCGAAATTGGTGTCGCCATAGATATGGACCGGCCTGATTTGTTTCACCATGTGTGCCGCCAGTCCCTCAGAACCACAGCCTCCTTACGTTATATAGTTGGGTCATGCCTCTGACCACGCCGCCAACCTCGTACCCCTGTGATGCTAGCTGCCCCACCTACCGTCGACCCCAGGCTGAGATCGTGAACTTGTAGACCCCGGCCTCAGCCCTGGGCGTCTGCCGCCCTAGCCTGTTTGTGTGGACCCCCTTGGCCATCCAATCAGTGCCCTCGTTTTGCTCCATCGTCTCTGCGACTCCGGCCGCCGCCCTGGCGTCCCTTTGCCGTCCAGCGTGGTGTGCCCTAGTGGCCGCCTTTCTGCATCAGCCCCGCATCATTCTGGCGCACCTTTTGCTGTCCAGCGTGGTGTGCCCTCGTGGCCGCCCTTCTGCACCCGTCCTGCACCCTGCCTGGCACCTGCCATGGCCCCTGCCGACCGTCTCACCGCATCCGCCGTAAATTACACGTGAGCGCATAATATACCTTGTCAATCAGAGCCTTTAGAGTCAATAGATTGCCTAAGTAACTAGTTAGGCCTTAAAAAGCTATGTAACCTTTGTAGATCTGTTGATAACCTGTATTACCTGTATAATAAACCTTCATAACAAGAGACTTGTTTTAATTGGGAAATTGACTATAATCCACACCCTGAATGATTGGAGTATCAAGCTTTGCCGCCGGCTTGTGCGGCGATGACTATTTGTGTAACACACCTATAGTATATTACATGGCCTAAACGCTAACGTAACATGGTGCATATTAGTTGGCACGGTTTTATTTATTTAAATACTTGCTGAAGCATCCAGTGTTTATGGGGTTTATTCTGCCTTAAGGGGTGGGAAAGATGGATGGGGTGGTTTTTCTAAATCTCATATATAGTCAGTCACCTTCTTGTACCGTAAAACAAAGCCATCCACGGACATTCTTATTTATATATACATTACCTGAAGTCCTCAACGTTGCCCTAGTTTTAGGTAGAGCTTTTCGAAATCTGTCGTTGGCAGTAATTTTCCTCTTATTTTATTAGTGTAAAAATGCTGCACTAAAGGGTGGGAAAAGGGGGTGGGGTGGTTTTTTGAAAAGTCTTTTAATTTGAAACATTCCTCTTAAATGAGCAAAATTTCATCAATCTCCGAATAAAACTATAGACTTCCATAAAAACCAAAAACACGCCGCCAGACACTATTCTTTATAATATAAATTCTTTACTTATAAGACATATAATACCTACCTAGGGTCTCGTATAAATATATATTTAAATACATGCTCTATAAATATTGTAATCGATGTTCACTACCAACATTCTAGCGATTTCTCGATCCCACTCCCCACAAAAATTCCTGTGGTTTCATGGTGAAGAAGTAGTTAAGTCAATTTTTTGAAGAGCAGGGTTGTTATGAGAGAAAATTCCTCATAAATTGTTGAATAAAGAGCGGAAAATATGAAAACCTGATGTAGGAAGATCAGGAGAATTGGGTACATGGCTAATGCAGCACAATCGAGCAATTGAAGATTCGCTTTTATAATGTTGACCGTCTTACCTGAGGTGATTTTTCACAAAAACGGCGCTCTACAAATTATCCAATTATCCGGTCGGTGGCCGAGTTGACATCGCGCTTGGGTCCCACTCAGGCGTAGTGTGTTCAATTCCTCGGCTGGCTAAGTCCTCCATCACAACACAAGCAACATTTTCAGCTACCCGTGGTGGTAGTAGGAGATTTTCAAATATTGTCAGGTTATTCGTAACCCGGGAATATTTGTCTTTCTTTTAAAAAAAAAAAAAAAAATATTATTATTACCGCCTTCTCCTCACAGATTTATATAAAAAAAATATAAATATATATATGTATTGATTATATCGACGTACGTTCGTAGGGATGTGTGGAAAAGATTCCTTTTTGTACCAAAACACCTTTAACAAATTAAAAATTGTTTTCAGTAAAAAAAAACACCAAACTAATAAAAGCTTTAAAAAATAAATCTTTCCAGGGGAATGCAAAAAACTACGAGCAGTGCATCAATCCATTAGAGCGTGATAAGTTACTAGACATGTTGAAATATTCAGTTACATGATTTGAAGGTCAACCAAAAGAAGAATGTAGCTACCAGGGTAGTAGGAAATAGAGAAGAACGTTTGTTGGTTTATTTCCTCTGATTCTCGGTCCCTAACCCGCCGCGACGGCTCCACACTCCGCGATCCTGAACTGTCTCTCTCCATTCATAGGATACCTGGAGACGTTCCAAGATCCTCTGACAACCAAGTCCAATAAACGAGAGTTGAGTTTATGGAAAGACGTCATCGTTTGCTTGTTATTGATGTAAACGTAGTAAAATGCTTAAATTATCATTTCACCTTATGAATACATAATGTAGATGTGGATATTCTTGGACAAATACTCGTAGTTATATAAATTCTTTTTTATTGGTGTTTTGGTGTAATTGTTGATGCCCCTGTTCATTTTAGTGTTGGTGGTGTAATAAATAAATAAAATTAATAAAAAATTATAATTTTTATTAATAATGGTAATTACATTTTGGAGACAAATCATTCTTTTGACATAAATAAACGAATACAAATTTTACATACAAATACAATGGCTTTAAAATTAGATCAATTTTATGTTAATAGTCAAATAAATAATATCAATAACGACCAACAATTTATTTTAAATTGACATCTTCTAAATTTATTTTCACATTTGCTCCTATAATCATAAACTTTTTGTTTTTTTTTTGTACTGGTTGCTCCTTGTTTCTGTTGTTTGTATTTATAAAAGCGTTTGTCGTGTAAAAACAATAATTATTCGATTTAACTATTTTTACACTAATAAATAATTAATCAACTCCCACCTCTTTTTACTATAGTTTTATCTACTCAATTATCTGTGCTTATTTGTCTATTCTTATGTCTTAATTTTTAGGTATACTTTGTATCCTGATGAAGGATGAACCTTTGGTTCTGAAACATTTAGAATTTTTTTTTTGAAATATTGGTGTTAAAAAAAAGTATCTTCATTTAATTAAAATTTATGCCACGAGGTGAATTTGATTATTAAGAAGAAATTAATTATTTTCATTTAATTTCTTTTAAATGTTTTTTAATTTTTGCAAGACTATTTTAATGAATATTATACAGTAGTACTTTTATTATTATGAAAAATCAGAAGAGGATAGTTGAGCTTTCAACAGTACCTAGTAGTAAGTCTTTAAGGCCCCGTAGTAAGCTTTCAAATATGGTTTGAAAGGAAGATTTGTAAATACGAATGTTAGATGGAACGCACTAATATAAAAAAAAAAACGATAAAAATTAAGCGAAAATATTTAATAAAAGACGACTCGTTTGAAATAGAGAAAAAAATATATCGACAAATGCTTTAGTTGCCTTTAAAGATACACTGTGAATTTTTTAATGCCTGTAACACATTAAATAACAGAACAAAACGTTTTTTTAATAATTTTCGGAGCTTACTTACTTTGCGATTTTTTTCTATCGAGGGAATTACATATAATTAACTTTTCGGCATTACAAATGTATAGATATTATCTTAAAAAATAACATGAACTTAAACAAAAGTTATAGAGGAACTTGTTATAAATCGGTAGAAATTAGGAATGCGGGGGATTAAGAGAAACAGCTGCGCGACCCTTTACACCAGGCAAAACTTAAATTTGGATTTGAGGCCAACCAAACTGAATTATTAATCAAAAGACATTATAACAAATATTCAGTACGGATATGTACTCTTTTATTTATTTATATTTTAAATTATCAAATAAAGGCCACTAAAGAATTCAATTTTACGAGATTTTAGAGGCACTTTGCAATTATTTGTGAGTTGATTAAATTATTTGTTATCATTATTTAAAAAATAATTTTATTATAACAATAATGTTGAAATATGAAATTAGAAAGATTGAAAAAAGCATATTGATGGCGTTAATTTTAAAATACTACTGACCGATTAAAATTGGAGCACAAAATTTTAATTTTCAAAATTTCTACCCAAATAACGCTTTTTTACGATGTATTATTTTTTTAATTTTATTTTTCATTAAATTAGCACAGCAGATAAAGCAAGATTATGTTTCAATTAGTTATAATCAAATCACAAAAAATGCCAAATCTGCCTCTAAAATCACGCACAATTAAAGTCTTTAATGGCCTCTATATCGTAATTTAAAAGACAAATAAATAAACTAGCACATAACCGTACTATATATTTGCTATACCTTTGAATTAAAAATTATTTTTTTCAATTTCGTATTTCCTATTTTGGCCTAAAATTTAAGTTTTTTATGAAAAATGGCACGCAGCCGTTCCTCTTAATTACTTAGCGCCCTATTTTGTGCTTAGGCCATAAAACACCGCTTATTTATAGCATTTAATGATCGGTGCTAAAACTCTCATTCTTTTTCGTAAGGTTCATTGAGTTTCACGCATAAAAAAATAACATTCATGACACCGAGTCAAAAAAACTTGCTGTAATAATTCTTTCATTTTTTTATTTAGCTTTAACCCTGTTGTTTAACCCCTCTAGCATTTTTGGGTCATATATGACCGGGCGTCCATATTTTACAAAAGTATTTTTATCATATCATTCGGAAATACTTAATTTTTTGACGTTAGAAAGAGAAATTATAATGCTTTCCAGTTTGCCTCGAATATGGATGCCATTAAAAAAATCTTAAAAATTTCCAAGATGAATAATTCATATTTCGCGCCGCTATCGTAATTGGTTTAACTTTAAAAATATAGTCTTTTATTTTTTTATTGTATGAACGAGAAATAAGTGAAGTTACAGTTTTCTTACAAATTCCTTAAACGAAACAATGTGTTTTGGAAATATAACAATATATAATATATATTATTTCGTCCAACTGTATAACAAAATCCCGAAGGAAGTGACTGAGATTGAGAAAGAAGATGGTTAAGTTTAAAGAGGAATTAAGAAAAAATATTTTCTTCAAATATTGATGTTTTTTGTGACATAATATGTAGTTACATTTAAATATTTAAAGATCCATTGTTTGCCAATTACTGTAATTTTTTTATATATTTCTAAAACTATTAGCACAAACTACGATGTGAGCTAACTTAAGATTAATAAAATAAAATAATATCGAGTTCTCTCGTTTTTTCTATGATTGATAAAAAATTACGTAAAATGTGATTAGCGTTTTTGACGTATGATATTAAAAATTTATTATTTGGAAATAGTAATGTTTGTTTTAAATGCATACACCGGAAATATAATTTTATCTAGTTTCTAAAACAGTTTTTGTTTTTGAAATACTCTGAAAATGTTGCAAACTAAACTAATGTGTTGAAAGTACTGAAGGAATAATGTATTACTACAATATGTTTTGCATTTACCAATAGTTGTTTTGTGTGTCTTCTATTTAACGGGCGAGCTTGTTTATAACGATTCCCATAAACCCAAACAATGCACTGATTATACTTATATTTAGAAACCCTAAATATCTGCTCTGTATTTTAGAACAACGATCCGCCATGTTTCAAGGCTTAAATATAGAACAGATTAGGCAGTTTATGTTATTTGGGAGACCACTACTGTTCAGTCGCCACCGCGAACACATGACACAAACCACAACACCAACAAACCTGTCTCTTACATCAAAAGTGGAAAAATACAAACACTGTGATGAAAATATAGCAAATTTAAAATATGTATTTTTTGCGCTGTGACTGCCTCTCAGTTTGAACTTGAAAGTGTTAGTACCCAGATTCTTATTTTTATACCACACGGTGACAAATTAGGCGCTTTGTCAATCGGTACTTATTCGATTAATGGGTCTTAAAAGGGCGCAGATGAAACGATGCATCTTTTTGGCTTCGTTGCCTCCATTTTTCATTTAACCTTTATTCTGGTTGGCCTGTGTCTGTGGTGGTCCGGCATCCGGAAAGGATAATTTATGAAGATCCCAAAATAAATTCTGTACGCTTTGTTTCTCTGAAATTTTCCTTAACCTTTCGTGTGCCTCTATTTTTATTTGCCAGAATTTGAACGCTCGCTTAACGACTCGTTTATGTGGGTTTATTTTTAGTCCACTTTATTGGTTTCATTGAATAATTTCTTTCCTCATCGGAGGCTCATTTTTAATATTTATAACAGTTACGCTTATTTTACATAATTTTTTTTTTGTCATTTCGCTTATTCCGTGAGTTTTTTGGTTGTTTTCCCGTTCAGGCAGTCAATCACTCGATGAGGAAAATGTACAAGGAAAACCTTCCTTTTTGTATTCGTTGGCAGTGCACTGACTCCCTGAGAATGCCACGCACTTCCGGACGGCCACCTCAATTGTTCCAAGATACGTAGGCAGGTACCATAGTTACTTATAGCGACACTCGCAACCGATCCAAGTAGTTGTTTAATTGACCCTTCGGGCATCATTTGCAATTTGCATTAAGTGGATGATGGCTGGATTGGAATCCTTGTGGAACCCCTGAGTTGAGCTAAAGCGCTTGGTCGGATTTAGTCATTATTAAACAATTTTATGTAAATAGGTTTAATTTCGTTAGCCTTGTTGGTTTTTTCGACTGTAAATTGTTTTCATGTTAGTTGGAGATATTCATTTTCTGATAAATTTTCCTTATTAGGTCAATGCTAAAACTTTGATTAATTTTTTAAATATAATTTTGTTGTTAGTGACACTAGTATTAAGCCGATATAAAATAATCCTCAAAAATACCTTTTAATAATTAATTGCGGGACCTATCATCACATTTAGTTTGTATTTCTTTTGCGTCCCCAGCCTATAAATACTTTATCTAATTCTTTAGCTGGTGTTTTTAACACGTTGCACGTGTTCTAATGTGTACGATCTATTTTAATAAAAGCTTTTTGTAAATGTGATGTAAGATTGGGTAGGTATGTATAAATGGGAGAAGGATGGAAATAAAGGGTAACGGAGTGAAAAGGTAATAATAAAACGTCCGAGAAAAACACAGAATGTAAACAGAAAGCACACTGAGACGGAGAGAAAATAGCCCGTTTGTTTGAATGTTTGTTAGACTAGGAGCAATATAACATAGAACTGGGCGATGTTCGTGTCGGTCCACACCGCCTGTATTAATACCGCGGGCTAAAGTTAGGATTTTCAGCCGTTACGGAAATAGCCCGCCAAGCCGAGCCCGATTTCTGGCCGTTTCCGCCGAGATGATCGTATTAATATTCACGGGGACGTTCACGTTTGATGGCGACTCTACTTCTAGTCGACTAAACTGATTGAAAGTATTGTCTGAAGTGGCTCTAGCCTTGGACAGCGCTGAAACAACATTTATGGCTGGTATACGATGTAAGGTATTTAGTCAGCTGTATGGTTACTTATTTCTCTAGGAGTCTCGCGTCTGTTTATGTTAGTTGTTAAGTTACGTTTAAGAGGAAGCTACAAGCCAAAAATGTGTATATTCTTGGTATACCTTATATCGTAGGTAATAGGCATTAAAATCGCTTGACAAACGGAGTCTAGAAACGTTCCATTTCAAGCAAAAAACTGGTTTTTATTTATTTTTTAAATAATTTTATTAGAAAGCAAAAAAGTTAATCGAAACTGTTACAGATAATCTTAGGTATAATACTGTATTTTTTAAAAGTTGTTTACTTTTTGCGTTCATACATTTCTATTGAAAAAATATTTTTTTACTAGTTTGCAGCTATATTTTTTATTGAGTAATTTATTTTTTTTATTTGTATTCTACTCAAGCGAAGCGATAGGAAAACCTTCAATTCATCTCAAGCATATTTTTTGGTATTCATAATGTAGACCAATTCGTTATAAAGATTAATCAAAATAGTGATTTGGCATTAAGCTTCGCCTTCGCATTAAGTGCTAAACATCTGAAAATCGTTATTTTAATCAAAGAACCATTATATTTTACACGAGATCGATAGCTATTTTATTATATGATATTATAAAGCTTATTTTATCATATATTATTCCGTCCGGGATTAAAGTGAACTAACTTCGGGAGGTGATTCTACATGATGGTAGAAGTAAAAAAGACAAATATCTTTTCAGAAATTGCGTTATTTTTTTTTCTTACAAATATATTTTTTCACGGAAGAATATTTTTTTTCCGTACAAGCAATTCAAATTTTTAGCCTTAAAACTTTAGAATTTCAAAAAAAGTTTTTTTTCTTTTTTTACGTTTACCATCGGGTAGAATCATCATTCATTGTATAGTATTCTACATAAAGAAAACCATAATATATGTATGAAGGCAGGATAGCTTTTTTTCCCTAGAATCTGTAAATTTTCCCTTGATCTTTATTGTTTTCTTTCTTCTATTGAATGATTTCAATTCTGTTCATGAATTCATAAATGATGAGAGCATTCTTCCTGAATTCGGTGTATTGAAAATAAATTGGAAAGAATATTATTTTTAACCTACAATGTTTTCACACACAGCAACATGTTAAACTTTTTTGCTTTAAAAGCATTTTTAGTCAGAATTTGATAAAATTTTAATGTTATAAGACTAGGAGCTTGATCAACCCAGATAATGGGCGATATTCTTGGAGTACCAACGTAAATAACCGTCCACGAACAGTATTTTGCTCAGCGCAATGTGGCCGACGCGCGACGCTTTCATATCTCATAACCTTATTATGTCCCGCGGACAAATTATTGACGGTGGAGATTGATTATTCCTTGGGTTTATAATTGGATCATTAGATTGGGTTACTGAATTCATGATATGTTGATACCGATGATATTTGTCGGTAATAGCTTAGTGGATAGAGCGTTGTCCCAGTAAGACATAGTTCATGGGTTCGATCCCCAGTTGCGACCTTTTTTATTTAGTGCGTCTTGTTCTGTTTCATGTTTTTTTTCCGATTTATTAATATTATCTTCTTTTGCAATTATTAGATAATATTTGTGTTCAACATTTTTTCCTTTTATCTTATAAGAAAATATATAGAGTTGGATGTCAGATGATACCAAATAGTAAAGCTGATTCTCTAATAATATTCAACAATAATCAACTGAGTTTTCAATAAAATATTGCCTTATTAACTCTTGACAGGTCAAGATGCCAAACAAAACGTCTGTAACCATGTGGGTCTTCTGACGACCCCTTTCATTTTTCTGTCTGATGGGCTTTTAAACAATAGAAATCCGAATTATTCAGTCAATTATTAATGGTAACTGAAGTATTTGCGCAGAATTACGTAAAATACTAAAACTAGGTACTTGTAAAGGCTGTATCTTTTCAAGCTAATCTCATAACCTATCGAACCAATCTACAAAAATGACAAATTATATTGGGCTATATTTTTCACGGAACCTTTGAGCTCGTACATTTTACAGGTGTAAATGTAACATATAGTCGAGAAATAATAAAGAAAAGCTGCGAAAATGTCTCGTTATAGATTGGAATCGCTATTATTTATGAACGTGCGTTATTGATTTATGAAATTTTATCAAAATACAGACCAATATCACAATAAACATTACACCCAGTTTAATTTTACTTAATGATCGACTTGCACGCATTATATATTGGCTTAGAAAAAATAATGTAAATGTATCTTTCTACTGAGAATACGAAAACCCGAACAAGTTGTATGCTAAAAAATGCACTTGTGATGTCGTAGAGATGTTAGTGCATAATATAATATAATGTAGATATGAAAAATACCCTTTTTTAGGCTCTTTTTAAAAAAAATTATTAAAGTACCGTTAAATACAGTTTTTTTTTCAAATGAAGTACTACAAAACATTTATATAGTGTAAACATACTAATATGACAACAAAATTTAACAAAAAAATTAACACGCTATGGGAAACGAAATGCCAACCAATAACTATGTTAAAAAAATATGTGAAGTTGTTTTGTGTATGTTCTTTCGGTGCACTTTTTGTACTTTTAACTGTATAAATAATTACACTGAATGTTTTTTGCAATAGATCTAGAATGACTGGGTCGGCCATCAAAATCTGACGCTTTGATGGCCGGAAATTTTTTTTAAAATGATAGGAAATTTACGATTTTAGCTTGCTTATTGTTTTAACGATATTGTAAAAAGTACCTAGTTTTTTTAAGTCAAGTATTTAATTTTTCACTTGTAGCAAATACTTTGTGGGTATACATAATTATAATAATTAAAATAAAATAACTTTGTTTGAATACCACTTTATTGTATATATTTATAACCAACCGGTTTCAGTTCAACCCGAACCTTCATCAGGGCTAATAAAAACATATTAAATTAATTACAGAGGTGTATGGGTACTTATAGTTAAGCTCGGAGAGGGAGAGAGAACATCAACTTTGGTAGGGGTGGAAGACTTAGGTTGGAGAGAGGGGGTAAACATAGGTGCAGGGAATGGAAATATATTTAAAATGGGGCTGTTTGTTAAATCTAATTGTTTATTTAATAAATGGATTTTATTGACTTTAAGGGATTTTTTTATCTCGAGTGCTTCTAAATTGTTGAGGCGTAGACCTATCCCGTTTCTATGTAATACTTCTATACCTGAAGGCTTATCAAATGAGTGATCTTTATCTATTAAATGTGTTGCAAATTCCGAAAAACCTATGTTGTTTAAACATCTCAAGTGCTCAACTACCCGCGTTTGAACATTTCTTGCAGTTTTACCAATGTAAAATGCTTCGCAATCATTACATTTGAGTTTATAGATGCCAGAATGGCTTAAATTATTTTCTTTATCTTTTGAGTTAATTAAAAGTTTACCTAGGTTATTATTGGTATAAAAAGCGGCTTTAATTTCTGTTGGAAATTTTAAAACACATGAGGACGAGAAATTATTAATGTATAAAATTCTACGCCAACCGTGGTTTTTATTTACTGCGATGTTGGGGATACTATTGTACAGGAATTTATTACAAAATATGAGTCGTTGTTTTTTTGCAAGGATTTTATCAATTAAGGTATGGGTATATCCATTATTTATGGCGATAGATTTGATTATAGAGAGTTCAATATTAAAGTTAACTTGAGATAGCGGAATAGTGACAAGTCTTTGGACCATAGAATGGAAGGCAGAATGTTTATGGGAAATGGGATGGTTTGAAGTACTATGAATGACTGTATCGGTAAAAGTAGGTTTTCTATAAATATTAAAATTGAATTTATTATTAATAATGGAAAGGGATAGGTCTAGAAAATTTAAACTGTAATTAGTACCTATTTCTACTGTGAACTGAATATTTTTATGGAACGAATTAAGGAGGGACAAGAAGGAATTAAGTTGACGTTCTGTACCTTTCCATATTCAAAAAATGTCATCAACATAACGTTTCCACATAAAAACCTTATTTAAAAGAGGTGAGTTAGAACTAAAAATATTTTTTTCTAAGTTATCCATGAAGATGTCAGCAAATAGGGGACTCGTAGGAAGACCCATGGGTAGTCCGTATTTTTGTTGGACTATAGCATCATTAAATTTAAAGTAGTTTTGGTTAAGACAGATGTTAAACATTCGGGCAAGATCGTCAGAAAGATCTTTTGGTAGGTTTGAATTTGTTAATAAATTAGACAATATAGTTCTACATTCGGGTACAGGTACATTTGGGAATAAATTTACAACATCGAAAGAAACTAATTTACAGTTATTAGGTAGAATCAAATCTTTTAAATTATTGACTAATTCAAGTATTTAAGCTTATATAAGGATGATAATAATTTTGGAAACTAACTACTCCCCCACTTGGCTGCGGTATATTTAAAGTGATTCAAGCGATTGAAAGAGATTACCAAAAGTAACTATTGGTTCAGAAATAAAATTTTACCCATTTCAACCCTTTAAAGTATGAGCACAACAAAACCAACCCCTGCATTTGGCCAAACTGATTTCGAACTAACGCTGATGCACAATGCACAATGTGTATGCCATGTGACGTGCCAATCCATAAGACAGATCTGGCAGAAACAACCGTTCAAAGTTTTAACTAAACTTCTTGTCCGTTAACTGTCCGTCTGCTACTGAAAACCAAATTCAAATGAACCTCTGCATTGTTTACAACGAACCTAGAAATAATGATAAACGAAAGCGTGATCTAAAGGCGTTTATTCATCAATTAAAGATTTGCTTGAAAGTATTCAAATCAATTGCATGTTAACTTTAGTAGGTACATTCCTTAACCAACTACCAGTTCGACACAATCAACTTCGATCAGCAACATTATCAGCTACCGGAAGGTTTGAGGAGCCATATCTCAGTTCAGATACTTCGTTTTGGATGTCGCTTTTGGAGTATCAGGCCCCAAAGCTTGGAATAAACCTCCAACTATGCCTTAAAATTAGAGGTTTAACCAACTGCACTTCGTTAAAACAGACAATTTTATATTTCGATGCATTGAGGCAAACGCAATCAAGCAGACGAGAAATAATAATGCTCAGAGCCACACTATAATATATTATATATAAAATAAAATAGTTTCTGTGTTTGTATTTGTGCGAAATTCCAAAAAAAACAAACATTTTTAAAAACTTTGAAAAAAATCAGAATCAAGGATTTTAAAACAAAAACACGCATAGGTATTTTGCTTGGAATTTGTGTTTTATAGTATTTTTAATAAATTAAAATATTTACGATATTATGCGTAGGTTGGTAGATATATATTTTTTTAATATACTAGATATTTTTCTACCTTTAACTTGGATATAAATCTGTGAATTTGGTTTAAAACTATTTAAAAATATTTTTTAGAATTTAGAGCGGCGGCGATTGAAATAATTTCCTTGTTCTAAAATAGTTTTCTGGAACAAACAATTTATTGTTAGCATTTTTTTTTCTGTGATAACAACCATGTACCTACAATATTGTTATTATTCATAATTTTTTATACTGAAGCAAAAAAATATTTTTTTGAGAAAATATCTGACAATGGGAATGAATTATTAAATTAATTTTATTTTTATTAAACCTACCTACCTAGATGTTGTTTCATATACTCCATAGGATCCTATCTCAAGAATGAAAACACATTTACTGACCCGCAAATAGTCTAGGTCGTCTAAACCTAGAGTCTAGGTCATCAACAACTTAGCCTGTCATTGACAAACAGCAGAAAGTTCTGTCCAATTTTCAAATCGGAATGATACAAACAGTTCCAGTCGTTAAGATTTTTTCCTTCATAACTATTTGAAAACTTGTGGGTTTTTGGGCGATATCTCTTCTTTGAATGTCAAACCTTATCGTGATTGAAAATTTAATAAAAATATAATTTTTTTAAAGTCTCAGGACGTGTTATTATGACTTATTTTGGCCTTGATGACACGAAACCCACCAAATCACTAACTCTAATCATTTAATTCTTTGACTATTTCTGTTCTGTCTACAACTCTGCGCTTGGTTTGCACCAAATACATTAGACACCCTACACACTACTGCCTATACGATCGTCACCGTTTACTGTTTATTAAGCGTGTGGTTAGCTCTTTTTGTTAACTCGTAAAACAGTTAGTGCGGCGCCCGCGTCACTAAACCGTTCAACTTATTGACGAGCGTCACGATTAATTGTCCACGACCATCCGGCCGGGACCACGAAACTATTTGACATGAACTTATTTCGTGATTATAAGTGCCGGAATTTTTACTACTTCATTGGCTTCTGAACAGGTCTATGATTTTTCTAACGTTTTAATGCCTGGATTAAAACATATACCGATTTGTGTATTTAAATAACCTGTTTTGTATGAAATCTCCTAGAACTAAGATTGATGCTTACATGGTCGACACCACGCATATTGGGTTAAAGTTGGCTTAGTTGCATTTATGCCGAATGTCATAATGTGGGCGTTCTTCTCAAGATGTTATGCATTGGGTCCAATAAAACGTGAATTATTTTAAAGGATCCTATTTGTTTGGCGAATTCTTCGTCGTGTATGGTTCAATTTAATGGCATATTTTGTATGTCAGCGTTGGTTCATTTATTATGTGGAGCTGGTATGAGACCTTCATATTTGATAAACAAATCTTTTATTCTAACGCTCTATTCAATGCGTTTCTAGGTGAAATTATAGTAACCCTGGAAAGTAAACCGATTTATGCTAAAGACGTTGTTGCTATCCAATAATAATTTGTAATCCCGCTTCGTTGAGAACTTGCTTGTGTTTGTATACACGATGGTAACGCCTCTCAGCACCCAGTTAGCCGTTAAGAGGAAGCTACAAGCCAAAAATGTGTAAATTCTTGGTATACCTTATATTGTAGGTAAATAGGCATTAAAATCGCTTGACAAACGGAGTCTAGAAACGTTCGATTTCAATCACAAAACTGGTTTTTATTTATTTTGCAAATAATTATATAAGAAGGCATAAAAGTTAATCAAATGAAACTGTCACAGATAATCTTAGCCATAATACTGTATTTTTTTTAAATTGTTTCCTTTACGCGTTCATACATTTGTATTGAAAAAATATTTTTTTTAGTAGTTTACATTTATATTTTTTGGTGAGTAATTTATATTTTTATTTGTAATCTACTCAAGCGAAACGATAAGAAAACCTTCAATTTATCTGAAGCATATTTTTTGGTATTCATAATTTACACCAATTCGTTATAAAAATTAATCAAAATAATGATTTAGCATTAAGCTTCGCCTTAATGAGATAGTTACCAAGCTTTACGTTTCTGCTATTTGTTTCTTTGCATCATTGTGTCAAATGTCAGCCAACTACAAACCTACGTAAGGAGCTATTTTTAGCAATTTGCTTAAACACGTTTTACTTGATATTTAATTATTCGATTCAATTATGCAAGCATGCAGCATAGTGGATTATTTATAGATTCCCGTATTGAGCACGTTTCCTCAGTTGTTCTCCTTCTTGTTTTTTTGCATTGTGTCTGTTTTAGACTACCAATCGTTGTTGGTCCATTCCAATTACAATTTATCTTATTGTGTTACCGAAGTTTTGCAATTATAATCAAATCGCGACTGATTGTCGCAGCTTGCATTTTTTTCCATTTTTAATCCGAACTCTATTTTACGTAGGCATTAAACTGATAAAATAGATCAACTACGCTACTATTATCTTACTGATGCTCTTAGGTTACAGTTTATCTTTTTAATTTAACTTCTACAACAATTCAAAAAATTTAAAAATAAAATAAAAGCATACTTTATTAAGATGCATTATGTGTTTATCGAAATATACAAAGTAATAACTAATAACAGTAATAAAACGGTTTCAGTATCACGAATAGACGTTGAAATTGATTTGTATCGTTATTTAAGTTGCACACCGAATGGCTACACTAGGTCAACTGCTACATTTAATTAGGTAAATACTTCCAATTTGATGAAGAATTCCAATGTTTATTTTCCCTAAACTGAGAGTTCAAAGTCTGGTATATGAATATAATAATAAGAAGAATTTTCCAGAATGTATGCAGGAGTAGTGCAATGCAATACATTCCATATTTGAAATAATATACATAATAAGTAATAAAAATAAGGTAGGTAATAACATAGGTGATTCCGACAGGCACAAAAAAGCGAAATATGAACGCATAAATAATTGTTTGTTTTTATTTTCGACACGATTCTAATTACCACAATACTAAGAGCTTCTCTATCTCTCTAACAATTTCAGCAGTTTACGAGTATAAAATCATTACATAGCAACTATTCTTCTATACCTCGTGTTATGAACCATGGTGGTAAGACTTGTACCAAAACTTAAGATATTTTCATGATATTAAAAAAAATATTTAAATCATTATTTGCAAAATATCCTCTAATATTAAACATGTAACCCATGTTGGGTTCGCCTAATCTAGATCTACTCTCAGAAACCTTATAGTATATGAAAACTATATATTCACAGAATTGACTAATAGGAAACAAGTAGAGTCCGTTTACGCTGATGTTTCGATAAGGTCTGCCACACAATACTAATCAATGAGCTCAGAAAATTAGGGATAAGTGGAGATTTATTGGCATGGTTGATTAGTTACTTATCTGATGACTGCATATCTTATGAATTTATTGCTACCAGCCGGGTCCCCCAAGGCACACACCTGGGACCTTTATTATTTGTCCTATTCTTCAATTACTTTACTAACATTTTCTACAGTGTCGAAGTTTTACCCTTTGCTGACGATATGAAGTTGTTGTAGGTCATGATTGATGTGGACGGTTATCTAATCTTCCAAGAGAACCTTAATAACCTTTTCAAATGGTGTTCTGGTAATAAACTTAAGTTATGAGGTTCTATAGAATTAAACATCCAATAATATATAATTATTCATTGTATAACGTTGACTTAGTCTCTGAAGTCGAAATACTTGATCTAGGCATATTTTTTTTTTGCCAACAACTCTGCTTTGTATCTCATATAACTTGTATCGCTAAGGATTTCCAACGATTTTAAAAATATTCACTCATTAAAAATTCTGTAGACATCTCTCGTTAGAAGCATTCTAGAATGTAACTCTACGATTTGGTCAAGAGTCCAACGCAAATTCTTAAAGTGTATTAATTTTAGACTTCTTTTACGATCAATAGATTAAGATTTTTTATTACTTTTATTGAAATGTTGAAGTTAAGTGAGAGAAAAAAATTCTTTAGTCTTATATTTTTATATAAAATTGTAAATTGCCAGTTGAATACCCCTGATATATTAATATTGAGTCACGTTCATGTTCCTAACATCAGATCAAGGTTCCTTAGTATGTGTTATTGCAACAATCATTCTACGGTTTCAATCGGTAAGAATTCTGTTTTAAATAGATTACACACTACTGGTAACTCGTATGCAATGTTAGCTGATGTTTTTAATATGCCTCTATCGAAATATAAATCTGAACTGATTAAATATTTTAGCAGTGGTTATATTAATGAGACCACTGCATAACAGTTTTTTTTTGTTTTTGTTTCTTCTTTATTTCTTTTAACAACTTTTCACTAATGTGTATTTTTTTTCTTGTTATCTTATTTAATCTTATAATTTTTCCTTTCTTTCCATATTGTTCTGACTGACTGTCAATAAGTTTCATGCTTGTAAATGGCACTTGAGCCGTTAATTCTAAATAAATATGTATTTTTTATGTGACAACATAAAAGTATTTCCCTGCCTATACAACAACCAGGGTAACTATTTGTGAATTCGGAGTTTGTGAGATGGGCCTAAGAACCAGTTCGCGGCCTCTTTCATACAAATCTTAATTTTGGATTTGAGATCAAAATACCCGACCAAACTGAGAGATATTTCTTTTAATCAAATTATATAGCATACGTATATACTGCTCAGAAGTATTTTATTTATTTTAGTTTTAAATTATAAAATATGGGATGGATAAGATGGGAGATTAAAACGGTAGGTAGTAACTAATATCGAAGTGTTACTGGAAATGGCAAAAGGAATATTAACTCTTGACAGCAGGCCAAGATGCCAAACAAAACGTCTGTAACCAAGTGGGTCTTCCGACGACCCCATGCATTTTTCTGTCTTATGGGCTTTTAAACTATAGAAATCCCAAATATTCAGTCAATTATTAATGGTAACTTATGTATTTGCGCAGGAATTCGTAAAATACTAAAATGATATGTCAAGAGTTTAAGCTAATGTAAGGAGAATAGTAATTATGGGTATTACCTACTCCCCCACTTGGCTGCGGGATAGTTAAGAGACACAATCGCTTCGCGATTTTGTGCGAGATCCTGATGAACCCCCTTTGGATCATACGTAATTCTTACCTTCAGGCATGTAAATGTTAGATTCATCTATTGGTACCGTGAAACACAGTATGACAATAATTAAATGTTGTATTTTTTATTTGTTTCAGGTGAAGATTTTGACTTTCTAAAGACAGCTAAACGTGTTTCTTGCTGCCATCCTAACGTATGTATTTTATTTTTTTAAATAGGGGCCGTTCAAGTATTACGTAAGCAGATTTATTACAATTATTTACCCCCTCTTCCCCCTTGTCAACAAAAGTAAGCAAAGCTCTTACCCCCCCCCTCCCATGCTTACGTAAAAATTGGTTCCTATATGCAGTGTTGCCAACGGGTCTTGGCCTAATGTCGCCGTTTTTCAAACATTTAGTAGCCTAATGTAGCCGAATTTCTATAAAATAAATTCTGCCCACATATTCCCCACAAATTGTACGTGAGCTTCGAAATCCATGGGGGGAGGGGTTGTTAGAGAATTTCGCTGAGCAGTGCTTCAACTATTGCTGAGCAGTGCTGACGTAATCACTATCTCGACCCCCCCCACCCCCCATGTCATCAAAAATAAGCAAAGCAAAGACCCCCCTGCCCCCCTATAGTGCTTACATAATACTTGAACGGCCCCATATTAAAAAATATTAACGACTGAAATTTACCTCAGAGATCAAAACTCTTCTCTTGTTCACTGTTATAATAAAATAATGCACATGATCATGATGAATATGAAACTGGAAAAAAAAACACTATTGAAACTCGTACGAAAGCTGTAAAATTAATAAGAAAGCTAATGTTTTTTTAAGTCTAGATTTCATTATACAGGGTTTTTTCCAATAAGAGGTGTTATTTTGATATTTAATCGTAAAAGTTCAATGGTTTCGTTGCTTGTGTGGCACGTAGCGCCGTCTTGTTGAAAGTAAACGTTGTCCAGATCAATACCATCCAATTCCGGCCATAAAAAATCATGAATCATCTCTCGATAGCGTAATCCATTCACCGTAACTGTTGCTCCAGCCTCATTTTCGAAAAAGTATGGTTCAATGACTACGCCGGACCATAAACCGCACTAAACAGTCACACGTTGAGGATAGAGAGGCTTTTCAACAATAACTCTTGGGTTTTCCGAGCCCCAGATGCGACGATTTTGCTTGTTGAAGCCACCGAGGTGGAAATGGGCCTCATCACTTAAGATGATTTGCATTTGATTCACTCAAGTGAATTTTAATAATTTCAATGCCTTGTTGAAGCATGTATCGTTCCATTTTTATTAATGGCGTAGTTTCTACTTGTCAAATGTCAAAAAATGACAGCTTCAAAAGTAACATCTACCGAAATAGCAAGCTATTATTGCTAACACCTCTTATTGGAAAACCCTGTATATTCATCAACTAAATTAGAATATTTTTTTTAATTTGTTGGACTTTAATTTAAATGCAATCATCGCAAGTAGGATACAATAAGGAATGACATCAGACCGGATTGTTTTGGCCGCTTTCCTTCCAAGAAGGTAATTATGTAATATTCCTGTAAACTATAAAGAAGCCGTTTCTGCCATCGTGAGGCAATGGTGGCACGGATAGATCATCCAATTCCGATTATTGCCTTGTGTCAATCTATGCCTCGCATACAAATAATGAACGTTGCCGAGTAGTCAACAATAATAATAGAGGTGCACGCTAAATTATTTCCAGTCACCAAGGTTTTTGACTTATTTGACAATTCTTGTCGATCCCATTTTTAAAGTCTTTGAAAGATGAAAGTGAAATAAATCCGCAATAAGTCGATAAGTCTGCAATAAACTGACATTCAGTTTCCGTGACATGTCCAAGTGACGATTTAGTGTTTAAAAACTGTCGATTAAAAAAATAAATTTGAATAAATACCTCTACGGGGAGAAATGAAATAAAATATTTTCTAATTTATTAAAAATCTGGTCAAATTATTCGTATTCCTGTTAAAAACGGGACTGTAGGCCTCTAAAGAATGAATTGACAGGATTCTTAAAAAACTGTTGGTAAACACGAACATTTTATTAGGATGTCGGAACACGTGATCATAAAATTTTTAATTTTGTCGCAATTCGTCATTTATTTATCAGAGGAAAAGCGCACCTGCATGAAACATTGTTCCGATGTATTCTGAATGGACTAATATTTTATTAAGAATCGGATTGCTATCAGCTTTTTAACAGTATTTTAATAAATTAGCTATACTCATTTTTCTCCGTGTACATTCAACATTTGGGGATTACATAGTCTTCACTGGATTTCGTATGTTGTTGGTATGTTGTTAGACTGAAGGACTACGAAGGGGAAGAAATAGGGAAGAGCAAGGTTAGGAAAAGTCTGGTTATTCATATCTGTCCACTAAACACGGATAAAACCATTTAAAACAATATTTTGATTCTGAACGATTAGCGGAAGATACCGGCATCAAAGTTCAAAGCCTGGCGGAATAGAAAAGGATTTTTTGATAATGCATTATTATTATTATTGTCATTCAGTTACGTGTGAGAGATTCTAAATAGCGTCAATAAATACCGCTTTGTATCTAAAATATTTACAGCAAAATATAACGAAAATACAGATATCATAAAATAATTGATCATAACCGCCTTCTTTGATTATGATCAGGTTCGGCCCTGAGTCAAACAGCAAAATTTTAAATTTCAAGTAAAATTTTGAGGTCTACTGTCAAAACCAGTAGACGCCTGGGTATATGATCACTGTAATAGTATTCATTACAGTGATCATCTACCTAGGCGTCAAAACCAGTAGACATCTTGGTAGATGATCACTGTAATATTATTGATTACAGTGATCATCTACCTAGGCGTCAAAACTAGTAGACGCCTAGGTAGATGATCACTGTAATCAATAATATTCGGATTATTTATATTTTTGTGTAGATTCGTTTTTATAAAAGTAATCTCAATGGTAATGTGTTAGAACTGGCAATTTGGCGCCCGGAGCGGACTGCTCCAATTGCGCCCGCATAGGACCGGCCCTGATTATGATATGGTGCACAGCTATAAGAATTTAAATTATATAATCATCTCTGCTACGTATAGTCCATTCTTATACGGACGCGGAACCAAGATCCTGAAGGAGGAGAATATAGACTACAAGAATTCGAAATTTAAATCTTGAGAAAAATGGTTTTAATAAAAGGGATTCCTCTACATCCAAAGCCTAAGTTTTGAACCAGCTAACAATAGAGTAACGAGCTTCTAGAAAATAGCACCAAGAATATAACTTTTCAAGTAAAAGCAAAAAATCACAAAAACAGGCTGCCATTGGAGAAGGAATTTATTAACAAAGTTTTTCAGTATTTGCATTCGTATTACGTGCGGCTTTTTGTCAATATTCTAATGACGAGCATATCACAATGAAACACTAGGAATAAATCGATTCAAAAGTATGTAAATGCACCTGATTTGGATAAAATAGCACTTCATTGTTTTCTGATCACTATGACGCGCGTTCTCTAAAACCATCTGTTGGTTGATGCAATAGCAATTTCAAATACAATTAATGTACCTACTAATAAACGAACTAACGTAAGCAAAACGAATACCCGTCCCAAACACATAATCGGATTCGCTAACATTTACTTGAAATATGATGATTTGTACGAATAGAAAAATATTGATGCTTGCTTTGCACTTTTGGAGAGTAGAGAACGCGACCTCAAACAGATCTGCCATTCTCGTCTGCGCCCCTGATCCCCCTGCGAATAGGGTACCTACCTACTGGTAAAGATGAACGCCAGGATCAAAAATAATCAAAAGAACAACTGTGCTATACAAGAGTGGAGTGGTAGCATCGGGAAATTCTATAATTATTGATTTTTTTTTAAATATTATTATTACTGATCAAGAGTCCAAACTACCCGGAGACAGGGGGACTATGGCATCCCAATCATTCATTTGAATGGATGGTTGGCTTGTTGAGGAATGTTTTTACGTGGAAGTTGGAGAGAGGGAGGAGACGGGGAAGACAACTGTGGGGAAGTTTTAGGCTATTCCGATCTGGTCACCAAACACGGCTAAAGTCACTTCAAACAATGTTTCAATTTCGATTTTTGGTCTTTCTCCCGGGCGATACTGAGAGTATCTACCACTAAAGAGAGACTGCCGCAATAATTTATCCGAAGATGGCAGATTGTCCAACTTCAAAATGAATCAGCGTCGGATAATGATTTTATACAAAATATTTTAAGTATAAAAGAAGAAAATTCTGAATTTTGCAGTAACCTTCCCAGTTTTGTATTTTCCAAGGTCAGTTTAAAATTTCCGAGAAGTTTCCATGTGCGCAACGAATGCACATTGCATTCAATATAATCTCTTGCATCCTTGTTCAGTTAAGTAATCGCGTAAGATTATCCTCTTGAAAGGTATTATATGCACAGCGATATTTGGATTATCATGTTCTCAAGTTTTACCTTGAGCATAACATACGTTCATAATTTAAGCAGAAACTGCTGGCGCATGCCAACTAATAGTAACATCTTCTTTTGTATATTATTTGTATACAAGCATATTAGTAACAGGCTAAGATCACGCGAATCGAACTAAAGACAAAAAAAACCATCAATCGACCATCCATTAAAATGAATGATTGTTTTTACGCCGAACGAATGCCTTACAAAAGGTATTGAGTGGTTTTTTTTTGTGGACTGTCGTGCTACTCGGAATGATAATAGGCCGGTTGTGAATCCTCACTACTACCAATCCACCTGATTTTGAATGGTAGGTAGTCCAAACACGTCGAAAATAGCCGATAATTATTTGCTTTGAGGACTCACTATTCTTTGTAGCTTTGTTTATAGATAGGTTAGCTATAATTTGATGTTAAGTCCGATCAAAGAATAAAGAATAAAATATGGGTAGCGTCATTATTTAATTGACTTCTTCGGTGATTCGAAAAGTGGACGATATTGACCTCAAATACAATAAGGGGCGGTGAGGTTAAAAAGAAACGCTGAAAATAATGGATATATTTGAAAAAGCTTTAAGAGTTTGAAAATAATGGATATATTTGAAAAAGCTTTAAGAGTTTAATTGTGAGAGGAGGGGCGCTAAAGATAATTTGAAAAGGAGGCTATAAGCAAAACAAGTTTGAGAAACCCTGGGTTACGTTGCACTTCTCCAGGTTCAACATTACTCCAAAATTTTGGACAAGCCAAATAATTCCAGACTTGTTGAAATCCAGCTCAAATTTATTTAATTTGTTTTTAATTTTAGTCAATTTGTAGCAGGTCTGGTAAGAATGCTTGTTTTCTGTTGTCATGCAACACATTTACAAAAATATGTTAATTTTTTAAATGCCAAAAATATATTAATTAATTCGAAGCTGTGTAAATTTAAATCATCACGAGGAAGATTATGTCATTTATTTTATGCGTATTTTTTAACCAATAAATAAGATCATTAAGCCTTATTAAATGTTAATATAAATATATAAGCCAATGAATCGATACTAAAGGCGTGCCGGGGAGAGATCCTTTGTAATCTCACCTTCTTTCTCATAAACGCCACTAAGCCTCTGGTGTTTGAACTTCCGTCTCATTTTACATCATCACAAATCGTTGATAAGCGGCATTTTAAATTTATGAATCGGCCCTCAACGGGGATTATTCAAATGTCAAACAACAACAAAAGGGGTGATCATCAAATTCGACGCGAGATTGAAATACCCCAACCTATGCCAGAGGCCGTTGTAAATGTAAAAAGGGGTCTAACCTCACCGATTTGTGACTATGTCAAATTATATGACAGTGTCTAAAAAGAACCGTGGCGAAAAGACAGGTTACAGCAGAGCTCTCAGTGGCAGGAACATATATGCCGGATACATAATAATAATTCATATGACTCGTTGATATTTTTACCATATCTCCTAGGTATTTGTATGTCTCTTGACGTTAGTGTGCTTAGTCTGTGCGTAAAAATACATACGTAATGACGCGGTAATTGCGCATATGAATACTATTTGTCCAGTTGTGCGCTAAAAGTCTAATGACACAAACCGTCATCCAAATAGATGCTCTTCATCCAATGAACACGTCCTAAAATAATGGACATCAATCTTCTAATATATAAAAGATAGTATCTGTTTGTGGTGGGCGGCGTGGATTTGATTTGTGTACAAAAATCTACTATTTTATTTCGAGATTGATGTAATTTTGCACACTTGACCTTCGAAACAAGAGGAAGGTCACTGTCCACATTAAATTTCGAAAAACTCTATGTAAAGCTCGAGCAACTCCGGGGACTTCGTCTAGTCTTCTTCTATCTTCTAATATATGTATAGACGAGTGTCAGTGGCAGGCGGGCGGCGTGGCTTTGATTTTTATAAAAATTAACAGTTTTTTCCGAGATTGATGAAATTTTGAAAACTTTGGCCTTCAAAACTTCCCCTTTTCCCACACCTTAAAGCAGAATTGAATTACTTCTCTATGAAATTTTGCACACTTGACGTTCAAAATGAGTGAAAAATTACTGCCTACGTCTGTCTGATTTACAAAAAAATCTGCGTAAAGCCCGGGCAACGCCGGGGATTTTAGCTAGTTTATTATATAGTAGGTATTGGCGATGTATGGGAGTTACAGATAATATGCGTATTTTTATCAGCGCTAGATGGCGCGCTAATTACAATACCTGTCCATTTGTGTTGATCGTCCAGTTTGTTTGCGCTCATCATTTATCAGTAATAATTATTCCTTATCCTCTTTTCTGAGCAGTATTCAGTGTTGTGGTGTCTGGAGAAATTGTCCTATATCTGGGAAAAATGTTTTGTAATCACCAAAAAAAACGCTTTTTGTTTATATTTCATATACATGATTTTTTGTCCTGGCAAAGACCACATATTTAGTTTAGTTTTCTACTTGCTTTTCTGTATCACACCGTGAACACAAATCTTCGGTCTTAAAACAGATTATACTGTCATATATGTATTTTACCATTCATGATTGTGTTATCGTCATCATCATGTGTATATTAAATTACAATTTAATTGGTGTCGCAGTGGTATTGGTATCTGGGGAAATTCCAGAGAAATTTAGTATCTTATTAGAATCAAACTATAGTATTTTTGGACACGTCATCGCTGTCATTGGGCACATTCGATGGTTTGCTGTTGTTTTGTCTGGGTAAAAATACGATTCCGATGGTATCATGGTGGTACTAGAATCTATGAAAATTCTTCGGAAATTTTCGAGCATATCAGAATCAAATCAGATTTTTTAATTGCAGCAGCTTTTAAGTGCATTCGATGGTTTGCTGTCGTTTTGTTGTTTGCTGAGGAAGACTCCTAAAATAATGATATTACTGTCTGAATGTATATCGCGATGAGTTGTTGAGTAGTTGGTCGCTCGGTTGAGCATCGTATGTATGGATGTGTTTGTGTATGTACGTTGTGTTGTTACCGCACTTGTGTGGAAATAGCGGCCGCCTTGCCCCCTATCCCTCCGCCCCTCTCCGGGGGCCCCGCGGCCGTCAGTTTGGCTCGCGACACTAGCGCGAAAGGTTGCCCTTCTCGTGCTGAGTGCTCACAATATATCTCAGTTCCCAGTGCTAGTGCGCCCGAGAGCGGAGGAACCTGTTCGACTACTGTAACTGACGTGCCGCCGCGCTTGGTCGATACGTTCCGCCAGCGGTGATCGGCCGTGCTATTTTGAAACAGTTGTCAACCACCAGCCTTTGACAGTCTTCGGGTCTTTGTAGTCACTCTGTGTGGCGTATTAGCGTATTAACTGACCGAGTTAGCTGGTGGACTATTTGCAAATGTGTCGTGATTCGTGATCGATTCAAGCGATCATTTCTCTTTCTCCGCCGGACAGTTTTTGGAGTTTTCCCCGGTCTGTTGTTATTGACCTAATTAGTTGGTTGTTTCATGTCGTGATTTAACTTTAACGTGCGTCCTGGTGTTGGTAAACGTGTCCAGTACCAATCCTCTGTCCGCCCCGTTAAAGTTCGTTGAACCTTTTGGCTGATTGCTTAGTGGTATGAGGCTGACGTAGTAGGATCGTACGGGTTCAGTAGTAGACCCTGTTAGTCCTACAGGATCTCTAGAATTCCCTGTGACAGCTTCTGAAGAACTGCTGTAGTGGATAGTGGCTGCTGCATGCACCGCGGTTCCTAGTGTGAAGACAGTGTTGTACGCTGTGTGATATTATTATTGTTTTGTTTGTGTGGAGAGTACTGAAGTGTTCTTCTCTGTGTTCACAAAGATCTATTTTTTATAAATGAAGACTCGCTGTGAAGTGGCTGTCAAGTCTTAGATTATGTATGTTATGAAATTGGGTAAGTTGTTTTATATTTACTAACTTGATACCTACGTGTGTTTGTTTCCCACTTGTTATTAATTTTAAGAGTCACGATGAAATTGAAATGTTATCATTTGTAATTGGTATCTTGGAATCTTGTTCAAGCGGCTTTTATTTGGAATCCGATGATATCAATGATTGTATAAGTAGTTGATGATAAATTGTAATGCAAATTCAAGCGCTTGGCTCCGGGGTGTTTGTCTAATGTCGATAGTTGTTTTCCGGTCTTGATGGACTTACTCAACTTTATCACATTTTTCTTGGAAATATTGAAATTATCTGTCCGCTAAAACATTGTGCGTAGTACTGAAGTACCTACTACTGGGGTATTCTGTAAACATACAAATGTACTTAACGTGCGTACATAAGTCTACTGTGTAATGTATTTTTCCACTGGCATTGTATGGGGTTAAGTTCAAATGACCACAATAAAACCACTCGACATATCGGTCGCTTTCAACAATCAAAACTTAGCGAACACTAAATCAAGTTAACACGACTTAGGGAAGTATTGCCAAACTCCATTTGCTGTTACTCCATTATGTTTTCACGAACGTTCGCTTAATTCCTATGGATATCAAAAATTTAACATTTAAAAAATTATTATTTAATTATTATTTTTATGAATTCTTGTTTTATTTTACTTTAATATTAAAAAAAATAATAAAATCATGAACTCTTGCAAAATACAACTTCAAACATCACTTTGACAGCTCAACACGACACGTAGCGAAAGTTAATCCACACAAACAGATGTCTTAACTTTAAGTGTACCCCTGAGCGTTGAAAATTGCGCTCAGTCGCGTTGGTGAATAGAGATTATGCATTCAAACTACGTTTTCACTTAGGGATGGCTCAGTTCAATTCAGGAAAGAGGGCATAAGATTTCAACGATTAGACTACTTTAGCTATAATTCTTTTGTTGTGTTGGCAGAATTTGTTTCTATTATTAATTTTACTGATTTTCATTTTTTTTTTTCAAGCTTTCCAATTTCAACGAAAACAAATCATCTTTGTTGTAAAAAAAATTAATTTTTTTAAATCTTCTACATTTTCTATGCACTTTTATGTTTTAATCTAAAACATGTATTATGCTAACATCTCGTTGTAACTCCAGAGGGACGAAATGTATTATGATAAAATCTCGATTAAACTCCAGAGAGATAAAATGTATTATGCCAACATTTCTTTGTAACTTCAGAGGGAAAAAATCATTGATAACCATTATTTGAATCGTGCTCACATTTTGTCATTATTTATTTAATGACATTCATTATCCGTCGTGACCAAGTGAACAATGGGACTCGAATGTTACGTTGCGTCACGAATAAGTGATCAATTACTACTATTAAAAACAAAACTGCATCCTTTGCAAATGATATGGGAATACCTCTCGTGCACTGTTTTTCTTCTTTTTTTTGATAAATTGACATATGGAGTAGGTACCTACCGGGGTAATTAACCCCCCTAGCCTTTCAAAATGATTTTTTACATGTTGTTGATTGTAGAAAAAAAAATTGATACTACGGAAGGACCTGTTTGGCCTTATCATTTATTTTTCGGGCACAATCATATCGGACAACGCTCATAATACATAGATACGTTGCAAGTTGTAACATCCCCTCTTTCTAATAAACGGCACATTTAAAAAAAAAAAACAGGTTATAAGTTACAATGGGCCTTCAGCGACAGTATCATAATTAAATTGCCTTTTATGAGAATTTCAGTTGATTTCGATTAGAAACAGTAGTAATATTATTTATTTTCTAGCGACGTCAAGTTATTTATTTGTAAGGCCCTTTTATAAATAAATTGTTGTTTTGGCCGTAAACCTGTCAAATTAGCATCAATAATATTTATATTTTTTGTGAGACCATAAAAACCATCCTTGCGTTTTATTTTAGTTGCGGAAAAGTATTGAGGCGAGATCATTATATTATTTGAATTAGGAACATTGCACAGTTTCACGGGAATATTAGTTTACTTCGAGAATTATTTATTTATTAGCGACGTGAAGTTATTTATTTTTAAGGCCCTGTTATAAATAAATTAATTTTATAGCCTAGTAAATTTTTGGCCGTAAACCTGTCTAATTAACATCAATAATATTTATATTTTTTGTGAGACCATTAAAACTTTTTCGATTTTTTTTTGTTTGAGTTGCGGTAAAGTATTAAATTATGTACATATTATTCTCTTTCTGAAAAAGGGCTTTGTTTGTTAAATTGATTATTTCATTTCGAAGTACGGGTTATTTCTCAGAATTTTAACAATTCATCAAATTTCAAAGTTGATTTTCAAGTTGTGTGAAGGTTTTATTCAAGTTCTGTTATTATTTCAGTTTTGTGAAGCAGCTGGCCAATAATGATATCATAAAATAGAACTTGAATAGAACCTCCACAGAACTTGTAAATCAGATTTTAAATTTAGTGAACTCCTAACGTGGGTGACATTATTTTACATTCTCTTGTACAATACAAATATGTTTAGTTTGAAATTAAAAATACAGTACTTTGTCAACTTCAACTACATAATATTATTATACCACTTACTCGTGATTTTTTTTGTTCTTAGTCTTTCAGCGGGCTATGCTGAGAGTATTTTCCTGCGCTCTCCAAAATCTTAAGATTACAAAACAGGGTATCGATTCTCCAATCCAGGCCGCTCGCAATCGCCGTCAAAAGTACATACATTGGTCGACGTTCTTATTCTCGAGTCTCGTCGAATTTACATACTTCCATACGTCATACGTCAAAAGTCATTCCACTCAAACAGCGGAATGACTTCGTCGAGAATCGAGGCCCAGATGATGAACATAGCAGCGTGCAGTCTATATTATTATTATTGTGTTGGACGAAAATCGTGAGCGTGCTTAACATGTTAATGATATAAGTTCTATTTATACGCAAGGCCGATAAGAATGTTTTACGATAGGAGCAAAGTGCACGCTGGCGGCTAAAATAAAAATGGCAGATTAGCCCCACACAAACAGTCATATAATAATATAATATGTACATGATAACACTGGATACATACATAGCATATCAACATGCAATCTATTTTTATTTTTTAATAACTCTTCACTCAGACTTTATGTGTTCTTAGTGTTTGGTCGCAATTACATGCAACAATCTTTGACAGTGACTTGAAATTAAATTATCAATGATCCAGCGTTTTATTCCGCATAGTGTGAATTAAGCTTTTTAGGAGTACGAAAAATGTTATTTTATTCCCTTTTTATAAGGCCATGGTTTTTTATCGTGGGTACAGTCTTCACGAGCATTCACTGAGCATTTTATATCAAATTAGTATCTACCTGACCCCTAGTTTACAGCCCTGGTGAAAGATGTTCTTTCAGAATCGAAACTTTGAAATGACTAAGGCTCCGTAATAAGCGTTCAAAAAGAAGGAGAAGATGGTTAGAAAGGGACATATATAAATTAAACATTGTGTGACGTAATATTTATATGGACGTGCCTAAAAACTAAAATAATAAATATTTCTTAAAAAATAACATTACTCACTTAACCTGGCGCCATCATTATTCTTAACTTCGGAATTATCGGAATGGGTAGTAATCTATTTTTATCTACATCCTGAAACTCGATTTAATGTTATCTTTATTTGCACAGGTCGTATGATGATGTCGTGTTTCTAAATACAGCCGCAATGATTGCACATTAAAAATAAAATAAAATTTCTATACACACTTAACCTTTACGTACCTGACGGTAGAATCACGTACGACCCGAAGGGGGTCACTAAGGTCCCCCAAATATCGCGGAGCGATCGTGTCTCTTTCTTTGCCATTTCCAGTAATATTCAGATATTAGTTACTACCTACCGTTTTAACCAAACATCGCCCTTTTTGATATATCGGCATACAGAGCTCCGGGCCAAAGAAGACCTTTTTTCTTTCATAAAGAATTTATAATAATGGTTGTTGGAAATATCTTCGCCAAGTTGTCAATCATTCAGCAATAAATGGTAAAAGATTTAATACGAAATAACTCAACTTATTAAAACATTTAAGATAACTGTTTTGTTACGAGGGTAAAACCGACTATTACGTAGCATGCGTGGCAAGACGCTCTTGCACGGAATAACACTTCATTCAGACAACCTCGTCGGCTGTCAAAACTCTGTGCGGGGAAGACTCATCGAACAGTAAACTTTGTGGGATGTTTTGTTAAACAATATTTTTTTTCATTCCAAAGTAAAGTTTGTTGTTGTGCAGTTAGGATTCTTCAATGTCAATATTTCTACTAAAATCTCCAACGTTTTCTTGAGTATTCTGTTGTATTTCTTTATAGAAAATGATTCGTTTACGATACACCTGATAATAATAAAAATTAGCCGAATTGTATAAATGTACATAATTTTTGTTCATTTTATTAAAAATGAAAGAATGGTTTTATTATCATCTTATTTGTTGTTAACTTTCATTTGCACTTCCTTCAATAGAAATTTAATATCTGCCAAGCATCCCGAGACGACTATTTTTTTAGTTTCGACACATATTCGTAACACTAAACTTCAATTTAACAATATTTAATTGATGACCAAGTCTGTGCCGTTTTTAAGTAAGCGAATTTTTTGTACAATTATTTGCAGACGTAGAAACGTTATATAGAGCCAAGTAGCAAGTGTCGTTAAATCCAGGGCGTCCACTCTGTCATTTGCTATTTTGAAGAGACATAGTAATCGCTCATTCTGCGCCCTGATCATAAAGCGGTTAGGTTGAGTAAACAATTAGAGTTCAGTAAACAATTGTAATTAAGATCTTCGATTTGAATTATTTTTGATTGATTAATTTTTTTATCAAGAACGTTCACCCCAATTCCTTTGATAAATGTTTTGCTTTTGGTTACTGTGGCTATCAGCTGATTACAAACAAACCTCCTTCCCATCCTTAGCATTAGATTAGCATCCTTAGGTTTCCAGTCCCCTAATTTCGGTAGTCCTTCTTAGATCTTGGCGCCAATCGGCCAACAGCGTTCACACGTCGGCGGGTTGGCGCGAACGTTGGCGCCGTGCGTTGGCTCAACGAGTACTAGGGGCTTAACGATATGTTTTACGGGTGCAGTTTTGATTAGCAGGTGTTCTGGATTACAATACTATCCGTTTGATGAAGATCGTCTGGATGATAGCCAACCTTTGATAGCAGAGGGCACCGGAAATGACAAATTAAAAGATATGGTCAGATATTAAAAAAACGTAAATTCGAAAAAATGTAGTTTAAATTTTTTTATTAATAAATAATAATAATTAATAAAATTAATCGTAATGCAGAAAAGTGTTTAAACACACTGAAATTTACTAAGCAAAGAGTTTTATTAATTTCATAATTAAAATAATCTCTATAATTTTAATTAATTGATACCTACATATTTTATAAAAAATACAAAATGAATACTATTTCATTTTACTTTTGTTTGTGTACGTTATATGTTTTCCCTGTCAAACTAAACAATACTACATTATTTTAGTTATTTCTCTATTGATACAAGAGCATCATAAATTCACAACGAAATTGCATCACTAACTCAAAATCGACATTTTTCTACTTGTCTCCGTGTATAAATGTAACATCAATATAAGCTATCATATTTAAATGATTAGATTCAAGTAGGAACTTGAAGTAATGACGTTATTATTTTTTCTACGATAACAACGTACTACGTAAGTAATGTTTTCCCGGTATTGTTTTTGTCGCCGGTGAAGTAAACACAACTTTTAACCTATAATCATGCAGTCATTATAGCAGTCCATATGAACAACTTTTCCACAAAATGATAAAAATACAGTAACAACAACATGATAAATAAGCAGCAAGTAAACAGTAAACAACTCCCGCTCTCACCCAGTCACCGGTGCCGTTATCCAACAATCCTAACCCGCTAATCCGCCTTGTGGCGTCATTGAGTGGAATATTTCAACTGTACTAATAAATTATACACCTATCTTAAACCCAATATTAATTTTCCGCTATAACTAGTGAATATCGGCCGATAAGATGAGACATGCAGCGAAAAACTGGATTCCACTTTTTTTACCTCCAATTGACCTCCAACGCTCTAATAAAACTACCGAATCCAGTCTGCGCACAACGCTTATCGCGTTCTAATAGTGTAACACTTTTCGACGAGATATTAGTACGCAAAAGCGCCTCTAATTGTGTAGCTCTATGGCAACATTTTACGACGACTCTCTGCCTGAGCGCAATACCTTTGCATTATGACGAAGAAGAATGATGACGTTTCTCACTACTTCTCACTGGTTGTTTCGGAGAATTTGAACAATTCATCAAATTTCAACGTTCATTTTCAAGTTCTGTGAAAGACTTTTTCAAGTTCTGTTTTTATTTCAATTCTGTCAAGCAAATAGCCCATAATGATATAATAACAGAACTTGAATAGGACTTTCACAGAACCCGAAAATGAACGTTGAAATTTGATGAATTGTTCAAATTCTCCGAAACAACCCGTCCTTAGTGAAGAATGTTGGTTCCATTATAACTCACATTTTAAAAAGGATATTAATGACGGGTTGTTGAATAGAATTTGAAAAATTCTTCAAATTTCAAAAATTAATTTTCAAGTTTTGTGAAACTTCTTTTCGAGTTTTGTTTATATTTCAGTTTTGTCAAGTAACTGGCCTATAATGATATAATAACAGAACTTGAATACGACATCCACAGAACTCACAAATGAACGTTGAAATTTGAATAATTGTTCAAATTCTATGAACCAACCCATCCTAAGTGATTAAAAGCGATGAAGAAAAACTGACATATATACCTTACCTACGTAACGTATTTAACCTAGTTTTGGTTTCTTGACTTTTCATTTTGATGAGTTATCCAGTCACCAAGATTGTTTATTAAGAAGTCAATGTGATTTAGGGTGAGATGTACAGAACAACGAGAGATGGGTAACGATGCTCTGGTTGGTTTATAAATTAATTCTACAATCTAAAACCTATGTAATAAAAATGTACGTTAAAAGGTGCATAAGTTAAATAAAAGTAATATATAATTTTTTTCATTAATGAATGAGTTATTATTCGATTTTTTCCTGTACTGAAAAATAACGAATAGAAATCGGTTACAATTATTAAAGTAAAACTTCCACCCCATAACAAGTTGTATTTGTTTACAAAGCGTGGAATTTATTGGAGTGTTAGTGGTTTGACCTTCTTGTATAAATGTCTAGTAATTTACTCTACCACAGAAACATTATTTTTATCAGCTCATAGTAATTAACACTGTTCTGTACATGTACTCGTATATTAATGTGCGCTTATTATCGCGACGCGGAGTTCAGTGGTTCGAAGCGGATAATAATTCTTCGTATTTCATATAAATTCATCGATTCGCTAAAGCCGAACGTATTTTTTTACTATTCTATCCCACTTGGATCGATCGATTTCGCGGGTTGCTCAAAATTGAACTTAATCGTTTTTTTTGTGCTTTTGTTTTAAAAATCTGGTTTGTACTGCGTACAAAAATGATAAACAAGTGTTTAATTGTATCGAGAATCCTGTTACAATTATTAGTCATTTGATTGATTACACAACAACACTGTGTTAGTTTTATACCGGTACACACAAATTATGCATTATGTAATAATGCGAGTTAAATTGTCCAGCGTAGATTTCTGCGAAAGTCGCGAGCTACGTAGTTATTTATAATAATAAATAATAATTCATTCGAATTAATTGATGGTTGATGAACAGTGCTGTTCAATTTGCTTTTGCTTTCTTGCTCACTTTTTTATAAAACACAAGATTATACAGGATACCCGGGGGTAATGTGCGCTAACTTCGTGAGGTGATTCTACATGATGCTAGATGTAAATAAGATAAATAAGTTTTTTCTAAATTCCAACTTTTTTTCCCATACAAAAATATTTTTCCACAGAAGAATATTTATTTTCTCACAGAAAAAAAAACAATTTCTTACCTAAAAACTACCTTAAAACGTTGATAATTTATTATATATATATATATATATATATATATATATATATATATATATATATAATTAATCTATTTCGAAAACAGTTATTTATACTTTTACTTGTAATTTCACGTAGAATCATCCCCCGAAGTTAGCGTAGGTACTTTACCCCCGAACACCCTATGTAAGTATTATCCTGCGAAGACATAAGTATCTACTACGAACAGTAGACCTCTCGTCCAAAAAAGTGTGGCTCTATTTTTCTCTTATTTAATAAATCAAAACCGAATCTTCTTCTGAAATCATAAGATTTGTAAGTATGTACTTAAATACCTACCCACTAAATTAATTAACACGACGATTTCCGATTTTAAAATAATCTTTATTGAACCATTAAAACGGCCACCATCCTGAAATCGGAACCGGAACGTAACAAACAATTTAAGAGACAGATGAAATGCCAAATGGTTTAGTTAAAACGGGACTTCGCTATTATGATCAGTCGATAATGTCATATCGAGGTGTTCTTTCATGTAGGTTTAATAGCGGATGATATATATTATTAAAGTAAAACTATATATATATGTGTAGAAAGGACTTTTTATTTCCTGACCTTTCGGACAGATCTCACTGTCCATCTTCAGTACTCTCGGAAAACTGGCTAAGGGACGCGGGTGCTTGGGATCGTTGTGGCCAGGCCGCTTGCCACGCTCATTCTTGCTGGGACCGCCCCGTGATAGTGGGGTAAACTGCCCTCGATACGCGGCTTGTATATTTCAATCATACTTCCACTTATAAAATTTGTGCTCCTTATTTATTATTTAATTTTAGATGCCAAACCACCAGGCGAACACATTTCATATGTGTTCTTATTTTGTGTTACTATTAATGTAAGTATGCATACATTATTTCGTACTAACAATCATGCATGCAGGGACATTGGAGGGTCTAGAATCGTTTTAAAATAAATGTAGCTTCTTTTTACAAAAAAAAATTAGAGTCCTGACGTGTGCGGCTAAGGAGGTTAAACAATCAGTTTCCTCACACAGCCGTCGGGAAAGGGTGGGTCCCCTCCAATGTCCATCTTCAGAGGCCTTATGTCCTGAATTTTGTCTCAAACTGAACGCTTTCGCGTGTCTGTTCGTTCCAGAAGTCAAGATACGAGTGATTGTATCTTGACTTCTACAACGTGTAAAATGGCTTTACATTGAAGTCAGTAATCTTGCCATGCATGTGCAAAATGTGCATATGCAAGCGTTTGAGTTTCTTGATCAACAGCCATGGTTTCAGCTCATAACATTATTTACAACATGGAGCTTTTAAGTACAGTGTATTTTTTACTGTTAAAAATAAGACGAAACACTTATTACCAAAAATTTCAAAAAGTTTATTGTTTAATTATTACTTACAAAAAAGGGTAAATATTTGGAATCGCTGGCCACGCTTAATACAACATTTTTTTTAATAAAACCTCTTGATTCACCTTAATTACTATAAAAGCAACAACCTGCATTTGGGAAATTTTTATTTCAACATTCTAATTTTTAATTACGTAAATTTCATTTACAGTGTAATAACTCGAGATGGTAGATTACTATGTTATTGTCTTCGTTACTTTCAAACTACGTAAGTCTAACAGCAATGAAAAGTAACATTTTTCCTTTATTATTTACATACTGCGCAGCATCCATTACTCTTCTCCGTACGCTTCTTTGTTGTCATCTGTACCGAGTCCAATTTTATCACGTCCACATTTAGAAGTAAAACGTTCGTCTATTTTTGTTGCATCGTCACCTCTTTGTGTTTGTTGCGAGTCCCTGGGGTCATCGGCCCGGACATGTTCCATAATGCTGGCTTATCCACATTGGTTCCACTGGCAGATCGCAGATCTTCTAGGACCATTGCACGCGGGATTGTACATTCATCTTGACGAAATCAATCGACTGTATAATCTGCCAAGTGTCCATGATTTATGTACGAAGCAGTTAGATTTATGCAGCAATTTATATCAATGTCCAATATAAGACACCACTAAAAGGTATCCCTCTCCTCTTCGAAGTGGTTTTTTTCCAACATTTTTCTACTGTCAAGATTTTTAAATACCGCAAAACAACAAAAAATCGACTTATCGGTCATTCATTCGCACGCTCACCTCAAACTCCACAACAATACACACAATGTTTTTGTTTTGTCAATTTTTGTCAAACCGTACAGGAGTCCCAACTGCTCTCAATAGTCTCAAGCCTGTGAGACTGTCAAGACTGCTAATGAGACTGCATCCCCAATTGGGGGTATGTTGTGAGGGTGAAGGTAGTGGGGAGTGGAAGAAGATAGGGAAGAAGAAGGTGAGGGTGTACTCGGCTATTCAGATCTGGTCATCAAACACTACTAAAGCCATTTCAAGCAAAGTTCTAATTCTGAATGGTGGTCTTACTCCAGGGCTAGTCGTTTAGTATGTGCTGAAAGTGTACTGTGTAGTTTTTTAAAATGAATAAATTATGAAATAACACAAATTCATCAAATAAAATTTACTTGCGCACGCCGGGATTTGAACCGGCGACCTTCGGATTTCAGGTCAAGAGCCTTACCCTCGACCACGTAGGTATATATATATTGTATTCATTTTTTGAGTAAGCTGTATTGGTTTATTATAATACATACTGCGTTTTGACCGATTGTTCACGTGAGTGAGAACAATAAAATTCGTGAAGATATGTACATAATACGTGTAGGTTTAGACGAATAACAATACAAAGAAATAAAAGAGTAAGGTAATCAATACAAGCAAGTAAAATATAATACAAGAAAATAGCGGAGGAGAATACAAACAAGTAGAATATAATACAAGAAAATAGCAGAAGAGAATACAAGCAAGTAGAATATAAAGCAAGAAAATAGCAGAAGAGAATACAAGCAGGTAGAATATAATTCAAGAAAATAGCAGAAGAGAATACGAGCAAGTAGAATATAATACAAGCAAATTGCAGAAGAGAATACAAGCAAGGAGAATATAATACAAGAAAATAGCAGGAGAGAATACGAGCAAGGAGAATATAAAACAAGAAAATAGCAGAAGAGAATACGAGCAAGTAGAATATAATAGAAGAAAATTGGAGAAGAGAATACAAGTAGGTAGAATATAATACAAGAAAAAATCAGAAGAGAATATAATCAAGTAGAATATAATACAAGAAAATAGCAGAAGAGAATACAAGCACCTAGAAAAGAATACGATAAAATAACATAAGAGCTGAATTAAATGTTTATTTCTCGATTTTCTTACGAACTTGGCTTAAGGCGAAGAGTTACGTAGTGATGCTAAATCATGCGTTTTTCGTTTTAAAATTTGATTGCTTAGAAATATTTTAGACCCTTAAATTAAATACTGCGAATAGAAAACACTTTGGCCTTTGTGTAGTATTTTTATAAGCCTAGAAAAATCAAAGTATCAGGCCTATAAAAAGTGATTTAAAGTTCAAAATCTCCAATTTACAAACCCATTTGCGATTACGGTTTTATTGTATAATGTGGAAAATTAAGTTCCTTAGAAAATGATCCTAAAACATTTTAATATTCGTGCCTGAACTTCGCAAAATAAAATAAAACACACCTTTTCGCGATATTTTTTTTCTTGCATACATCAAAACAGGCGTCTAGTGTTGAGCGGGAATTTGAACCTTATCGCCATCTACATAAGTGTTGTTATTGTTAGCGGCTCGATTCCAAATGTTTGCATCGCCTTAATCCGTTACTGTTTTGCTTAGAACCCGGAAGCTGTGAATACTACGAATTATAGAACCAAACAATATTACCTAGGAATAGACGCTAATTATTATTATCGACGATAATTTCTTGAAACTTTACTTCCTGGCAATAAACATCGATATTATTATTATTTTTGATATTGGTCCAAATACTCATTCATCATTCATTCAGAAGTGTTTGTTTTCAGAATCCGCCATTCATTAAAAAGATATCCAGCGAATTAATAACAGGATGGACCTGTTAGCGAAATATATGGATTATAATATTATATTATATAGACGGATATAGAGCTGATAAACAAGGTTGTACTTTTTGACATTGACGTCTGTTAATTAAGCCGGTTCATAGAACTGTCCAAAATGATAAACACGACCAATAAAAATATATTGATAAGTCTGTATTAATTGGAATGTCTGTCAATTGGCCAGTCGATTTTTAGACTTAATCAACCCTTTTTATCAGAAATCTCAGTGCTAAAACTGAGTTTAACAATGATAAACATTGTTTAACAATGAACACTGGCGTTATGAAAATTTAATATCCTGTAGCATAATTTCCATAAAGAGTCTTCAAATATTCAATTATTTTTCGCAAAAATGATCCCAAAGATATATTTTTTCATTAGTTCTGAACGAAAAAAACGGTGTTTAAACTCGGGTGAAGTCGGGCAAATGTTCAGTTAAATGTTTTAAAAGCTTTTACAAAGTTTAATGTTCATAAAATACTTGAATTACACTTTGCGTTGTGGTCATTTTTCGCGAGAACTCTAGATATATTTTGTGAACATGTTATTTGTACTTAGAAGATTTGGTGCTTTTTAACTTGTAGAACGACTTCCAGCTATATTTAGAAAACGATTAAACGAATTTAAAATGCGCACAAGATCATTATCATCGCTCAGAAGCTTTAGTTTGTCTTTTTTTTATTTCAAATTTAAATTGTTTTGTACAAGTTCCTCTTTTGTCTCTCAGAGCCTATCTATTGTTTATTGTTCTGCACCTCAGGTGGATCCAAGATTAGCTTTGTCTTGTTGTACAAGCACAGTACCTACATACGCTGCAATCGCTCAGTTACCTGGTCATGATTGGCCAAGTGATGTTGAACTATAATAGCAGACAATGCAATTTAACGAAACATAAAATTCGCCTCTCATATCCTGAATATTATTCAAGTCATATTATCCATATATAGATGTTTGAGTGGAAAACCTATTTTTATGGTAATCGGTTATATAATTTTACGTTTTTAATGTGAAAATTTTGATCTTCTGTATCTTCTGTAATAGTACACAACTGCTGACCCTGTACAAATCGCAAGTGCGCCCTACTGTCGAATTTGGCAGCCATCTCTGGTCCGGAGCCCCTAAATACCTGAAAAAAACCCGTGACTCTTTGCAAAAACGGGCGGTCCGTTTGATAGATTCCCCAATCTTAACAAACAGACTGCAATCTTTAGAGCACAGGCGTCAGGTAGGTATGCTGTCCTTGTTCTATCGGTATTACAATGGAAGATGCTCTGAGGAACTAGCGTCATTGATCCCTTCAGCACCGGTGCGTAGTCGGGATACACGCCCAACATTTGTACACGGTTGACATTTGTCACATGAGAACGGGTCGCTTCTACGATTCGTTCTTAAGTTAAACAGCTCGGCTGTGGAACGAACTGCCAGCCTCTGTGTTTCCTCCCTCCTACAACATGGGACTCTTCAAGACCCATGTTCACTCCTTCCTCTCCACAAAAAGACCCTCCACACAGCTTCCCCAAAGATGACATAGGCCCTGAGGGAAATTATTTTCTTCAGGGCCTCCTGTGTGGAGTTAATATAAAAATTAAAAAAAAACTTTTTTTATTTTAAAAATTTTAAAAAATTATCTCACATGTCTGAAACCAAAGAACCAATTACGTACATTTCGCAAAACAATGTTCTATGTAAATAGCAAAGTATTAATAATTATTATGGAGGTAGAGTAAAACGTATATTTCTTTAAAACTTTATTATTACGTCGTAATTCATATCCTAACGTAAAAACTTATTACCATTCCCTTTTTCAATCGCTTAGAACCTACTTGTTTGCTTTTTATAGCCATTTGTGTTTTTATCGAACTGATACAAAAAATGTATCTTTATTTTTTGTTCTGCTGTAGTTATTCCGATAATAGATTGGATATTTTTGTCCTGGCTGCTTTTTTCTGCATCAGGCGAGCCAGACCAATACATTGTGGTTTACAGGTTCAGTGTTTCCCAAAGTGAATGATATCGCCCCCTGATCGGATTCTCAGGGGCATTAAAGGACAGTAAGGGGCGGCAAACTGTCTTTGCAATATATATATATTTGCTTATTTACCAGGGATACGTACACGTACTCAATGTATAAAAATTACAAGAGATTGACCGAAGACGACTGGTCAACGAATGCACTTTAGTTTTACGTAGGAATATGTATTTTTTAAACAAGACGTACATTTCCTGTAATCGAAATAACCTGACGATATTTGTATCCCTTCTTATTATCATCATAATAAGTGTAAAACTTTGCTTTAGCAATCTTGGAGGACTTGGCTAGACAGAGAATTGAATACATGAAGTCTGGGTAGGAATCCGATGCTTAGGACCGCTCACCCAACAAACAATACAAAAAATAGAGCAAAACACCAATTTGAAGTAGTTCAAGTGCTATAGCTACCTACTAGTGGCGCTGAGTAAAATAACTAAGGGGGACCGTGAGCCAAAAATGTTTGGGAACCTCTGGTTTATACCGAGCCATGCTCTGTCGAGTCTATCCGAGGACCAATGCATTTTTTCCATGAATCAGTTCTAAATATAGCCCATAATCACACCGATCGAAGTTTTTATTTAAACTTGATATGCCTTAGGTTAAACCGACCCACCAGGCTTCGAAGCCAACTTGCCTATTATTAGTATGCGCATACAATAATATGTAAAAGGTTTATTGTAATTAATCTGAGTTAATAATAGCGTCGGGTGAATTGCAATCGGTACACCTCATGCTTTAACCTTGGCGCTCCTTGGAACCTACAAAGCAAATGATGATAGTAATCATGCATACTTAACCATACCTAAAGAGTGACTGCGACTGGTTCGATCTTCGGTATAAGGTTAATTAAGTACGTTTCCATATTATGCATAGCCTCTGCATCATTAATGTGGTTTTTAATTTATGCATATTTAATTATTGGTGTTCTTGATGATCCAGTTGATATGACTGCATTTTTACTGCATTGTAACCTCTACCTCATAGGGCGGTTATAGTCTTCAGTTCATAGTCATCAGGTGGCAATGTTGTATTCGTTTTTCGTGTGTCTTAGTGGAAGGTGTGCTAAAGAATCGCGGCTTTAATTGATAACTTCGGCGCTTCCAGGAAAGAGACCAGATGCTTGCCCAACATTAAATTTGTAGGCTATTTTGGTGTTTCTTTCCTTCCACAAATGATTCTTATCTAGTCCCAGGTTTGATCTTTCCTCTCCTCAAAGACACCCTCCTTAAAGAATCCACAATACACATGGCATATACCCTGAGGGAAACCTCAGGACCTTCAGTGTGGGAGTTATCAATGTTGGGACAATCTAAGTACTGTTTTAAAACCAAAATACTATACAGCATTTGTTCTCATTGAATTAGATCAAATAAAATAAATAATCATCAAAATAATGTTTGGTGCACTATCAGGATATTGCAAGATGGAACAGTCGTTCACAAGCGGGATTTTTGTGGTCTTCCAAAATCTTACCCTTATATCTTTCCGCGCTTCCTTCTAGGACCTCGGTGTCATTATCTTCCAGTTCTTCCTTATATTGCGGGCCTCGGTTGTGTAGCCCTGTTCGCAGAGCGGACCATCTCGTGAAGTTCGGGCCTCTGCTTCTGGAAATACTGCGCACTATAAATAGTTCTGTTGGAGTATCGTGGGAGAAATCTTTTTGTTTTGCCGTTCGGCCTTCGCGCCGTACCGACCGAACCAACAAATCTGCTCTTCTCCGGCGGCCATCTTGCTTGTTGTGTTCTAAATTTAAATCCTGGCCACGTGACGCGCCCCGTTCGATTATGCACTGCTAAGTACAACTGTCTTTGTTCAAACCTATTACGCTTTTTGTTTCGATTCCATTCAAATTAATTGTGTTCGAATCTTTTTCGAGTCGATGCTTTCGTGATTCCATTCATTGTTGGTGGAGGGTTGGTGGCATTGCCACTGCAGATATTGTTCATACCAGTGCAAAATAATTTCCTGGACTTGGATTTAGTTGACCAATTAATTATCTTTTTAAGAAATCTGTTTATATTTTAACAACCGAATAAAATAAGCATGGCGTCTTTGGGTCTAGGACTATGTCATGCTTTACGCTATTTTGTTTCTATTTCGTACGGTTGTTGATTATTTTTTCTAGTCGATGCTTTATCGTTGAATTCGTTGTTACGATGAAAATTTTCCTCTCACTTAAATAGCCATTCGTGTATAACAATCAACAACGACCTATTAACTACTTGGATATCTATTAATAAAGCACTTATATTGTAAGTAAGTGGGTATTGACGTCATAAATGAATTATATGTAAATGTATATTTCTTTATTATGTCTTTACAAGTTAGGATTACTTACGAAGGCATCTTTAGAATGAGATAATCAATACTTTAATAATCCATCATTATTATTTTTATGTGAAGTTTTGTGTTTTTTCCGTTCGGTAAATGCGTCAGAGGATATTTTTATACTTAAAGAAACACAACAAGATAAGGACAATTATCTTTATGACAAATAAAAAAAGGTTTCTCTGAATATTTTTATTCTAACGTATCCATTATTAGTTTTCCTTTTCCCTATTTTCCTCCTAGCTTAATTACAATAAGGCAAACAACTGCTTTCACCAACCAACTCTGAGCGAACTCAAAGTTAGCGAAGGATTACGCAATTCCATTTCACCGACGTAGTACTTCTGACAACAGTAAGTAAGACCTTGCTTATTTTCTCTTATTAAATAAATCAAAACCAAAATTTCCCCTGAAATCAATAGATTCGTAAGTAGGTACCTAAATACTTATTTATAAACCATATATTTTAAGTATTTTTTTTCCATTCATATAAGGAATTATAAAATTTGTCCGAAGAAGCGCTTCTATCTCAATAATATATATATATTTTTTAACTTTATTCAGGCAGGTTGCCATAATGTTGAAAAAATGCAAATAATGTCCAAACAAACACGACCATTTCAGAATTTGAAAAAATAATCTTTATTGAACTATTAAAACGGCTACCATCTTGAACAGGAAACGGAACGTACAAACAAGTCGAAATGCAAAACGGTCGATTTTAAAAAGGACTTCGCTACGCTGAGTCAATTATGTATTATCTTAGCAGATCAGTTGCCAATTAGATCATTTTACATTATTGTGCTACTTTTTTTTTTTTTTTTATAGTGAATACCTCACAAGAGTCCCAACTGCTCCCGTCTGGAGCCAGTGAGACTATGGCATCCCCAATTGGGGGATGTTGTGAGGCTGAAGGTAAGTGGGGAAAGGAAAGAGGAAGGTGGGGAAGTACCTGGCTATTCAGATCTAGTCACTAAACACGGCTAAAGCCATTTGGAGCAACGTTTCAATTCTGAATGGTGGTCTTACACCAGGGCGATACTGGTAGTATCTTCCACTCTGGAACGTGCCGCAAATATACTATATATTATTTTAATTAATTTTAATTAATTAATTGTGAAATAACACAAATTAATCAAATAAAATTTATTTGCGCACGCCGGGTTCGAACCCGCGACCTTCGGAATGGCAGTCCAATGCGTTACCACTGGACTATGCCGGCCGTCAGCGCATTATTAATATATTTTATTTGATATTCTGCAAAGTGAAAGTTCATTGTAGTTTTTTTTTGCATGTTTCTAGTTTTCATCCTTCAAAGGTGTACAGTGGGTTGCCATATTAATAGGGACACCTATGGAAAATGTGTTTTCACACTTTGTGTTCATAAAACACAGATGTTTATGATTTTAGGTGCGGTTATTATTATTTACTAACAAGAACATTGAATTTTAAAAATTTTAACACCGTATTTGTCCTTAACCTGCGATTATTTTATTTTTTTTATTATTTTTAAACATTATCGAACAGAAAGTCAATATTTCGTAATTTCGTTTTAGCCGCAATGACAGCTTGTACACGTCGTGGTATACTCTCAATGCACAGTTTTGAAGTAATCTTTAGGTCAGAAGAATGATACCACACCCGGAAGAGGGTTTCGATGAGCTGCTGCTTCGTTGTGATCACCTCCTTGGCAATCTCCCTCTTGGTGAGCTCCTACAGGTTTTCAATAAGGTTCATGTAAGGGGATTTCCCTGGCCAAGGTAAAACCTGCACATTTTTTTCAGCCAGAAATGCAATCACAGTCCTGACTTTATGACAGGGTGCAGAGTTGTGCATAAAGACGTATTCCTGGCCACCAGGGAACCATTCTCCGACTTGAGGCAGTAATCGATTTTCCAGTATTTGTCTGTGCTGATTCTGACTCAAAGTTCCTTGCACGATGTGGAGGCGCCCCATCTCTTTGGAAGGGATGACTGACCACACCATGATACTGGTAGGGTGTTTGATCGTCTCTACAAGGCAGTCCGTATGGAATTTCCCTCCTGGGTGTCGTCGGACAAATGATGATTTGTCCAACAAAATTTTGAATATGGACTCGTCAGAGAAGCACACCTAAAAAAAGGCCATAATCAATCAAACTAATGGAATTTTTCGAAAGCTTAAAAACCACAAAAATGTTAATTAACATATTCCAGTTCTCTATAGTCATGTTTTGGTGTGCGTTGGCCAATTCCAGTAGTTTTTTCTTCATATCTACCGTGAGGCGAGGTTTTTTAGCTGGCCGATGACCAATGAGGTTCTCCTCCGCCAATCTCCTCTGGACTCTCCTTTGAGAGAATTCGATATATTCTTTGTTGATCATCAAGGTCAGACGCACCACACTCTTTTTGCGATTTTGGAGACAGACGTCTTTGATTTTGCGGTCAGTATGAGGTGTAGTGATTCGTTTTCTGCCACATTTTCCATTGTGATCCAATTCAAGGGGTATGTTTTGATTGATTTTCTAATTTATACCGTTAACCACAGACTTTGAAATACCTGTAATGGCTGCTATTTCCCTTTGGGAATGTTGAGTGCTTAACAATAGTGTCTTCACTTCCGGACATTTTCTTGGGGACGTGTCCGAAGACCTAGCCATACTGAAAAAACAGAACATTAGACTCACTATGGAAAAACTATTCACTGAAATAAGATATGAAAAAAAAAATTACAAAATTAATAGATAATTAATAATTACTTACATTTTTGTACAGCTAAACTGTTAAAACTCATAAATATAATTATTATGTATATTTATTTACCAGAACTTCAATCACGCATTTTCACAAAAATGCTGGCCACGTGGAAAAAACCTTAAATTTTCGAGGGATGTGGCACTTTGCGAGTGTTTCCACTTCTTAAAAGTGTCAGCGGCGATACAAGCAACAAAAATAACGAAGGAATAGCCATCATATACAAGTTATTTAGAAGTAGAGACAACGTAAACATAAAAATCATGAAATATTGGAACTGTCCCTATTAATATGGCAACCTACTGTAATAGGCCATCAGTTCGAATTATTGATAGGGGAAGGTGAATTTATATATTTTTTTGTTTAAATTGGAAAACTTCAAAATTATATGGAAGATTGGAGTCAAATTCAGATTTGGAATGTTGGATGAAGAGCAGGAAATTTTAGATAAGGCTTGATAGAGGAGAGGATATTTGTTTAGAGAGGGACAGCCAAAAAATATGTGATCTAAAGAGCGCACTAAAGAGCCCATCTAAAGAGCCCACTTCTAGACCACAGAATATATAATCTGGGGAGTCAAGCACGTGACAAAGGTGAGAAAGAACGGAACAATGTCCAATCCTCATCGAATAAGTGAGGATATTTCTTTTTTGGAGAAATAGGGGAATTGTCGAAACCACGGTTTTGATGGGATAGTCCTTATAGATTGACTTGCAATGTGCCAATACTCTTTCCAAACATTTCGGGATATATCTTTGAGGTTGGAAAAATGTCAGAGAGGTAAATGTCGTTTACGAGGGTAACAATAGGGTTAGATGCTCCTTGTTTTGCCAAGGAATCCGCAATATCGTTACTCAAGGTGGCAACAAGTCCAGGAATCCAAATCAGAGTTACGGGTTTTCAGAGCTTTGACTGGAGGCCATCAGCACTCGAATAAGGCATGCAAAGTGATCATCAGGATGAAGAATACGGCTGGATTTAAGTTTTTTGGATGTACCTGAGAGAATCAGAGAGATTATTTTTTATCATATATTTGGGAGGTTTAACTATGACCTGCCAAAAACTACGTACACTTTACTTTATCAACCAGATTTCATTTATATAATAATGGGACTTACTAATAAATTTGTTTTAAACTGAACACAGCTGATGAACAACTATTAATGTAGGGTAAAATTTTATTTATCTGTTGCGTAAAATTTAAAACACGTTTATTAGTAAGGGGTTATGTGTTTATTTTCATTTTATTCTTGCAATCATTAATCAGATCCAATTGATTTTTCGCTCTTCAAATCCTCGCGACCTTTGTATCGCCGTCGCGGAGTAAATACCTGACCGTTTTGTGTTATATAATAAATAAAATGAATGTTCTGATTACCCCACCGAAGAAAATGCGTTATTGAGTAAGATTATTTTCAATTGCGACAACAACTTAGCTGCTACTGATAACGGTGTGTATATTAAATTTAATTCACATCTTAGAATCAGAAAAAACTGCTAAAAAGCACGGACTCTAACTGATTAATAACAAACCGGCTATAAGTGACGTACGAGGTGTTATCTCACATCTATTGATTTCCCGATGCAATTTTTTTCCTTGGCGTCTGTAAACATTAATTTATTAAACCAGTACCATGTCTGTAAACCATTATTTTCTATAATTCTTAAGTTTTTGTGTGAAATCGATACGCTATCTTGGTTAAATGCATTGTGTGGGATCCTGACGCAATTGCCAATTCTTTAAAAAACGTAATTGCAATCCATTTCCTAATAAAATATTATTCAAATCAGAATAAGTCGGAACACGTGTTCATGCAGGTGTCATTTTTCTCATAAATATAATGACAAAACGTTACAATATTAGAATTTTTATTAACACAAGTTCCGACATCCTAATGATAGTATATAACATATAATGACATTTGTTTAAGGCCTACAGTCCCGTTTTTAGCAGGAATACGAATAATTTTACCAGATTTTTAATAAATTAGCAACATTCTATGTCAGATTACTCCGTGCACTGTGGTAGATAATAACACATACATACAGATACAGGAGTTTAGCAATAGCTCTTAACATAAGTTACTCAACAACAGTAAACTTAACAAGTTTCCTTGTACGAGATTATCGTAGGATTAAATTGCCTCATCATTAATGATAAAGGTACCACCTTATTCAATTCAGATATTATTTGGGGCATCAGAAGTGTGTGTGTATATGTTACAAGCATACATACACGAGACCGGCAAGTGTTTTGCAGAAGTCATCGCTAAGATATTCAAGCGTGCCTAAATCTCGCTCACCGGTTTGGAATTTGATTTGGAATGGGTTGTGGATTATTTCTGAAGACAGAATTTCCCCGAATCGGTGGGATGTGAATAACTACTACTCCTTGCGGATAATTCCACCGATAAACTGTCAGAATGAAAGTGACAAGGTCGTCTCGGGGACCTACAAGTCCCGACATTCCTCCCGTTTTCCTCCAAGGCACTTCGACTCTTCCGCTACGGAAATAGAAATATTGAATATTTTTATACTTCTCCCGGTGATTTTTTTATTGGAAACGGTATCGGAATGCGCAAAGCGTTTCGTGATTCTTTAAGATGTGTTTTTTTGTATCTTTTTTGTTCGTTTTTTTTTACAAATTAGAAAAGATTACTTTTGAAAACTAGGTAGAAATTCTTGACTGCAGAATCGGGCGGTCCGATTGATAAATTACCATTACAGTTTTTAGAGCACAGGCTTTCTTTTGTTCAAAAACTCGGCTGTGGAATCAACGGCAGCATCTGTGTTTCTTCCTTGCCACAACCCGGTTCACTCTTTCCTTTCCTCAAAGTGACATGTCCTGAGTGAAATATTTTCTCGCCCGTATGGAATTTATAAATAAAAAGAAATAATAAATTTATAGATTCAAGATTGACCTATCAAACACGCTTGCTTCGCTTGGATTCAATTAATTCAGTTCTCATACATCCAAAACAGTGGATAATAATTGTTTTTTTTACGTGTTTAATGCATTAATTTCGCTTTACGGAAGTCACGTCGCGTACATACCAACTAAAGTTGAATCATTTGCATCCGTGACGCAGCTGTGACAGATTGTGACGCGAATAGTCCCTATTTAGTATAATTTAATCAGGTTCCACTTGGTCTAATAAAGATGCTTGGTAAAAGCATTCCTCTAATGCACTGTTGTAACTTCCCCGTGTCCTCATAAATGATGCATTAAAAAAATATGTATAACTGCAAATTATGTGACTCCCAACAGCCCGTAGCGAAGCTATGGCATACCTAATTGCGGTATGTGGTGAGGCTGAAAGTAGTGGGCAGGTGAAGGAGATGGGGAAGAGGAAGATTAATATGTACCTGGCTAATCAGATCTGGTCATCGAACACTAAGTAGCTAGACCAAAAAACGCTCTGTAGAGACATACCACCGATAAATCCGTCGTTGCATCTCTCTATTTCTCATGAATGATGCATTTAATAGCAAGTGGCAAGGCTACAGAACTGTTTGAAGATTGGTGGCGAGAATATTAATGTTCTCTATTTTACTTTATGACATTTCATAGTCTGACGTTACGAATACGAAACGTGTGGTAGAATTTCGTCACAGGTTTTCTCCGAAGAGCATCAAAAGAAAATAAACCTTTTAAAAAAATAATTGAAATTATGATTAAAATAAAGGATGCGGTCAATAATTATGTAAATCGTGAAATTAAATAAATGTGTGTACCTACTCTATTTTTTTATATTTTTCCTAAAATTAAATTTTGTGGTTTTTTTTAACTTAAATCTAATTTATATGAGAAAATACTAAGAAAAATCTCAAGGAGAATGAGTCCCATTCTTGGTATTTTGTTCCTGGTAAATCACTCTGTATTCTCTTCCCACAATTATTCATCCTCTTTCCTTGCGTTATTTCATACTCCAGCGCGTAAAGATTAATTTTATTACACATAATATTGAAAGCAAGATAAAACTAACGCCAAATAATTCATCGCGTCGTTTGTAAAATTTGAATTAGATAAATTGTACATAATTTATTACGTTAAGAATGTATGCATTGTTGAAATACTTACCAATATTCAATAATAAAAAAAAACGTACGCACTTCTTGGCTGCGCAATTTTCTTTACTGAAGTCGAATTTATAAGTTTGACACGTGATTTGAACATTCCATTGAAATTGAAAATCAGTTAATTTTATTTAACATATTAAGAACAAAACTTTTCGCGTATCAAATTCGATGATAGTACACACTTGTTGTTCCTTTATCGCTGATAACAACCAAGTAGTTATGTGAACAGAAGACCTCGCGTGATGTTGATTATTCCGATTTTAAATTTCGTATCGCACTGAACTCTGGCGGAGTAAAAAAGTACCATCCAATACGGCTACCATCTTGACAGGATTGACCGGACATGGAACGTACAGACAAATTTATAGACAGACGAAATGCAAAGCGCTCCAGTTAAAACAGGACTTTGCTACGCTCAGTCAATAAATAATAGGGGTGACGTTTTGCAAGGCTGTCGGAATTGTATGTATATATGTATTTTCTGTACCAATATCCAAAATCCTAAGTTTGTATAGTTTTAGTAAACTCAAATTGCACGATCTATAAATATACAATGGTATCATTCTTTATTTTAGTGATACTACCTACCTTTATCCACCTGTGTCTGGACTTATCAACAAACTACCCTAGCACCAGTGGCATTGGCCACAAATAGACGCGTTAGCCCTTGGCAGGTTAGGGTGTCACGCCCACCCTATTTCCTGAAATAGCTTTTGACGTCATCAATTCAATCCCGCAAGCACTGAAGATACGAACCAAAGAGTGTGTTGTGGGCGTGTTCGCGTGCCCTAAATAGGCTCAATTTTCCTTAATTTTGGTGATATTGATCAGACATTTTCAGATATTAATAATTCTATCTTGAGCAGAAAATCATTTTCATTTGTCTGTCCGGAACCTAAGGACGGGTTGTTTCGGAAAATTTGAACAATTATTCAAATTTCAAAGATAATTTTCAAGTTCTGTGAAAGATTTTTTCAAGTTCTGATATTATTTTAGTTCTGTCAAGCAACTAGCTTATAATGATATACTAACATAATGATATAATAACAGAACTTAAATATTCTATCAAATCGATGTATAGATCACGCTTGAAGGGATTATCTGTTCAGTGGAATCGAAATTGATCAAATCTAGATATTGATCAAGTATCTAAATTGGTCAAATCTAGAAATTGATTAAGTATCTAAATTGACCAAATTATCGATATTGATCAAATATAGAAATTAATCATATATCAAAATTGTTCAAATATTAAAATTAATCAAATATTGAAATTGATCAAATATTGAAATTTATCGAAAATTGAAGTTGATCAAATATTGAAATTGATCAAATAATGAAATTAATCAAATATTGAGATTTATCAAATAATGAAATTAGTCAAAAATTGAAATTGATCAAATATTGAAATTGATCACATATCGAAATTCTTTTTTGGGTAGATAATCATTTGTTGATCAGATAATTAGTTTTCTGTCAAATCGGTATAGATAACACCTCTAGAGATTCTCTGTTAAATGTTATCTGATCACATTGCAGCTAATGCGATATCGCTTCCCGGCCGTGAATCGTTCATGGTTATTTTCAAAGAAAAGGTTTCTTTTATTTATTTCATCAATTAATTAAATCACCCATTCCATCTCTTTTTTTAATTTCTTTGCTAAAACTTTGTTATATCGTATTTTCAACAAATCGTTTTTGTAGGTCGTTTGTTTTGCTGATCGTCCGTATAAATTTTTTTATCTATAGACAAGGGCCTAATTTTAACTAGGTTAAGTCTTTGGTTAAAATGTATATAATTCGATCGTGGTTACGTACTTCCTAGGTACTTAGGTAGGCTTCCTGGGTTTCAACCCTTGTTTTTCTTATTGTTTTTTTTTTGAAAAATATGCTACAAATACAAACTTCCACAATTCGTGTATTTTCAGACAACATATCCTCTTCTTAGTTGATTTTTTTAGGAACCGTTTTTAACTAATAAATCACTGTTGAAAAACTCAACTATGCATTATTAAACAGCGATACACCAGGATCAACGCTTGCCATTAAATTGTATCAAATAATGCAATGTAAACATCAACTTTATACTACTTTTCATTCTATTTATGTATGTCGGTGGTGTTGTATCCGCAATCTTCGAATTGTGATGTTAAACATGTTATGAAAGAATTGTTTCTTCAGAACCGCTAGTGATTCACTACAAAATACTTTTCGAATGCGATTAGATTTGTGATTCATTGAAACATGTTTTGCCTGTCATCGATTCTTCTGTTCACCACGCCCAGCAAGCACTTGTAATCATTAATTCAAACACAGTTCAACCCATTATGATGTATTATTTATTTTTAATCTCCTGCCTCCACTGGCAGTAACTTTCTCACGCCGGGCTATATTTATAGTTCACCATGTTGTGAGTGAAGGCAATAAGCTATTTTTATCTCGTTAAAACCCAGATGCTGTCATATGTGTTATTATTGTTGCCATGACTGTCGTCTATCTTGAAAGAGTCTGGGGAATCGCTGATATAGAGGCGCAATTGCAGATCGCTTTCTATCACTGTTGCTTAAAGACATGTTATGATTAAAATGTAAACCATTGCAGATTTTGTTATATCGATATCTCCTACTTAAAAAATGCATCTCAAATATGCATAAAAGTTTGCCGAGTTACTCCAATAATTGAAAAATGGTGTTCCATAAGGGCTTGAAATGAGACCTTTGCTGCCTGAAATTTTGTAGGCCTGTGTACAATTTTTAAGACCTGTATTTGTGTTGATTTTTTTTAATTATGTATAATTTATCTAATTCAATTTTTTCAAATGACGCGATGAAAGATTTTGCGTTAGTTTTCTCTTTTTTTTAATAGGTGTCTAAGTTTAAAAAACATTATCAATAGTTTCCTAAAATATCGTGAAATGGATAAAAACATATTTTGATCTAAAATCTACAATATCTTACCTATTTGAATAACACTCAGCGCAATAAAAAAATCATTATCTCTTTTATCACACATGAAAAAAAATCAAACATTACTATTATAGCTTCTGCTGAAATATTTTTTTTTCCAACATGAGTCAAAACATTAAAATGTCTTATTTTTTACCTTATCTAAGTCAGCTATCTTATCAATAGTTTAGTAAACAACTTTTATCTGGCGTTTGATGGCCCTTAAAACTGTTCTACTAATTCATTCTAAATATAAACATGACATTTTTCAGTTTGCATAAATATATTGTTTATAATTCATTGGATAGCGTTTATTAACGTTATAGAGTTTTAAAAACAGCCCGTTTTTAAAATCCGATCAAAAATTCTTTCTTATAAATAAAATATTATCATGTGGTGTTTTTAAACAATAGTTATTAAAATAATATGGGTACAGTATATTTGCTGAACGCTCCAGGGTGGTAGATACTTTCAGTATCGACCTAATAAACGACCAATATCATGTATCACGTTGCTTGAATTGGCTTTAGTCGTGTTTGGTGACTAGATCTTAATAGCCTGATACTTTCCAACGTTCATCTTCCCTATCTCCTTTCGGTCCTTCTCCGTTCTTTCTTCATCTCCTTCCCAGTCTCTTCCGCCTAACATAGCATCCTGGCTGCCATAGTTTCAGCTTCAGACAGTTGAGACCTTGTGCATTATTCACATAAAAAATACGTAAAAATCGTTACCCGACGTATTTTGTACAAGAAACAACCAATTTTGTGGTAGTAGGTAGTTGCAGGTACAATGCAAAATCAAACTTCAACGGCGAGTCTCTTTTATCCATCCAAAATAGTAAAAAATGTGTTTTTTTTACTTTTTGCACACATTTCAACTTTTTGCTGTTACGTTCGAAAATAGATTTAAAAGTACATTCTACAACGTCAAATAAAATCCTGTTCAAACAGGTTATATTCGGTATTGGCAATTAACTTTAATTATGATGCGGTTCGCTGTTTTTTTTACCTAATTTTTTTTGCCTTGGTTTATTATTTTTAGGAATAATTTATGCCATTTAAGTATCAAGTTGTGTGGGTATTACATATTGATAGATAAAGTCTATAAATAAACATCGCTTCATAATGATGCTCATATTGAATTCGTAATCGTATCTTGATCACGACACTTGGCAAAAAATAGTTATTTTATTTTTATTTAGTATAAATAAATCATGTTTATAAATATGCATTTTTTATGAATGAAATATATCCGGGCTAGGAACAGGAATGGTTGATTTAATTTAAAAATTAATATATGCACAAAAACTAATTTGAATATGACCGGTTTTTTTAGGTCGATTAAAAAAATTGTGTGTTTTTATAGAAAGCATAATATAATTTTACGATTATGGTCCTGAAATAATTCGATTTTATTTTAATTAACACCCCTTTTTAACGTCCCCAAGATTCATCAACGCTCTTCAATATTAGTTTGGTTTGTATTAACTTATTCTACTGTATTTATTTTTTATTTAATTGCTGATAATTTTCAATTATTTATAGTAACTGTTTTAATTTTAATTTGCATTTATTACATACTTTTAGCCAGTTTTCAGCTTAATTGTTAAAAATGCTTCGAGTGAATAATTAATTTAAAATTGTTGTAATGCGTTCAACATTTGTTGCCGCTGGCTGTTATGTGAAATTTACATGAAATTGTTTTTCAACTTTTGTTGCCGCTAGCTTTTATGTGAAATTTACATGATATTGTTTTTCAACTTTCGTTGCCGCTGGCTGTTATGTGAAATTTACATGAAATTGTTTTTCAATTTTTGTTGCCACTGGCTGTTGTGTGATATTTACATAATAATGTTACCAATTTCAAATTTTGTTGTCGCTGGCTGTTATGTGATATTTACATAATATTGTTACCAATTTCAACTTTTGTTTCCGCTGGCTGTTATGTGATATTTTCATAATATTTTTACCAATTTCAATTTTGATTATTACATCATTTGTAAATACCTACCACTTAATCTTATCTTCATTTGAGCTATTCTTAGATACTCCCAACACCTTTATATATGGCGTCTTATCTACCAACCCACAGTTCTTAGATATAATTCTGTTTGCGATTATAACACCGCATTCCTCGTAATTTTATTTAATTTAACACCGGTCTCTCTGTCGTCTTCCGGTATGCGAAATTCCTCAATTCTGCCATTGAACATATTAATACCCTCTACTCAACTGCTCAAAAAGCGTGGGTTTCTGAAATACAAACTGTTCGAATAATAATATGATAACACTCAGTTAGACGGACGATATAAAGAGAGGAAGTCTAACATTATTTTATTATCGGAAGTTGACGACAACCATTTGATCTTTCGGCTTAAATATATCAAAAGTCAAAAACGCTTTTCTGAATATATGAGTTTTATTATTTTTTTATTGTAAATAATATAATAAATAATAGTTTAATATATACATGTATTTCACATATTATTATATTTAAGGGAATTATTGGTCAAGTAAATAAACCTTATCAGAAAAGCGGAGCTCTTGTGTCTGATAAGGGATCCACGATTTTTTCTTTGTAATAGAGTTCAATTGAATTTAATTGATTTCTTTGAAATGCTTTGTATGAAATATTTACATATAGTGGATGTTATTTGCTCAGATTAGTCAATAAATAATACAGCGGAAATCTGTTAGGAGATTATTGTCATTTTATTTATTTACTTCAATTAGTCAATAATACGGCGGAAGGAGATTATTGTAATTTTTTAAGACTTACAAATTTTAAGGTAAATACAATTGTTTTAAAATTACAAGGAGAGCAATCGATTTTTGCCCTTATGATAAAATAACAGGCCTTATAAATACAGTATTAATTTAAGATTTTTTTATTAATATAGCTTGAAAATATGTCATGACGATATAAAGAATTCTCGTTGTAATGCAAACATATTCGGATTTTCATAAACACGTGTTCAAACTTACCACGTAATTTATTAAAAGTTTATTAGGAAACCTGTTAATTCATTCTTGAGGCCTGCATTCCCGTTTTCAACTTGAACTACCAATAATTTTATGAGAATTTTAATAATTTTTTAATCGTCATTTTTCTCCATGTAGGTATTAACTCTCAAGATTTTAATATTTTTAATGATCAATTAGAACAAAACTGTCATGAAACTCGGGCGAATCCGGGTGGTACTATTAATAATTGCACTGTTTACCTAAACATTCCGGGGCCTCACTATTATTAAAATAGTGAGACCCCGGAATGTTTAGGTAAACAGTGCAATTAGAACAAAACTGTCATGAAACTCGGGCGAATCCGGGTGGAACTATTAATAATTGCACTGTTTACCTAAACATTCCGGGGCCTCACTATTATTAAAATAGTGAGACCCCGGAATGTTTAGGAAACAGTGCAATTAGAACAAAACTGTCATGAAACTCGGGCGAATCCGGGTGGTACTATTAATAATTGCACTGTTTACCTAAACATTCCGGGGCCTCACTATTATTAAAATAGTGAGACCCCGGAATGTTTAGGTAAACAGTGCAATTAGAACAAAACTGTCATGAACCTCGGGCGAATCCGGGTGGTACTATTAATAATTGCACTGTTTACCTAAACATTCCGGGGCCTCACTATTATTTGCTCGTTGTAAACAAACTCCATTGTATTCCGAACTCTGTTAAATTTTTATGAATGTTAAGGTCAGGGAGCTAAGAGGTTGGTCGTAGCCGGTATGCCTCGTTTAGTTTGCGGCTGCGCAGTTGTATACATTATAATATTATTTATAGACAGGCAGGTGTTGTAGGTACAAGTACAAGTACTGCTGAGTGTGCGATGGCGGACAGCATTAGGGAATGTCTATTAATAGATGATGTGATGAATAATAAATATTAGCGTCCGGACGGTAACTTGCGGTTGTGGGCAGGTGTGTAAATGTTTGAATTATCACGTTATAAGGCGGGGGCTTTCAAAATATCACCACCACGACCAAAACATTAAAAACATGTGTATTTTGCTACTTTTACGTCTGATTTAGAACCGGTTGTTTCATGCGCAGTATGACTGAAGCGGTGGTTAGAAATATAGTTATGCAGTTGTTTAAGGCGAAGCTTAATGCCAAATCACTATTTTGATTAATCTTTATAACGAATTGGTGTACATTATAAATACCAAAAAATATGCTTTAGATAAATTGAAGGTTTTTCTATCGTTTCGCTCGAGTAGAATACAAATAAAAAAATAAATTATTCCAAAAAAAATATAAATATAACTACTAAAAAAATATGTTTTTCAATAGAAATGTAAGAACGAGTAAATGAAACGACTTTTTAAAAGTACAGAATTATAGCTAAGATTATTTTACTACTAGATTACATTTTGTTTTTTTATAAAATTATTTACCAAATAAATAAAAAAACAGTTTTGTGCTTGAAATCGAACGTTTCTAGACTCCGTTTGTCAAGCGATTTTAATATCTATTACCTACGATATAAGGTATACCAAGAATTTAAACATTTTTGGCTTGTAGCTTCATCTTAAACGAAAGTCTTACTAGTCCCAGTGAGATATCGTACGTGACGTCATCGTTCTAGTATCTTTTGTCTTTTTCGTTTTCAAACAAGACGCGTGAGAAGGAAGAGGACAAACTTCAATGACGTCCGCGCGAGATCCTTTTTATGTACTAGCGCTTTTCATTCAAGATATTGATTATTGAAGCTTAAGCTGAATTACCATACATTTAACCACCGATTTGGTCATATCACGAATCCTAGAATAATCTATAACACAATAAGTGCCTTGTGGGCGTTTAATCGAGGCAGTATTTTACCTAATAATGTCTTAAGGCGATGCCATACGTAGTAATGCAAAATCATGTGTTTTTGGTTTGAAAATTTGATCGCCTAGAAATGTTTCAGATGCTTTAATTAAATACTGCGAGTAGAATACATCTTGGTTTTTGAAACAGTCGAGCATTTTTTAGATAAGTCTTTTAATAAGCCCAGAAAAAAATAATGTATAAGGCCTATGAAAACTGCTTTAAAGTTCAACATCTCCTACTTACGAACCCATTTTCGGTTATGATTTTATTGTATAATGTGGAAAATTAAGTTATTTATAAAATGATCGAAAAAAAAATTAAATATTTATGCCTGAACATTCACAAAATAAAATAAAAGGCACTTTTTGGCCATGTTTTTTTCTTGCATAAATCAAAACAGGCGGATGGTGTTAAGCGGGAATTTAAACCTTATCGCCATCTACGTAGGGGTTGTTATTGATAGCGGCTCAATTTAAAATATTACACGACGTAGTGCATCGCCTTAAATTTCCAATAAAAAACTGCACGAAATTTAAGTGGGATGGAGATCTACGATGTCGGGCGAGTGTAAGTGAGGCGGAGCACTAGACTATTGGGCTAAATGTAACATTTGTTTTCATTTAAATTAGTATTAAAGGCACTTCTTAGTTTTCTTCTTTATTATATGTCACGAATGAAACGATCGGTTCTTAGCTGTGGTGAACGAATTGGGTGGGTTTTTAAGTAGTTATTTATCGTTAAAAGAGTTTAACTTATAACCCCCAGTCATCTTTATTCTCCGCAAATGATTTATGGTTGATAAATATTAATAATTATTACGAAGTACCTTCACAACAGGTTAGGTTATTAAAAAGTATTTATCTCGCCAGTTACCTAGATTGTCATCTTTACAATATGATTCTATTTGTATAGTATGTATTACCATTGTATTCCATGAACTTCATTGTATTTGCTTGTTTGTTTAATGTCAATTATAATAATATGTTTCTATAAACAGTAAATTTCACAATTTTCCGGTACACGTTGTCCCGAAAGCGGTGGAATCAAAACAGGCCTTTGTCCAAAAGTAAATATACCTTAAAGTTTTAATCAAAATATTGTATCTAAACAAGCCACTCATACAGAATGGAAGACACTTTTGGTATCGCCCTGGTAAAAAGCCATCAATCGGAATTGAAACGTTGCTTGTAGTGACACAAGACTCCGCATTCAGTTTTTTTACTAAAATATAACTTCTTTTGAACCCTTCACCTGAAGGTAGTGGGAAAGGGAAGGAGATGCGGAAAAATAAGGTGGGGAATCTGGCTAATCAGATCTGGTTATCAAATTGGCTAAAACCAATTCAAGCAACGTTTCGATTCTGAATGGCGGTCTTTCACCGGAGCGATACTGAAAGTATCTACCGCTCTGAAACATGCTGCAAACTTTCTGAAATAACACTAATTAGTCAAATAAAATTTACTTGCGCACGCCAGGATTTGAACCGACCTCCGGAATTGTAGTCGAGATCATAACCACTCAACCACGGAGACCGTCAGATTATAAATTGACTGGCAAGCAGGAGCTCGCGGGTTCAAAATCCGGCTTGCGAAAATATTTTTTTGTTATTTCACATATTAATCGTTTAAAATAATATATAGTATATTATAGAAGATACTCTAAATATCGCCCTTGTGTATGACTAAGACCACCATTCAGAATTGAAACGTTGCTTTAAATGGCTGTGTCCGTGTTTGGTGACCAGATCTAAATAACTAGCTACTTCCCCACCTTCCTCTTACCAATCTCCTTCCCCTCCCAGCTACCTTCACCCTAACAATATACCCCAATTGTGAATGGCATAGTCTCACTGGCTCCAGACGGTTGGGAGCAGTCGGGCGGTTTCACATTAAAACTAATAATAATTAATAAAAGTTTTTTTTCCCAAATTGTGTCATAAAGTAAAAGTTCAAAGACAAAAATAACAGTGACCAAATAACACAGCTCATAGAATCAGTAATAAAATGATCAAATTAACATGTCTTTACGCGATTGGCATCATATTATGTGCATAATATTGACTCGACCACCCGGTGCACAGTGTCGAATCCACGTTCATCATTATTGTTAGTATTATTCGCTGTTGCCACGGACGCAAATAGCACGTCTATGCGCGGTAATCAATACGATGCGATGTAACGTATGGGAACACTGCTCAGATTTTGTGACATTTAAACTTTCGTGTTGAAAATTATGGTGACCGGATAAATCATCACAATGATATTTCATCACATCTTTAAAAAGTTATTTAAAGTCATGGAAAGTGATGAAACAAAAACTTTATTAACTGGGTTAAGTAGGTTAGGTTAGGCTAGGCTAAAAAAAAATTTCATCGTTTCTAATGACTTCATATCACTTTTTAAAAGTGTGTTGAATTGTCACTGTGTTGAGTTATCATGGAACCGAAAATTATAGATACTTACCCATTTTTACGGTTTTCACTGTTACAATAATCATGTTGTATTGTTTGCTTTTTGTTTTCATTTTAGTATGCATAGTTGCTTAAATACCCAGATAGTCAATGAAACTAATTGGTTTATCATATATTAGTTATTAATCAATTACAATGTAATTATTGAATAACTGTTTGATTCCTAAAGATGAAATAATTTTTTAAAAACTGGGACACTATTTTGTTGATACTTTTTTTTTATTTGCTCTCTACTTGATTTAAAGTCGGCAGTTTTTAGTATACTTACAAAACTCTTTTTTATAGAACTATGGAAAATTATCGCACGGCCAATATATCATCTATTTTTGTAATGGAATGAAGGTGTTACAATCCGTAAAAATATCTTTTTTTTTATTAGTTAATGGGTTAAATAAAATTGATGTTACGATCTGAAAATACAAAATTGCAACGACCTAGAAATTCAAAACAGAAAATTAACAATGCTAGGTCATACCATTCTGGAGTTATGATGCATTCAAATTTCCGCTTTTTCTTTCTGAAGTTTCTACAGGAACGCAATAAATAATATCGATCCTCTGTGATAAAATAGTGGTGTTTGCAAAGTTATTTTATTTTAATTATTTCAATTGAAAATTGCGTTGATCTCTGGCGTAACTGGATAGTAAGTAACTTCTAGTTGAGTTAGAAATAATAGTAGGTATATTGAACCACGAACAATGTTGCCATATTCAATAATAAATACCTACTAAGCCTCAAATGGTACCGGTTATTTTGATACCGCCGCTAAACAGTTCCTAAAACTATCGCGTTTGCCCTTGTGGCTATTTTTAGTCCTTGCAATGCCGACCCCCCCCCCACCATTACCACCCCACTCCACCGTCCCACCCCCGCCTGCTCAATTCCACCAACCGCAGCACTCTTCTTCTTATTTCGGGGATTTTATATTAAATGCATTTGAGTGGATACCTTAAATAATATTACCAACATTATTTAACTTTGTATTAGCAATTAAGAGTTATTGAAAATTAACTTGACTAACTAACTCACCATCACGCTGTTTATCCCCAGGGGTAGGCAGAGAGGACAGACCGCCAAACAACTCGGTCTTGGCACTCATTCTTCATATGCATACATCCAATCATACATTCTCTTCTGTTATTCTGACCCCTGACATTGCCCGACTCAAGTATCTGTTTAATTTGATCGTGACATGTCTTACTTGGCGTCCCCGACTTCTACCATTCACATTCGCGTCATATATTCTCCTTATAGGTACTCCTTTCTTCGTTCATTCGCTTTACATGCCTGAACTGTCTAAGCTACCCCTTTTCTTAATCTTACTCTTTACGCTTATATCAGCCATGCATTCTTTGCGAATCTTCACATTTCTCACAAAACCATACTTGGTTTTACCACACGTACGCCTCAGGGATCTCATTTCTACAGCATTCAGTCTGCTTTCGTCCTTTCTCTGCCAGTTCCATGCTTCACTGCTATATGTCATTCCATTGTGGACTGCTAGCTTCGCTTCTTTGGACAATTTCTTTCCATCTCTCGTAGACATACTTTCCAAAGACACAATCCACCTGTTTCGTACGGTTTCTTTCAAAGACAATGATTTCAAAAATGAAATTCATGAAAAATAAATTGTTGGTAGTGTAACTAAATGACTTTTTGCTTAAATACAATTTTGTAAAACAGCTTTTAGGAGTTTAGTTGTTAGTAAACTGGCAGCCAATATGTATGTTTATTAATATTATTAATCATCTAAGTAGGTACGAAATGTTATCTTGTCTGCAGTTTACCGCTTGCTCGCCCTTTATTGTATTATGTACGCTCGTAACTTGTACGTGTGTCCTGCACTTCGTTTAGCATCATTTATAGAATCCTATTGGTAGGCGCCAAACCTAACATAACCTAACTATAACTCGAATAACGTAGGATACTTAATAAGAAACTGCATTAAACTCAATGAACTATGAATAATCATTGGCAGTAGTCGCTTGTTCCGCGTTTATTTTAACGTAGTTTTCCTGTAAATTTTATTTACAGTGACATTTTTGTCGCACGTTGACACAAGCGATATCCTCGGTACAATAGCGCTTCCGCCGCTATAGCTCTCATCGCGTCTCTCTTTTATTTTTTTTAAGCTTCGTTCAGACCGCGAGTCTCCCGACGCGATGCAATTGTTATTGCCAACCCAATTTTGTATGAAATTGCTCACTCGGTTATTGAGTAAAACCTGGTGAGTTTTCTAAGGGAATCTTTGCCACTGAATACTAAAAGCTCTACTAGGCTAGTAGAGGCCGATATTTCAGTTGCTTTTTAAACTCGGCTTAAGAGATATTTACTTTCGTAGTAGGTTGCTAGTAAGTATACTGAAAAACCTGATGTAAGTAAGCCATATACGAAGTGTGCAATCAAAGACCTACCGTCTTACTAATTAGATTCTTACACGCCGTTTAGCATTTCTGTGGTAAAGCCGGCCTTTAGCCTGGTTTAAGACCGTTTTAATCAAACAAATGCCCATGTTAATGGCATATGTTGTGCCGTATGTTTTTAAATAAATAAATAATTCGTGGAGTTTTTCACTGTTCTGACCTTAGGCGCCTCGTAATATTTACACCGCGTTTTTAGTAAGGTAGTATCTAATCTTAGATACCTACCTAATAATTATATTGAATTTTGTCTTATTGGTAATCCAACTCTTTAGCTCAACAGCGTACGATTAATGTTGTGGTGCTCAAACTCATTGCACCCTTGCACCCTTACACGTCCGTCACGTTTGATTGGGGATCTGCGTCATTTTGATTATTTTACTTTTGACGGTCCCCGTTTAACGCCATTTCTCGTCACGTTTCAGCATTTGATCAAATTATTATCAGCCTTTAGGCTTCGTTTCGGCAGTTACGGGCCGAGAATCTTTGTTGAACGAGAACGGTTCAAATTTAAAATAATTCCAAATGGCGTTGAACATCGATTTGATCGCCAGTAAAATGTGACGTGGTTTGAAATTTAAGTGCTGTCGCTTATAGCGGGTTGATCAACTCGACACCTGAAAGCATATTTACAAATGTGATCCTTCTTTCAACAAATTTGATCAAGTGTTTAGTTAGACATCTTGTCTAGGTAATGAAAGTAAATCTACAAAATGGATTTATACACACAAACACAACATTTAAACAAACGTCACAAGTACACGAACACTATACTAGGCAGCATAACAAATTGTATACACATGCTGTAAGGACTGAAAGTGGCAAAAGAGGCATTGGCCACGAGGGTGTACAAATATACAATCTCCTTCCAGATAAACTTAAAACGGAGAGTATAAATGTATTTAAAAAAAAACTTTTTAATCTTAATTTATTAGAACAATATTAGAAAACTACTTATTTAATGTTATATATTTAAGTTAAGAAAGTGAAATGTAAATTTCTTTTAACTTAATAAATAAATAAAAATAAAGTTGATCAACTAAAAATGAAACGTCTGAACCCGGTATAAGTAAACTTCACTGATAAAATAGTCTAATTATTTTAATATGATTGTGATACCTAAAAAACCACACAGATCCCACATTCACAATGAGTATCAGCAAAAATCGCCGCTATTTGCAAATTGTCGTTGTCCGGTAGCACTGACTTGGTCACGTGATCAAGTCAGTGCCATCGTAAAAATCCATCGCGCTAATGCCTGTAAATCCTAAGGCTCGTTTGGTTGGCTGATTCGACTTCAGTCACTTTTACTTTGGATCCGAACAAGTTTATATTTTATACCCCGACAGCTCACATTTTTGTTTTATTTATATAATATGTATTCATATTATTCTGCTGGAGCACTTGTGCCAACATTACGGCAGGCGATATCAGACCATTCTATAAACAGTATGAACACACACCCGCGAACGTTCTATTTATATTTATCTAGATAAGCGAGAGTCTGTGTTGTCTGCCACGTATGAACATACGTTATTATAGTACACGTAGAAAAAATGTTACACCAGATGTTGTGGTTGCAAGTTGAAATATATCTCGGAAAAACTCTTGCCACGGTTTTTAATGACATACATTCCAGAACTATTTATACTCGTATACTCGTGTAATTAACATATTATATAAATTTCTGTACGATCTCTATACTTCTATGCAATTCAAACATCATTTAACCCATCTGACCGACCTGAAAAAAATCCCTCAGAAAATGGATTCCCCTATCTTAATAAGCGGATCATTACAATGGAACATGCTCAGAGGAACTAACGTCATTGATCCCTTCAGCACCGGTGAATAGTCGGGAAACAAGCCAAACGCGCGCATATGTACACGATTGACATTTGTCACATGAGAACGGATCGCTTCTACGACTCATTCTTGAATTCAATAGCTCAGCTGCGGAACGATTTGCCGACTTCTGTGTTTCCTCTCTCCTACAACACGGGGCACGAGGCCCACAGGAGGCCATGAGGAAAATAATTTCCCTCTGGGCCTATGTCATCTTAGGGTATGCTGCGGTCTGAGGAGTTGGTATCTGGGGTCAGTGGGTCCAGGAGTGACGGACGTATGAATGCGCCCCTCCCACTGCGGTGTGAGGCGATGGGTCAAGAGAGTCCTGCGGGAGAGGTCAAATGGTCTTCCTCAACCAGTCTCTGCATATCTGGCCCACCACACTCGTGAGTGGGCAGATTCATCCGACGCACGCCAAGACTTAAACAATCCTCATCACCAAACATAGCGAACCACTTGGGGTGACCTACGGCAATAGTGTTAGTTATCCAATAAATGGTTCCCGGGGCGGCGGTACCCATACCCGCCTCCAAAATTTATATTCATTTTTTTTTATTACCATTAAATTATTTAACATTACAAATGATAACAATATGCAGACTAATATATGTATATATTTTTCGTTATTATTCTACCACACCATAAGTTGAGCTCCAGGAGCTCATGTTTATGGGAGGAGTATTTACCTTTAGAGTAAAATAGTGTTCTAATGATTTTTTTAAACAATAATCAAAATAGAAGGATGTAAGTTAAAAAGTGTACAATTTTTACTGTAAATTATAGCAGTAACTATTTATTTTTCCATTTCGTATCTTAGAAAATCTTGATGTTTTCGAGAAAACGTTTCGGAGTCTTTCAGCGTCCATCATCAGTGCAGACTATCATATGTAAATTACAGGTCTGTCCGAAAGATTGGATAGATATTTACACATTGAAAAAAATGTACAGATTTCTATAATTCAATTCGTTAATTTTCTTAGTGGATGCCCTCGATTTTTTTGCAAGGCTCAATGATCAACAAATTGATTTATTTTTACAAGCGTTTTTTCCTCGTCCGATAAGGCCCGCTTGTCTTGAACTTGAATTATGATTGTTTTTACGGCCCATAACTATCTCTGTTTTATTTGTAGACAAACTAGATTATTATAATAATAATAACATGTTGTTCATAATTATTGTTATATCTTACACATACAATTATTAATTATGTGCATAGTATTATAGTTTATAATAGTTATAATGATTATATGATTATTGTGGTTATCGCCATACTTGTTAATCAATGTGATTTGACGTTTTCCGTGAATATAAATTACTTTTATTAACCCCTCGTGCTAATTTGTTCGGGTTTGGGAACAAATGGCTAGTACTCGTGGAGACAATTTGTTCTCTTTTTTTAACAACTCAGATGGTCTCATAGAAATCGTTTGTCTCCCTTACCGTCATAGTTAGAAATGTGAACTAAACGGTGTTAAAACGAGAAAACACCAAGCTTTATATATATTAACCATAAGCGCGCTCTACACTCGCGGCGCGAACGGCCGCGAAGGCCGCGAAACGCGAGTGTGGATCTTGTTCACGCCTTCGCAATCTTCGCATTCGCGATTCGCGCCATTCCCCGATTTTTGTCGGTTTTTTTGCCCGCGACAAAGGGTTTGCGGTTTAAAGTCGCGAACAAGACTGAAGCTTTGCGAGTGTGGATGGACACAGTTCACGCGCGGATCGCGGCGTATATTCACGGCGTGAATTCACGGCGCGACTTCGCGCGCGAGTGAGCCAGCTATAGAATAATTTAAATTTACACCTCTATCACATCAAAGGTTCCGAACGCAGTTTGTGAAAAAATTGTGACATTTTTAGGATTTACTTCAGTGTTTAGACGAAAAAACGTAAGCTGAGCCATATATAAAAAATATGTTTGCATTCAAATTTACTTCAGAATAAAGTAAACACACGCAAAAACTTAAGCCGAGCCATATATAAAAATATTTTTGCATTCAAATTTACTTCAGTTTTTACACGAAAAAACGTATGCCGAGCCATATATAAAAATATGTTTGCATTCAAATTTTTATATTTTAAACTTGTTTATTTCTAATAATAAAATTTGAAAGCGTATTTTAAAACAACCTTTCTAAAACAGTATTAAGTTTTCGGATACGTTTACAAAAATCCCATTTATTGGTATTATATTGAGTACCGGAAATACTCGTACATACATTCTCCGACTTTCTGACAGCTTCTTTAAGAAATATAACGGTCGGTATGTCGGAGGCCTGAAGGGTTATTAGTTTATTATATTTGTCAGGACTGATATCTATGATTATGTCTATTCGACTTGGCGTTAGGTGAAATGTAAATAATACATGCATATTATAATTCTGAATTAAACCGTATACATTCTACGTGTGCACGAAGTTCCCTGCAAACTTTCAGATGCTGATGTTTACTGGAATTTTAACTAATTATCTACAAGGAGAAAAATGAGTATTGTTATTTTTTTTTAAATCTATTAAAATTGTTGGTACTCAGGTTAATAACGTGATTGCGGGCCTTTAAAGAATGAATTAATAGATTTCCTGATAAACTTTTTGTAAAATACGAATATATTATCACGATGTCGGAACTCGTGTTCATAAAAATAACATTAAAAAACGGGATTGCAGGCCCTTATCGAATGAATAAATAGGTGTCCTGATAAACTTTTTGTAAAATACCATTATATTATCACGATGTTGTAACATGTTTTCATAAAAATTGTAATATTTTCGCATTTTGTCATTATATATTATTAATGCAAGTACAGGCAAATGAATACGTATTTCGATATATTAGGAATTTATTTAAAGATTATCAGGAAACGGCCTGAAATCCGGTTTCTAACCGTATTACCAATCATTTAAAGAGATTCTTAATAAATTTAGCAATACTCACTTTTCTCCGTGCAGTGAATAATATTTATTCCGATTGTCATCATTGTACATTGCAAAGCTTCATGATATTTTTTCTGTCCGCATCTTGATTATCAGTTTAATTTTTTTGTGGCTTTGCATTACAATTACAAAAAATGTTAAAATATTCATTTTCGCTATTCACCAATGACTGTCGTATTGAAATATAAACATTATTATTACTGCGTAACAGGTAACACAACTCCGCCAGGTTACGAGTGTGAAAAAAATACAAAATTAGCATTTATATTACTTGCACACCAGAATAACTTTTTGTTATTTTTACCTTTGTTCAGGGTTTATATAATTTCGTATGTAAAATTTAGAATAAAGCAGAACCTCTTTTATTGTAATATAATGTCCTACTTTGGAACTGGTATGTTTTTATCTCATGCACAAAAATTGTACGTTATATACATTAGATTTTCTTCTATTTCCTTCGTATTTCCTTTCCCTTACAACGTGAATCTCTTCCAGACCCGTGTTGTAAGAGGCGGGTTGAAAATACGGAGTGAACATTGGTATATTCAAGACCCATGTTGTAAGAGGGGGGTTGAAAAAACGGAGTGAACATTGGTATATTCAACATTTAGGACGGGTTGTTTCGCAGAATTTGAACATTTCTTCAAATTTCAAAGTTAATTTTCAAGTTCTGTGAAAGATTTTTTCAAGTTCTGTTTTTATTTCAGTTCTGTCGAGCAACTAGCCTATACTGATATAATAACAGAACTTGTATAGGACATCCACAGAACCCGTCATTGAAAATTGAAATTTGATGAATTGTTCAAATTCTCCGAAACAACCCGTCCTTAAAACATTTAAAATTGGTACGTTGAAGATCGACGTTCACTCCTTACTTTCATCAAAAACACCCTCTACAAAAAGCATATCTAAAGATGATGACCTCCGTGATCGGGGAGCAAGGCTTTCGACTAGCAATCCGAAGGTCGCTGTATTTGATTGATTTGTGTTTTTTCACAATTTAATAATTTTAAATAATGTCAGGTATATATTAGGCATGTTCCAGAATTAAAGATTCTCTCAGTACCACCCAGGTCTAAGACCATTCAGAATTGAAATGGCTTTAGCCCTGTTTGGTGTCCAGATCTGAATAGCCAGGTACCTACTCCCCAACCTTCCTATTCCCCATCTCCTCCCCCCCCCTCTATTTTCAGCTTCACAATCGGAATGACATAGTCTCACTGGCTCCGGACAGTTGGGACTCTTGTGCTATATTCACATAAAAAATTAAAAGTTTAAGAAACATTATTATTTCCGTCAGGGCTTTCTGTTTGCAGTATAAAAATTAAATCAAATGCAAACAAATACCACAATAATGTAAAAGGGTTTAAACCTTACTTTGAAAAGTAGTAAGTAATATGAAAGTTAAATACATGAATAATTTTACATTATGGTAACAACAAAATCAGTAAACAACAACATTTAATAATTACCAAATACAAAGGACACATAAAATTGTACCTACATCTGTGAAAAAAATTACTTATTTTGTGAACTTATAATTTTTTATGGAATCTGTTTTTACCTCTGCTATGATTGGCTGGAAATAGAAGCTTTGACCTCCAATTTGAACAAAGCTTTAGTGAGAAAAGATCTATTTTCAATATTCAACACAATCATTAATCCGCATAAATTAATTTTTGTTTCCGCACAAAATACAAAGCGCCAACATAAAAGTTCAAAATATTATTTGCATAAAGCTCATTTTTGTTTTTTAATTGATTTATTATATATGTGTAAACGAATACAGACAGAAATAACCACAAAAGCAAAAACTCCATTGTTTTGAATAAACCGTTGGATAATATTGTTGTTTATTTCGAGCCGTGCAAAAAGAAACCTTCGGAATAATTAATAACCTTGGGTATATAATTATGCAAGAGTTTAAAAATAACTTCTTGGATCTTTAGTACGTGCTGGGAATCCCTCCCTTGTTCGAAAGCTCTACGAGTCGGGACAAACATTTTTTATTGTAAGGGAGAAAAAACAACCTCCCTGGACTGCGATATTTCGTGTTTTTATCGGATATTTACGAAATTAATGACTTGAATTACTTTTACTTAATAACCATTTGAAATAATATATAGTAAATTTGCGACACGGCCTGTGTAAGACCACCATTCAGAATTGAAACTCTACTTGAACTGGCTTTAGCCGTGTTTGGTAACCACATCTGAATACCCAGGTATTTTTTCACCCTCTTCTTCATCTCCTACCCCTCACCACTTCCTTTAACCTCGCAACATTCCCCAATTGGGGGTGACATTGTCTAACTACCTCCAGACGGTTGCGATCAGTTGTGCGGAATTCACATAAAAAATAAAACTTCAAGCCTAACAAAAATAAATTATGTTTCGATTACGAAGCATATCATTTTTTTAAATTATTATTAATGGTTTTTTGTGTTCAATTAGTAGAAATTATTTTTATTTTTTAATGTGTTAGTTCTGCTTGGTTTATATTATTTTTCCTGTTAATATGCCACACTAACGCATCTAATGGTATTCAATCAATTCAACTGATATATTTTGTTTATAATTTTTTTTATTTTTGTGTTGTTATCAATCGATATATTATTATTTTATACCAGGGTCATGCATCCCTACCATAAGGGCTGAAAATCTGTACCTACCTTTCTTCGTGCCTAGATTTCTGAAAATAAAGTAATTATTTTTGAACCTACAGATACTTCTCATGTCGTGATTTTTCTACCGTAATAAATTATTGAACTTACAGATACTTCTCAGGTCGTGATTGTTTTGCCGTAATAAATTATTGAACTTACAGATACTTCTCAGGTCGTGATTGTTCTACCGTAATAAATTATTGAACTTACAGATACTTCTCAGGTCGTGATTGTTCTACCGTAATAAATTATTGAACTTACAGATACTTCTCAGGTCGTGATTGTTCTACCGTAATAAATTATTGAACTTACAGATACTTCTCAGGTCGTGATTGTTCTACCGTAATAAATTATTGAACTTACAGATACTTCTCAGGTCGTGATTGTTCTACCGTAATAAATTAAAGCTTTGCAAATATCTAGTTTTTGGTTGCAACCATCCTTAAGCGCCTTATCCTTAATACATTACGGCATGACGAATAGTGATAATCAACACCTGAAGAGCTACAACCAAAGATATTAGAAGAACGAGATGTGCTATGAGCAGTTCATACTGTGTGGAATTGTTTTGCCGAGTGTCGCCGGTTTTGTTCACCAATACTACTGCACACCTTCGCTTACGCTAAGGTATCCGCACTAATACATAGAACAGATTTCTGTGCGTACACGTCCCGATACCGTTCAAAGTACCCTAATTAGGTAGTACTCCGCCTACGGTCCGGCGGCCAACATAGCATATCTCGTTATTCTAATATCTTTGGCTACAACCTACCCATGATCGATAAGTAATGAACCCCATTTATATGTAATGCACCTACCGAAATAGATCGATTTTTTAATGTGAACAGTCCCAACTACTCCAATTAATTGTCTAAAGAAGCGAAGCTAGCAGTCCACAATGGAGTGCTGGTACCTACCCTGATGTACGGAAGTGAGGCATGGAACTGGCAGAGAAAGGATTAAAGTAGACTGAATGCTGTAGAAATAGAGATCCGCAAAGAGTACAAGGCTGATGTAAGCGTAATGAGTAAGATCAAGAAAGGGACGCTTAGATGGTTTGGGGATGTAGAGCAAATGAGCGAAGAAAGGAGTGTAAGGAGAATATACGATGCAAATTTGAATGAGGAAGACTTTGCACGACAAAGTGAAACAGATACTTGAGTCGGGCCAAGTCTACTCTTGAGTCAGAATAATAGAAGAATATGCATGAGACGATGTATGAATGTGAATGAGGCAAGGAGTGTGTGCCAAGGCCGGGTTGTTTGGCGGTCCGTCCTCTCTGCCTACCCCTGCGGGGAAACGGCGTGATGGTTAGTTAGTTAGAAATTTACCGCATAAGAAATAAAATGTCCACCTTTGTGAAAGCAAAGGTTCTGACCGAAATTTGAAAAAAAAATTATGAATCTTTATGAATTATTCATTAATTATTTTTATAAGATACCACATAAAAGTGAGATGACGTTAACGTTTGTAATCCATTTGTCTAATAAAATAAGTGTGTTTTTTATATATTTTTTTTTATCTCAAAAAATATATTATACGTTTATTTCTAAAAATTAAATTTAACAGCATATTTCATCGTCTTAATATGTCTGAGACCTGAAGAGCTATTCAAGTAACGCATGTAACAGAAATAGAATGTACAACGATCCTCTTAGTTATTCCAGGACGATGATCTAACACCATATACATTAATTCTTTAATTTCTTTTCCGATTTTATGTCCGGGTTAAATCTTTCCCACAGGAAAAACTAAACCCTTCCACACACTTTTCCACAAATGATCATCTAGTCAATCAACATTATGCAAGTGCATTATATAAGCAAAATAAATACAAAACAATACAAGAACAACACGTCAACTCACCAGAGATCAAATGGGAAAATAATTCACCGACTCCGGATATTTTCATATCAGAGGGTTCGGCTCGGTAGAACTCCTAACAGAGCCTATAAATCCTACTGATCCCTCAACATAAATATTTTAAAAATCTTTCGTTATCCTACATGTATTTAAAATGACTGATTTTTGCATTTTTATATATATATATTTTTTTAATTAATTATTATCATTTTCTATGGTATTATTATTTTCCTTTCATTTGCGATTGCATGAACCGTTGTCATCGAATTATATACACCAGATTTAAGCTTCAATTTAATACACTTATTTATATTAAACTTATCTATTAGTCCGTATCTTATTGCTGATTACGATATAAATAACAACGTTATCTCACTACCAATCGAGTATTTATACAATATGACTAGTTTACACGTGCTCTATCGACTTTTTTATGTATGTACGTTATATAATATAATAATTAATATGCCTAATGAGATCTGCATATAATGTGTTTGTAATTTGATTTTATCCTTGAGGTTTTACGGGGATAATCTTGAAGAGTATGATTTACAAACACATTATTTAAAATTTAAATTTTGTTTTCATTATTTATAATAAGTACTTGAATATACTTCAAATAAAATAAATAAATAACTATCTGACGGCCTCCTTGGTCGAGAGGTAAGGCTCTCGACTAGCAAGCCGGAGGTCGCGGGTTCAAATCCCTTCGTGCGCAAGAAAATTTTATTTGATTAATTTGTCTTATTTCACAATTTACTCACTTAAAATAATATAAGCTATATTTTCAGCACGTTCCACAGTGTTCCATACTCTCAGTATCCACCACTCAGAATTGAAACGTTGCTTGAAATGGCTTTGGCCCTGTTTGATGACCATATCTGAATAGCCATGTACTTCCCACCTTCTACTTTCTCATCTCCTTCCCATCCCCACTACCTTCAGCCTCACAAATACTACAATTGAGGATATCATAGTATCATTGGCTCCAGAAGATTGGAAGCAATCGGAACTCTTGTGCGGTTTCACGTTTCGCAAAATATTTATATTTCATTGAAAAAAATATGTTTTTTGTTTGTCATTCTTGCACGTCGGAACGGAGCGACCTATGATTTTTACATAGGTATGGTTGGAGGACTGGGAAGTGACATGGTTACTTTTCATCCTGGAAAAACCTTGTTTTCCCATGGGATAATTCTTTGCACTGTTATTTCTCCTTAACTACCCTGCAGCCAAGTGGGGGAGTAGGCAGTACCCAAAATTACTATCCTCCTTATATTAGCTTAAATACTTGACATATCATTTTGGTATTTTACGTATTTCTGCGCAAATACATAAGTTACCATTAATATAATTGACTGTGAGTTCTATAGTTTAAAAGCCCATAAGACAGAAAAATGCATGGGGTCGTCGGAAGACCCACTTGATTACAGACGTTTTGTTTGGCATCTTGGCCTGTCAAGAGTTAATACCACGCAAACGATGCCGCGGGTCATTGCAAGTTGGTTATAAAAATTACTTTAAATGTACAACATCTGCTCTAGGAACTCCACCAACAGAGTTATTATTCGTGTAGGAGGGTGTTTCTCGAATAAAAACAAACGTTTAGAACCAGGTACAGAGTGCAATGTTAAGTGTGTCAATCTGTACCCTTGATCGAATTCACGTTATAATAATATTTATATAGTTGTGCTTTCTCCCGGGTTGGTTGTGACCCGCATCGTAACTGGAGTAGGAACATCTCGCCCCGGTTCAGTCCAGCCCCGGGGAACCGGCGTGAAGCATTAACCTCTCCCGATGGCCTATATCCAGGCGTTATTGCCCCATATTCGGGACGTTGGCGTTGTGCTCCTCAATTGGGACAGTGTGCCCCCATTTGTCCCGGCCTATTTTTGGAGGCCTGTTTGCCGACGAATTAGGTGCGATCGCGATGCAGGTTGCGTTCAATGCCCGTTCGCGCCGCAATTTTATGTTTACGAGCTAATAAATATTAAAAAATAAATGCCAATTTAAGTTTAATAAATTCAGCTTGTGGGGAATTTGAACATCGCTTCATCTCTTGTTTGTATATTAGAACATATGCATTGGCAACTCTGGTCCATATTCATCTTTGAACCGATGAAAATGTTTTAATGCTGTATTTTAAACACCGGTAAAATGTTTATCAGGTGCGGTCATGGATGCATTTATACACTTTGATTCAATACGATAACATTAGTCACGAGATGCTAACATTTTACCTAGTGTTCTTCAATGTTAAAAGCTGGTAATCTTAAGAATAAAATGCATCAGCCGGTCGAAAACAAAAACAGTCACGTCCATAGATTTGATGCGTTTTCGGGAGTCCCGAAATATTTTAACTTTAAATTTCTTTTAGCTGTTAAAACTAACTATAACAACTTAAAATAAACCATATAAAATAATTATTATATCACTCTCTGAATTCTTCTCACAGTCAGTTGTAATTTTGAAAATGACACTTAAATTCAAAACAAATATAAGTTTATTGAACCAGACCATTGACTAACCCACAATCAACCATTTTTTAAAATGTTGACACAGATCTTTTGCGTGTTCTTTTCAAATTTCGTTTTGAGAAAACAGAACAGAAAACTGCAATTTTCTTAAAGCCTTTAATTTCCATTAACGCTCGTTCTGATCACCTGTTTCACCACTCTGCGGAGCTTATTAAAAGCCATACAAAATGTAATTCTTAGTCGCTGACGTTAAAAGAGATATATGTTCTTAGTAAACTCTTGACCTTACATCCTTCGATCAGGCGGGGCTAATTATTGCATTTATATTACGATGGGTCATGACTCTTTTTATTAAGAGCGAGAGCCACGGTATATGCTCAATATTGTCCTACGGCTCAAAGAGTCAACTCAATTGAACGACGGCTCAATTGAACGGGAGCCGTGAGCTCAGAGCTTATTAACTAACAATGAAAATGCTGCGCCCGTCCGATACGGCTCCCACGGTACGGCTCCCTCGATACGGTTCCCCCGATACGGCTCCCAGCTCCCAGCGTAAGTGTATGGATGATCATATGACTCTTGATGCCATTACGCCGCCCCGTACCACGAGAAAAATAAGATGCTAGGTAGTTAGTAGTTGTATTTCCAAGTCCAAATGTCAAACTGTCTCTGAGTATGTAATAACAATTAATCCTTGGATAAATTTAATGACGCTATTTTTATAAAATGAATCCTAATAAAGAAGAGTAACTATTTGATTGAGCCGTGGTGTTGAGTCGTTCATCAAAAAGATCTAGTTCATTTGTGCGGCTCGTTAATGAATGACTCATCTCTAATTTAAATGCTTTCCTTCCCACAATATTCAGCTCATATAAATGGAAACGTGGGCGTCCGATAATACAAGCATTATTAGCATTCTATTTCTATTTCGCACTGCTATTTACGTAATTAGGTATGGTGGGAAGTAACCCCATCGAGTGACACAACCATCCCCGACTGCAGGAACAAATACTCTCATATTCTGATATGTATTAAATACTGGAGGGTGCTGCAAACATTTATATCGTTTCAATGGTGCAGGAAGAAGCAGGCCAAATCCATTCATTTGATGTTAATTTTAATGAATACAAAAACGTTAAAAATTCTGAATGTAGGTACTATAATAATGAATATGTAATCATTGAAAACCGACCGAGCTGATCCGTCCTTTCGGTCATATTTATGTGTATCTTACTTCGACTAATAACTACCAACATCATCTTCATTTTCTTATCGCATATTTTAATGGCTACCATCTCTATGTATGATTGCAAGATTTTTCCCGAATCAAATGCAATTTGGATAGTGTCTTGGATAAATATTTTTTTAAATAAATTATGTGCGACATCTATTGACTTTTGTTTTGGATGAATATATTTGATTTAATATTACAAATTGAGGTTTTACTTTTTTTTTTTTTTTTTCTGGAAGTGAGGCATGGAACTGGCAAAGAAAGGATGAAAGTAGATTGAATGCTGTTGAAATGAGATCCCTGAGGCGTATGTGTGGTAAAACCATGTATGATCGTGTGAGGAATGTGGATATCCGCAAAGAGTGCAAGGCTGATGTAAGCGTAATGAGTAAGATCAAGAAAGGGACGCTTAGATGGTTTGGGCATGTAGAGCGAATGAGCGAAGAAAGGAGTGTAAGGAGAGTATACGATGCAAATGTGAATGGTAGCAGAAGTCGGGGACGCCCGAGGAAGACATGGCATGACCAAGTGAATCAGATACTTGAGTCGGGCCATGTCAAGAGTCAGAACAATAGAAGAGTATGTATGAGACGATGTATGAATGTGAATGAGGCAAGGAGTGTGTGCCAAGACCGAGTTGTTTGGCGGCCCGTCCTCTCTGCCTACCCCTGCGGGGAAACGGCGTGATGGTTAGTTAGTTAGTTAGTTAAGTTTTACCAAAAAAAATTAAAATAAACTATAATAATTATTTAAAATCGCGTCATTCGGTGTTTTCATGTTAACGAAAAAATGTTTTCCACTTTATTTGATTTCTACATTTTATTTTATACTTTTTAAACCGCCCAGCCACGACTTCTGTTTTATTTTATCTTTTTTTATTGGAGAAAACACAGATACAGGCAGTAATAAACATGACAAAAAAAATATTTGGAGATTCGCCTGCATCCTAACTATTTCTATCCACTCCTCTTTATAGAACACACCTTCGCTTGAATATACGAGCAAACAACAACTATTATAATATTCAAGTGAACAGGTTGACTGTTTGGTCTATATATAGAAGAAGTTACATTTTCTTTTGGCTGGGATTATGCCCGAATCCAGGACCGCTTCCAGAAGTTTTCGTTCTGTTCAACTTAATTTTAACGTTAGCCAAAATTTAAACAAGTGTATACGGAAAGCTAGGAAAATATGTTAGGTGTAATATTATGGTTTGCGTACTTGCATAATGCTTAAGTTTATACCCTTTCTTTTATATCTCGCGTATCTGCCTTTGACAAAACACAATTTTATTGATTTTAATAAAGAAAACGTTAAAAAATTTGGGAAAAATATAAAATGTGTTTTGTGCATATTCAGTTATATAGTAGACTAACTGAACTCACGGGCGTTGCTCGGACTTACAGAGTTTTTAGAAATATAATGTAGACAGTGACCTTCCTCTTGTTTTGAAGGTCAAGTGTGCAAATTTTCATCAACCTCGGTATAAAACTGTAGATTTGTACACAAATTAAATCCACGCCGGCCTCCCGACTTTATGAAGAAGATATTCAAATAATGTTTTATTTTGTGGAATATTCTTTCAGAATCTAAAAGTTGTTTTTGGTTTTGATTTTATATACGCAATAATATTAGTATTAAATTTACACAAAAAAACAGTTTATTTATAAACAAATTCTGCTCTGTAATTATTTGATAATGCCTTCAGAAAGCGAAACAACTGATACGCGTAGTAATAATGATACAGTATTTTTTTAATAATTAAACTGTTTTTTGTAAATTTAATAATAATATTATTCAATATATAAAAGAAAAACAAAAAATCAAAATGGAGTTCTACAAATTAAACTTCATAACAATAAAAAATCTATTTGATTGAAATGATTTTTTCTTTATTATTTACAAAATCTTAACATAGTCATGCACTCTACACTTATCTTCCATTCTCATTCTCCCATGTCCTTCAGTCTTACAACGTTCTCCAGTAAGAAAAACTTAAACGCAACCGGACAGTAAAAAAATTGTTTAATTATTTTGTTATTAAAGTAAAAAGTATTTTCAAATTGTATTGCAGTAAACAATTTCCAATCCAGCCCTGATATCCGAGCAGGTTTGCGGGTAGGTCCCGGCTGCCCCTTGAGCTAAAAATAGAGTATCGAGTGCACCCTTGCCCCAGTTTCCGCCCATCCCCCAACTCCCCCCTCCCCCACCCCACCGCAACTCGGCATGGGTAATGGGTAAAGCAAGTTGCTTCTGGCCCACTCACTTAGAGGGATGCCCGCTTGCCTATAAATACACTTTATGTTGTTCGATAAGTCGGGGCATGTTGCAGTATTAATAGATCTTATTACATTCCGGGGCTGGAAGTTACCTTATTTAATACACAAACCTTGTACGTCATTAACAGCGCGGCGTAGTCGTGACGATTTTTACATAATACATCAAAAGAAGTCTTGTTTGTAAAGAAAATTATCAAATGTTGTATTTGTGGAAAGTAATTCGTTACGCACTCTCGTAGTCTCGTATCAACAGTATTTTAAAAGAGGTTTAAATTTTAAAAAAATTATACTTTATTTGCGTGATATACATTCTTCATACGTTTATAGTTGACAGTGTCAGTAATTTTTATATCAGTAACCAATGAAATGACAACATTCAAAACTTTAAGATCAAAATAAAAAAATACGTAACATTAAAATATAAACACTTGAATTTTAACTTTGAAATTTGATTAATTGTTCAAATTTTGTGGAAAAACACGTCCTAAAGGTATCAATAGAAACAAAACAAAAAATATTTATTCGATGAAATTTCTTTAAAAGCGAAGTCGTACAATTACGCAGATCGACATACTCAGCTATACAGTTGAAAAATTATTATAATAATTGGATAATTTATGTAGCGCCGTTTTTGTGAAAAATCACCTCAAGGGCTCTGTCCAATTTATTACCGGTTCCTAGGCTCTATCTAATTTTATTATTTACAAACAGATACAGAACAACATATTTGCTTTTATTATGTAGAGCACGTGCGGTTGCGAAAAATCTTTAGTTTGAAAAAAATTGTTATATGTACTGAAGATACAATTATGTCAATCTGATACGATTTTAATAAAGAGCTTGAATCTTATACTGAAATCCCTTCAAATATTCATTTTTTTATGATATTACTAACTTAATTACCCGGCTTCTTTCTACATTGTGATTCAAACATAATTATATTAAAAAAAACATTTTATCGTCAACAATGGATATTTCAGAGCTCGCCAGCTCATGATGAATAAGTATAACAATGGGATCTGAAAAACAAACCAGCAAATCTTTACCATATCTTTGAAAATTTCTCAATCTTCTATTTCTAAAAATCAAACAAAGAAAAACCGCGGCGCGCGTCTTTACCATTTTATCGAACGAACGAATTTGAAATTCGAATCTCACTTCCCGGTCGGAAGTGCAACCCCCCTCCCCCCTTCCCGACCACCGCAACTCCTCCCGGTGCAATGTATAAATGTCAAGTGTTTTATGGCTGCCAGACTTATAAATAGTCGGCCGCTCCACAGTGAGCCGTTTATTAGGTCATTCCGCTGTTGCTAATACTCTGCACTGTGAAAGGTATCCCTGGGAAGGTACTTACACACTGGGGTAAACACAATAACCATAGGTACCTTCCATTGATTTGTTTTTTTCACTAAAATTTATTTATTATGTTTTCAAACATGTCTGTCCGCAACCTTAATAACTGCTGGATAAAAAAATATCTATATATTAATTAGGCGTCACCAATGGCATATTAAAATATCGCGGGTAGATACTTATATATGCACGAGTAATGGCTTCTTTACTCACTGTACCATCTGTATGATTACATGACAAAATTACACACGGATGGAATTACGCATGGACAAAACTATACTTGAAGAAAATTTCACCTACTTAAATAATACTTACAGGAATAAAACATCAAAAAAACTTATCTATTTTTATTTCATAATTTATTTAGCCCTCATTTACACCTATTCAGAACAGACGTTTTAAACGTGTATAATTTAAGTAGATGTACACATACGTCAAAAAACGTAACTTTTTATAAAACATGAAATTTGTTTAGCATTTATTGAAACCTATCAAATATGTAATTCCGGTAATGTATAAACGAAACCTAAGCTTACTTTTTTTTCAAAGTGAAATCTATCTGTCCCTTTCTTAAACCTATTAAAAAACAGATGTGTGTAATCCTAAAGACGTGTGTAATCCTAGTAGGTTTATTCTCTCTTTTTGTAGTTTCGTCCTATGTAATTCCGTCCGTGTGTAATTCTGGCAGTGAAATTGAATTGGTACGTGAAATCTACGCTTGTGTAATTTCGTCTTGACACCCATTTGTATGATCCCATACGGAGTATTATATGGTAAGGATCATCCGGATCTGCAAACATTACGCACCATTATTTGCACAGGTGTGTTAATGTAAAGTGAGCGGAAGTGGATTCGAATTGCTGATATATTAGGAGATATAAATAGGACTTTTCTCATCTCGCGTGAAGTGAGTTCAAAGCATACACAAAGTTTCACAGAATTTAAACAATTCATCAAATTTCAAAATTAAAATTCAAGTTCTGTGAAAGTCCTATAAAAATTCTGTTACTTTCCAAGTATTGTGAATCAATCTGATCGTGATGGAACAATAACGAAATTTGAATAGAACTTTTACAGAATTCGAATTTCAAAAGTCAATGTCACAACCCGTTTTTAATTTATCAACCCTTTTTTATTAATTTTGAGTTTGATATTTGTTTTTTAGACTTTTAATATAGTTGAATAATATTTCATGATATATTTTATTTTTTATTTTTCAGATGAGCTCATAATTTAAAGAATTATTCGAAATGTTAATTAATAATAAATCAATATTTTGAGAAACAGGATTAACCATAAAATAAACATTCTGTTTTATCAGGCCGTTGAAGAAATCAGCCGATAAAATTGTGTTGTGGGCATATCCATATGCCCGAAGTACCTATGTTAAATTTTCCCTTAAATCTAATGAATGTGAGCAAACTTTTTTTAAATATCGAAATTCTTTCTTGAACATAATACAAACAATTTGATTGGCTTGATTACTTTATATGAAAATATAGACGTAGGAGTCGAAAGGTCTTATGCGAATGATAACCGTTTTTTTTCCTAATTGGTATAAATAGATATCTCTTCTATACCACCCCGGAGACGAGCTATATCATTTATCATTAGTTACGTCATTGATGCGATTGACAATTGAGACTTCCAATTGACGACGGGGGGAATGATATGTGTTTTGATTGAGCGTATAGTATATGTCACAGACAAGAGCCATTGTCACAGTTTAATGGTCATTTCGCTGTGCGATTGATAATCGTTCGCTCAATTGTTCTATCTATCGAGCCCTTTTAAATTTAGTTGCCTTACATCGCGATTGTCTAGAGTTATGGAAAGTAAATAAAAATGTTCAGGTTTTTTATGTGTTTAGTGAAACCGGCAAGCCTTATTTAGAAAAAATGTAATGATTTGACTTTTTAACTATTATAAATTTTCATTGACAAGTTTTTTATCATCAATCCAAATAATTCTAGGCTTTCTGGCCTCTTTCACGAGCTCCTTTCTCCGCTGACTCGAGTCACTGTCCATTATTTTATAGTTACCTTGCGTTCTGCAGGTTTCCTATCAATGTTCCGCGCGGAGAATAATGACTATTGCTAATTTATTAAGAATCTCTTCAAATTATTGGCAATCCGGTTAAAAACGTGATTGCAAGTCGTTTCCTGATAAACTTTTAGTAAATTCTTAATAATATCTAAGCACGTGTTCATGCACCTGCGTTTTCTTGATAATATATAATGACGACATGTGAAAATGTTTTTATGAACACGTGTTCCGACATCGTGATAATAAATTGGTATTTTACTAAAAGTTTATCAGGAAACCTATCAATTCATTCGTTAGGGTTTTGAAATCTCGTTTTTAACCGGATGACGAATAATTTGAAGAGATTTTTAATAAATTAGTAATATTTTTTTATCAGTAATTTTTCTACGTGCATACTTTTCGTTGATCTGTCTCAACACTCTCGAGGACGTTTCCACTGGGGTAGGTACTTCGTACAATTTTTTTCTTCACATCTCGGCGATGATGTATGGTTTGAATTTTTTTAAAGTTTATTGCAATGTCAATTCCATATTCCATAGAAGTCATAAATATAAAAATAACCTCAAGGTTACCACACCTTACATTTATTATAATGTACGTTCACAATAACTTGTTACAAAAACAAAGCAATAAGACGTACTGACGCAGATACCCATGCGCCGCCGTAACGTGTAATATAATATCTTATATTGAAAGCTCGCTATATAATTCACGTTATCAAACCAATAATAATACATCTGTCTGCGTCATTCCTCCCGTAAATAAATATTAATCTAATATTATAATGGCCATGTATTAAAGAGGCTTTACGTGTACCACGTGTGTGTTTCCACGTGAGACTGTTGATGTCTGACGTATCCGTTTGTTTACTTAACGAACACATCACTCTGGACTTGCACTGGACGTGTGAGCTATTGAGCTGTGCTTTATTACCTCAGTAGGGGGGTGTTTTGTAGGCGTGTAACAAATCAGGTAACTATGTGAATAAGGGTGGGTGGAACCGCCTAGCCATATAAATATACCTACCCCAAAATCAGAAAAGCACTTTCTGGTTGTCTGAATAAGGAGCGTCGAACGGTAAGCTCTTGTGTTATGAAATTTACAAACATTTTTCTTTTTATTATTTTTTTTTAAATTTCTATATTTAACAATATGTCCTAATTTACTCCAAACCGTCCGTTCTAGGATTTTTTATTACTTATAAAAGCAGGCACCAATCATTCAATTATTATATCATTTTAAAAACCACAAGTAAAGTTATACCAACACTACCCCATATTTCAATATACAAATCTATTTTATTTATTAAAATATATGTTTTCTTCTAAATTCTATTAAAAAATGTGTACCAAAAGATTTGAATATAAATAGCACGCTTTGTAATGTGAAGCCTTAAACTTCCCGCGAGTGTTGCCACATCATATTACGGAATTAACGTCGGTAGCTACTTTTTGTTTGAAACAATAGAAAACAATCCGTATTAAATTTTCGCCGCTTTAAATTCCCACCAGCGTTGAAATCTTATTTTCGTGTATTATGTACGCGGAATTATTTCCGCGCTGGGAGAGGCCGGGACTCCCCCCTCCCCCTTCTAAACACCGGAGAACCACCCACCACCAACCCTGAGGAAGGTGGGGAAATAGGTAGGTACCCCCCGCTCTATAAATAAGTCAGCTGTTCTATTTCGGGACTGGCAGCTAGTGGGAGTCATGGCAACGGAAAACTACCCCCAACTCCCCCTACCCTCTTGTGTCCCAGACTCCCCCTTTCGTTATTACAGTGGGGTAGGCCTGGGTGGGTGGGGTTGATTGGGGGGAGGGTGGCATTAAATGTAAAGCCTCTTGCTTATTGCGCCGTTTCGTAACGTTGTATGTATGCGTACGTATTTATTTTTTCACTTTTCAATAGTTAGCAGTCTCTTGAATAGAAGCTTAAAGCTTACACGGGTGTCTGTCTATAATATGTTAATGTAGTGTTTGCAGTGCTAAAACATTTGCTTATATTTTTGATGGGAATTATTTCTGATTTTTAAAATTGATTTTGCTGATTACCCATGGTTTAACGCAAATTTAATACTCAGCATTGTGTTACCCTTCGAGCCTCTAGCGTGTTGATCGTTACATTACAAAATTTGATTATTAGAAATAAACGCATAATTTTTCTTTAATATTAAAATTTTGATAGAAAAAAATGGCTGACCGTACGTTTTTCCTACTAAAATTACTGATAAAGAAGAAAAACACACATTTTGTTGGACAAATGTGTAATAAACATTACTGTAACTTCATTTTTAGTCGTTTCTTACAAAAAGAATTAATAAAAATTCATAAGGTTTCATACTGTTTTTCTCAAATTGCAGTCGTAACATTTGGTTTCATGGAGATGTACATTTTAATTATTCTGTGGTGAACTTTTATATTTGAATATAAATATCTATAAATCTATATATGGATGAGCTGTTCCGAAAAGCGAACAAATCGATTCTAGCCGTTGGTTCCTAAAACCGAACAAATTAGCCTGAGGAGTTATATATCATTTCAAGGATCGTTCTACAAAATAATTTTTAAATTATGGCAAAGGATTTTTAATCTTTAGTGAAACATCACCAATTTGTAAAGTTCGCATTATTTACTGTTGATTAAATGATTCCGATTTATAGAAAAAGGTTTAAGACAAAAAAACTTAATAAAATTTAATAATAGGTAACAAAATATGATAATTAACTAACAACGTTTTGTGTATAAGATAAAATAAATTGTGTTAAAATTAATTTAAGACATTAATCTACTTCCAAAAACTCGAAAAACATTTTCAACTAATTTGGTTAGTTTTATTTAACTTCTCTTAATGATTTTTTGTGATTCAACTTTTGATTCTGTACAACTATAGAGCGTTAGTTTCTTTTTGAAAATATTTGCATGTATATAAAAATTAATGTATAAGTTTAAAGTATCCACCCGAGTAACCCTCTCAATTCTACTCAACATTATTAAATTAAAAAATGGTTTAAAATTACCAATATCAGCTATTGGCATGTTCTGCAAAATAGCACAAAACTCGCGATAAAAACTAAAATAAATCTAAAAACTACAACTATTAGTAATTTAACTACTTGCTATTGAGGCGATGGACGGTATATTCGTTATGATACTTCTTCATTTAGAGGTCTTTTACGACATGCTACCATAAATCCGCAATATACATAAATTAATCAATGCGATTAATTTTAAAAGCACCGATCGCTAATCGACCATCAATGACGGCCGCCAGATGTTGCCAGGTACCAGTTACCGGTGTTGCCACTCACTTAATAATTAATAATTTTGGATTAGATTCCGTCATGTAATATTTCAAATTCTGGCGGCTATACAGAATGTTTGAAAATCGAACGTTTTAGTCAATAATTATTTTTAAACTTTTTGAACCTCTTGAAAAACTGTTCGAAATTATAAAGTACCTACCTGCGTTTTTCCACGAGGTGGTTACCTACAAGTGTCGTTTATTTATGAAAAATTGTAACAATTTACATTGATCTATCTACGGTATGCCTGTGAAGAGTAGTGTTGTGATTTACCAACAACTTGGTACTTAGTGATATACAAACTCATCTGTGCGTCCCAGGGTCGTCGCCACTATTATATATTAGTGCAAGAATAAAACAGTTTTTTTCGTTAGTTTCTCTTTTTCCTATTATTTTATTCATTATGTCCTACTTTGGCTACCTGCAAACATGAGTTTGTAGATCTGTATATTATTAGTTGACGACTTGACAGCGGCTTTAAATAAGACTTGGGGGCTCTCGTCGTAGTTCGCTGCCATTTGCATTCCGATCCACAAATAATTCAACTACGTATTAATTCTTGTAATGAAAATCGCACAGGACGTCTCCTCTTAGCAGCACGATAAGGGCTTACGAATGAAGTAGTCTAATAGAGACAGAAGTTGCTATGGAGCTCTCAGCGGCAGCAGGTCCAAATCATTTTTTTTTTTAAATCCACTGCGTTTTTACGAAAATCTTTAAATTCAACTGTGTCTACAAGTACCTACCGAATATACCGGTGTAGATCTTGCAATTAGTTTTAAGTACTCCGCTCGTATTCAGAGTTGTTCAACCTTAGGCTTTAGGCTTGTTTTATATTATCTTTGGGCCTTAGGCTGTTTTCTAGTTATGACCAGATAATTGGGTTTTTACAGTATGACAGTTTTGTATAATTAGACACCTATTTACGTTTAGAGCCTTCTCATTTTCACTGAAATTTCGATCAGCTGTTGTAAAACGTGGTATTTTATTACATGGTCGAGATAAAGAAGATACTAATGAATGCCTAATTCTTATTCAACTAAAAAAAATTAAAAACATAACAGACTAATAATAAATACCTACTTTTGTTTCTCGTGATAAAAACATGCCGTTCGAACTCTCGTAACGTTAAGCCCCCGCATTCCGAATTTCTACCGATTTATTACATATTTCTCTTGGAAACGTGTTTTTAAGTTCCTAAAAAAATATAAATGTGGTATTTGAAGAAAATATCTGTACATTTGTAGAGTCGAAACAGTAATTATATGAAATTTTCTTTGTATGAAAAAATTGCAAAGTATGCTCCGAAAATTAATAAAAACACGTTTTGTTCTGTTATTTAACATTTCACAGGTATGAAAAAATTCACAGTTCTTCCATGCAACCTTTTTGTCGAGAGATGTTTGCGTGAATGAGTCGTGTTTTATTAAGATATTTTCACAATTTTCGCTTAATTATTACCGTTTCTTTTTTAATATTATCGCACTCCTCTAACTTTCGTATTTAGATAATCTCCCTTTCAAATCATATTCTTCTTCTTTTCAAACGCTTACTATGTAGCCTTAAAAGTTCCAATTTTTTTGTAACTTTTTTGTATGATTAAAACGGGACACCATGTTAACATTATTACAATTATAATAATAATCTAAAGCCATCGGCCAAATTTCGCCACATCGCATCGGGGCCCGCCAATATCTCAGGCTCACGGACACATCGGCGCGCTGCACGCCGTTTTCCGCTATTTTTAATCTGCAATTTTAAATTTAAACGCGGGCATTTGTTTTATTGCCAAGAAAAAGCAAGTGGCTATTGTTAGACGCCCGCCGCCATATTGTATTATATTTATATAGGTTTTTTCTTGACTACGTATTATAATATCGTGATTATAATATTAGCCGCGATTGGCAGATTAGGCACACGCCAAAAATGGCAATGTAAAAAAATTCAGACTGAAAATAGAATCGAATCGATATACTCACTAGTATTTTTTGTTTGAACAAATCGACTGGTTTTTTTTTCATAACTTCTAAACATTAGCTAAACATGATTTGATTACCTGCTGTATATTCTTTTTTGCTACCTCTGCATTTCGGGTTACGTATTGCAAATTGGTGGGTAGGTGTTATCCGGACTCACCCAATTTAAAATTGCATAACAAACAGAATGGCGTTTTGTTTTATTTTTTGAATTCTTAGTTATTTCAAGGCTCATTGTTATGTTAAAAATAGCCGCATTAATCTAGGAATAACTAACAAAAAAACTGTACATTTCAGGTTTCATTGCGCCAGAGCTCACCTTTCAAGAGTTTTTGATGCTTCAGTCCACCGTGGTATCGATCAAATTATTGTAATCCATCATTGATTTTCATTTGATTTATTGCACCAATAGATTGATTTATGGTCTCTAAAATGAAAAACGAAATATTTTTAATATTTCGTTTCTGAAAGAAATCGATCATTTCGAAATTAATGTCGATTATCATTGTATGTCCGTCACTAGCTGTCGAAGAATGGTCCTATCTCCCGAATCAATAATATTCACTTAACTCTGACTCAGTTACAATGAATTCATTAAATAGCCATAGAACGACCCCGCAAGATTATGTCAATATGTATTACGATATTAATATCTCCGACTTGAAAATAATAATGTCATAAATAAAATATGATGACACGAAGCGCGAAGTTGGCCATGAATCCGCCACTGCAGATGGCGCGGCAGTCGCTCTAGCGGAGCAGCCGCGAACTATTCCTGAACCCGTTCTATTTTATTCGAATAATCCCCCGCGTTGGCACTTTCTTTTTCTTCCCAAAATAGTCGTGTGATTTTGGCGGGGTGTGACCGCGCCACGTTCCTTCGAGGGTTGCCAGTATGTTAAATTGATTTTTAAGGCGACATAAGACTAATAACGGGAATTCGCTCACATTTTAATTATTTCTTATGAACGTATTACTAAAATCTCAAATGTTTCTAGAGGGATCCCTATGGATGTAAGTTATTTATATTTAAGATTAATCAAAACAGGACCTTACCATTAAAATAATTTATGTAAAAGGGTTTGAAATTTATATAATTATTTTTTTAACTTTAAAAATAGTCGTGGGCGCCAGATTTTGTTTTTCTAGACGATGAATTAGTAACCTCCCGGGAGATATTTTTAGGAACATTTTAGTTATTCGTTCATCACAAATAATTAAAATTAACCCCACGGAAAAATCAATTTTCCAGGCCTGCTAGGGCAAAGTCGACCGTGGGTCCGTCTATTACGCCGGGCTTCGCGCCGAATATTGTTTTTACACGACTTCATCACTTATGTCGTTAAGATGCCCACTTTATTTTAGAGATTTGATAGTGCAAATTCAACCACATGTCTGTCCAATACACAGGGCCGCGCGTCGCATATTTTTATTCTACTAGTTGTTTGTTACACGTAAACAATCACGGTATGTTGGTAGATAATTTCACTTCCCAAAAAATGAAAACTGTAAAAACTGAGAAATTTAATTTTTTTAATTATTTATTACGTAATATGATAACCATAAATAATTGTATAATTCCCAAATTATAATGTTTAACTACGGTAAAATTAATACCATCGAACAATCATAAAAAAGTGTTACAATTGATATCTTAGCTCACTCTGCACGGTTGGCCAACGTTTTGAGGCGGGTTAGAAAACAATTACATTTAAAAATATCTTTTTGGAAGGGAGTTATAGCGGCATATCGTATGTGGGTGAAAACCATACCATCTCTCCCAACCAGTGGCGGCGCGTGACTTTTGGGCGTAATATTACAAAAAATGACATTATTGATGTTGCTATAGCCGAAAATGTTATCTTTTTTTTCGAAAATTATGATTTTTGTATGAAGATTTTCAGGAAATCCGTGCAGCGCATGGCCAAACTGAAATAACCTGAAAATCATCAAACAAAAAATCTAATTTTCTAAATAAAAGTAAAAAATCGTTTTGGACTAAACAACACCAAAAATGACGAATTTTTCAAACTTAGCACTCAAACACTCAAACTCAAAAGTATACACTTAAAAGTCACAAGCCGCCACTGCTTCAACCTGCCTCTTTTCCTCTCTCTCTCTTCTGACCTTTTCCTTCCCCTACCGCATTTTCTTTCTCATCGCAAATTACACTAGTCTGGGGTTGCCATAATCTTACATGCAGTCGACTGTTCGTAATCAAACATGAATCCATTTATTCTGGATATTTTTATTTTATTTACGAACTATCGTTATAAAAATACGACTGAATCTCCCAGTGAGACAAGTAAATAAAAAAATATTGTTATTTTTGCTATCAAGATATATAAAGAAAAAAATGTTAGTAATCTCTCTGCTTAGACAGGTACCTACCGCTATTCTTTTTTAAACCAAAATGGCGTGGTCTTTCTAAAAAAAATGGTTCCTACCGAAGTGACTTATCTATGTTAATAATTCGTGTTTCCCGAACGCATTGCATTCGCCCACCATCGAAAAAATCTATTTCAGATTCAACGCGCCTAGAATTGTTATTATGAAATGAAATAACAGCTTAATGTTATTTTTACTGCCGCCATTTACATATATGTAAAACATAATATGCCGCGTCACAATCGCAACTGTTTTCGATTTCTGAATAGAAATATTATAGGTTAAGTTATTTCAAACTCCATCACATTATTTGATGACCGTCTGCGCCATTTTGATTTTCTTACATTTGAACGGTACCCGATAAACGCCGATTGTGGATCTGTTTCAGCTTTTTATCAACTTTAACTAATTAAAATTGATTATATCAATAATTGAACCGTGCTGAGAATCGAGGGATAGGAAATCAAATTTGTGCTCGGAGTAAATTACTGCTATAAAATATTACTAATTTATTAAAATTCTGGTCTAATTATTCGTATTCCCGTTAAAAACGGGACTGCAGGCCTTTGATGAATGTCTGGAGCAAGTGACATTATGGTATCCCCATTTGGGGTATGTTGTGAGGCTGAAGGTAGTGGAGAGGGGACGGAGATATTGAAGAGGAAGGTGGGGGAGTGCCTGGCTATTCAGATCTAGTTACCGAACACGGCTAAAGCCATTTCAAGTAACGTTTCAACTCTGAATGATGGTCTTACACCAGGGCGATACTGAGAGTAGTATTCTCCACTATGGAACGTGCCTCAAGAATATTACAAATTAATCAATTGTGAAATAACAAAAAACTATGAAATTATATTTACTTGCGCACGCCGGGTTTTTTTTCTCTTTTTTATTCCTTTATTTTTCCCATTTTTTACATTAATTACATACAATATCATATAAATCAATACTAATAATGGGAACCCACTAAGGCGCAGCCTGTGCTTGGGTAATATATTTAAGTTATTATATTATTGTACCTAGAAATAAACAAACTGTGGGCATATAAAACGAAAACAAGATTACATTTTGTCAAAAAGTGTTTACAATAGTGTATAGTGAAGTTATAAGTGTTTAGTGTAATATATGGTGAATATTTTATGAGAAACATAAATTGATACAAATTAAATAAAAAAAAAGTGTCAACTTCTGTATCAAAAAGCCATAATTTTAACTCTTTTAAATATTGAGGAAGTTTAGTAATCACCTGAATATTTTTCGGTAAAAGATTGAAAGTACGAGGTCCAATGAAACTGCAGTGTGTTTGCATTTGTTTTGTGTTCGTTTGGGGAGTATAAAATACATTATTATTTCTAGTGTTGATTCTGTTTTCATTTATTTAGAATTTATTTTTGTTTTTAAAGATGTATTTATTGCTTGTATTATATAATTGTATTGCTTTTACACTTTTGTATACGGGAACTAAAATTATAGAATTTTCCATTTGTACTTTTTTTCTAACATGGACAAAGGATTAGTATCAGTTAACCGAGCACAGCGAAGTCCTGTTATAACTTGAGCACTCTTGATTTGTCTTGTCTGTTCGTCTCTCTGTATTTTTTGTGCCTTCGTTGTGGCCGGTCAATCCTGTCAAGATGGTAGCCGTGTTGGATAGTACCTTTTTACTGCGCCAGAGTTCGCATGAGCGTTACGAGCTGTCAAATCGAAATAATCAACATTACGCGATGTCGTTTGCAAAAATAGTGTTATCACCGAATAAACAAAATTGCTCTTATGGTAAAGTTTTCACTAATCGTTTAAATGGACTTGAAAAATCGGCGTGATTTCGCCATTTTCAGGATAAAATTATTTAATTATATTTATATTATACTCCTATGTACATAATAATTTAGTGGAACAGTAATCAATAGTAAAATTTTCTAACCTTAACTGTCATCATTACTGAGGTATGTTATTGTAGCCTTCTTCTAACTATATTCCGTGCAGTTGAGCACATCTATGATTTCTGCGAAAGTATTGCCAACTGCATGCAATCTAGGTACAAGCGATTATTTAGATTTCTCAGTCCTGATATTATTGTTGAGTTAGTTAGTATGTTGAAAGTGATTACACTCGGTAAATCATGGCTGTAAAAAAAATCTATTAATATTTTTTTAAATAAAAGTTGTAACATTTGAGAATTTTTAATAATTTTAATTCTTTCATCAAGTGGTTGTAATTTAAGGTTTCTATTGGTAGACCGAGTTTATTTTTAAATATTATTTTTTTTAATAGAATAGAAGTGAATTTTAAAGTGAGGGGATCAGGGTATCGATATTCTAATCCAGGCCGCTTGCAATCGCCGTCGAAAGTACATACATTGGTCGACGTTCGTATTCTTGAGTCTCGTCGAAGGTACATTACCTACATAGGCCAAACGTCAAAAGTCATCCCACTCGAACAACTAGTGGGTCGAACCATTGTGTGTTCGAAAGAAATGACTTCGTCGAGAATCGAGGCCCAGATAGAATAATTACATTTTACTTGACTTTGAACTTACGAAGAATACGAGATTTTAATGTTGATATGTTTTTCTTAAGTCTCTGCCATTACGGAGAATAAAGCCAAGCATTTATAATCTTGTATTTGTTTGTTACTGTATTGATAAATGTTATCTATACTTCGTATGTGTTTCTATATGCACGTAGAAAACTTACTGATTTGAAATATCGTTAATTTATTAAAAATCTTGTCAAATTATTCGTTTTCCTGGCGGCCTTAATTATTAACGAATGATTTGAAAAATTTCATTAAAAAACTATCAGTAAAGTATGTACAAATATGTTAGGAGGAAGTCGGAACACCTGCTCTTCAGAATAATGATAGTTTCGCATCTCCTCCATTATATTTATTCGGATAAGGGCACCTGCGTGAACACGTGTTCTGATATATTCTGAATGACCAATATTTCCCGTAATTACCCCTTCCACTTTGTCCACATCTCCCTCAAACACTTAACATTTTTGTATTTATATGTCAATATTTTGTGTAGTAGATCAGTTTTAAATATTCTCCTGACGAAGGAAGGGATCTTCCGAAACCGGTAGAGTGAAAATAAAACTATAGTGATCAAAAAAAAATTTATGTGTTTTTATTATAGACCAATATTTTATTTGGAAATGATCATGCAGTCACTTTTCATGAAAGTAGCATAGATAAGTTGCGATTCGCCACTCGTACTTCCGTTAATATGAGTCGGTTTTATAAATAGACAACCTTATAATATTATTTAATCCACATGTACCGAGGAGTACCTACCCATTTCCCGGGAAGTGGAAGCGTGTTTGGTTTAAGTCTATATTTAGTTTCACGTTCATAACAGCCATGGAAGTAGCTCTACTTCCATGATAGCAGCCGATTGCTCATTTCCATTAGCCAACCTTCAATAATAATGATACGTAATATATTATGGCTGTCATTTCAATGTTCAGCAGGTTTTGGTCAGATCTAAAATGTTTTCTGTCTGCAAATACAGTCAGTTGAGCAGACACTTTTGGTCAGCAAGTAAAACAAGGTTGATCAGCAAGTAATATCAACCCCTAACCTAACATAAACCTTTTCACCACCGACAAAAACATTGTATGGTGACCAAATGATTCAATAACCTAACTTTACCTTTTTCACCGCCGACAAAAACATTGTATGATGACCAAATGATTTAATAACTTAACCTAATGAATGATTTAATAACCTAACCTTACCTTACCCTTTTGACCGCCGATAAAAACATTTTTTGATGACTAAATGATTTAATATCCTAACCTAACCCTTTTCACCGCCGACAAAAATATTGTTTGATGACTAAATGATTTAATAACCTAACCTAACCTAACCCTTTTCATCCCCGACAAAAACATTGTATGATCACTAATTGATTTAATAACCTGATCTAATCCTTTTCACCGCCGACAAAAACATTGTATGATGACTAATTGATTTTATAACCTAACCCTTTTCATCGCCGACAAAAACATTGTATGATCATTAATTGATTTAATAACCTGATCTAACCCTTTTCACCGCCGACAAAAACATTGTATGATGACTAATTGATTTAATAACCTAACCCTTTTCATCGCCGACAGCAACATTGCTAACCCAAAAATTAAATGGCGATCTTTATAATTACTTGTCATATAAATTCATAATAATGGATAATGTTTGAGCATTATTTTTAATCTTTTAATTTCCCGATTGACGCCGGGTGTGCCTGACTTTTCTTGTGTCCACACGGAGTAAAATGAGTATTGCTGATTTATTAAAAAAATCTCTTCAAATTGTCGGTAATCCCATTAAAAACAGGACTGCAAGGCTGGTTCCTGGTAAACTTTTAGTAAATTCGTGATAATGTCGAAACACGTGCTCATGCATCTGCGTTTTTTTAAATAATATACAATGTCGAAATGCGAAAATGTTAGGATTTTTATCAACACGTGTTCCGACATCCTTAAAATACATTGGTATTTTACTAAAACTTTATCAGGAAATCTATCAATTCATTTGTTAGCGACCTGCAATCCTGTTTTTAACCAGATTACGAATAATTTGAAGAGGTTTTTAATAAATCAGCAATATGTTTTATCAGTTAGTTTGCTCCGTGCAGAGAGGCAGTACGAGCTAGGGAATATTCATCGTATTACATAAAACATTGTTTGCTGGTCGCTAAAAATAGTTAAAATCAATACACGCTTCAGCCAAATTTCTATCTAGATTCTATCGGGAGTTTTTCTGTAGATGTTTTATTACCGGAGCATATTTTACTTTGGTCGATATTTGGACACCAAACACAGTGGAAGAGATGCTTCAAGTGTCTACTTGATGGAAGAGCACTGTTTAAAATAGAAAAATAGCTTGAAATGTCTTTGACCGTGTTTTGTGACCAATTCTAAATAAAGTCTTCCCCTATCTGATCTTCTTCCCTTCACCACTACCTTCAGCTTCACAACATACCCCATTTGGGGATGCCGTAGCCTCGCTGACTCCAGTTTGATGCTTGAATGCGTAGCGATGCTTATCATTTGGGGATGCCGTAGCCTCGCTGACTCCAGTTTGATGCTTGAATGCGTAGCAATGCTTATCATTTGGGGATGCCGTAGCCTCGCTGACTCCAGTTTGATGCTTGAATGCGTAGCGATGCTTATCATTTGGGGATGCCGTAGCCTCGCTGACTCCAGTTTGATGCTTGAATGCGTAGCGACGCTTATTGACGGCCGGCGTGGTCTAGTGGTATACGCTTTTGACTACAGATCCGAAGGTCGCGGGTTCGAACCCGGCGTGCGCAAATAAATTTTATTTGATTAATTTGTGTTATTTACAAATTAATCAAATTAATTAATTTAAAATAATATATAGTATATTTGCGGCACGTTCCAGAGTGGAAGATACTCTCAGTATCGCCCTGGTGTAAGACCACCATTCAGAATTGAAACGTTGCTTAAAATGGCTTTAGCCGTGTTTGGTGACCAGATCTGAATAGCCAGGTACTTCCCCACCTTCCTCTTCCCCATCCCCCTCCCCAATACCCTCAGCCTCACAACATACCCCAATTGGGGATGCCATAGTCTCACTGGCTCCAGACGAGAGCAGTTGGGACTCTTGTGCGGTATTACTGTAAAAAAAAAAAAAAAATTGGGGATGCCGTAGCCTCGCTGACTCCAGTTTGATGCTTGAATGCGTAGCGACGCTTATCATTTGGGGATGCCGTATCCTCGCTGACTCCAGTTTGATGCTTGAATGCGTAGCGATGCTTATCAATTCCGTTTAAATTTAAACTCGCCATTCGATTCTTATATTCTTGATAATATTATTTTATATGTTTTATTGTTTCAATCTTCAGTTTCCTAACAAAAACACAATTGTTATTGAATTAAATTATTTTATGATATGGTACACCACAACACAGGTAAAGTTATCTTTAAAATAATTTTACCTGTACATTTAACTATAAATATCTTGGAGTAAAATTTAGCAATTCATTACCAGTAGGTAACCGAAATATAAATAATATTAAATATTTTAAGTTTCACGTTAAAAAGCACACTGAAAACATAAACTGAATACATTAGCATATAAATAAATTTAAAAAATCCCGAACAAAATGGCAAATCCCATACGCACAAATCTAGCTTTATTATGGTGGGTCATCTTATGTGTAAAATTAGCTAAAATGATTTAAATGTTTGCTGTAAATGATGTAACATTATTGTAACTGTTTTAATAATGTTATTTGATAATTAGTATTGTTTCAATATTTTTATTATCAAGCCTTTTAAAAATTTACATACAGAGGTATCTGAAGCCAAAAACCAACTTTGCCCAATTCATCGCCACATATTGTGTGGATGACTTAATTAATAATTATCGGGGCTTATATTTAATCCAATATTGCTCATAATTCCGTCTAACGTTAAGTCCATATTACGTACCTTTTGGTTCTAAACCATTTTGTACGCGGTCTGTCTCTCTTACATCTCCCTAAAATTTTATATCGTCATCCCATCATGGTGACCCGTAATATAGACCCAAATTGGGCTTATATTTTGATCTGCCCACGAGGTACTTCTTGGTGTTATTCTGTATTCTATGGTACATAGATATGAGATCAAAAAAACAATCAAAAATAAAACTGGCTACATCAACATGATAACGATCGTGTTGTGCGTGCATCTTTTCACCTAACCTAACCTAACCCATCAGCGTTCACTTTTTACTTCTCCATATAACCGTTCGCCACACACACTCTTTTGTGTTAGGTTAGGTTGAAAGAGGAATGTACAATGCAGTCGTGAGCATGTTTATAAAGCAAGCAAAAACTTCCACTCTTACTTTCGATTGTATCTTGCATTTCGGTCGGTACTCAAATCTTCAATTTTGTTATAATCTGTCTATTTTTAAACTTTATAAAGCAGTTAATTTATATGCCGTGTAAAATCCTTGATGAAAACTGCTTAATTTCAGTTTAAGCTTGTTAAAAATTATAATAAATATATATATATATATTCATTTTTCTTCTCTTGTTATTTTGTTCAGTGGTTCCCAATCAGTGGTACGCGTAGACCCAGGGTTACGTGACGTTGCATGAAGAAGTACGCGCACGCACTGTACATTGCACTCCACGGACAATGTGCATTAGGGACTGTACGGATATTTTGGCTACAAGGTGGTATAGTATGCGAGTTTGGGTCTTTCTCAAAGGGGTACTCAGGGAAAACTAAGTGGTAACCAATTTCAACAGAAGTAAGGAAAAAATAACATTACTTTCAGCATTAAGAATTTAAATCATAATTGAGCCGGTTAGGCACGTGCCGGGGGTATTAGGAAAGGTCGCGACCTTGGAAATACCACCCGCATTTCCCCTAAATTTATTTTAGGGGTAGGTACATGCAATGAGTTATGCTACGTATAAAAGGAAAGGTACAAAGCAACCGTAAACGGCGCGAAACGCCGCTTGCGGTTGCTTTGTTCCTTTCCCGTAATGCATGGATTGCTTGCGGAAATTTCGTCCTGTTTATACGCACCCTTAGATCGCTTAGCCACCCTCTCCCCTATTAGAAATTCACTTTAAGGGCGCTATATTAATATATGACTGATGAGTGTTATTATGTTGAATCGTAGCATAGTTAAATGTCACGAAGTTTCATCAAAATAAAATTAAAACGTAACAGATTCCTTGAACTCTGTTCTACATCGGCCAATTCTTAAAGAACCCCATTTTTGTTTTTGAAAAATCGATACATTTCTTCTGGGATTTTCTACAGCGTGTTTATTTGCACATTTGACCAGAAGAACACTCGTTAAAAAAAGTTAATGCTTTTTCTATTTTTTGTATTATAGCTCCATGGCTTATGATGTAAATGATGATGTGAGTTTAAAATTACCTTGCCCAGGAAAACAGACACAGCTGCTGTGCATATTTCATACCATTTTTCACAAAAACGGCGTTTTTTTTTTTTATAGTGAATACCTCACAAGAGTCCCAACTGCTCCCGTTGGAGCCAGTGAGACTATGGCATCCCCAATTGGGGGATGTTGTGAGGCTGAAGGTAAGTGAGGAAGGGAAAGAGGAAGGTGGGGAAGTACCGGCTATTCAGATCTAGTCACTAAACACGGCTAAAGCCATTTGGAGCAACGTTTCAATTCTGAATGGTGGTCTTACACCAGGGCGATACTGGTAGTATCTTCCACTCTGGAACGTGCCGCAAATATACTATATATTATTTTAATTAATTAATTGTGAAATAACACAAATCAATCAAATAAAATTTATTTGCGCACGCCGGGTTCGAACCCGCGACCTTCGGAATGGCAGTCCAATGCGTTACCACTGGACTATGCCGGCCGTCGAATATATTAATTATACAAGTTATCCAATTATTATTATTATTATAGGTAAGAATGTGTATATTACATACAACTCGAAAAAATCGGTCGCTAAGGGGTTAATGTCAGCTGTTTAGAATATCTTAAAATGCTCCTGTTCCAAAAGTGTTTTTTTTTTAAGTTTAAAACTAAAAAAATATTTTTAAATAATTATTTTATAGATTCTCTAGTTTCCCGTTTGTTCTACGAATTTCCGAACACCAGAATAGATGGTTAGGGCATGTAGAGCGAATGAGCGAAGAAAGGAGTCTAGGGAGAATATATGACGCAAATGTGAATGGTAGCAGAAGTCGGGGACGCCCGAGGAAGACATTTACTACTTGAGTCGGATCATGTTAAGAGTCAGAATAATAGAAAAGTATATATGAGACGGTTTATGAATGTGAATGAGGCAATACCGAGTTGTTTTGCGGTCCGTCCTCTCTGCATACCCCTGCGGAGAATCAGCGTGATGGTTAGTTAGATAGTTATGTATATTCCGATTAAATTAACTTAATATCGCCGATTGATCAAATACCATGCAACTAACAAACCGCAACACTGCGGATCCTATTTCGTGTACGTGTATAGTGGAAATAATTTTAACCTTTGACGAAGTTCCGTTCTAATAATACCGCAACCTTGGATCTGGCTCCATGGCATGTGCCACTAACCGCCAGCTAGGCTGATACGATATTTTGTAGTCGTTAGTCGTCATTATTATTATTATACACGGTATCCGGAAACTCCGTAGTACAAGCGGGAAACGTGTGAATCGACATCACATATAGAACATAAAAACTTATTTTTTCGATCTGAGAATTTCGATTTTTATTTTTACTATTGTAAGAAAGACTATTTATCTAATTTTAGTACAATCTTCTCATTCTGACACTCAACATCTGGAAAGATAATTATACAAAAATATGTAAGGCTCTTTACAGAGGAATTGAATACATACACAAATATTAAATGAAATTATTAGTGAAAGTGGAATGGGCTATCAATAGAGTTATGAATAATATTAAAACTCGTGTTTCATGATTTGCATAACGTCTGGTTTTTAGGTGAAATCTATGTGTTGCTTCAAGTAATTCCATATGGTGCATTAACCTCTTATTATCCTATATTTAACCTCTTATTTTAGTTCTTTGTTGTGTTCCCACAAACATTTCCCCAACTCGTCGTGGAAGGAGATTATAAATAATTTGTTCTTTGTGATAAATCAGGGATTTATTAATACTCCGCTTATTAAAAAGGTGACGCGATAGTACACCTAACTAGAAGCTGGCTAAATGGAATGTGGGAACAGTAAGTTTGTCTGGGAGCATTATCACTGGCCCTGGCGACTACTGGCCACTGGCTGCCATCTTGCGGACTTCCACGCAAGCTCTATGCACTGCCCTCTATGAGTGCATGTGTGAAGTTCTTACTTCCCAACATTCTTCTAAACTGCGCAACGGATTTCAATAAGTTTTCATAATCATTTAGAGAATTTCTTCCGGAAGGTTTATATATAAAATAAATGCATATTATATTTATAGAAAGTAGAGAAAATTCGATGTTTATCCTGGAATTCACAACCTCAAATTTTACTCCAAATCATTAACAAACCCCGAGCAACGCCGGGTACACATCAGCTAATATTTATATATGTATTTAGTTTGGTGCGGACTCCACACACCACTAGCATACTCCAGCTAATGTGTTAAAAAAACTTTTGGAACCGTGTGACGGATTTTTCAAATTTGACCTAAATAATTCTAATATCACAAATTTACTCGAAAACAAAAGCTTAAATAAAAAAGTTATACCACAAAATCGACTCCAAATGTGATGTAGATTCACGAAGTTTCGCGCTTGTACTAGGAGTTACCGGACACCGTGTGTAGGTAGACACAACCTGGTTATATTCAAGCCAAGATACAGGTAAATACGATCATAATGTGGAAATGTGCTAAACAATAAAGCGAAGCGAAGTTAATTAATTGATCAAATGATATTTATGAGAAAATTATATTAAGCATTGTGATTTGTGACGATTAGACCGGTGCAACTTGTTGTTTTATATAAGTACGTTTGTACCTTTCTCCCCAAGGACTAGTTCAAAACTAATGTAAACTTAAAACAAAAATTGTATACCCAGGAACTGGAGTCCACAGTGTGTTACGCTACACCTAAGCCAAATTCTAATTTGATAGTACCGATATTTACTTCGTATATTAACTGCTGTAATTTTTTATTTATTGATCATAATGTCATCCACTTTCAGAAAAAAGTTTCTGTGCTTGAGTACCACCAAAAGTTGATAGAATGCATTGTATCTGCCGAGTTTCAGCTCTATCCGATGTCGGGAAGTGGGTTGATTTCCAGTTCCAAGATTCCACTTCATTCATTCATTTATTTATTCAATCAAAAAACAAAATTGAAATTCGGAAGATTTATTTAAAAATAGTTGTGATGTAATCAAACTTATTGTTTTTTTTTTAATAAAAAATTTCTGCTTCATATGAAAATTAATTATTTTCATTATGAAATTTCTGAAATCTCATTATTATTTTCTTCTTCGGAACAGCTTCACTTTTCAGGTTCACATAAAGTTCACGGTCCGTGGAAATTTTAGTCATCAGAAAATTATATCTGTCAACCCAAAGTGTCAAATTTAACAATATCTGACAGGTTTCCTTGCTATAACGTAACCTGGTTATAACGACCAAATCGGTAATGCGATTGACAGGTCACAGGCAACCAAGCCGTGTTGTAAAACGCGTCTTTTCATGTTCAAACGTTGCTTCAAAATGATTTTCGAAAAGGGAATTTGGTCAGTTTAATGGCTACTGACGTTACCAAATACTGTAGAATAGTTATGATACCTGATAACCTGATAACCTGATAACCTGATAACTTCTGATATTTCCTATAAATCCTGATGGCAGTATTTTACGCTAGCGCCACTAGCTACACTATACTAGCGGCCAGAGTTGCCGGCATTACAAGTAAATACTTCCAATATTTGCTGTAGTTGGGCATATTATTAATATTCTTGGGTAATTGCTGTTTGTAAACGCTAACCTATAACTTATCTCACTGTTCACACGCAGAAAGTGATTTGAAATTTACTAAACAATTTAGTAGCCATCGGCCTCTTGTCAAAATTGTTTTGATCAATAAAGATGTCGGATTCATTGAGACAATGGGATGTAAATCATTTTAAAGAGACCCTTGCTTATATAGTGTTGTACTGGATGCATAAAAAAACGATTACTTACTTTTGACGTTTTGGACAAACTCAGATTTAAATCCAAAAATTGTTTTATTCTGCAAATAAAATATAAAGTACGAAGGGTGTAGTTATATGTACCTTCCATTTCTTACACTTAACCTAAGAATTTGTAGACACGGCCTAAATCTGTCGTGTAGATCTCTTTAAAACCGCCAAAGTTCTTTACACTACCTGCAGGATAACATCTAGAAAGACTTTATCGGGGAATCTCTTTCAGTCCTGATTTCACTGTTGAAGAATAATGGAATAATAATAATAACGAGTTTATTCCAGAATGTGGGGAGGTTTGTGCAATCCCACATCCCATAAAACATTAAAAATAATATTACAATACATATTATAACAGTATAACGATTATATACAATGATTCCATGATAATTCAACATCCCTTTAAAATATAAAGTCATTAAAAGCGACGAAAAAGAACTAACCTATTTAACCTAGTTTTTGATTCACAACTTTTCATTACTTTTTGTTCACCGTAGCTACTTTACCTACATGGTATAATTTCCTTTGATAAATGTTTATTTATCTCATGTTAAATCTGTGAGAAACTGTTAGGATACAAGCGAATTCTCCAGATAATGTTTTGTATTGTTTTAGTAATTACTGTCTGTGTTTTCTCCTTGATTTAACAAAATAAATAAAAAATCTTTTCTTTTTCCCTGAAGTTTTCAGTTGTATCCAATCCTTCAAACGGATTATAGACTGTGTTTTTGTTAAGTTATTTTCATCTGCTAACGTGTAATATGCTTTTTTAAATGTATCTGTGTACTGTGGCGAAGGAGAATGAGATTTACTCTTCCTTGCAACTCGAAAGATTAACATTTTTTTGTAAATTAACACCTAATTAATTAGGCACCTTACCTACATAATATTCTTATGAAATTAATAATTCATTATTCTACCTAGTCTATTCGTCTTTTATGAATTGAAGTATCTAGTTGTTGTTTTCAACATAACCTATTGCATGAAAAACTTCGCCAGCCGCCACTAAATTCTAGATCCTTCTTTTTTATTATTTCTATTTATATTACAGTTCAATTATTTCAGTTAAATTATAAACATTTCCTTTTACGTTATATATTATGTATAATTAAAGCCCGGCGTCCCACGGGTCGGTAAGCAATCGACATAAACTCAATGCTGTAAGACCCTGCCCAGTTCATTGTGGAACTTTTCTGCGCAGGGTCTTGTTTAGATACTGTAAATGAATTATAATATATTATATTATGTTATTGTTTCGCGAACACTTCATCAGGAGAACCTGTGCTGAGGTGTTCACATATTTTTTTAACAGCTAACAATGTTATAAAAAAATGTAAATACATTCTAAATTTATTTGCTATAATGCATTCTTGTTTTTGTTGCAGAAATGGCTCACGAGTCGGGCGGCGGAGTGGGAGGGGTGGGCGGGGTTGGTGCTGTGGGCGGGGGGGGAGGGGCGTCGGTGCGGCGCGGGTCGGGCGCCCCGACGCCCGGCGCCGCTGCTGTCCCGACGCCTGCCGCCGCCGCTGCTACCACGGCCGGCGCCGCAGCCACGCCGAGCGGCGAGCTCGCCTTCCAACACCAGATTTCGCAGGTGAATATCATGTCGATGATGGACCAACCATCCTCTACACTCTTATCTCTAAGCGATTCTTAACCGGTGCCTTCCGAAACACTAAAGGGAAGGACTGGGCTGTTAAGATATCGGGACAACTTAACATTCATACATTTTCTAAGAAAATAGATGCTTCAGAAAGACACTATGTCACACGCAAAGCAATTCTACGTTTTGCATGCAAAGCCGATCTGCGTTCTCCTGAACGGCGTTGGATGAGTGAAAGAAATATGGTATTTGTGGATATGATTTGACGATTTAAGATTGTTTAGGCTTTTGGCGTTTACTGTTTGTTAAAATGCGAGGAGAAAACCAGAATATTAAATGCAAGACTTGGGTTCCAGCAAAATTTTTTTTTTGGGTTTTGCTCATGAAAATACATTTTTTTATAAACACTTTAATTTTACTTTTATTTAAAGTAAAAAGTCTCTGCTAAATAATTTTTTTGAACTTTTATAAAGAAATCAGCGACCCTCTATAAAATACCGCTGTTTTTTCTTGAATTTCAAAGCAATAAACACTGAAATTCCCGAACTTTGAAAGTGTTTTTCTCCTACTCTCTATGGCATTAAAAATCTGGTAAAATTTTCGTTTTCCTGTTAAAAATGGACCTGCGGACCTATAACGAATGAATTGAAAGAGTTCGTAACAAAGTATCATTCAAAAGCAAATGTTTTATGCGGACCGTGGAAAACGTGTTCATACAAATACTGATATTGAAACTGACATACTCATATTACATAATTAAGCATTCCGTCATGATATCTGTTTGGAAAAGAACACGTGTTTTATTCTGAATGACTAATATTTTATCAGGAATTTTGAATGCTGTCACTTTTTTTAACAGGATCATTTTTGTCCGTGTGAAAGTAACAACTAATATGATTTGTATGACGTTACGAAGTGATTTATATACCGAAAAATCCATTGAATATCGCGATACTGCGATTCGAATTTGCGTTGCGTGCGTAGCATAAAAGTGTGCACGTTGGCCTGGAAATGCAGTAATGAACACATGCGTATGTGAGCCAAGTGTATACTTACCTTAATAATGCTATATGTTGGCTTAGCCTATTTCACCTGGCCTGTTTTGGTGAAATAGCCCAAACATATATATTATGTGACTAACAATACTCCAAGAGCTTGTTACAGATCGACACACTTATCTATGCAGTTGTCGCTGTAGTTTCTTTTTAACAATGTCCATAGATTTAAAAATAGTCAATTTAATTTTTAGTTTCTCTTTTGGCTGCCTATAAATTTAAGTATTTCGCGAAATTGTGAGAGCCGATTATTGCTTACAAGACCCACATCACTGGTTCCTCTCCTACACTCTAACGCCGCAACCAGAAAGTACCGAATCCGATCCCCTGCTACTTGCGTGATATTATTAGTATGTAATATTCCACGGGTCTGCACTAGTACAATAATAATTTTCGGTAATACTTCACTTCACTTCTCTCAAAACCTCTGACAATCTATCTTCTATTTGTGGCGGATTCCGGACGCCGGTGGCGTGGATTGATTTTTATACAAATCTACAGTTTTATTCCGAGACTGATGAAAATTTGCACACTTGACAGTGACCTTTCTAAAAACTCTGCTTAAAGCCCGGCAATGCCGGTGACTTCAGCTAGTTAGCAATGAATCTCATAAATATGACAAAATAACGTGTCAATTTAAAAAGAAATAGAAAGGCTGTAGGCCATTGGATTTGTTATCCCACGAGCCTCCCTTTTCTTTTAGTTCCCTTATCATAATTTAGTTGGCTTGTTCTGGTTTATCATCAGAACAGTCTCCACCCTTTAGGCTTCAGGCCGGAAGAACTCTGCGGTACTGCACTCGTAACATTCGCACAACAGAAATAAACGATAGAAATGGTAATCGTGAAATATCAGAAAATTATTCTATTGTGAACTTTTTTTATATTTAATAAGTTCGTAATTGAATATGTCCATTATGCCGTTATGTCGTTGTAAATTAGTAATTGTTGTAAATATTCTGTTCAAACGAGAATTTTAATTACAGTTTTCTTTGCATTGATCTACTTTGAAAATGAGAGAAGAGCGTGTGGAGCGCGCAGGTACACTAAATTGAATCTTTTTAGTATCTCCGGGCATTGAATATTATTGTGTACTATTTTATAGGTCAATAATGCATCTATGTGATGCCTTCAATGAATCAATTAATGAAATAATTAAAGTAACAACAAACAATTCTTGTTAGAGGTCGATCAACCCTTGTAGCCAGCATATCGCCTTGTAACATTATATATACCTCGTCAATCAATCAATCTCGTCTAATTCTGTTACAACCCCTCAATAAGCCATATTACAACATCTCAAAATGCATTTCAACAAAATAAAACATCTTACGACTTTGGCGTCAATCTGACACAGCACAGACTCTAGCTGTTAGTAAACACCAAACATCAACAAACGTAACAGTACAACTTGTCGTGGTGTTGTGGTCGCGTTGTGGTATAGTACCTAGTGACTAGTGGCTACTGGCTGCAGGTCCGCCCACGCCAACAATAAAGATGTCAATCTACTTTATAATTTAGATTATTACACATTTGTGCAAAACAACTGTATGCGTCACGGACCATGGCGTATTCCTTGTTGCTCGAGCGACCTCTTCAAGCAGTAGGCGGTGGCTGCAAATAGAATTCTACAGAGATGAACTAAAGAAGAAAAAATCTCCGACAAGGACCTCAACTCTTTATGGCTTTATAAAATTTCCTAAATCCGTTTTCTTCTTTTGATTTGATTTGATTTGACGTAATCCAAAATTGGCTACTTTTACATTTTGGCAATTTTCTTCCTTTTGAACTGTTTGACTATTAATAATTGTCTTTGCATTACCTAAAGGCTTCAATTTTTTCTATGTGCATATCAATTACTAACCGCTTTCGACCTAGTTCAATGAACAATATTGAAATATATAGAACAAATAATATGGTTCCTCGTTGGCTTTTTCTTTTTGTCCAAATTTTATTTTCTTATTTTGATTAGTATCATATTTTTATTGGATTGAATTCATGTTAAAGTAGCCAATTTTACATTGTTATTTTTCCGCTATTTTCTTGTCTATTTTAATATTTTTTTCCTAGCATTAGCTAAGTATCTAAAACTTTTAACTTCGATTTGTATTTGTTGTTATGTTCACATCTTCGGCCGAGTTTATGATGCTCACAAATACTTATTAATCTTCATCCAATTTTATGACGCCAGAACTTACTGTTTGTACTGTCCAGTTTGAAAATGTTTGCTCATCACGTAGATTTTCTTTTTTTGTATTGAAGACAGTAAAAAAAATATTTTCCATGTTAATAATAATTCGACAACCCATTTAATTTATTCTTTGTATTCATTTGCTTGTGTGCACTAAGCTTAATCCCCGGTAGCTTTTCAGTATTTAGTTTAAGTATTTTTTTTATTAAAACACGCTCCAATCCCACCCTGCGTCACGGGTGTCTGCTCGCAATGAGCAAATTTCCAATTACTGCCCTCATTGAAAGCAATTTAAGCATCGGGTTGTTTGTACCTGATGCAGACTTTACAAAAGTTCACGTGTCGCATAAAATATCTTCACCAAGCCTATCAAATTGTATAAACCCTTTATTTTTGTTTGTATCCAATCAGGGTCACATTATTTGAATGCGCTGTAAAATATCGTAGCCATAGACGGGAATATGTGCTAATTGTATCGCAATAACTCGATGGCCAGCTTTTTCGCCCGGCTCACATCAAAACCTCCTAGATCACAAGGTTGAGACACTCATTCAAAGCCTAACTTAACTTAACTTGTACCAGATTCTACAAAAAATATCGCTTTAATTTATTCTCATTTAATAAGTTAATTATTTTAACTTATTTATTTATTTATTTAAGTTAATTTAAAATCAAAATACATTTTTTTGAGGTTCTCATACAAGTTAGGAGGCTGATTTGATTAAGTGTCCCGGCCTTGTGATCTAGGAGGTTTTGCTTACACACGCTGGGGAAGGAATATGCACTTCAAACATTGATATTTTGGTGCATGACTGATACAAATGCAAAATATAATCTAAAATTAAACACATCCCGATTGGTTAGTTAGTTATTAGGCCCACTGATTCCAAACAGTCGGGAGCTGTTGGATTATTGTGCTGTATTAATATTAAAAATAAATAGAAAGAACGCTGTTAGGTTAGGTCAGGTAAAATTATGTTGGATTAGATAAAGTTAGGTTAGGTTAAGTTAGGTTAGGTTAGGTTAGGTTAAGTTAGGTTAGGTTAGGTTAAGTTAGGTTAGGTTAAGTTAAGTTAGGTTAGCTTAGCTTAGGTTGGGTTGGGTTGGGTTACGTTACTTTACGTTAGGTTAGGTTAGGTTAGGATAGGATAGGATAGGTTATATTAGGTTAGGTTAGGTCAGGTCAGGTCAGGTCAGATCAGATCAGATCAGATTAGTTTAGGTTAGGTCATGTTGTATGGATTATTAGTATCTTTTGCGGGTGCCTTGCTTGTTACACACGAGGTTTCTCCTAATTCTTTTATTTTAAGTCTTTATCCTACTTTTCATTAATTTCTATTACACTTTTGTTATTTTTTTAAGTATGCTACGTATATTTTGCTTGGTTTCTTCTGTTTCTAGATTTCTGACCTATTCTCTTCCGTTATTCTATAGATTTTAAGTGTGTACTTTAATTTACATCTGGTTAGGTTAGGTTAGATTAGGTTAAAAGGGACAATGCAATCGTGAGCGTGTTGATACAGACATACAAAAACTTTTTTTTCTTCAATCTGTTGTCAATGTCAACCAATGTGTTTTGCGCCTGCGTGACAGTCAAGTATCATTTGTTTCCTAGATTAATCCTGTTATATCTTACCAAACGTACGTTTTGTATTGTTAAGCTAACTGTTCGCTATGTTCAATGTGGTCATAATACAAATTCAGTCGTGCTATAAATAAATACGCGGACTCTATATTGGCGTAAGCCGGATGCATCAATCTCATTATATCCGTGTCGACTGTCGACAATTTAGCGTTGGTTGAACCAATGGAGGACGCTAATATTTTAGAACTGTGACCAACAATTCTCCAGCGACGTGTATTATTAAATATTATATTTTGAGTACTAACTATGTTTAGAGCAGAAAATGTGTTTCGAATATTGAGCTCCGGCGTCATGAAAATTGCACAACTTCTCTGGTTAGGAATTCGTAGGTTGGATTCGTTGTCACAACAACGGACCAAAAGTAGAAGATACCTAATCTCATTGTAGTGAGGGACCACCATTTTGATCAAAATGTTGCATGAAATGACGTTAGCATAACGTTTAGAAACCATATTTTAATAGCCAGGTTTTTCCCAACCTTCCACCTCCCCTTCTCTTTCTCTTCCACTACTTCATTCCGCTTCTATAATAAATACTACCCAAAACATGCCATAAATTAACTGACTTTAGCAGTTGAAACTTTTTGAAATTTCCATCACGAGACAGAGAATAAGAAAAAATGAGACAAAAAATAATAGCATAGATAGAGGATTTTATTCTTTTGGAATAATTCAATGAGTAAAACCTCTAATTGTAATATTTAATGATTGAAAAAATATTGTCTTCAATGATTAAATGTTATTTTTATTTTCTCGCTAAAAGAAATAAAATATTCATCATAGACTTGCAGAAAAGGCAATAGATGTCCCACATTAAAATAAAAATGTATATAATTATCCGAGACACTATATTTAGATTGCATTTAGTTCGGGAAGAATCTTGCGATCATACATAAAAAGAAAATGGAGAAAATGTTGGTAGTTCATAGTCAAATAATACAGTTAAATATGACCGAATGAATTAGGGTCGGATTAGCTTAGCGATAGAGCATAGCCCCAGGAAGGCTAAGGTACCTGTATGCGACCATATCTTTTTCTGATTTTTCAGTTTCAAATTTTCGTTTTGAGAATCGCTAATATTATCTTCAATGAATAAATATATATTCGTCAATATTTGACAATAATCACGAATTCAGTCAGTACCAGGAAGAATAATTAAATCATCGTTATTCTGGTATTCTGGTATCCGGCTCGAAGGACCTTGAAATTGACAATGTGAATCGATATAACTAGTTTCGCCGTTTCACAATGACATACTTTTTTACCTACCCCATTTATCATCTACCGAAATAGAGATGAGCAGAGATTTTTTGCTGCCATACTTCGGTTTGACCTTTGTATTATTAATTTGTGGTTAGTAATAGGCTGCAGTTATAGACTAATTCATTTATGATAATAGTCATTCATTAAAACTCGAATTAGAACAATTCATCAAATTTCAGAGATGATTTTCACGTTCTGTGAAGGTTCTATCCAAGTTCTGTTAGTATTTAAGTTTTGTGAAGTAACTGACCAGTAATTATATAAAAATAGAACATAAATATAACCTTCACAAAACTTGAAAATCAACTTTGAAATTTGATGACTTGTTCAAATTCTTTGAAACAACCTGTCCTAATACAATCGAAAATAAATCTGCAGCGTGGTATCGACGTGTTCACAATTGTACGTACCGTTCGACCTAACCCAACCTAACCTAACCTTACCTAACCCAACAGAGTTTCTTTTATTTTTTAAATACGTCTATTTCAATTATGATTTTGTTTTCTTGATTGAATAAATTAATGAATCAAATGGAATCATGGAAGTGGAAATTAACCCACTCCCGACATCCGATCGCGTTGAAACTCGGCAGATAGATTCATTATCGACGACAATACATTATTTCTCTTGCACGTACACGCGCTTTTCTTTTTTTTAAATTTACAGCAGTTAATATTCTAAAAAATTTCCACTACTATCCAATTAGGATTTGGGTGTTGATACCAGTCCCCGGAGAGGAAGGTTCAATACTCAGTCAAGCCATTTTGTTTTAAGTTTTAAATTGGGGTATTGCTGTGAGACTGAAGATAGTAAAATGGGAAGGAGGAAGATGGGTAAGTACCTTGCTATTATTAATAATATCCATTTCAAGTTTCAATTCTGAATGGTGGTCTTACACAAGAGCGAAACTGAAAGTATATTCCACTCTAGAACGTGCCGCAAATATACCTTATATTATTTTAAATGGTTAAATTCTGAAAAAATAGAAATTAATCAATAAAATTTATTTGCGCATGTCGGGATTTGAACCCGCGATCTCCGGATTGCTAGTCGAGAGCCTTATCCCTAGACTAGCAATCCTTTGCACCGATAATTTCTCAATCGCTACAACAACTCAATGTATACGAAGGTCCACTCCGTAAATGTCTATTGTCATTGATCCCTTCGGCACCGGTGCATAATCGGGAAAAACGCCAAACGCGCGCCCAACATTTGTACGCGGTTGATATTTGGCACTTGAACGGGTCGCTTCTATGACTCGTTCTCGAGTTCAACAGCTCGGCCATGGAACGATTTTCCGGCCTCTTCGTTTCCTCCCTCCTACAACATGGGTCTCTTCGGGGCCTCCCCTCAAAAATACCCTCCACATAGCATCCCCAGAGACGAAATAGGCCCTAAGAGAAATAGTTTTCTCTTAGGAGTTAATGTAAAAAAATATATTTGTAATATGTACTCTCATTCGAAAACGCTGATCATTGAAGCCCTCCACCGCTGGCATTGTTAAATGTTATTGTCATAATTTCCATTGAACCGAGCACGATGAAAGCGCTTGGTGGTGAATCACCGTTTATTTCTGTCACCGTTAATGCGCTTCCTGTGACTCCGGAGTCCACAGTTCCGTGACTCATATCTCGTATCGCCCAGGATCCGCTCCGAGGATAACTGACCACTGATCAGTACCTACTTAGATTATCAAATCCATCTCATTTCATTGTGCTATTGTTTAAAATAATTAGTTCGTTTTACACGGATTCTGAATTTGTGTAAATTCTTGGAAATTTTAATGTATGAATTTGTATGATATTGTCACTGAATCCAAATTCATTCAAAATATTTGCGTAAGTTCTGTGAACGTTTAATTTTCAAAATTGTAACTCATAATCATAAATCATATCCGACACGCGATTAAGTAGGCACCAAAATTATTTTATTTTATTAATAATTCTTTATTTGAAATGTGTATTTGTTTTGTTTAAATTTTGGCTTAAATTTACTCATTTGTCACCAAAAAATTGTTAACTATGAATACGTGATTTTTGACGGATCTGCACTAGTTCACAATAGTTAAGGGAACCAAATGGTATGATTTTATTTGCATATTTTATTTATTTATTTTTCATTTTGATTGCCTAAGATCTCATTTATAATTATCACAAACAAAAATAACTACCGAATCCGCAGTATTTTGTTAGCTTGATAATATCGTAATGGATCGCTGTTGTTATTTGAAAGTATTATAATATTTTCAATTTATTTTAAATTAAATACATATATATAAGTGGGTACATGATGTTATATAAGTACATATGGTTACAAAATATATTTATGTTCACAATCTCACCAATGATGAAACTGGTTCTTGTGCTTGGTGAGCGAGTAATATAATATTGTCTTTCATTCTCAAATCGTTAATTTGTTTACCACAACAACGAAATCTCTAATAAGGACTGGATAGTAATTTGTAATTCATGTTTCTTTTTGTTATTAATAAAAATAAAAATAATATATATTAAACTTATTTTGTCTTTGTTACAAATCAACTGAGTACAATTCTCCCGTCTGGAAATCAAATTACAATATTCAAGTACAAGCTATTGAAAGAATACAAAATAAATTCTTACGTTTCCATGTTTTAAAAGGAGTATTCCAGCAATTTCGTTGAACTACAATACTCTATTACATGAAATGAATATACTTAAATTGTCTGACTGAAGGATTTTCACCGACTTGTCATTTCTATATAAATTTCTAAATGATTCATTTGATAGTCTAGAATTGCTTGCATTGATAAGCTATCGAATTGCGCTACGTAATACTAGAAGTCGGGATTTATTTCATGCAGAAATTCTGGGACTAACTACCATAATGTGTATTCTTCATTGTCCAGTATACTAATGGAGGGAAATAATCAATAATAAGAATACTAATGTCACACACATTTAAAAATGTCAAAGTCAATTAAGATGAGTTATTCGTTCACCGAAATAATTATACCGAGTCAGTGGACATCTTTTAATTTATCACTATACGAACACAAAAGATTATTACTGAGGCAGTTGAGTTATATATAATAAATACTGTTTATTTTTTGCTATTCATATTTAAATACCCCTAAAAAGGACGCTAATAAATAAAATGTGTTTAGTCTCATGTATACAAGCCATGTCTTCTTCGGGTGTCCCAGATTTTTTCTACCATTCACTTTCGCGTCATAATAATATAAATAATGTAACATATCTAGATTTATCTAAAGACCCAGACTGGAATTTGAACACTTTGTAATTTGACTTGAAAAGTGGCCAATTGACCTCCTTTTATGACCAATATAATTAATTGTATCTGCTGTATCTATGCGACATCAGACAAATCTAAAAACACATTAAAAAACTATTCATTTTAATTTTGTGTTGCAAATAGTGGTTACTATTGCCCGTCATCTATCTTATATATTTATTAAAAAAAAAAAAAATCTTTCGTTTGTCCCGTCGTTCCTATACCATTCTTTAGATTTGGTTGAAAATTTTAAAGTTTGTTCTCATTAGTGCCAGGAGTGTTTAGATAGTGGTTTGAATGGTGGAAGAATTCTCTGCACTGGAATGAGATACGGAGTCGAATTAAATTCGAAATATTGTAGTTTGCAACATTAACGATGAGGTAGAAATAGTCGGGGATTCCCGAGAAACACATGAATCAAATAATTATTTGTCAAATAAGATGTGTAAGGTGAATGTATGCACAAACAAATGCTTACTAAAACAATAATAATATTATTTCCATTCTTAAAATGCACCCAGTCGCCGGGTACTGAATTCACAACCTTTACCCCAAAACATTTATTACAGTCCCCGAGCAACGCCGGGTACACGTCAGCTAGTAATATATATGCTATAGTATCAATATATATTTTATTTTTTTTAAATATAGAACATTATGGCATCTTGTCTTTTTTTTCACCTTTAAATCTGTGCAAATTTCACGACGCTAGAGCACAAAGTTCGAGAAGTTTTAGTGTTTCAACGTATTTGAATATTATCTTTTTGGCTTTTTATCTTCGTTATTTTTGATAATTAAATTAATATCCAAAAACTCGATTCTAATTACGTAGCGAGCTGATAATATATGTATATAATATTCAATTCAGAAAAAGCTATCCAATTTTCACGACGCCAGAACTAACCGTTGTAGATGTTTTGTGTGGGTTAATGTAAAAAAAAGACAAATTTCTGCTTTTTAGTTGATATTGCTGGTTTTGGTAAGTTTTTAGTAGTTTTAATAGTATTTACTTCGCAAATATCAACTTGATAAATCATATATTTGAATGTTATCGTGTTATCGTTAGTCCCGATGACCCATAACATCATTATCTTTGGCTACTAGAACATTAAAGTTATAATGAGGCATATTTTGGTATAATAATGGAGTTAGGAAGTGGTGCTACTATCGCCTGACCACTACCTAATTTTTAGACGGTCAAAAGCCGCGTTTTTTAAATGAATCTTTTCCAATTTAACTTTTTTTCGGTAATGAATTAATGCAAATTTTGGAAGCGGAAGTTAACCCACTTCCCGATATCCGATCGAGCCAATACTCGGCAGACAGGCTCGCTATCGATGACAATGTATCAACTTTTAGTGGCAATCACGTACACACACGCTGACATATGTGCATTTCTCTGAAATCGGATGACATTACAACAGTTAATATACGAAATAAATGTCGGTCCTACCCGATCGGCATTTGGCGACGTTAGTAGAGTTGTCAACTCCAGTTCCTGGCTAGAAAGGTTCAATCCTCACTCAAACCAAAAAAGAATTATTTTTTTTATTTTTTTTTTATTAACAAAATTTTTGATACATATACAATCAGGTACACATAGTAATATAGAATTAATTTTGTTTTTTACCATCTATTTTAATTCTATCCGATATTATATTAATTTATTTGGTGGTGTAAGTAGCTTAACTGTCAGTGTGTACTGTTTTCTAATCTAGGGCTTTGTTTACCCAGTGAAAAATAACTGTTTCTCCCACCTATACTTTTGTTTACCCAGTGAAAAATAACTGGTTTTTCCCACCTATAGTTTTGTTTACCCAGTGAAAAATAACTGTTTTTCCCACCTATAGTTTTGCAATAAAATTTAATTTAAACTGGAACTAAAAATGACAATTTTTCTGGCATCACCACACGGCGTCACCGATTATAGAACAATTATATATTAGGTGCATTCAGACGTGGGGTTATTGAAGTACATGACTTCTTCAGGAAAAAATGCCGTAACTTATTTTTAAATAGTGTTCCTCTCTCCCACATATTAAAAAAATGTTTTGTTGATATTTTCGATTTAACGATTTCTGATATCAAAACTAATCTTCCAGGATGCATGACAGTGAAATTAACCTTGATTAGGAATTTCATTATTATTATTGGATTTTTTTAAATATATTTGGTAAAAAAAATCTGTTCATGTTTTTTCTTATTGTTCTTCTGTGAATCTGGGGATTTTCTGTGGAGATTGTACTCCAATTAATTTTTATATCACATACCTGGACGTAACGACTAGCTAACTAATGACTCTCTCAGCTTTACAATGCGTTGCGTTCCCAGATCACACCTTCCAACATTGGCCAGAGTTTGCCTCTCCAACTGTCTGCAAAGGTCAACCTAACCTATTAATACTCTCAATAAATTTATGCACAAGAGTTGCTTGTTTAACCTGCTCACTGAACATATACGCCAATATAAGTGAGTTGTGGGTGTATCTGTTATGCCCGAAGCAAACTCGATTTTTTCATTAACTGTTGTAATTTATCATATTAAATTCATCTTCTCCCTCTTTTCGTTTTGAATGATGACAAGTTACCGATATTATCGATAAAAACCTTTATCGATCGCCTGTGCTAGATACCCAGGCGTCTTTTTCCTGGATTACTTGGGTGACCTCCAACCATTATAGACCAACTCTTTCCTCGCGCAGTCGCTGAAGTTGCTTTCTTCCCTTCAAAACTGCCGCTAGTATTTTATGCAGAGACTATTAATAATATTTTTGGACATTTTCATTAGTGTGCAACTATTGCTTGATACATGCTAATGCTTGTCTGGGTCGTTAACAAAATATCGAAGATAATATTGACAATTGAATTTGATCGTCTCGTATGCACTTTACATGTCAAAGCCATCTCATCATTTTCAAATGCCACCTTTCCTCAACGGACAATCAATTTTGTCGGCTTGTCTTGGTCCTAAAAGTTGAAAGGCTTTATGTAAATTGGCGATTTCAGTTTTCTTTGTCGGTATAATAAATCACGCTTCTAGGAGTTATTCATTCAGTGATTCGGCCGTTCATTTCAGCGGTACTTAACTCTGCAGCTTTGGACCACCTGTCTTAATAACATTATTACTCTCGGCCGCTTCATTACGGTGTTTATGTAATGCGTTGGTTGGTTGTAATGTTATGCATCTTGCTTAGGTACAGCTAACAATGCGCCACGGTATTATTCCGTATTTTCCCATTCATCTTCTGGTGAGGTTTTGGGTTATCATCGGACATGTCAGCATATGATGTTTTTCTTTAAAATTGATTCTATCAACTATGCGACAAAATATTGATTCAGTATATATCTGACTCTGAATATGAAGAGGAAAGTAGAATTTTAACTAGGTTCACAAATAATGAATTCCAAAATATTGCAAAAAATACGGACAGCTATCCCTAGAAAATGTGTCCAAAATGTTACCAAGTAATATCAAAAATTGCAAATTCCCATATAGATTCAGATATATGCGAAAACATGGCTCATAAGTGTAGATACTTTATACTAGTCATCACTATCAATCAATAGTTGTTATTCATTAACAAATCATTTAACTGTCAAAAATAAGACAAGACACAAAATTGTGTGTGAACGTTGAAAAAGTAATTGACAAACTGCTGAATTCTAGTTTAACGGGATAATATTTTAAAGAACAATAAATGAATAAATAAATAAATTTCAAAAACTCCATGCAGACAAGTTTGTCTGCAGTTTGTTCCTCGACTTTACCCATTCTCCGTTGATTTATACGTCTTCGTGGACGACAATGGGAATCCTATAATTGAGAGGTTTTTAATACTTCTCAGAGAAACTTATTTCTACATGAATTGCGTTTTGAATTTGGTCAAATGTTACTCTGAAATGTGGGCTGGAGGGAATTCTTGTATCAGTGTAGTTGTAGCAGTGCAAATACATATCTGGCGAATGTGTGTTTGGTGGTTCTCTTGCAAGAATGTGCAGTACGAAGTACGGAGAATGCGCGAATGGAGAGTGTATCCGAGCTAGTTTTGTTTACAAGTGCCGCATCTAATTCCATCTGCTGGTATTCTGTGTATAATACAGTTTATCATATAATCCAGAAGGCAGAAAAACGCGGCTGTGTATATGGCAGATGGCAGGCGTCGGGCTGCCAAATTTTCCGTTGTTACTTATTCATTTGTTCCGAATGTTACCGCCAAAATATCAACTGCGGTGCAGGATATAGTTGCAAGACGCTAGCAAAGTGGCTAAATAGAGCACTGTTCCATTTCGGTAATAGTCAATGCGGTGCGTCGGTCTTTGATTAGATTCGCAGAGATTCGAGAGATATTATCATGCCGTTCTAATTATGTTTACAATATTTTTTGTTTTCAGAGATTAATTCAAATAATATTGCTGTCACAACAAGCTGCAGAAAATGTAAACGGCATTCCTGCTTTTTCAATTTTTTTTTTTATTTCTTTTCAATTTTGAGAGTTGTAGTGTTATTTACAAACAATGCATTGGATATAATATTTCCTCTTATCTAATAGTATCTTCCACAGCTCCATATATACGTGAATTTAGGTGCCAAAGTGATCTAGTTTGGCTATTTACAACTATAAACTTTTAAAATTATATATTGTTTTTCAAAAACAGCTATATTTATTTTTATAATTCCGTCTCTTTCTTTATACTTTTAATTTATTTACACACAAATGTGTAAAACCACTTCCAAACTGATGCTACTCACGTAATTAAAGAGTAATTAAAAACCTTGCATTTAAATGCATTTTTGTCAAAAATAATTAAATTTTTGAAATTCTGATATTATCTAAATATTCTGTAGTATTAACCGCGGTGCAGTCAAGTGAAAATTTTATTTTAAAACGCAGTATTTTGATCTATGGTCTCTGGCAAATTATGGTTTTTTTAAACCATCCACTGCACCCGGATCACTTACAGAGTATTGAAATAATGTGGTCCCAATCCACATCCTTGTTGAACTCCTGTATAGTGCATTAAACCGTATCAGTCTTATTTGATAGCAGCATTCACCAATTGTCAGTGTTGCCCGTTTCCACAGTTGAAGAAGCAGCAGCAGCTGCAGCAGCAAATTCTGCTGCAGCATTTTCAGGCCCAGCAACAACAGCTGGCCGAGCAGCATGAACACCAGCTCCGGCAGCATCTCAAGGTATGAACCGGAGACCTCGTTCTCTCCACCTTTTCCCTTCATTCTCTCATATCTTTCCAATTTTTCCATTTGTCTTTCCCCCCTCCTTCTACTTGCTCTGATTAATTCCTTTTAACTTTTGAACTATCTCTCTTTTGATTTGTACAAAACTTTTAGCACGTTAGCAAATTACATAGATTTTCTTGCTTTCGTCCTTAACTTTACAAATTTTCTCTTTTACTTGCTTTTATTGGCATCCTTTTGATGCGGCTTGACATTTTAAAATGGTTTATTTTAGGCTTTCTTTCGCTTTCCTCTGCCTCAAACTTAGCTTTTTTACTTTCCTTCGCAATTTATTTGTGTTGTTTTTTTATCGCATTCTTTTTATGTTATCTAAACGTCATGTTTATATTTCCTTTCGTTTATTTGGCTTCCCATTGTCTTCTGGACTATTTTAGTCTCTTGTTTTTTTTTTTTTACTTTTATTTAAACGTCTTTCGTTAAACTTGACCTTCATTCTACATAACAATTCTATTAATGTTGTGTTGACAAATCACGATCTTGTATTGACCTAAGATCGTCTATTTATCCTTATCTAAGTGTTTATTTCATTAACGAGAGGGGGTATTACTTTTCCGTAATGATCCGTACCCTGTTACCGCAATAACTAAAATTATACAAAGACCTTCTTTCTATTCATAGCTCATATTAATTTTATTTTTTCTTAATCATATACTGCGACTGCTTTTATCTCTGCTTTAATATGTTTCGTGTTATGTCTTTTCCATTTCTTACAACAAACTATTACTCGTTTTTAAAATTTATTTATTTTTGTTTGTTCACCCTATGTTTTATATTGGTAAATGTGTTAGGGCCAGTTGTTTCGCAGAATTTGAAAAATTTGTCAATTTTTCAAATTCTGTAAAGGTTCTATCCACGTTGTGTTATTATATCATTATTGGTCAGTATTTCACTTAACTGAAATAATAACAGAACTTGAATAGAACTTTCACAAAACTTGAAAATTATCTCTTAAATTGGATGATTTTTTCAAATTATATGAATATGCAATAACTGGCCTTTAATGTTTTAACTATAATTTGTTTTGCAACATTTGTTTTATTTTTCATTAATTGTGCGATTACATAGATAAGATAAGGCACATCCCATTGATCTTTCTAGATTCCTGTTAGAAAGAAGAGTGTGTGCTTCTTAGGAATATTTTCTGAAAACTTCTTATCTCCTCTTCTTATTTAACCTTAATCTACCCACTGATGGGTTTTAGGTCTTCTTATTCTTAATAAAATCTCTATTTTGGGCCTGAGATTATTAATCGATCCCTGCAATGATCTTCCTTTCATTTTAAGACCTTAATCATCAAAACCCAGCCTAGCACCTAACCTAACTTTCTTTCCAAAATTTCCCGTTGCGGCCCACGGCTTGACATCTCTGTTAGAGTCATCAATTGATCTCCAATTTTTAATACAGGTGTAATATTACATTATGTTATCATTATTAGACTTCTGTCTTACAATTATACTTAACCTAACTGTCTAACCAAAATTCCCTATTTTATTCGGAGGTCTGCCATCTGTTTTGGGGTCGATTGGATCTCTTACTTCAAGACATTGACCATTGTGTGTATATATTATATTACCAATAATAGACTATGATCAAACGTAACCTAACTATCTGACAAAACTTCCTATTTTCTAGGGAAGTCTACCATCTATTTTGTTGATATTGTCCATTGTGTATATATTATATTATCATTATTTGAATTCTGCCGTATATATTCTGCCTACTGTCTTCGGAGGTCTACCGTTTCTTTTGAGTTCGATTCCACCTCTGCTATGGTCTGTGACTTGTACTTAAGCTAACAATATTTAGGTAATCTAATTGACCGAACCTAACCTAAGTTGCGGTGTTTGTAGTTCTGGCAGCAACAGCGCGCCTTGGAGGAGCAACAACAGCAACAGCAGCAGGCTGCGGTGGCAAGGGAGGCGCGCGAGCGGAGGGAGAGGGAAAGAGAGAGATTGGACGTCCTGCGCAAGAAAGACAAGCACGACCATAGCGCCGTCGCCTCCACTGAGGTGAAGCAGAAGCTGCAGGTAAACAAACATCTTTTCTGTCATTCTTTCAATGAAAATAGATTATTTTCCCTTTACTAGGAAACTGTAATTTTCTTATCTTTATCATCAGTGCTATAAATATCCTCCCTTGGAGATTCCTGACTATCTCTAAGAGACTCCTGTCGGTCTCCCTCCAGTTCCTTACGCTCGAGGATACGGTGTTTACTTACACACCATCTTTTCCACTTGTGTTTAGGTCTCCCAAAAATCCTTCATCCTACAGGCTTCTAGGGGAGTCTAAGCTTTATAGATCGTGTTATTGGTATTGCTTGTGGTAATACTTTCTCCACCAGACACCATTTTCTTTTTATGACTTCTATGACTCTTATTAGGATCTTCCTATCAAAAATATCCATTACCGTTTCTCTGTGAGGGCCTAGCACTAGGAGACTATTGGCGCATTCTGACCATATCTATTCCACGATCTATTTCTAAGAATCAGCCAGAACAGTCTTCCTATGCCGTAGAACGCCCAATAGAAATAGAAACCCAATGTTGGATCAACTTCAACTTTTGTTCTATTCTATGTAAGATCCATATTCAAATGTTACGTTCTGTGAAACAGATCATAGAATAGTTCAGGTGCGATCTCAGGTTTAAGTAAGATCCTTGGACGGGGTAATTATTCTGTTGATCTTAAATCAAAGAAGACGTTCAGGCATCCAAATATGTAACACACTAATTAGAATGTTTGTTTCCAGGTCTTCCTAATGAAAAAGGCTGCAGCTTCAGCTAATGGAACCGTACCTGGATCTCCTTATAGAAATTGGTAAATATATATTTATTTATCATTTTTAATGATTAACTCTGGTCGGCCTAGGAGGTCGCCTCCCGCCGCTAGTAAGCTTCATAACACGGACGTCTGTCGCTTGGCAATGATCCGCAATAAATTTTCATATTTTAACTCTGCAAATGTTAATTGCTTTTATGTTTTTATAGAATTCATTCTTTTTGGTGTAGACTGTAGACAAAGCATCGACTGTTTTTTCTTTTAGCAGATTTCAGGAATATCTTGTGGGGACTGACCACCCTGTCCTCCTGTGAAGAACCACCACTGGTAGATAATGTCAAGTCAAAGCCCATTTTGTAAATATTAAACAGTATTATTAATTCAAATTCTGGCAGGCTACATTAAGGACGGGTTGTTTCGGAGAATCTGAACAATTCATCAAATTTCAACGTTCGTTTTCAAGTTCTGTGAAAGATTTTTTCAATTTCTGTTTTTATTTCAGTTTTGTCAAGCAACTAGCCTACAATGATATAAAAACAGAACTTGAATAAGTCTTTCACAGAACCCGAAAATGAACGTTGAAATTTCATGAATTGTTCAAATTCTCCGACACAACCCGTCCTTAATAGTTTCATTTTCAAAAATATGTATTTTGTTCTAAATTCTTTCTTTGCTAATCGGAAGTTCTTCCTAAATGTGATGCTTCAATAAATTATTTTATTCCTGGAAAGCTTATATTATATTCTTGTTTGGTTCACTTAGGATAGGGATACTACGAAGCGCTTTTCAGTAGGATTCCTAAACCTTCCCAGAAAACCGATAGAATAAAACATATATTTTTATCAATTCCAGGGGTGTAGTTAAGAGCTCTTCCGGTGAATCCATCACGTCCGGAGTGAGCAACTCTCACCCTTACAGACTGCCCCAGCAACAGCAGCCCCCCGTGCTCAACAAATACGACTCCTCCGACTTCCCGCTCAGGAAGACCGGTAAGTCCAGAATGGCTTGCACCTAACCCCGAGTGATACGACATTGTGTCAGCCAGAAACAAGGTTGTTTTGTGTGGTGTGTGAATTATTGTAGGATGAAACTAATTTGAATGTTTGAATTTGGCTTTCTTTTAGTGTTATTTTACTTGTTGAATTAACAATAATTAGTTAATAATATTAACATTAATTGACTTTCTGCCGTAGTGTCACTGTTTAAAACCTGTATGTACGTCAGTTCTTGTGTTTTTAGATAATTGATCAATCCTTACACATTCCCATTTGGTTTATTATTGCGTACAAATTTGCTACACATTTTTTTGTTTACTGAAGCAACTTTAAACTTATATGTAATTTCCCCCAAAAAATAGTGAGAAATGTAGATGTTAAGATAAGATTGTGAAAGTTAGGAATATTCATTATAAAATTCAGTAAATAATTTAATTTCTGGATATATTTTCCAAAAATTTATGAAGAACTAAATTAATATTTTTTGCAATAATTTCAATTAATTTTTGAAGTCAGTGAATTGCTGCTAGAATGTTTGGAATTGGTTTATTAAACAAATATTTTTTTAGATTATACCTTAATTCTACTGATAAAGTCAGTTATTACTTTCAAAAATATCGATTATTATGACTGTGCAATTGATTTTAATTACAAAAATAGAGCACATTATAAAATTATGTTTACCGCTAGCAATTCAAATACATTATAATACCAAATTATGATTATTTTTAGCTATTGTACTATGGAGACAAAAAAACATTGCGATACAGTCAGCTTCAATAACGGCTGACTGTTATCAAGCTGTCAACACTACTTAACAAGCCATCTCCAGTATCTCTCATCCACATGTTATGGCAAGCACTTTACAGTTGATGGGAAAGTCTACTTATAAAACCTTGTTTATCTGTTTTGAAAGAAAATCAAAATGTAGTCTTTGCCTCCGTTTAGCAATTTTAATAAATACATAACTTTTTTATAAAAGATGATAAAATCAATTTTGAGATTTATAATGTCATTATTATGTTAAACAGCCAATTTCATTATTGTTAAGTGCTTTTTCTATTTTTTGACTTTGGCACTTTTAGCATTAGGCCACGTTATACCTATTAGCGTTTCAAAGTAACAATGGTTTTCTAGGAAGACTTTCCTATTCAGAGAGCACTAGATTAGACCGAGATGATAATATATTAAATGAATGTTAGAATGTACGCATCAGTAATAAGGTTTATTGGAAGTGCACTGGTACCTTTCGAGAGAGCACTAAAATTGAGTATAAGTCAAGAAAGTCTAGAATTTAATAAAATGGAATTAAAAATAATTTTCGTTACTATGGCAACACGGATAATACAAATTTTAGTACATTTAAATTTGACATTTACGTGTTTCTCCCACACAACTTTTTATTGTACAGGTTTAACCTGTCATAAGCACATTGTTCACATGTGAACATTTTTTATTATGACCAAATTTGCTAAAAAATTTTGCAATGCGATTTTAACTTTTATTTTTATTTGATATAATAGAAACAAACAGTACATTAGTCACAGTGATAAAACAATTTACAGATATTAAATTTTTCATGTTGGATTCCTATGATACGTTTCCTTGTAATGTCTTATATGTGGTATGTATATTCAGCAATTACCAGGTGACATGTGTATCGTGTATGTATTTGCGTGTATGTGTGAGTGTGTATGTATATGTATGCGCATTGAACATTGACATGAAGCCACATTTAAATTTGGGCAGTGAGTCCGAAAAAAAAGTTTATACAAATATTACTGAAAGTATGAAGAGCATATTGGCAAATTAGATGCTGCGTTTGTTTTGTAATTAAGCGTGTGGAATAGCACAGTATGTCGTGTACGTCTCAAAGGTATGTTTTAAATTGGTAAGGGTCAGAAGTTCGGTACATGTTTTTAAAAGTCTATGTATAAATATGTTAAGTCAGCTACTACTTGGCTTTTGCTGCAAACTTTGAAATGTGCGTTCAAAGTTTTTGTTCAAATTGGAAAAAAGATATTTTATAAATATGTTTTGAATACATTCTATACTATGTATATAAAGTTTATATTGTGGATTCCAAATTGGCGATGCATATTCCAGTGTACCTCTGTTAATGCGAAATATAAAATTACAATTGTACGCGGATTTCCGATCACTTTAACATGTAGCACAAAACCAAGCATTTTAAACGACCTATTAACGATTGAGTCAATATGCTTATCAAATATTAGTTTGCTATGGAGGTAAACGCCAATGTCTTTACATTCCATTTTAGAGATGACAGGTTCATTGTTGAGTGAATAAGGGTACTTATTAAATATTAGTTTGCTATGGAGGTAAACGCCAATGTCTTTACATTCCATTTTAGAGATGACAGGTTCATTGTTGAGTGAATAAGGGTACTTATTAAATATTAGTTTGCTATGGAGGTAAACGCCAATGTCTTTACATTCCATTTTAGAGATGACAGGTTCATTGTTGAGTGAATAAGGGTACTTATTAAATATTAGTTTGCTATGGAGGTAAACGCCAATGTCTTTACATTCCATTTTAGAGATGACAGGTTCATTGTTGAGTGAATAAGGGTACTTATTAAATATTAGTTTGCTATGGAGGTAAACGCCAATGTCTTTACATTCCATTTTAGAGATGACAGGTTCATTGTTGAGTGAATAAGGGTACTTATTAAATATTAGTTTGCTATGGAGGTAAACGCCAAGGTCTTTACATTCCATTTTAGAGATGACAGGTTCATTGTTGAGTGAATAAGGGTACTTAATAAATATTAGTTTGCTATGGAGGTAAACGCCAAGGTCTTTACATTCCATTTTAGAGATGACAGGTTCATTGTTGAGTGAATAAGGGTACTTATTTACATATTTATTTCGATGCTTCGATAACTTTGTAGAGGACCAATCATGCTAATGACACTTTCGATTCCACTTTTATTTCATAAATGTAGCCTCTCTGAAGATATTTTGAGGATTTTCTGTTATTTTCTATCTAATAAATTGCTTTTTTTATAATGCATACATTGCAATAATACAAAAAAAAATCAAACAGGTTCGATCCTTAGAGTATGATGTAAAATCATCTCCTTTTGGGAAGTATGTATCACTACTTTCTGTAAACCGTTTGTCGTGAAAAATATTGACTTGGACGTTATTCTTTCGAACCATCTCAGTGTTGCCAATTAAAAGCATTCAAGCGATAGCAGCGCCCTCCATTTGTTTATAGACTCTCTTGACAGACTGTAAGCCAGTAAAGTAGTAAGCGCGTGTGAGAATTAGGTCTATTCTAAGTGCGGTGCTGTGTATGCCCCGGTTGACTAACCTCCCCCCCGCAGCGTCGGAGCCCAACCTGCTCAAGCTGCGGCTGAAGCAGCGCGTAGCGGAGCGCCGGCCCTCGCCCATGGCGCGCCGCCAGGACCGCCTGCTCAAACACCACCGCAAGCTGCCGCACCACGCTGCCATTCGCAGCGCCACAAGTGAGTACGCCGTCACCGCTATGTGGACGCATCATAACACACTCATAACACCACCACAAGGAGCACCACTAATGAGACACATGCCATACACATTTGAATCACTCGGTTATAGTAATGTTAGACGTATCATCTCCGATACCCTGGTTTCGTGTAATCATAATGAAACCTGTCGACACTCTGTTCCGGTATAATATACAACTATTCACTTATTTTCACTTACAAAACAAACTACATTTTGGTCTCACACTTATGAATCTGTGTGACTATAAATGAATACACAACTATCAAAACAAACTACAAACAAATTACATGACTATTGCAATGTAAGTCACAAAATTAATACGCAACCTACGAGACAATTAAAGTTTTGTTCAAACACATACAAATCATGTCCCCTGCAGTGTAAGCCACAAAATGAATTTGCAACTTAACCAGACCAACGATGGCTACCCATATTTAGGTGTCATCACTCTAGGCCTTGAGAGATGACTGCCTAAATTTGGATAAACAATTTATTCGAATTTATTTATAAATTCCCAAAACAGCTCAATTATAAAATCTGCAGATATGGGATAAGTGATGAATTATCGGTTTTATATATATATATATATATTTCAATATTAATATTCGGAGGTATGATTATTTCAATAAGATATGTCATGCTACATTTTGACTGTGCACACTTGAATCAAGAACTCTAGCATTTTGATAAGCACACACGTCGTGTTTTGGTAATTTTATTATTATTTTACTGTGAAAATTTTTATTTTATCTGTTCCAAGTTAAATTAATTTATATAGACAATGAAGATATTTCATCATAATGTCAAAATTAAACAAATCTTGACACAGTAGAACACATTTTTTTCCACCAAAATAAACAAGTAAATGTTCTCTTTGATAGGTAAGTACTTTCTTTGTCAGATAAACATAAATCTTCAATGTGTCAATTTTGTTTGCGTAACTAGAAACTATGAGCTTAAAAAAGTATTCTTAGTGATAAATAAATAACCATGTTTATGAAACCTATGTGTTTAGAGTGATTTGTTCCTTACCTGTCAGTTTTTAAATAAATTAATAATTCAAAATTATAATAGAAGTGTCATCTGTGTCAATAATAAAAAGTATTTTATCTCAGGTCCATGCCTAAATGTCGGATAGTTTAGACCCTAAAATTATAATGTAAAAGCCCTAAAAGGCGTAAATAAATAACTCGAAATGTATTTATATTGAGCCGTTTAGAGATTCAATCACTTTAAGATCGCTTTATATTAGTTACTAGCTGTAACACACCACGCGTTGCTGTGACTCAGTACGTTGGTGCGGATAGAGAAACAATAGCACGTGTTGCTTTTACGTCAAACATTATATAGGTATATAAAAACACGCCTATTAGAATACAACGTTGTCAAAATTTCAAAACAATTGGTGAAGAACTTTCTGAGATTTAAGATTATAAGCAAACGTACATTTACTTTTTTATTTATATAAATTGTAAATGATGATAGCCTTTTTCATAAGTGTGTGGTCCAAAAAACAGATATTCAAATGATTGCAGAAATTTTTTTTAACTTCTTCAATAAAAGCACTTTCCCTTCACAATAAATTTTGCTTTTGGTTTGTCACTATTTTATTCTTTAATTAAATCGCCCTCGCAATTCAAAATATTATCACTTTTCCGTTTGACATTATCGCTTAGTTTTCTCCTTCAAAATCTTGTTCAAATTAATTCATTTCACAAGCCCACTATAAACACATCTCATAATACAAAAAAAAAAACATAACACATTTTCATTAAAATTATTATTCATATTTTTTCTTGTGATTTGTATGCATCATTCATCTTGTTCAACCAAATTTGTTTTTTCACAAAATTCTGCGGCATTTTTTTATTTTTGTTTGGAATTTTGCAGAAAACAACCACAGTACAATCGATACCAATTTGTATGATAAAAAAGCATGTTGTAAAAATAACATGAATGTTTTTTGTACCAGTTTTTTAGTTAACCCATGTGATGTCTTTATACCTGTTTTGTTTGCATGTTTGAATTAGATGACTAACCTCTTTTTGAACAAATATTTTGACTTTTTACTATATTATAAAAATCGTACAGATTTTTCTCATTTAAAGTCTACCTTTAACCAATTTCCATTACAGAAAAGTAAAATACTGTTACTGTAACTGATAACAGAATCAATTTTGACAGAGTGATAAAATGATATGGAGAATAGCTGATGGCGGAATAAGTCAATTTTGACAATGGAATACATATTGCCTGAATGTTATAACTGATAAAAGATGAAGTTGTATTATAAGTTATTTTTGACAAAGGACGAATAATATAAAATTAATAAAACAGAGTGAATCAAAGGACTTGTTCAATCAACCACATTTTGTCTTTTATGTTAAGATGATTTTTTAAATTTACAATTACTTAAAATGATTCTGTATGTATGAGTTTTTAAAATTGTATGTATTCCAATTTTTGCAATCTTATTCTTCGATAAAGAACCTAAGTAAAAAATTAATATGAAAATTGTTACATTTGACCATAAATTTTCAATTTCTTCTCACTTTTTCTTGTGATCCCAAAATTTTGTATGTGTATATGTATATATATATTTTTTTTTTTTTTTTCCATTTTATTTATGGTACATTATAATTTTTTGCATAGATACCTGTATATAAATATTAAATATATGACAAATGTAAGTAAAGGAAACTCCTTTTAGTAATACATATAAATTAAAATACATATGTAATAGGATCAATAATAAATTTTTTTTAGAGAGTAAGCTAACCAATACAAATTATGTGAATTTACAAGTATAATTCATGATTTAATGTAAAAAAAACAACAATGAGCAAGTACCTATATAATGGAAATTTTGACATTACAGTATATAAGTGTGTGCAATATTGTAGTTAAGTGAAACATAAAAGTTTAAAAATAATTTATATATTGTGTTTCAACATCTAAGTCATTCAGCCATAATTTTAATTCTTTTACATATTAACGGTTTCGTTCACAAAAACATGAGGTCATCAGAGATCCTTGAATCTGTCTTATCTTAATCTTAATCCAAAGTTCCAGTAGATAGAAGTTTCGTCTTTTTGTAGCTATCAAATCATAAAATTTATTTATTACTCATTTCAAACCTCATCCAACTTCCGTTTTTTTTTTTTTTTTTTTTATTAGCAATATAATTTTTTTTTTAAAACTTGAATTTAAATTTTTAAAAGTTAACTTGAATACGTCCTATCTTAATCTTACCGAAATCTGCAAATTGTCAATATGTTTCCGTGTTGCAGACTGCGGCACTTCGGGCAGCAGCAACCCTGACTCGGGCCCCAACAGCCCGGGGGCAGCCATCCGCGAGGAGGGGGAGCCCGACAGCTCGGAGGGTCGCCCGGGCCGCGCTGCGGGGGCTCAGGACCTGCAGCTCTTCAGCTCGCCCTCGCTGCCCAACATCTCGCTCGGCAGGCCGCACGTTCCCACCACGGTAAGAAACTATTATGATTCATGATATATGAGAATCAGAAGAGCAATGCTGAACGGGCTGCCTATTGCTACTGTAGGGTTTTTATTTTGATTATTTGATGATAAATGATGCTTGCAATGTTTTCAATGGTATCCGGAAACTGGCGAAACATGTGAAACATTACATAGAAAATCCAAAAAAACATAATTTCTAACGAAGATAATTAATAATTTGTTTTCATTAAAATTTCTAGGAACCAAGCATGCTGGCGACAGTATCAGAGGCGGAGGTTCGCGCTGCCTTTACAGCGCGGCTGGGGGTCCCCCTGACAGAGGGCATGCTGCCCCCCTCGCTCCCCTACTACCCCATGCTACCCGCAGAGCCCTACCACAAGCCTCCCCCTCATCAACCTATGCCCCCGCAGCCCCCCCAGCCCATCACAGACATCCAAGTGGCCCATGCCCGTCTCAACAAGCGCCCCCTGGGCCGGACTCAGTCAGCCCCCCTTCCTCTGGGGCACCCCATGCTGGTGGGCACCTCCCAGCCACAAGACCTCACCCCCGGACACCATTATTATCTCAAGCAGCAGATCCGACAGACCGTCCTGACGAGAGCGGGCGCACGCGAGGCCTCACAGCTCGACGAGCGAGAAGAAACGGCCGAAGTCATCGATCTGACGGATAAGAAGGCCAAAGCGGCTAATGAAGAAGAGGAGGTCGAGCAGCCAACATTCATGCAGCAGCAGAGAAGCATGATAATGCGTCACACATTGCACGCAGCCAGTGACGAAGCGGCGATGCGAGGACGGCCATTATGCCGAGCTTTGAGTTCTCCTCTGGTGCATCTCGGTCCGCCGCAGCTATCACAGGCTCCGTCGAGTCCCACATCTCCGATGGAGACCGGTGTGAACCTGACAATATCTCGCTCTGCGCCCACCACGGGCCTGGCCTACGACAACCTGATGCTGAAGCATGCGTGTGTTTGCGGAGACAACGCAGTGCACCCAGAGCACGGGGGCCGGCTGCAGAGTGTGTGGGCACGGCTGCTAGAGACGGGACTGGTGGCTCGCTGCGAGCGCCTGAGGTCGCGCAAGGCCACCCTGGAGGAGCTACAGACCTGCCACCAAGAGGCGCATACACTGCTCTTTGGTGAGAATGCTATTCATTTTCTGAAGCTTTCTATAACTTATATATTAGGCAAATACAAGTAAAATCCTATTAAAATCCCCCTCGTCTATCATTTTAATGTATATGTTGTTTATGACATAAACGCTTCTAAAGATATTGATATTGATGGCCATCTATCTGTTTCTCTTCTATTTGTTTACTTAAATTCTCATCAACGTATATCGTCGCTGTTCAGGCAAAAGTCACCAACCCAGAGTTTGAACTTTGAAAGCTGTTTCCTTAGGCTCCATGGCGCCGAATGGATGAAATTTTAGAATCGTACTAAGAATTATGATCTGAAGTGGAATCAATTACTAAATATCCATGAGGTTGCATTTATAGAAAAAGCATTATTCTTACGGGCATAAATGCAAGGTTTGTTCAGGTGAATATTTGAGAAATTCTAATCAATGTCAATGTTCACATACAGCCACCGATCTATTTCTATTACATCATATTTCTTGTCTATATTATACAATACTAGTGGACTCCGTAATGCTTCGCTATTGCTAATGTCTTTCTCAGGCGTCACTATCTCTTCCACTTCTCAACAATATCGACTTTAATTTGACTCTGTATCTCATTCCAGTGCAGAGATATTGCGTTAAATTTTCCTCGGGAGTCCCCTATTTCTTCTACCATTCAAACCACTCTCTAAACACTCCTGGCACTAATAAGAACAAACTTTGAAATTTTCAACGATATCTGTCAACTACTTTTTGAGTTTTGCTAGCCCAAACATACGTATGCTGAATTTTTATATATTAAGATAAATCCCTTCAAGATGTATGTTGAAGTTTCTTTTTCAACCCTAGACGACCTATCATTGGATTTTGCCATCATTTTGCTCATGATCCAATCACAATTCCAGGAACCAACCCCCTGAACCGTCAGAAGCTGGACATGTCCAAGCTGTCGGCACTGCCCATGAAGAGCTTTGTGCGGCTGCCGTGCGGCGGGGTGGGCGTGGACTCGGACACCACCTGGAACGAGCTGCACACGGCGCCCGCCGCCCGCATGGCCACCGGCTGCGTCGTGGATCTGGCCTTCAAGACCTTCATGGGCGATATCAAGGTGAAGATTATACATTTTTAGGGATTTATTGTGTAGGTAGAGTTTATATTAAGGCTTCTGAGGAATGTCTATAACAATAACGGCTTGATGGTTTCCGTGTACAAATCCCGGCGTGCACAAGTTATTTCATAAATTACCTGTTTAAAATAATACAGAGGGTATCCGGGGGTAAAGTGCGCTAACTTCGGGGGGTGTTTCTACATGATTTTAAAAGTAATAAAGTTGATAGACTTTTTTAGAAAATCCAATATTTTAAGGTAGTTTTTAGGTGAAAAAGTTTAATTTTTATATGGGAAAATAAATATTGTAATTTCAAAAAATTTATTTATCTTTTTTACTTCTACCATCATGTAGAATCACCTCCGGAAGTTAACGCATTTTCCCCCGGTTCCTGTATTACCCTGTGTAGTATATTTGCGGCACGTTCCAGGGTGGTAAATACTTTCAGATTTGAAACGTTGCTTGAAATGGCTTTAGCAGTAGTTTGGTGACCAGAACTAAATAACCATGTACTTCCCCACCTTCCTTTTCTCTCTAACTCCTCCCCCCCCCCCCTCTACATTCAGCCTTATAACATATCCCTAATGGGGTATGTTCACAAATGTTGAATACTATTTAATTTCGAATACTATTGAATTTTAACTACGTTCGGTTCCCAGTTGTGACCAATATCTTTTTTATTTTCTGTGTTTATCAGTTGTGTAAAATTTAAAACAGTTTTCTTAGTGAGGCTCAATTTGTATATCATTTAATAATATTAAGGCGTCTTAACCAGCAGACGAGAATACAAATTTCGTTAAAAGACGGTCTCACGATCGGACGTTTTTTTAGAACAAGACAGAAATACCGAATTCATTCCACTGCTAACCGTACACTCGCGCGGCTGATGAAAACTACAGCATGGTTCCGATGAAATAACAATTATTGTTGTTGAATTCTCGGTTGTAGCTTTCTTCCTAATAAGTAGTTATATACATATTTGTAAATTATACGTCGGAGTGCGTAAACATAAATAAATACAAATGCAGTGCGTTGACATGGTAGATATAAAATATGTAGGTAATTTGTTTTTTTTTTAATTTATTTTACATAGGTTTTCCAAAAGTGAGTAAAAATCTTTTGTTTTACATATTTATTCGTTTGTCCGAAAGGTATTACCGGTAAGTTTTATTTCTAATACTTATCTTTAAAGTATTACTTGATTTGATACGTATGACATTGAAAAGAGGGTTTATTCCTTAAAACTGAAGTAGTATATATATTAAAACTAGGTTTTATTTCCAACTATTTTCTACGGTACCTACCTACATATGTAGTTATGCGATGGCATAATATTGTATCGCTTCCATGTATTTGTTTTCATGGTTAACGGAGCGACCTGACTCGTCTAATTTTCGAAATGTTATTAAATTCACGAGGTAAATTTCGATTGAAAAATCATAAGTTAGTATGTCAAAAATAACCTCGTCCTTTTTCCTAAAACATAAAGCTCAATTCACAATATGACATAATGAAACTGACAAAAAGTAACACAATAAATATTATTATTTTTAAATGATATACTAACGTTTATAAGACAAGGTTTTTTATGCATAGCATAAAGGATAACAAATAATTTTAAGCAATAATTAGTCATCCGAATGGCATATTATTTTTACTCGGGAGATATTTTGAATTTGTATTGGTATTTCGGATGACGAATTATTGCTTATAATTATTTGTTACAAAAAATATTAAATATGTTGAATTATACCAATGTAATAGTGAATTGGACAATAAAATAGAAATTATGAACAATAAAATGATTTGAATCGCACATCACGAATCAAAATTCATTTGGTTCTTGGCACTTTTTTACCACCAATCACAAACAGTTTCACGTACTTTGGCATAAGTTTTAACATTTATACATGAAACATCGATGACAGACATAAACTCCTGATAGTCCCCATAGTTGATTCTTTTTCCTGGAAATTAAACAACACAAAATTATCGCCAAATGTTATAAAAAATATGTGCTTATTCTGACTGATTCTTTCGAACGATCCTGTAGCATATAAGTACGTACAATGTACACAGATAATTAAATATCACTAACTTTTGTTTTTTTGATAATATATCTCCCATGTACGTTTTTGAAGTCGTAATTTGTGTTTTCTAATAAAACTTTTGTTCCAAGGGAATTTTCCTCCCCATTTTAAAGCGAGGAATTTCTTTAAAATGTTATTAACTAGACCGGCGTGGACTACATGTCCGCTCGCCGCACGGTCGCGGCGGAGAATGACAAAATTTTGTCTTGCGCCGAGTTAATAAAAATGCACAAACCGCGAATCCAAATTAATTACCATTATATACTTTAAGAATATATTTTTTGGTCACAAATTATTTCTAATCTTTCAATAATGTCTTGGTAAATTATTTTTGTAAAAAATCTGAACTATACCAATTTGTAAGACCATAAATAAATAGTAAAATTGAGGGATTTTCGTCACAAAACGCGTGTTCGGATTTATTCATTAGTAATTTTATTTGAAATAAAAACAAAATTTTTATACATACTTTTGGTAGATAATTTATTGATTGTTTATACTATATTATTATACCTTTGAAAATGCAACAAATCTGCGCAACGTCCAACGGTAACGCTTTATTATGATATGAAAATAATATTATTTTTCAAAATTTAACATCTTGCTTTACTGGATAAAATACCGATCTTTCAAAATCAATTTGTGTTTTTTTCTAGAAAAGTGTCCATACTTCTAAAACTGGCCTCAAAAATGCCAAATTTCAGGTCAAGTCTACCTATTTCGCCTTAAGATATTGGATAAACGAAAGAGGGTACATCAGTAAGCAAGCAATATAAAGAGATAAGTCCTGTCCAAGTCGAAAGTTGCAAATACCATAGTTTTTGAAAGACGCGTCTGCAACGTTTTTCCGATAGTGGCGCTAGTGTATTGTAAGTAGTTGTTATATGTTTAATTATATAATTATATGTTTAATTAATGTTTTTCAATGTCATGTCTATGACCGGCAGTGGATGTTCAGACAGGATGTTTTGTGTTCATTCTCCATTTTTGTTGTTGTTTTACTTAATTTAATGTTGACGTCTTTCATTTCCAGAATGGATTTGCGGTTGTACGACCTCCCGGCCATCACGCCGAAACCAACCAGGCCATGGGATTCTGCTTCTTCAACTCCATCGCCATAGCGGCTAAATTGCTGCAGCAGAGACTTGATGTCAAGCGAATCCTCATTGTCGACTGGGTAATTTCATAATATATATATATTCCTTTAGATATAACTTTAAGACTAAACTAAGGACTCAATGGAATTATCCGGCCAAGACACCTAAGGTGATTAATATCTTTTCTTGCCTTCTGGAAAGTATCTAAACTATTGGGATTAAGCTGAAACAAAAAGTCACAATTACTTCATGTTCTGTTATTGTCCGATTTCTGTAAAAACCGGCTGACAATGAAAAAATAACAAAACTTGAATGCAACTTTCACAGAATTTGAATTTTAACTTTGAAATTTTCATATTCTGTGAAATTCTGGCCTTAACGTTAATTATATGAGTCTAGTTTTTGCACTGTTAATTCGTGGTGGAATTCCATTGTAATAGAATTAAAATTAAAAAACTTTTTCACTTTGTTCCACTTATTTATTATTACCAGGACCGGTTTCATCCTACTACGGACATTTTCAGACTGGTAGTTGAAACTCTTATGCTACTGATTTTATACAAACTTAGGCAGGGGTACACAACATTGTTTATATATAATGAATGATTCTATTTTGTTAATTTGAGGTAGGTATTATGAGTTATTTTGTTAATTTAGGGTACATTAGGTAATTATAAAGTTTATTTTTATAAATTATGAATGATGTTACAAAGCAAGTACATATTTATAGATCATATGAATATAAAAGAATTTATATAATTAAAAAGGTTTGTGATTTCTGATATTTTATTTTTGTAATGTTGGGATATTCCCTCCTTGTTGCTTAGGGCTTATTGTCAAATATTGATAGCAATTAAGTCATTGTTATTATTAGGGTTCCCCACATATTTGGGTTATTACATCTTTAAATTACATACTTAAATTATACCACTGCTCTCTGAAGTAAAATTATTCTAAGTGAATTATAATGGGTAAATTAATGGTGATTGAGCATTATGTTCTAACTGTTTATTCATAACATATTTACGATCTATTTTCTTCGTTAAGCGATTGATTTCTAGTGACTCTAATCTGTCTAATTTTTGTCCTTTGTTGCAAACATGAAGGATTTTTACATCTCTATCTTTGTCAAAAGTATGTTGGTTTTCTAGTAGATGCAAGGCAACGTTCGATAAATCTCCTTTTTGATTAACCCAACTAGCGAAATGTTCTTTTATACGGGTTGATACTGCTCTTCCTGTTTGTCCTACGTAATACGCGGGGCAATTCGAGCAGTTCACCTGGTAGACTCCAGAGTTTTCCAGATTACCTCTTTTATCTTTATTGTTTATAAATATTTTACCCAAAGAATTTACATTATAAAAGGCTGTCTTACATTTTTTATCACTGTCTATTAATTTTGATATTTTATTTGATATTTTGCCAAGGTACGGTATTTTAGTCCATTGTTTTGTTTCTATTTCCTTGTCCGGCGTAAGGCCATATGTAATTGAAGCTACGGTGAGTTTTTTATTCTTCTTCTTTATAAGATTATCAATCATTATGCTATCGTAACCATTATTTTCTGCAATAGTTTTGATAACTTTTAATTCATTATTGTAATTTATGTCGTTTAGTGGTACATGTAATAGTCTATGGATTAAAGAATGGAATACCGACAATTTATGTGAAATGTGGTGTCTTGAGGAGCTGTGAATAATATTATCGCTATATGTCGGTTTCCTGTATATCGAAAATTCTAATTTGTTATTAACTATATTCATTCCTATATCTAAAAAGTTGATTTTATCTCCTCCTATCTCCATCGTGAATTGAATTGACTTATTGATTTGATTTATTTCTTTGATGAAGATATCTAGTTGTCTCTGCGTACCGGTCCATATGATCAAAATGTCGTCTACATATCTCCGATAGAAAATAACATTTTTAAATGATTTTAACTTTTCGATGGTTTCTTCCAAGTGGTCCATCATGAACTCTGCTAATATTGGTGAGATAGGACTGCCCATGGCCAACCCTTTTGATTGTAAATAGAATTTATTATCGAATCTAAAATAGTTTTGTTCAATGCACGTATTTATTACTTGATTAATTTCTCTCTTTTTTATTATATTTAAATTGATTTTCTCCATGTAATTATTGATTATTATTTTTAATTCATCTGTGGGTACGCTTGTAAATAGACTAACAACATCAAATGACACCAGAGAGGCGTTGTTTGGTATATGTATATCCTTGATGAGGTCTATTAATTGCAAAGAATTTTTTATTCCATATTTTGGTTTGAAATTTAAAGTGTTTTTAATGATTCTATTTGCGTATTTTGCTAACTTATAGGCTGGTGCTGAGTTATATCCTACGACTGGTCTCACTGGTATATCTAATTTGTGAACTTTAGGTTGTCCATATAGCCGCGGACATTGGGGGTTGATGACTTTGATTTTACATACACACTGCTCTCACATCAAAATTACATCCAATAGAATTTGATTGCCTTTTTAACGAAACTACCCTTATGGTAAATAATAAAATACATGCAACATATCAGAAACAAATCGAAAAATTAAAGTATTGGACACAAAAACAATTAAAATCACCGACAAATGTTAATATAGAATTACCTCAAACAACTTTTTACGAAAAAGTAGTAAACACGTCCAAGGTACAGTTTAATGTAGATGAAATAAAAATGCTAGATAAAGGATTAAAACATTGCCCTGACTTACCAATTCACATAAAAGATTACGAGAATTTTGCATTAGACGTAGACATTGCAATTCCATCAGATTACGGTAAAAAATATTTATGTTCAAAAATAATAAAAAACGCTATAACTAATAGTAAGTTTTCAAGCGAAGCTCGTACAATAAAATCAATTAAAAATAAAATTAAAGAAAATAACTTAATTATTTCAAAAGCTGATAAGGGGAATAGCACTGTAATTCTACCAAAAAATATTTATATTGAAAAAGTCCAAAATGTGCTGGACTCTAGTGATGTTATTTTATTAAAAAAGGATCCCACCCCAAAATTTACCGCAGAAATAAATTCAATTCTTAGTACATGCCAAACACTCATTAAAGATAAATTCCAAAAATCCAACCTCACTGTCATGAACCCCCAATGTCCGCGGCTATATGGACAACCTAAAGTTCACAAATTAGATATACCAGTGAGACCAGTCGTAGGATATAACTCAGCACCAGCCTATAAGTTAGCAAAATACGCAAATAGAATCATTAAAAACACTTTAAATTTCAAACCAAAATATGGAATAAAAAATTCTTTGCAATTAATAGACCTCATCAAGGATATACATATACCAAACAACGCCTCTCTGGTGTCATTTGATGTTGTTAGTCTATTTACAAGCGTACCCACAGATGAATTAAAAATAATAATCAATAATTACATGGAGAAAATCAATTTAAATATAATAAAAAAGAGAGAAATTAATCAAGTAATAAATACGTGCATTGAACAAAACTATTTTAGATTCGATAATAAATTCTATTTACAATCAAAAGGGTTGGCCATGGGCAGTCCTATCTCACCAATATTAGCAGAGTTCATGATGGACCACTTGGAAGAAACCATCGAAAAGTTAAAATCATTTAAAAATGTTATTTTCTATCGGAGATATGTAGACGACATTTTGATCATATGGACCGGTACGCAGAGACAACTAGATATCTTCATCAAAGAAATAAATCAAATCAATAAGTCAATTCAATTCACGATGGAGATAGGAGGAGATAAAATCAACTTTTTAGATATAGGAATGAATATAGTTAATAACAAATTAGAATTTTCGATATACAGGAAACCGACATATAGCGATAATATTATTCACAGCTCCTCAAGACACCACATTTCACATAAATTGTCGGTATTCCATTCTTTAATCCATAGACTATTACATGTACCACTAAACGACATAAATTACAATAATGAATTAAAAGTTATCAAAACTATTGCAGAAAATAATGGTTACGATAGCATAATGATTGATAATCTTATAAAGAAGAAGAATAAAAAACTCACCGTAGCTTCAATTACATATGGCCTTACGCCGGACAAGGAAATAGAAACAAAACAATGGACTAAAATACCGTACCTTGGCAAAATATCAAATAAAATATCAAAATTAATAGACAGTGATAAAAAATGTAAGACAGCCTTTTATAATGTAAATTCTTTGGGTAAAATATTTATAAACAATAAAGATAAAAGAGGTAATCTGGAAAACTCTGGAGTCTACCAGGTGAACTGCTCGAATTGCCCCGCGTATTACGTAGGACAAACAGGAAGAGCAGTATCAACCCGTATAAAAGAACATTTCGCTAGTTGGGTTAATCAAAAAGGAGATTTATCGAACGTTGCCTTGCATCTACTAGAAAACCAACATACTTTTGACAAAGATAGAGATGTAAAAATCCTTCATGTTTGCAACAAAGGACAAAAATTAGACAGATTAGAGTCACTAGAAATCAATCGCTTAACGAAGAAAATAGATCGTAAATATGTTATGAATAAACAGTTAGAACATAATGCTCAATCACCATTAATTTACCCATTATAATTCACTTAGAATAATTTTACTTCAGAGAGCAGTGGTATAATTTAAGTATGTAATTTAAAGATGTAATAACCCAAATATGTGGGGAACCCTAATAATAACAATGACTTAATTGCTATCAATATTTGACAATAAGCCCTAAGCAACAAGGAGGGAATATCCCAACATTACAAAAATAAAATATCAGAAATCACAAACCTTTTTAATTATATAAATTCTTTTATATTCATATGATCTATAAATATGTACTTGCTTTGTAACATCATTCATAATTTATAAAAATAAACTTTATAATTACCTAATGTACCCTAAATTAACAAAATAACTCATAATACCTACCTCAAATTAACAAAATAGAATCATTCATTATATATAAACAATGTTGTGTACCCCTGCCTAAGTTTGTATAAAATCAGTAGCATAAGAGTTTCAACTACCAGTCTGAAAATGTCCGTAGAAACCGGTCCTGGTAATAATAAATAAGTGGAACAAAGTGAAAAAGTTTTTTAGTTTTTTAATTTTAATTCTATGTTAATTATATGTTAAAAAAAATTTAAGACATTTATGTTTATCTTTCTTTCAGGATGTGCACCACGGCAACGGAACCCAACAGATATTCTATGACGACCCTCGCGTGCTGTACCTCTCCATCCACCGACATGATGATGGAAATTTCTTCCCGGGAACTGGGGGCCCCACCGAGGTATGTCACCCTCATACTTTATCTTTCTAAAGCTGTAAAGTTTTACATCAACTTTAAGGCTGTAGCTGTCACTTGATATGTGTATGCGATTCCTGTTTATCTGTAATGTTTTTGCCTTTTTTTATGGCCCTTTACATGAAGGTTTTACTGTGATATGGGGATGGCAGAATAATATTACAGTCAATATACTGTAATTAATACAGTGTATTATCTCGGATGACAGATGATAACGAAGAGGCAATGGACAATCTTGAATGCTTTTATATACCTTCATTACTATGTATCTCCTTTTCATGTTGACTCTCGTACAAGATTTCAGTTGCACATTTGTTACAAATACACTATACACACATTATGATGTACAAATATTATGTAGAGTTCCTGTAGGTTGCTTATTTTTCAAATCTGCAGTTTTTATTCTAAGATTGATGCACACTTGACATTAAAAACAAGAGGAAGGTCACTGCCCGCATGAGATATCGAAAAACAACCCCCACTCCCCTTTTACCAACCCTTAAAGCAGAATTTTAATTAATACCATTACTCAAAATATTAATATGGAAACATATGACACAACTTACTATTTTTTAATTTTTATTTTATTTGGTTTTACATCCAGTTAAGAGGAAAATTATGCGCAAAGCCCGGGAAACACCGGGGACTTGAGCTAGTTCTTTAACCACTCAAGCAATAGGTTCGTCGTTCCTCAAAATATTAATATGGAAACATCTCATCTATCATTTATCCCATATTTTTAGGTTCAATAAATTTTGACAAACGATCACTCAAAACGTTTTTGCAAACTTGCCATAGTATGCTAAAAATCACTTGTGTGGATATAAGTATATGAACATCAGGGATGCGGTGAAAAGTTTAATACTGAGGATGATCCACTAATAGGCTTTAAGATATTTCCAGTGTAATAATCAATCCTTGCTGACTCGTTTTAATGTCTCACCAATATCCTAAATTAGGCCTGGACTGCGATTTAATTGCATCGACTAAAAATCTAGTGCAAGTTGTTTAGTCGTATGTGTGTGCGCTTGTATTTGAAACAATGAGTTTTATGTTTGCGACTGATCAATCGCGCAACTAGAATTCGCTGTGGAGTCCAGGTCTAACTATTGATTCTCTAACAAATATGATGTGTTTCTGTTTGATAGTAACATTGGTATTATTGTTTTTAGTGTGGAAGTGGTCTGGGTGTTGGCTACAACGTGAACATTGCTTGGTCCGGAGGCCTCAACCCTCCCCTGGGAGACGCCGAGTACATGGCAGCATTCCGAACAATCGTTATGCCGATTGCCAAGGTTTGATTCAAATACAATTATCCCTAATCAGTTTCCTTTTTTCCATTTTATTAGTAGAATATTATATTATATTGTTGCGGCAATGGATTTTCAATTTACTCTGGAATGCCATTCCGTTGTGCCATTAATTTCTACGTCAGCAAAGTTAAATTAATTTATTTCCAGTTTTCAGAAATAGTTATACAAAATACCTTATTGTGTTCCGAATGCATCAAATAACCGCATGTCTCAATGGTGTTAGGTTAGTTTTCAACTGCAATTACAGAAAACCAAATTCATCTATCCAATCACTGCATGAACAGTGAATAACCTATTTATTTAATTATTTTTATTTAACTATTTAGGTTAGGTGAAAAATGCATCAGATTACCAATCAGGCAATTCCTCTACTAGTCCTCCGTTATTGCACAAGCAATATTTTCCGCTTGGATTGTAGGAGCTTTTCAAAAAGATTTTTTTTCAAGTTATTCATAAACTCTTTGTTTTTAAGAAAAGTGATAAGTATCCGTAGTAAGTATAATTTTGCTATGTAGACGGTTTAATTTGCCAAGAATAACTTGAGCAAAGATAAAATGGCAAATGCTTTGCGCAGATTTTACAGAAAATAATGATTCTTTTTGCTGTTCTTCCAGGAATTTGACCCGTCAATAATCCTGGTGTCGTGTGGCTTTGACGCTGCGGTGGGGCACCCCCCTCCCCTCGGGGGCTACAAGGTGTCCCCCGCCTGCTTCGGCCAGATGACCAAGGAACTACTGCAGGTGGCCAATGGGAAGGTTTGTGCAAATGATTCTCGAATGTTGCATCGGGTTTTTTGTGGGGTCACCGCCAATACAGAAAATATTATAGTAATAGTATTCTTTTTTAATCAGTGTGTGTCTTGAAGTTCGAATAGGATCATAATTTATAATCAAATATCCCGAAGTAACCTGCTTTTTACAAAAAGTTTTTACGTACATACGACAAGCTTGTGTATCTGGGTGGGAGTGCATGCCACATTCAAGTGCTGCCCCCAGGTGTGATCCGAAAGAAGTTGTGAACCCCTCAATATTTGTCATAAATTGATATTTAAGGTGTTCCAAACAGTTTTTCGCGACTCTCCAGATTTCCTAACTTTCCGGAACAGATTTTGCAACTCAACAACTCATTTGTTTCAATTTAACTCAACCTTTTTAAATTTGTGTATGACTTCTTCCTGTTGTGTTGGATGTTAGATTTTGTGGTTGAACATTGAATTCCTTCATTTGTTAATAAGCTAACATCCTCTGTTGTTGTCCAGGTGGTCTTAGCCCTGGAGGGCGGTTACGACCTGCCCGCCATCTGCGACTGTGCGCAAGAGTGCGTGCGCGCGCTGCTCGGCGACGAACTCACCTCCGCTCCGCAGGACGACAAGCCACCGGCACAGTGTGCCATCGACACACTTCAGAAGACCATCGCTATACAGGTAAAGAGATATGATTTTCCATATGCATATGCACAGGTCCTCAGAACAGCACCAGTTGTAGGGGACAGTCGCAGTCGCGGTCCTCGATAGTAGTGAATTACTTTAGTCGGCTCAAACAGGTGGCGTTGAGAAGACCTGGAGGGTTCATTTTGTGATCCAAATGACTGACCATTTTATGCTTATTTCATATTTTGCCGAATTGTGTTTCACAATCATTATGGAATTCAAATGGGATGGAGATATACAAAGTCAGGCAAGTGTAATAGAGACTGAGCGCATGCTAAATGGGCTAGAACCAATAGGTACTAAGTCTGCCTGCCTCAACACAAGATTTCCCCAGCGAGACAGGCACAGGGAAAAATTATATATGTAAATGAGTATTGAAGTGATATACATAATTATATATTTAAAAATGAGTATTGATAGTATATAAGTCAAATAAAATAAAGTGGCGATATTGGTTTCCATTCAAATCTATATGAAAGGCATTTCTAGCTTCTTTATTCTACAATTCCGTAGAATTCTAAAAACATCGAAATACTAATTTATGTTGTGCGTGTCTCCTGAGAAAATCTAGTTCAATGAACTTTGAAACTCAAATTTTTATTTAAATTTTAGTTTCTTTTTGAAAATCGTAACTTATTGTGTGAGTAATTTAGATGAACCATAAAGTACCTACCTAAAATATAATATTTTAACAGAAAACTATTTTTATTGTCATTTTCAAAATTGGAACTGATTTGTCAAGAATTCAGACTATCCTGTGATTTTTCGCTGTACTAGTACCTAATGTTGGAGGCTGTTTGTGCTCTATAATGTAATTCATGTTGTATTTAATGTTCCAGCTGTCCCACTGGCCCTGTCTGAAGCAGACCGCGGCCCTGCTTAGTTCTCTGGGCGGTGCGCAGAGCGAGCGTGATGCGGCCGAGACCGTGAGCGCCATGGCCTCACTTTCCATGCACCACCAGCACCATGCCACACTGTGAGTGCACACACTAACTCTATCACACCATTTATCCTTAACAATCATGGAGAGAATCACCTCCCAAAGTACATACTGCATTCTACACTATATATAATTATATGATATTACATGGAAAAAATACAAAACAGCTTTCAAGCTGACCATTGTTTTTCACCTACTAAAAATCATTAAAAAAAACATGAGTGTGCCAAAATGAATCCAAAATGTCTGATTGTTTTGCCTAACCTCTGGGAATTATTATTATAATTTTTAACTGTATTAATGAAAAGTGAAGTGACAATTTTCGTGCAAATTCTCAAAGTTATATTTTTTAAAGACGCTGTCAGAAAGTCGGAAAATAAGTGTGTATTTCCGCTTCTCAATAAAATTCAATCCGAAAACTAAAAATTGTTTTTGAAAGGTGGTGAAATACACTTTCAAATATAATATTATCCATATAAATAAAAATGTAAATGTTTGTTTGTTCAAAATCTTAAATCTCCGAAAGTTCTTCACCGATTGCCTTTAAATTTTGACACAACGTTGCATTCGAATATGCGTGTGTCTTTATATACCTACATTATATAGATGTAACCTGTGACAGGTAAACACAGCGCCAATTGTTGGACGTCAAAGCAACACACGCTATTATTTCTCTATATGCACAGACGGACTGAGCCACAGCAATAAAGCAGTTTTTTAATTTTTTTTACTAGCTATTAGTTTATGACTAAAAAGTTTGTCATTTAGTCCAGTGGTGAAATCTCTTTCATGAAATCAATTTGTTGGCTTGTGCTTGGATTATCGAAGGTATCAGTGGAGCTAATTGATGAATCACAACCGCCTTCAGTGTCACTTGCATCTGATTCGGAATCAGCACTGATATCTTGAGAATGAGCATGAATAACAAATTCATCTGTTAGGGAATCTATGGCCGGATCACTTTTCATATGCAAATGTGTTCAATTTCAATTTTTTTCACTTTAAAAAATCGTTTCATTATCAATGTTTTTTGAAATGGCTGTTAAAATGCATTATTTTCCAAATTCAGTTACTGAAATAGTTGTTTCTTATTATTACCTACTTTAAAATAAAATGTGCTTAAATGTGTCCCTTTTTTGTAAATTCACCAAAATCACCAACTCCACTGTTAATTTTATAAAATTGTTAACTCCTTTGATTTTATTCTGTCGACATTACAATGACCGTAAGCGAAAGAGAAAGTTGCGTAAACCATTGGTACGACAGAGAAAGGCATAGGCGAATACTGTCGAATAAACTCCGACGCGGCGGGGAGATGAGACCGCCCTTCTCGCTCTTCGCACACACTGCTTGCCGCGTTTCGGACCTTACTACTTGTTATCGATATCTTTATTTCTCTTTTCCTAGGACCCCATTCTATAGGCCTCGTAAGCACTAACTAATGCTCATAAGGCCAAGTACAAGTTAATACTAAAATAAAGATAAGTCTTTATTTTTCCCTTCCTAGAACCCTGTTCTACAAGCCTCATACTGCTCACTTATACTAATGAGGCTTAAGTACTGATATAATAATATTAAAAATAAGATATAATTTTATTTTTCTCTTCTTAGGACCCTGTTTTATATGCCTCGTGGCCGGGCATTTATTGACATAAAATTATTATTATACTTTAAATATCATTATTTGTGTCTTCCTAGGACCCCGGAGCACAGCCACGAGGAGGTGGAGGAGCCCATGGATCAGGACGAAGCCAAGTGAAGCAACACCTTCAAACACTCGGTGGTTCATTCTCCTTAAAGCACTTGAGAAGATGTGGTCAGTGACCATTCGTCAAAGGTGCTAAGTACATATTTCGACAGTGAAATATTACCAAAACCCCACAAGTGCAGTTGATTGGGCAATGTCTCGAAGTCAACAACATCTGCACTTTGATGCCCAAACTGCAATCCTTCAGGTCTCATCTCCACAGAGGTACTTCTGACCAGGATCAATTTTATGATAATAAATTTGTGATGTTAAAAGATTATGTTGTAAACGAAAACTCATGACACTAAGTCGATCATATAAGAATTTAATAATATTGTTATTTTAGTGTTAAGACTGTAGGTAATGTTGGCTGGATGTTGTTTATACTATTATTATTATTATTATTATTGTTTATGTCAGTAGTTTGAGCAAAAAAAATATCACTCTCTCCCTCTCCCTCTCTCTCTGTAACCTTCTCCCTCACGCTAGGGTGGGCACAGTTCAACCAAAGCTAGATTAGGTGGCTGTTTTTGATGTTTTGTAAAATTGTTGTCTTACGAAGGTTAAATCATATTGTATTTGTAATGTGGATCCGCATTGAAGGATAAACCACATTATATTTGCGACGTGGATCCTCCCCAAAGGAAAAATAACATTATATTTGTGAGGTGGATCCTCGCCAAAGGAAAAATAACATTATATTTGTGACGTGGATCCTCATGGAAGGATTTCAAGGAGTTTGCGAGTTTTGGAGGTGAAAAGCTACAGGAAACAGGAGTGACCTTAGAGCGGCAACGAATCATGAGTGTAGCCTGTTTAAAGGAATGAGATTTGTTAGTTTCCAGAGAAACTATATTGCTGACTTATTATATATGTCGATGAGATGTCTCTTTATGTAATAATTGTGTCTTGTAAGGAAAATCGTAAAATACCTTAATTTTTATAATTATATTAATGATAAGTACAATTAAATATAACAATTGCAACTTTTTAATGAAAATATCAGTTTTTTTTACATGGTTTTTGATCAACTAAAAAAAAAATTGTTTCACATCACATTTTCATAATTACATTAATTAATAAAAGTAAGTAAACCAACATTTCTTTATACGTAATTCTTGTGTTGAAATAAATTGATTTTCTATTTTAAATACTGATTTCAAAATGGTTAGCTCTTATAACAAAAACTTCTCAGAGATCGTTTGTTTTTCTAATCTTTTGTTAGTGACGTAGAGACATAGATATATTTTATTTTGCCTATTCCAGAATAATTTACAATAAATGATCTGTACAAGTTAACGATAACTTGGAAGTGCAGGACGCTTTTATTTTTATAATGAATTAGCTATGTTAAATTAGGATTAGTTAATCTGTTGAGTGTGCATCAGCTTCTATAGTGGATTCTACACGGTTCAATATTTTGAGCATTTAAAATTTTTGTATTTGGTAAAATAAAAAAAGTCTAAGTGAATCTCGATAATATGCCCTACCGCCGTAGGCTTAAGTGTACAGTAAGTGTTTGCCGTGAGATACCCACTAAAGGAGCAACCATCGGACATGCGGACAAACTATACGACCGGTCGCTGTTTATTATAGTCTGTACCGTTTACTGGTACGCTACTTACTTACGGACGGGGCCGCCTGATGTGTTTTCTTTACAAATTATACAGTTTATGATATTTTGTGTATGAAATGTTGTTATGTAAGTACTTAGACATTCCCAATATGTAACATTTTCATGGAAGATAACAGAAAATATTTATAAAAATGATAGTTTTATTATTGAAGGGAAAAATTATTTATCATAAACATATAGTAATTATTATTATCAACGATCATTTTTACAAATTATATTATACAAGAGGATAAATAAGGTAGATTTCATAAGATATATTGTCTGTTATATAAGGATAAAGTAATTTATGTATCGATTCTGTATTTTCTAAAGTGGGGTGGTGGTTTTAAAGTGAAATCTCTCCGGCCATTGGAGCTACATAGTGCTACTTAAACATATTTTCTTTAATGTATAAAGATCGTGGTGTCAATGTCAATGAACGTCCCTTACCCTCTGTTCTGAGCTGATGGCATTTATGTATTAATTTCTTACTGTTTATTACCGATATTGAAAAATGTCCTTAACAATAAAGTACCTACCAAATAATACATTAAACAAAATGAAAGATGTGATCATTTTTATTCCATTTTTGAAATGTGTAATATTTTTTGACTATAGAAAAAATAAATCACACTTTTTATCTTTGCAAGTCAAGTTACATCTCTTTATTTTTCACGAGTAACAACTAGGTAGTGAAAATGTCAAAATAATCGATTTTTATCTATTACTTGCCTGCACAATTTTTAACCTGTCTTACTAATATGCATTAGATTTGTTTTATTAATGTATTCACTCTTTAAGATTGAGTAGAATCTTTTAGTGTTCTTTCTTACTATTATCAAATAATCTGCTTTATTTTGAATACAATAAAAAATATCTATACATACTACCAAAAAAAAAACAAGGAAAAGAACTTGTATAAGTAGGTACTCGTCATTAGGGTAAGTTCAGTTCTCTCACATTTTGCATTATTTACCTGGCTATAAACACTTTAATTAATAAAGTACCTACTCAAATCACTAAGGTTTTATTTTAAAATCTCACCACCACACTTATCTTATTATCATTTCAATAATCCCTGTATTTTCTTTCTGAACAACACAGATTTCATGTATTGTAATTTTCCACGGTGCAGGCTTCTGTCTGCACTAAAATAAACATGTTATGTATTTGAAATTCTATTGTTAAATTAAAAAAATATTGAAAATTAAATATGTTTAATAAATGTATATATTTGGAATTGATTTGTTTTATTTATTGTGATAATATATGTGAAATCCTAATCCCTTATATTTATACAATATCCAAAGTTATTTTTGTAAGGAATGTGACTAGGTACATATTCGAAAACTTTGAACATGAGATGGCTTCTATATTTTACTCTCATCATTAGAAGTTAAAATGAGAGCGAAATCAGCAAAGTTATAAATGATTAACTCTTTGAGTACTGGAGTGAATATCAGCCATGAAAAATTTGTGGGAAATCTATTAAAACTATTAATATTTTCATATTGCAGCAAACCATTTTAGTTATTATGTTAATTCCGAGTGTATTAGTTCTTTTATCGAATACTTTCTCATTTCCGCATCGCTTCGTCTCTTACTAATTAGGACGAGGGATGCGATTGGTTAGTTTTCACTCCGCCACTCTGGCTTACAGATGTGATCCCGGGAAGGGATGTCACAGCTGTGATGGCCGATAAAAGGTTAATTTATCTAACTTCGGTTATCTCTCGCAGGACTAACTCCAGCGACACTTTGTAAATCGTTGGCTCGGTTATTAGCTAACCTAAAGAGGTATAGGAAAATACCCTTTTATAGAAAATAGGGTTATGGAAACTTATTACGTTCCGTTGGGAGGAATGATACAGAATGATACTTGTTTCATCGATGAATCCCGTTACAGTATTTCTTTTAAATATTTTTTGATAAAATGAGAGAGAAAAAACATTTTGTTGAAAATTAGCTATTCTGGGGAAACTGCTTATGTCAGATTATAATATATACTGTTTTTATAAATATATAAACACTTTATCCGGTAAGACAGTACAATTTACAGAAATATAATTTTGCAAAAACAAGTAAGTTCTTACGAAAATAGAATCAGCTGGTGCACGGCGCGAAAATTTTTCCTCGGCACATGACGGAGGTTTGAGTTCAAGCTCGGCGTTCCAAAGGTTAAGGGATATTAAACACCTCTCAGTAAACTGTAATTTAGCGCTACTCGTTGAGTAGAGTATATATTATGCGTTTCACCACAGCTGACTCACCCTAACTGTCAAGTAAATGCCTGATTTTACTACCATGTAAATCCTGTGACTAAAGGTACTATACAATTTAGTTACTACTTCAAACATTTAAAGTTAAAGTTTATACAGATGTGGTGAAATACCCTTACGAAGATATACATACTACAAGAGGTAGAAGAACTTTTAATAAAGACCGTTTCCCTCCTCTATTATTTCTTTATCTGTCCTTGTTTGAAAATGTAAATGGACAGTGGAAGTTATTTTTAAATATTACAATAATTTTATCAACACACAAATCTAATAAGGATAATATTAATACTCTTAGATTTGTGTGTTGATAAAATTATTGTAGACAATTATTATTGAGCTACAAACATTGAAATTTAAACTGGTGGTGGTGTAAACATGAACTAACGATTTATTCAATAGTATACTTCGGAGTGACCGTATCATACGCCCAGGCCGACGCTCAGAAAAGTCTCACAATTGACTGCGCTGTAAACCTTTAACTTTGTTTTTTTTAAGGGCGGAGTCGGTTTAAACGTAGTTCCCATGAACACTTAAGCAATAGGCTCATTGTGCTATCTCACATTTAACCTCAATCCTTTAACAACAACCCAGTTCCTTTAATAAAGTTCACCAGGGTTGTTATTGGGTATGTGGCCATGTCTTCTGGTTCTACTGTATGTCTCCCCAGGTATCTGAGCCTAGTTCCCACCAGGACAGGACATTGGCACCATAGGTGAATTGGAGTCACTTCATCCTCTTCACATTTCCTGCATCTATTGGTGTTTTCCACTACCAATATCCGCATGTGTCTCCTGAGATGGCACTGTCCCGTTAGTAGTCCTACCAGTTCCCTCAGCGAGTTTCTGTCCATATCGAGTAGTTTCTTGGTTTGTCTAGGGTCTGGTCCTTTTATGAGTACTTTGGATTGTCTCATTCCAGGTGCCCTATTCCATTCTTTGCAGTGCTGGGACTTGTCCCACCTATCAATATGTAATTTGGTGGCAAGCTGCTACTCCTACGACCGGCTCGGATCCTACAAGTGGTGATTTCGCCCCTTTCCCTTCCCCTTTAGCAAGCTAGTTCGTCAGCCCGCTCGTTGCCCTCAATACCTTTATGTCCTGGGTAGATTAGGGTTATTTTATTGATGGTAGCGAGTTCTGTAAGAACAGACCTGCATTCCATCACCAGTCTGAACCTTTACCTTACTTTCAGACTTTACTTTTCTGTGCGGCGACCTGAAGTGTTGTGCGCTACCGTTGCTCCGAAGTGGACATGTAATTGTCGCTTATATTTTAATCTGGCAACTACACCTACTATTGTAATTTGTTATATCATAGACCAAAGTGCCCTCCTTTTTCGCCAACATATACTTGTCGCACTGTATCTACCCAACATTACTTTGTATAAGTAATAACTTATTTAACCACTTAATATTCGGGTTTTTTTTAACAAAAATGAAACTAAAAACATCAGGTGATTTTATTATTTATAAAGAGATATAATTTAAAATTGACCAGTTCAAAAAAAAAACAAAACAGAAGCAACAAAAAATGTAAAAAAACTTAACCATATTGAAAAAAATAAAACAAGACTAACTATAATAAAAAATAAAAACAATTAAAAATACTCAAAAATACAAGTCAAAAGACGCGAGCAGTGTTCGGGTTGTCGCGGTATGATACACGCACCATCCGCGAACACCGCTCGTTCAAAAGCATTAAGTGGTTAACAAAAAATATATATTATGTAGTTCGAAGTATGAGCCATTTTATGGAATCCAGTTAATAACTATTTACAATAACAGTTATTAACTTTCGAAAGATCAATTTTTTGTGTAGGTAGTCACAAAATATATTGTATTGACTCCCCGACTGCAGAGTTTGTCATCTGAAAAATTAAACCGAGAAACATAACACATGAATTGTTTTGCTTTAATAGTTTTTTTTTACACCATCAACAGCCTGGAGATTTTGGAGTGCAGTTTTGGTGATCGCTGTCATTGGTTTTAGAAATAAGGTCAGGTTGGTTTATTACTTATATGAAAAGGGCATCATCCACTCTCGTCTGGTTCAAAACAAGCATAATATTCAATAATAATCTAATCTAATTTAATTTTAAAAGAAACCTGTGTTTCCCTACCCGCCTAATTTTCTTCAAACCAGCCACTGGCACCCACTGTTGGTAGCATAAATAAACCACTCACGGTGGTAGATTGCCCTTGGTATCACATTCCACACCCAAGTAGAAGAATTTGGTGGGGGTGGCTGAGTGTGGGTGGCAGTGGGTCACGAAAATGTAATTTGTTATGGGAAGGCCGCAAATGCTTCGGATTATTTCAGAATGAAGTTAATGAATGTTCTCAAATGCTCTAGAAGGTTCTGGAAGGAGAAAGTTCAAAAAGGTTCTATAAGGTTCCAAACTGAGTGGCGGAGTGTGTCAGTGAGTCTAGAACAACGCTGCCCAACCCCAGGCCCGCGGGCCACATTGTGGCCCGTGAACGAATTATAAGTGGCCCTCGTGAACCATTTTCAAAATGCCCACCAATTTGAAAATTACTTGGATCGAAAAATATTTTTTGTATCATTGCATCATCCACCAGGAGGCGTTGTGTGCAAAGGACATAAAGTTGAATGATATAATGGAACCGGTAGTACACTGCATAAATTACATACGTTCAAAAGCTCTTCACAGACGTCAATCCAGAGTTTTCTGTATTGGGTTGTGCGATGGCTTTCAAGGGGCAACATGTTGAAACATTTCTTCATCTTGAGAGAGCAGGTGTTGGAATTTTTAGAAGAAAAATGGGCGTTACCTTTGGAAAGCGATTTACTCAAGAATAAGTACTGGTTGAGTGATCTTGCATTTCTTGTTGACATCACCAATTATCTCAATATTTTAATCTCAAATTACAAGGAAAAGATTGCTCACTTCCGACTATGTTTAGCCAATGAAAATATTGACCTTTTTTCCCATACTCAAAGATTTGAAAGAGAAGCTCAATATTGCCACCATAAACTGTACTAAGTACAAAGCTAAAACTAGATGTTTATTACAGTCGTTTGAAAGCAGATTCCAGGACTTTGAAAGTACAAAACAAAATTAACATTTTTTTTAATCTTTCACAATCAGTTTGACTGAAATAATTAGTTATCCTGCTAATATCCAGTTGGAACTCACTGAACTGCAAAATCATTCTGCACTGAAAAACCTTTTTGCAGAAAAAATATTTTCAAAGTCACAAACTTCTTCAAAAGAATTTGGAGATTTCTGGAAATTGGTGCCAAAGGAAGATTGGCGTTTCAATTTTTAAGTAGTTTTGGATCAACGTATGTATTGCTCACTTCCGACTATGTTTAGCCAACGAAAATATTGACCTTTTTTCCCATACTCAAAGATTTGAAAGAGAAGCTCAATATTGCCACCATAAACTGTACTAAGTACAAAGCTAAAACTAGATGTTTATTACAGTCGTTTGAAAGCAGATTCCAGGACTTTGAAAGTACAAAACAAAATTAACATTTTTTTTTAATCCTTTCACAATCAGTTTGACTGAAATAATTAGTTATCCTGCAAATATCCAGTTGGAACTCACTGAACTGCAAAATCATTCTGCACTGAAAAACCTTTTTGCAGAAAAAATATTTTCAAAGTCACAAACTTCTTCAAAAGAATTTGGAGATTTCTGGAAATTGGTGCCAAAGGAAGATTGGCGTTTCAATTTTTAAGTAGTTTTGGATCAACGTATGTTTGTGAAAAGTTTTTTCCTAATCTTAATTTTGTAAAAAATAAATACCGCACATCTCTAACTGAGCAACATATGTCTGATTTTTTGCTACTGTCGATATCTGAACTGACTCCTAACATAGGAGACTTATTAAAACAAAAACAATGTCAGAAATCACATTGATTGTACCAATTACTTGGATTTAGATTTTTGTTACATAAAATGTTGTTTCGTTATTTGGCAGTAGATGCTATTTATTTTACTATTTTAATAAACGACAGTGAAATTTCAATATGTTTATTTGTTTGTTGCATAAAACAAGACATTAAAAAGCTTAGGTAACAAAAATAGGAACCATCAGTAGTCAGTGGCCCGTCAGAGACTTTTAAATCGTCAATTGTCGTCTGAAGGCGACACAGCAACGCGTGGCGGGGTACAGCTAGTATCATATAATATTACAAAGACGATATTTGGATACTGTCCGCCAAAACAATATTTTATTTCCCCTCAAAAGTACCGAAAATTGTGATTTATGGGAAAAATGAGTTTACTTGCAACACTGAATACAAACGTCAAAATTATGTTTTTCTCCAAATTCTCTGACGTTCTATGGTCGCTTCCAGTTTTCGGTCGTTCCCGTCTGTCTTTTCGCGAATTGCGTCTTTAAATTTTCCTGTGAAAATGAGCCTTCACTAAAAATACTGGCATGCTGATGCAGCGATTTTTCTAAGATCCAGAATCCATAAATTTCCGCGGCCATCCGATGGAGAGCGGCGACCGCATATTGGTGGCGGCGGGGCTGACGGCGGCCGTAGTGGTCGGCGCCTTCGTGCTGTGGGGACCCGGGGGGGCTCCGCGCACCCGAAAGCGGCGGGGGCAGATCGCCGGACTCCAGAACCTCGGCAGGACCTGCTTCCTCAACACCCTTCTCCAGGCCATGGCCGCCAGTCCGCAGTTCGTCGAGTGGCTGAAGAAAAACACCACTTCCGAGGCGAATAACAGCATGATTACTACTCTGTCGACTGTTATCGATGGTAAATACATGTTTTATTCCCCCAATTATTTATTTAAAACAGTAAGGCTTCACAACTTATTTATTTATCTCTGTAAAATTGTTGTTTAATATTTATTTAGCAATAATTGATATTTCTATACAAATTGAAAAATCTCTCGAAAAAGAATAAATGCTCCCAACTGGAATTGAACCCGCAGCCTTCCAATTGCCGGTCAGCAGCTCAGCAGTAAAAAACTATTATAATTAAGAAAAACATTCATATACTAACCTTATGGAGTAATAGAATGGTTAGGAAAAAAACGTTATATTATTTTGTAATAAATAAAAAAAAAATATATGGTTCCTACTCATATTAAGCTAATTAGCACTATTAGGTAAATACCTAAAATATCCTTAAATAAGTGTAACTCTGTTTAACTAAATAGCATTTTAGCTGTATATAAAAACATGCAGTTAAAATAATATCTTTGGAAAATATCCATGATTAATTTTGAAATGAAACAATATAATATTGTGTCAGGGTGTTTGTAAGAAAATAGTCTTTCAGCGTTGGTCAGTTTATTTCTCTTACATACAGGGTTCACAGCTTATAGTAAAAAACAGAGTACAGGAAAGTTGTAACACAAAGTATAGTCATTTAGAGTTTAAACAATGATCAGTATTGTTCTCACTAAACACTTTGCGTAATAACCTCAACAGAGGACCCGTGGTCTCTTAGTTGGGTTGAGGTTTTCCCGACAAGTAATGACCCCGTGGGAGCTGTTACTTGAATTCCTAAGGAGGACCCGGGGGGTTCTCTCAACTTGGTTCTGGGGAGGGTTTAACTGGGCAATGACAACTAGGATTCTGTTGCTTAGTTTAACCAGGACACTGGATACTCCATATAGGCCTGCACGGTGTTATATACCCTTTGGGGCAAGGTAGTGCCGGCCGATGATGGAGGGGTGGGGGTAGCTCGGCCAATGGGGTGTCTTCCTGTATGGGTGGCGAGCTGAAAGTTGCCGAGCGAGACGGCGCTATGCGTGTGAGGGAGAAAGTATTCGGATCCGTGCATCGGACCAAATACCGCGCGCTACAATATTTTAATTTGTAACAATGTTGATGTTCTCAGTCATCAGGGGAAGCAATTGAAAGGTCTCCCAATTTCAGTTTAGTTATTGATTTGTGATAATGTTGATGTTCTCAGTCATCAGAGGAAGCAATTGAAAGCTCTCCCAATTTCTGCTTAGTTATTTATTTGTGAGAAAATTGAATTATAATGTTCATTTCATCAAAGTCAAGGTCGTTAACTCTTTGAGGACCCGAAGTGCTTATATGCCATGAAAAATTTGTACCCATTGAACGTCGCTGTAGCTGATAGGCACATTCAAAACACACTTTCTTTTCATAGAATTTTGCATCGTAAAAAATGTTCACAGCTATAATAAACCTTAACCGAGATATAAACTTAACCCGAGAACCATTAACCCATAACCCCTTAACCCATTTGGTCTCTTGTCTCACTGCTACGCTGACGATCAGCAAGTTTATTTCTACGGCGCTCTAAATTAAATCAATAGTCTCAAGATCCGTATAGCTGAATGCATAGAAGCAATAACTCGTTAGATGTCTTCAAACAAGCTGAAGCTGAATCCATCTACGACTGAGTTTCTCTAGGCGGCCACAAACAAACATCAACATTTCATAGAAGATTCACCTATTTCTATTTCCGGCAGAGATATCATTCCAAAAACAACAGTCAAACGTCTCGGTGTCAATAGATATTCGCACATTTCAGAACACCTTCGTAACCTTCACTGGCTCAAGTGCCCTCAAAGAATCCAGTAAAAATTGTGCTGGATGGTGTTTAAATCCATCAAAGAAATGGCCCCACCCTACATCTCTGAACTATGCATCCCGGAAAACACTGGTACATCATCAGCTGTAGGCAGACTGATGGAACCTAAGCGCAAGCCAAATACTAAGTTTGGTGATCGCGCTTTCTGAGCATCTGGGCCAAAGCCTTTGAATAAACTCCCCCTAAGATGCATAACAAGTCTAAGGCCCAGGCTACACGAGCGGTTCTCCCGCCGCGGGAGAACCGCTGTAAACCGCTCCAGACACAATTTACTATGAACGTTGTATGGCCCAGGCTACACGAGCGGTTCTCCCGCCGCGGCCGCTCGCGGTTCACGGGCGGGAGAAATTCGACCGCCGCATGCAGCGGTTCTCCCGCAGCGGATAACCGCCACGTTCATACTACACGAGCGGTTTCCCCGCTTTTGCTCATTCCCTGCGAGAGAGCGTTGTTGGTCGGTCGTGCGCGTGAAGGATTCATGTTACAACATGTTTGATACGGAGCGATTCATAATAGAAATACAAGATCGGCCTGCTTTATATGATGTAAAGTTAAATGATTACGCCAATCGAGAATTAAAAGCAAAGTTATGGATGGAGATAGGACAACAAATGATGGATCATTGGGATGATTTAGGACCAGAAGATAAAAACAGATCTAGTGAGTATACTTTTTATTCTTATACAGGGTGACCTTAAAAATGTTAGAGAAACTTTATAGGATGGTTTTGTATCGATAATTGTAATGTCCATTACTGTTTAAATAAAATAGGTTCTTTATACGAAGTTACGTTTATTAATTATTCAGTTGTTTATCAAGTACAGTGCAGTGTATCTGCTAGGAAGGAATTTACGAGAATGAGCTCCCGCGTTGCCCGACCGCCCGCTGTCCGGCCGAGTCGGAAACGTTCGACAACCCTCGGCCATCTTCGGTCGTGCACAAACGCCTATATGATATACTACACCCTTCCCTCTCTAACTGCAGCGCTACGACTACTAAATAACAGAGATATAGGGTTCCTAGTTACCGCTTTATGTGGTAACCCTACAGCTATAAATCTTATCATTGTCAACAATATACTTAAAAAAACATATAAAATAAACCACACACATAAACTAAATATTTCAAACTAAATATTTCACACAATTAATAATATGTACATAATTTATAACTCTTCTATAATGTTGACTTGAGAAGTAGCCTGCTCTTCTGGGGTATTTTGTCTGGGCCGAAGTCGATTCGCCCACGGACTCCTTTGTGTTGGTATTGATGATGCTCTTGATGGTCCTGGCCCGGCACCTTCCACATCTGCCAACCTGAAATCAGGAGAATACCCCTTAAAACCACGTAGTAAAACCGAGGTCTCCAACTCCTGAGGGTCGTTCCAACTGATCTCAGACGCGGACTGCGACCCGTTGAACTCCTCACCCCAGCTTACTGACAGCTCTCTGATTTGATCCAAGTGTCTCTTCCACGTCACATTCGAATCTCCCACTCTTACAATGAAAACCTTTTTTCCCAGAGACTTACAAATCACAGCTTTTGTCCATAATACTTTATTATTTTGGCGATAATCTCGCACAAGGCATTTTTGACCTATCCTAAATTTGCGAGCCTTGGCTCCACCAAAACCTTTAATCTGTCTATTCTGACTTTTGGCAATATTATCGTTTGCACGCTTGACTAACTCTGAGTCTAGTTCTAGCTCTCCTACCTTGGGTAGAACTAACCCGTCAAACGAGGAACGAAGCCTCCTGCCTACTAACAAAACAGCGGGTTCAACCCCCGTCGAACAGTGAGGCGAGTTTCTATAATCTAACAAAAAATTCAGTAGTTTTATTCTATAATCTTTGTGTAAGCTAGAACCAACCATCACCTTTTTAAGAAAACCTTTTACAGTTTTCACTGCGTTTTCCGCTAGTCCGTTACTTTGCGGATGCCTTACCGGTGACGTCATAAATTTAATGTTATTTTCACTCAAGAATTTCTTAAAATCTTCACTCGTGAAAGCAGTACCATTGTCTGACACAATCAATTCAGGGTTACCAAAAATCGCAAAAATTTTTCTTAATTCTAAAATGGTGTGAGTACTATCTGCCTTTGTAACTTCGATGCAGTCTATCCATTTAGAAAATGAATCGCAAATTACTAAGAACATCTTGCCTGATAAAGGCCCACAGTAATCTATATGCAAACGACTCCACACTCTCCCTGAATTCGGCCAAACAATTAATTGACTCTTTGGTGGTGATTGCCTATTAACAGCACAATCCTGGCATGATTGAACCATCTTTTCTAGATCCTTGTTCAACGATGACCACCAGAAATACGCTCTCGCAACGCCTTTCATCTTGACTATACCTAAGTGCGACCTATGTAACAAGGTTAACACATGATTTTGTAAAGAAACTGGAATAATTATCCTATGGTTCCAGAACAAACAATCATTTACAATAGAAAGTTCGTTTCTCTTAACCCGAAAATTCCATAAAATATTGTCACGTTTCATAGACTTAGGCCAGCCCTGCCTCAGATGAGTTACTACTTGCTGTAGAACTGTGTCTGAAACGGTCGCTGCTTTAACCGAACGCAAATCTAATTGTGTTCCTTCTTCTATAAAACTCACAAAATCTGCACTAAAATCATCATTGTGCTCCTCAATCGCATTTTCTAACGGCAAGCGTGAAAGGAAATCCGCTTGATTATTACCCGATTTAACGAATTCCGTCTTATCTTTTAACGCAAACGGTACCGGTCTCGCGTTATGAAACACTGGGTTTGAATCCCGATTGACTTTAAAACATACTTTATGTTTGTTAAATTTCCCTAATTTGTCTGACAAAACTTCTGGAAATTCCTTAAAAGGTTTCTCTTTTTTTTCATTCACTGTAAAAACTGAATCACGATTAATCGGCGCAATTCCCAAGTTGAAAAGTTCCATGAAATCACGACCCACAATTAATTCTGAACCCTTAGCGACAACTATAAAATACATATTATTTTTAGTGTTGTTGTATGTTACCGAAAAAATTGATTTACCCACAATTTTTAATGGATATCCGTCGTAACCAGAAATTGTACGCTTGTCAGTTGACAACTCTATATTTTTAAACGATTTTTTAAAAACAACCTCAGGAATCACCGATACACTCGAACCGCTATCTACCATAGCTGAACATGAAATCTCATTAATTTTAATCTCGACTTTATACGGACTAATAAATGCAATGTGCTCTTTATGAATTGCCTTTTTTACAAACAACGGAGACACTTTATTATTCTTGCACATACTTTTAAGATGACCCACTTGCTTACAGATGAAGCATTTTGTGCTTTTAAACTTACAATCACTTAACGCGTGATTCGCTCCACAACAAGTGCATTTCTTAAAACCCGAGAATTTCCTCACACTAGGGCTTCCCGACCGTGAATCCGTTCTTGAAAACTCCTGTTTCCCTCTAGAACGCGACCTTTGATCCCCCCATGTGTTCGTTTTTTTCTTGATTGTACTCACAAAACTACCTACAGAACCCTCATCCTTGACTTTCACCCCTAGATGGTCCAACCCCGCAATCCGAATTGCCAGTTCCTCCATCTTAATGAAAGACAGACTAGGTCCCTCCAGATAGATTTTCTCCTTTGCTCTCCCAGGGATCAACCCCAGAGCAAATACATCCGCTAAATTCGCTTCTAAACGCGTCCCAAATTCACAAAATGTGCTAAGACCGCGTATGCGCACCGCGAAGTCCTTAGCCGACTCCCCCGGCGACTGTTTAGCTGAAAAAAACAATTCTCGTTCCCTAAAAACCGACTTTGGCTTAGAACAATGTTTTTCTAATAATTCCAATAAAATATCGAATGACGTATCTGTGACCTTGGTAGGAAAACATAAATTGATCAATAAAGTGAGCGTTTCAGCTTCGAGAGAGCTCAACAGATATGCTCTCTTTTGAGATGCATCGAGTTTAACGGTTTTTGTGTCATCACGGATCAGCAGGAACTGCTCAATCCTCAGTCGGAAGATTCCCCAGTCATCACGTAAGTGGCTAAACCGTGGGATTCCTCCTGACTCCATAGCTGCCAGATGCCTGGTCCGACACCCGAACCAGCAATGACACAGCAAAAATACCAACACAACTCGACAACAATAACCTCCAAAAGAGAAGACTACTTAACTCAACCAGGGTCCACGGCGATGGGCTGCTTGGCTAGTTAATTTGCTGACTGCTTGGCTAGTTTAGTCTTCCTTCTGGTCGGATTGACCGTCTTCCTTCAGGTCGGATTGACCGTCTTCCTTCCTTCAAATCTTAATAAAATAGACCGGAAACTTCCTCCACCGGATGGCAAGTCTTCCTTCCTTCTAGATAATAAGATTCTCCGTAACTACTTCACAACTGAGCTCCTTGCTCCGGATAGTCCTTGCACAGAAGCGACCTTCAGATGTTCGTGACAATAAAATCCGTCTGAGCAAATCTGTCGAGTAACCCGCACACCCACGCAATTTATGTGTGCTAAACGACATTAAATAATACTTCGCAACGTATAAATCACTTCAGCTGCGCCAATTTGTAATGTTGATAATAATTGCTGTTTAAATAAAATAGGTTCTTTATACGAAGTTACGTTTATTAATTATTCAGTTGTTTATCAAGTACAGTGCAGTGTATCTGCTAGGAAGGAATTTACGAGAATGAGCTCCCGCGTTGCCCGACCGCCCGCTGTCCGGCCGAGTCGGAAACGTTCGACAACCCTCGGCCATCTTCGGTCGTGCACAAACGCCTATATGATATACTACAATAATGAACATTCTAGATCAGTTCCTATTAATTGAAATATGCTTGAAATTGTTTGGTTTTGCGATGCAGTTAACGTGAGTATGAATAAATGTACGCGAATTTTACGATTATAATGAACGCTTCTCCATCTTGAAAAGTTTCACCAATATTTTTGGGATCACAGGGTAACCATATGGCATTTACGAATATACAGTTTTTTTAAAATCATAAACGCTAAATAATAATGTTATAATAATTGAAATTTAATGTTAGTAACCAGCGTCTTAATGAATCATCCTGTTTTGCCAAGGAACGGCACCAGGACCATTGAAGTATCGAATAAACGAATCTCTTACTGTAATGCCAGTAGATCGGCCTGCAACTGCCTGAACTACATCGTATTCTTCGAAATCACATTCAATCGTGTCTTCAAATCGATACCCATCTCTGCGTCTTACAAAGTTGTGTAGCACACAAGCTGCTTTTATAATGGGTATGGCACTCGGTGGATTGATCATGATGCTTGAATGAAAAATTCTCCACTTTGCGCTGAGAATACCAAACGCACATTCGACAAAACGGCGAGCTCTTGATAATCGATAGTTATAAATTTTCTTGGGCAATGTTATGTTTCGTAAAGAAAATGTTCTCATAACATTTTTGTTTAGACCAAAGGCAGCGTCACCTACAAATACAAAAGGCACAGGTGGTTGTCCTATATATTGTCAGGAAGATAAGCGGGCTCTGGTAGATCTAACTGAGAATTTATTAATTTTTGCCCAAAATTTGAACTTTTGAAGATTGATGAGTCAGCTTCTCGACCTGGAGCACCAATATCAATGGATGTAAAACAGTAGTCTGCGTCCACCACTCCAAATAAAATAAGAGAATGGTATTTTTTGTAATTAAAATATTTAGATCCACCTTGTGATGAACTTGCCCTGGGATAAATTTTTTTTATTATTGATTTATTATGGTGGGAAAGAAATTTTCAGTTGACCTCACGACATAGGGAATTACCAGATGTTGGACAACTGATTTTAAAACAAGTGCTTAGATTTATTAGGGTAGGGAAAAAAACTTGGAACAGGCACTGTATCGTCAGAGACCTCCGGGGTGGTTTGAATTCTTAGATTTTATTCAGTGGAGTAGCGACGAATTTAGTTTGGGGCGGATAGAAAAAAAACCCTAACAGAGCCAATAAGAAACAATTAAAATCCGCTAAGCAACGCTACTAAAGTGACTTATTAAGTAGGAAATACGCCGTTAAATATAGTTACGTAATTTTTCTAAGGATTTAGATGAATTATAATGACTAGCGAGGAAAATAACATTTTAACAGGACGAGTTTGGAAGTTGCTTAAGTAAATTAAAATCTCGCAAGAAGATTTAAAAATAAAACTATTACATCATAATTATTTACTACATCCTAGAATTAGGTTGGTAATTTGAAAAGAGGCTAAAACCTGGTGGGCCGACACGCCACTGGACTGAGGGGAGTCGTGTTTCATTCTTTTGCAAAGAATTGGACAGTTTACTTGAGAAGTAACAATTTATTGGTTTTGAAACGATTGTTATGTTTGCACAAAGCTTGCTAGAGCTAACTGCAAAGTTATGTATGTCCACACGATTGCAGGAAACGAACCACGCACTGATGGCGTGTTAGATCACCAATACATACAAGTACATCCGCGATATCTCTGCTTGTCACGATCACGCGGGTTAACAGCCAATCATGTACTTCGTGTCCTTATAAGGGCATGGGGCACGCGCCAAAGAGTGGGACAAGCCCCCCCCAGCGAGGACCAACGTAGGTCAAGTACTTGCGGCTAGCTGCCCACGCGCCAGTTGACCGCCGACCCCGCTGATCTCAACACAATGTGTTAGTTCCGAGTTACCATCGCCGCCGAAATTGGTGTCGCCATAGATATGGACCGGCCTGATTTGTTTCACCATGTGTGCCGCCAGTCCCTCAGAACCACAGCCTCCTTACGTTGTATAGTTGGGTCCTGTCTCCGTCTGCCGATGTCTCCCACCAGCACCTTATGTTGTATAGTTGGGTCATGCCTCTGACCACGCCGCCAACCTCGTACCCCTGTGATGCTAGCTGCCCCACCTACCGTCGACCCCAGGCTGAGATCGTGAACTTGTAGACCCCGGCCTCAGCCCTGGGCGTCTGCCGCCCTAGCCTGTTTGTGTGGACCCCCTTGGCCATCCAATCAGTGCCCCCGTTCGGCTCCATCGTCTCTGCGACTCCGGCCGCCGCCCTGGCGTCCCTTTGCCGTCCAGCGTGGTGTGCCCTAGTGGCCGCCTTTCTGCATCAGCCCCGCATCATTCTGGCGCACCTTTTGCTGTCCAGCGTGGTGTGCCCTAGTGGCCGCCTTTCTGCATCAGCCCCGCATCATTCTGGCGCACCTTTTGCTGTCCAGCGTGGTGTGCCCTCGTGGCCGCCCTTCTGCACCCGTCCTGCACCCTGCCTGGCACCTGCCATGGCCCCTGCCGACCGTCTCACCGCATCCGCCGTAAATTACACGTGAGCGCATAATATACCTGGTCAATCAGAGCCCTTAGAGTCAATAGATTGCCTAAGTAACTAGTTAGGCCTTAAAAAGCTATGTAACCTTTGTAGATCTGTTGATAACCTGTATTACCTGTATAATAAACCTTCATCACAAGAGACTTGTTTTAATTGGGAAATTGACTATAATCCACACCCTGAATGATTGGAGTATCAAGCTTTGCCGCCGGCTTGTGCGGCGATGACTATTTGTGTAACACACCAATAGTATATTACATGGCTTAAACGCTAACGTAACACGATTTAAATTAATGTGAAGGGTTCCAGAGCTTATAATCTATGTGTGGTCCTTTTAGTGCGTTTCTGTCCTTGAATACACGAAATTTCGAGAATTCAAAGAACATAAATTAAGTGTCGCCATATGGTGAGAGGGGGAGTTGATTTGGGGGTGGGGGAGCGTGAGGGTTAAAACAGGAGAAGGGAGTCTAGATTCAGGAGCGCAAGGAGATAGTCTGGATTTGAAAGCGCGGAGAGACGGTCGGGACAGTTAGCGTTGAAGAACGGGAGAAGGAAGTCGATAGTCGTGGTTAGAAAGAGCGGTTCAAGATAGTCAGTTTTGAAAGCGTTGAGGGACGACCAAATAGAGTTAAGGGGGTCAGAGTTTCAAGGTCTGGGAGACGGTCAGGAATAATCAGGATCGGTCAGCGTTTTAAGATAGTCGAGTCAGTAAAAACTAGGAAGCGCGTCAACAAGAATTAATCGTCGGGACGCGAACACGGCTAAAGTCATTTAGTGTAGAAGGTGTGGTTTTCTAACAGCATGAGTATTTTACTGCATGTGACTGTGTTTGTTTTTTTTATAATTATTTGGATTGTTGACACTAAGATGTATCGGTAAGTCTATTATAATCTAATTATTAACACTTATTTCCCTAATGTAAACCAAATAATTCAATTGTATTTTGAAGTAAGAGTATTTAACTTGAATACTATAGAATAAAATCTTCAACAGAATAATAGAGTGCGGACCCTTTTAGCAGGAGAGGTCATAAATCACCTATTGTGTTAAGACCGACTGGGCACTGGGTTAGTTTTAACTTTGGATTATCGAACAATGCGCATTATTTTGGGTCATGAGTTAGACTATTTTATGCAATTTAAAATGATTTAATAATTCTCCAGTAGTTATATTTAGCGTCAAAAATTTATAAAATACACACCATTGTATTTATGCGGTGTTTTTATAGTCCGGCGAACGGTTATTAGTCGAAGCAATCAGATACCTATAGGCGGAGTGGTAACGAATGGAACGGTTAATTATATGCTTCAATGCCTGTTATTTGACAATGAGTTATCGTATCCTCCTTGGGAATTCAACTTATTTTTCACGGAATTCATAGAATATATTTAATTAAATATAACTTATTCAAACATCACTCTCACTTAGCCGTGTGCCGTGAGTGCACCATTATTTCAACTATTAGAGCCACGTGCGTATACCTACGTACCACTAATACCTACTTCCAAGTCCGTTTTACGAACTTTGTGAAGGCTACAGTGTATTGTAGTTATTACAGGGGTTTCTCTGTTAGCATATAATTTTCATTCATTTTTGAATCGGGATAACGCAGCGGATTGAAGCTAGCCGCCGAGAGAATGCATCTGTCTGGCATTCCTATTCTATCAAGTGAGATTTTCATTTTTCATAAGTTTGGCGGGGACGAAGTGTACGAATTTTCCGTAGGCTGTCCTATCTTATCAAAGCGACAAAAGCGAAGGGAACGAAATTTGTGATTGGCTTGCCTAATAGGGACTTTTGTGTTAGCAAAGTCGATAACCCTGGATACCGAGATAAAGTCTATTTCAGTAGAGCAGCGCCGGCTTTTCCCCTGCTCAGGTGTGTTTGAGTTATTCCCGTAAAAGCATCGGTTTCTGTCGAAGGTGTTGGAGGACCAGCCTTAGATAGTCACCCTGAATAGACCCCTGTTTCGAGTATTTTCAGCTGGTGAGAGGACGCTTTCACGGAGTTCAAATCGAAGGGAACGAAGATTGCTAATGGGCTTTCCTACTTGAGTTGGCTTGGTGGACGAAGGAACAAAGCGGATAAGGGCTATGCTATTCTTGTCTGGCGTATGAGGAGGATTTTCTCGCTGACAGAACGAAGGGATCGTGACGAATATGAAGTTGTTTCGGCGATTTCTGACGTCTTTCCTGTCAAATTCAATAAATACTTAGCCACTATAGGAGGAGAAGTCATCCAGAATTAGGTTGGGAATTGACTCCGACTGAAACCGTTTGAGCTGACGGATATCGGATGATTTCAGATTCACGACCTGATGATTCCAGTATCCCTGATCCTTAGCGCCGGAAGTCGAGGATATCATTTTCTACCATTCTTTGATATTTGAAGCGAACGGAGGGTAACAAACGATAGAGCGAATGACCATGACTTTGAAGTGGGGTAAAATCTCCCGTCTCGGAAACATTCGTTATGTCGGATGGACACCCTCATTCAAATTAAATATTGAAATGACTATTTTGAGTGTGGACGAAAGACTTGAAGTATGTTCTGTATTGTACATATGATAAATATGTGTCATTACCTCTACTGGAACGAGAAGCTGTATAGACTGGAGCCAGGAGCTATTTGGAGTAACGTGACTGCAGAGGCGAGGACGAACAAACTGAAGCTGAATTCATCATTATTTTTACAAGCGCAAACCAGAGGGGTGTTCACGGGACTCCCGAACTCCTGACGTTGCTGATGCAAACCACTTCAGTATATGTTTATGTTTGAGGTTAGTAGAGTGGACTCCTAACTTTCGGCATGCTGGCGAAGCTTAACTCATCATCGATTTGGGGGAGGTTGACGCGACCTAAACCTCGCGCTACCCACGTGACCCAAATGGTTCCTGACATCAGGCTATCATGCCCACCGAACCGGAGCAGCTCCTTATACCTAACGGTATAAGATGAATCTTCATCAATCATCATCATCATCAACATCATCATTTACCACCAAGGACCCACACCCCACCTTCATCACCCTCCGGCAGGAGGCAAAACATGTCATTATTTCACCTGTCGCTGAGCGATATTCAATTAATTTCTGGAGGTGTTGGGATTGGACCATCAACTTGGCTGCTCTCGAGCTGGTCACGTTGATGGATGGGATTTGGACGGAGACCAATCGAAGCAACACATGTTTTGTCTCTAGCTATTCCCAAAAATACCTACTCATAGAAATAACTCACAAAACAATCCATAGCCAAATCACTAACCTAGAATCTTGTGCATCTTGAATTGAATTGTCTATAGAGATTTTCATGTACCTACTTGTATTTAATTGTCCCATTATATTAGCACATCAACGACTGCAGTAACCGGAAACGTTCTGGCGAGCAAACGAGGTAGGAAAAGGTAGTTAAAATCAGGGTAGTCGGTCATTGTCTTATTTTCAAACCATACAGAATGTAACACGCCTCATCTAAAAAGAACCAAAGTTACCACAACCAATTAAAAGGATCCTTCAATGAATTAATCACTGTCGAAACAAAAAATGACACAACGTGACATATTAATTCGTTAAGATTGAAGGGTTGATGTACCGTGAGAAGTTGCAAATCAGACGGGAGAAATCATTACTTTTCACGAAGTGAGAAGGTAAGATCAGCGATTCGTTTTGCGCGGGAGAGGGGTATTTACCGACATTTATACCCGAGTAAAACATTAAAATCAGACGGAAGAATTTATATTAATTCGAATTTTGAAAGAAAAACCAAGGGCGGACTAAAGAATCATTACAACCTTTCGGAGGGCAAATAATTCTAATATGTTTGCCGTCCATGGCGCCAATGCAATTAGGGAAGTTCGCTTCTTTGTAAAATTTCTCAGCAATATTGATCCATTTTTCTTTATTTGGTTTTGGCATTTCTAAAGGTGCCAGTTCTTCCCAAATAGCTTGACATGTTTCTTTTACAATAAATGGTATGGTTTTTCGTGAAATTTGAAAATCGTATTCCAAATCTGTGAATGTTCCTCCTGAAGCCAAATATCTGAAAAAATAAATCATTGTCATCATCAGCCAATATTATCTACTGCTGAACATAGGCCTGTCTCAGAGCTCACCACAACGTAAAAAATAATAGATGCATTATAAATATAATATATATTTTTTTTTTACAGTAAAAGATCTCATGAAGAAGTGGAAGAACATCAAAGACAGTTATATGAAAGAAGTAAAGTCAGAAACCAACACAGTGTCGGGACAATCAGCACAAAAAAAAAAGATATATTTATTTTGACCTCTTGTCCTTTTTACGCCCTACTGCTGCCAGTACTTCAGACGAACGTGAGTCTGATATTTCTCCTGTGGTTTTAACACAAAATCAGGAGATAGAAGCAGATGTTCTAATGAGACCACCTCAAGAAAGACAAGTTTCTATGAAGAAAAACCAAAAAGAAATAAATGCAATTCCTCAAATAACCAAAATTTTGAACGAAAGTTTGCAATTGCAAAAAGATAACAAGGATAAGGATGAAAAGGGAAATCGTGCATTTCTTATGTCGTTGGTACCCATTATGAATTCGATGACACCAGATTTGGCTATGGAAACCAGATATCAAATCACCAGTTTATTCAGAAATACACAAAGAAAGCAAACAACCTACGCAAATAATGAAAATACAAATCCCGATATTCCCAGCAACTTGTCTGAATTTATTTACCGCAGAAACCAGGATGGGAGCTCAGGCTCAAGAACATATTCTGAAGCATTTTCTCCAATAAGCAGAGTAGCATCGCCACAAAATGAGACTGCTTCTGACACATCACAAGAAAATGATGATTATTATAATATTATATCTTACCTACCTCTTCAATAAATTACTCTGGTCTACTTTTTATTAATAATTTTTTTTAAATAAAATAATAAATAATATTATGTGATTTTATTTACCTGAGTGTGATAGCCAAGCGTTCTGCAGGTTTGATGGATCGTCGCATGTTTGTATCTTGTTTGTTAATACTATGGCTCACAATTGATAGAAGTTCATCAAACGAGTTCACAGACATTCTGTAGTATGTGAAGAACTTTTGAGGATTATCTCGGTGTACACTAAACATTAAATGAAATATTCCGGAATTTAAACGATTACTTAATATTGGTGCCACCCAAACACTTGGTCGTTTTTTTTTTTTAATAACTCTATTAAAATAAGCGCTGCAAGAGCAGTGATCATTGGCGGATCCATTTTGAAGAATGAACCAAATAATGTCCGCGGTCGCTTTCTCGAGCGGTTTCCCGCGGCGGGAGAACCGCTCGTGTAGCCTGGGCCCGTCTGTAGCGGTTTACAAGCGGTTCTCCCGCGGCGGGAGAACCGCTCGTGTAGCCTGGGCCTAACAGAATTAAGGTCTAAACTAAAAACTTACCTCTTTAAGCTCTCATTCCCTTAAATTAAATATACCTGCCTCAGAGTAGCATTATTGTATTGCCTATACATCCTAATCGCACTTTTCTTATTGGATTTACATTATTCGAAATCAGTCTTAAACTGATGGACGAATCACGTTTAGGAAGATGAATTCTGATCAAAACTTCGTAAAATATAAAAAAAAGTAAAATATAAAAAAAACAAGGGTCCTGGGTTCGAGTCCCAGATGTGACCGTTTCTTTTTCTGATTTTTCTGTTTCAGATTTTCGTTTAGAAATCACTAATATTGTCTTCAATATTTAAATATTACAATTTGAGGTTTTACTCGATAAAGTTATTCCAAAAAATAAACAAAACTTTGTACTTTAGTACTGCCCTGCATAAAATTTGCTTTTCCTTTCCTAAACACGCTCATTGAAGAACATAAATACAAACTATTAAAATAAATTCCGGAAAGTCCAACTATGTTCTGTGCGTGCGAACTATATCTAAATTTCTCTAATAAACAATAAACAGTGTTAATCTCAAGTGACCTACCAGGTAAGTATGGTACTGTATATTATCTGCCTGTACAAAATATAAATAAATAAGATTAATAACATATATACATTTGTAGAAATGTATTATATATTTGTACAGCCCCCTTGAGGTGATTTTGCACAAAAATGGCGCTACATATACAAATCATCCAAAAAATATTATTATTTTTATTCGATTGGCAATAAAGTAAATAACGAGATAGTTTTTTTTTATTTTTTTTTTAAAATTGTACGACAGACAGGTAAGTCCAATTATGGTACAATTTTATTAAAACTAACAATACATGTACATATTTTTTTTAAAACATGGTATAGTGATATTAAACACATCTATATCCGCTGGTAGGGCATTTAGCAAGGTCATACCTCTTGTCATGCTATGTTGGGCAATGACATCTGTCCGACCCTGCGGTATACAGAATAGGTCGTGGCTACGATTTCGACAGTATTTATCAGGAACGAATAAGCCACAGCATGACAGGAGATATGGGCAATCGATAAGGTTTTTTAGTAACTTTAATTCAAATACCATGAGTCCGGCATTACGCCTAGTCTCCAGGCTTTGGTAATTTGTCTCCTTTAGCAGTTCCACGTGATGCATGAATTTCGGATATATTCTGTATGATCGCATGTAAACATACCTTAGGAATTTTTTTTGATTTTGTTCAATCATATTTATGTATTTAAGTTGATGAGGTATCCAGACAGTACTGGCGTACTCCAGCTTGCTTCTGACCACTCCGTTGAACATGGCGGTCATTGCTTCTATGTTATTGAATTGTTTGCAAGTTCTAATTACAAAACCAAGAGTTTTGGAGCAAGCCGAGGTAAGCTGGACTATGTGGTTTGAAAATGTCTTGCTTGTAGTTCTTGCTTTTCGTTTGGTAAAGATCAACCATTTAAAAAAACTACTAAAGTAACTGTTGCGTCATTCTTCAACTCGCCTGTAACGTGCAGTTTGTTTGTGAAGTCAGGTAGAAGAACTCTGGTTAGAAGTCTGTAGAATATAATGCATGCATTTGGTCTCCTCTTTTTAACTCGCTTACAAATTGAAAAAATTTTAAACAATTTTTTACGCTTTATTAATTTTAAAATTGGTATTCCTATAAATGAAATCAATTATGTGGATTTACGAAGTATACTCAATTTATCGAAATTATCTGAAAGGCGAAAAATATTTGATCTTCTTTTATTGTATAAAATTGTTAATTCTGGATTGGACTGCCCTGATGCTATTAATTTGTTGTCATTACATGTACCTCCGAAGCATATGAACTAACAGATGTGCCTGATATTGTCGTTTAAAATTTTGATACATGGTAATTATTCAGGATTGCTGGCCACGCTTAATACATTTTTTTTTTTTTTAAATAAAGCCTTTTGATTAATAATAAACCTTAATTACTATAAAAGAAAACCATCTGCATGTGAGAAATTTTTAATTTTAGCATTCTATTTTTAATTACGTAAAATGAACATTCGCTTTCGTTTATGTGATGACAGCCAACTTACTAACTAACTAGGACGGACCGCCAAACAATTCGGTCTTGGCACACACTCCTTGCCTCATTCACATTCATACATCGTCTCATACATACTCTATTTTTTCTATTATTCTGACTCTTGACATGGCCCGACTCGAGTATCTGATTCACTTGGTCGTGCCATGTCTTCCTCGGGCGTCCCCGACTTCTGCTACCATTCACATTTGCATCGTATATTCTCCTTACACTCCTTTCTTCGCTCATTCGCTCTATATGCCCAAACCATCTAAGCGTCCCTTTCTTTATCTTACTCATTACGCTTACATCAGCCTTGCACTCTTTTCAGATCTCCACATTCCTCACACCATCATACATGGTTTTACCACACATACGCCTCAGGGATCTCATTTTAACAGCATTCAATCTACTTTCATCCTTTCTTTGCCAGTTCCATGCCTCACTTCCATTGTTCAGGGTAGATACCAGCACTCCATTGTGGACTGCTAACTTCGCTTCTATGGACAATTTTTTATTAGTGCCAACTGCGTTCAGTCCTCCATTAATTACCCTTCTTATCTCCTACCCTTCTTACCCTCCATCAGTTACCTGCATTTACCCTTCTTTCAATATCTCTGTTTCCCATCTCTCGTAAACATACTTCCTAAATACACAAACTCATCTACCTGCTCCAAGTATTCCTCATTCACAGTTATATTGCACACTGTTTTCGTACTCTCCCTTTCAAACACCATTACTTTATACTTACTTACATTCATCATTAACTCATTCTTCATGCATACTTCGTTCATCCTAGACACGAGAGACTGCAGATCATCCATACTATTAGCAATCAGCACCGCATCATCAGCATACAACAGGCAACATACTTTCAGATTACTTAAATTCGCGCCCAATCCCACCTCTTTCAATTCTTGCATACAATTATCCATGTATAGATTGAATAACCATGGTGACATTACGCAGCCTTGTTTAACACATTTTGTGATAACAAACCACCCCGTAAAACCACCGTTCGCCCTAACACATGCAAGCTTCCCTCATACAGAGACGCAATTGCCTGAGTCAGATTCGTATTCACTACATACTTGGACAACACCTTCCATAGCTTTTTCCTGTCGACTCGGTCGTATGCTTTTTGTAGATCTACAAAGGCACAGAAAAGTTTCTGGTTTTTTGCCAGAAACTTCTCGGTGAGCAAGAAGATCTGGTCCGTGCACCCCCTTCCACTCATAAAAGCACCTTGCACATCCCATATTTTATCCTTCGTTTCCTTTCTTACCCTTTCAATCAAAATTCTACCATACAGCTTGCCAACTGAACTTAGCAGGCTAATAGCCCTATGATTCCCACATTCCATACGTGACCCTTTACCTTTGTATAATGGCATGATCACAGCCCTTCTCCAATCTAAAGGCGTGTAACCCTCCTTTAAACATTGGTTAAAAAGATTGCACAGCCATGTGAGAATTATACGGCTACCTACTTTAAAATATTCAGCAGCAATATTGTGAAAACCGACAGCCTTACCATTCTTCATACATTTCTTACATTCCTTGTATACTTCTTTCGCTCAATCCTTCTCTTCGCTGGAAGCACTGCCAGCCGCAATCAGACATAACCATGCTTTCTTCTTCTCTGAGACCAGTGCTTTAATCTCATCACCCCACCATGCATCACCTTTCTTCCTACCTTGCGTACTTATTCCACAAACCTCTCTATCAGATTCACAAAGACTCACTTTTATGTGGTTCCATGTTTCGTCTATGCTTAGACCGTCCATTTTCTTCTCATTCAATCTTATCTCTGCACAATTCACATACTTCTCACATTATCGTTTTGCAGTTTTTCTATTTTGACTCTTGTTGGAGTTAGTACCGTTTTCATTTTAGAGCGCCAACCGCGAAAGAGGTTTACTCTCGACACCACCAAAAAGTGGTCAGTTTCAACCTCAGCCCCTCTGAAAACTCTTGTGTCCTCGGTAACGGCTCTCAACCTAGAGTCAATTACTACACAATCAATAATTGACCTCTCATTTCCTCTTTCCCACGTAAATTAGTGGATACCTTTATGATAGAAAAAAGTATTCGACACAAACAGGTTCCACTCTAAACATACTTCAAGTATTCTGTTACCGTTGTCATTTGTTCTTTTATCCCCAAACATACCTAAGGCCGATTCAAATCCGTCACGTCTAATTCCTACCCGCCCATTCAAATCGCCTGCCATTATAATCCTTTCATTAATATTTTTTAATCTCATTACGTCATTCACACCAGTCCAAAAATCATCTTTCTCTTCGTCACTCTCAGAATTGACAGGGGCATAGCAAACAACAAGAAAAACCCTTGTCAAACCGATTTTGAACCTGATCCACATTATTCTCGGACTTACACATTCATACTGCAACATACATTCAATCATTCTGGGAGACAGTAGTGCTGCAACACCCTGACACGCCCTCTCCGTATCTGGTCTCCCAGACCAACTGACGAGCCGATCATTATGCTGCATTGTACCGCTCCCTTTTTTCATACTCTCTTTTACACAAAGTATGTCCAAACATTTGCTAACCATTGTATCACACAATTCATTCATCTTTCTTTCCATGCCTCTTCTAATATTCCACATACCAATTCGACAATGTCGGCCATTCCCTTCTATGAACTGCTTATCTAGTGTAACATACTGATACTTAGGTATAAAGCACTAACATACAAATTAATACACTATTTAACTTAATCTTAACGCCATCAAAACTGTTCCAGATGTCCAAAAACTTAACTCTAAAACAAAAAGTATGGTATCACTATAACAATAATAAATTTTTCACTGCATAATTGTTTGTAATTAGTCCATATCGGCAGAAGACAAAAGGCGCGGCTTCAGTTCGATTTCGTCCTTCTTAGGGCGTAGGGGCACGGGGGCGGTGCAGCGGGGGTGTAGAAATTGCCAGATGATTACTTGTACGGGTCATCTTGTAAGGGCGATGGTCGTGGGCGATTCAGTGACCGAAACACGGACAGGTCATATGGCCGACAGACGTCTATAACGGCCCCGGAGAAGGTGATGGCGAGCATGGTGGCGGCAGCGGGGGTTGAAGTATCGGTATGCGATGGCCGATGAGGTCTCCACATCTGGTAAAAATTATCAATATGCCGAAGTCGGACTCACTGACACTGCATTTGTTTTACGGCACCGGGGGTTGACGTATCGGTGCGGGTTAGGCGAGAGGCACGGGTAGGTTGCTGCGACCGCCGATGAGATGTCCACATCTGGTAAAAATTCCGGACTCGGGCTCACTAACACTGCATTTACACTATCCCTTGGGATAAACAATCTTACTAATTATTCTTAAAACTCGTCATTCTTCCACACCTGTCACCGTAAAATTATTATGATTTTACTTACGTAACTTACAGACAATAAAGAATATTTACGTGTACTTTTTACGGCGGAATATATTTAATATCCCTATAAATTAGGGAAGGATAGCGAGATCGACGAAAAACACGTCAGGCTGTCCCGACAGTCTCCAACAGATCTACCTAATATGCATGAATTAAATGGTAAAAGCGTTTCTTTAGCCCCTCGTGAAGTATCAGGAATACCAACATATGAAAATATCGTTGACACAAATTATTGGAAATGGTAAATTGAAAATAAGTATTTAAAATTTGCCAATTGCGGATAGTAGCCTTTTATAGTAATTAAGGTGAATCAAAAGGTTTTATTAAAAAAAAAAATCGTAAGCGTGGCCAGCGATCACAAATACTTACCCGATACATTTAGAACCAAATTAATTTTACTTTTTAGTAAATGTCAATAATGACATAATTTAATATAATTTTTTTATTTAAACGGTTTTTCAGTTATCATGCTATTAACTTGCCAAGTATATTGTATTCCATGCTTTATTTAAAAAATATATTGAATGAAAAAACATACACTTAGTAAGACACCACTTTATTTTTGAATCAATAACGATAGCCAACCGGGTTTCGCTTGTCCCAAGCTTCATCAGGGCTAAATATCAACTAAAGCTAATTAGATACAGGCACATATAAATATAGGTAAATGAAAACAATGAGTGAAAGAGATACAAAACAGATAGAAAGAGATGCAAATAGAAAAGGTGGAGACAAATTATTAAGGATGATGAGGAGGGAGGGGGGGGGGGAGGAAATAACAGTTTCAGCGGCGGAATAAATTTAATATGGGACTATCAGATAAATTAATTTGGTTATTTATTATATTTAAATTATTATTAACTGCTTTTTTTTATTTCAAGGGCTTCTAAGTTGTTTAATCTAATTCCAGATCCATTTTTATGCAATATTTTAGTTCCAGAGATTTTATCGAATGAATGATTAGATTCTATTAAATGATTCGCGAATTCTGAAAAGGCATTATTGTTTAAACATCGTATATGTTCTTTTACTCTTAAGAGTAAAAGAACATATACAATGTGTTTTCATTTACCTATATTTATATGTGCCTGTATCTAATTAGCTTTAGTTGATATTTAGCCCTGATGAAGCTTGGGACAAGCGAAACCCGGTTGGCTATCGTTATTGATTTAAAAAATAAAGTGGTGTCTTACTAAGTGTATGTTTTTTCATTCAATATGTCACACCCCAAAGTATTTGCTTCCTTCGAAAATAAAAAATATATATTTATGTTATATTGTTGTTATGTTTAATTTTCTATGAAGTTTAAGTTACTGTTGTTTTTAATATAATTTATAATCTTATTGTAAAAGCCGAATAGGAGTTTTTTAAAGGTCGGCGTTTCAAAGGTTACAAACTCTCTAAATTATCTATGTACGTTGTGAACTTCTGTTTTCTCCATATTTTGTAAATAATATCTTTCACACTTTCAGTTAACAAATTCTCATTGGCTTCCAGTTGTAAACGGCAGCCACTCTGTGTCTCGCGGGGGTCCTGTGTGCCCCTTGGGGGTTCTGCGGTGCCTGGGAGCCCTGGGCTGGGTAGTCCCTGAAGACCAGCATGATGCCCACGAGCTCCTGCACGTGCTGCTCTCCTGTGTGGAAGAAGAGACTCAGGCTGCCGCTAAGAGAGTAAGTTTATACTTTAGATATGTATTACCATTATGCTTTGTGGACTTCAAAACTTTTTGTATTCTAAATGATGCTTATAAACTTTCTTTACGATGCATCAAAATTCTAATATTTGTCTGATTTATTTTCCACACCAGATCCGGCCGGGCAGTCTATCGGACGCCCTAGGTCTTCTGAACGGGGGCTCCTCGCTGGCCGTGCCCCCCGCGCATCACTCGGACCGCTCGGCCCCCATCTCCCCGCGTGGCCTGCCCCCCCTGCAGCCCTTGCAGCCACAGCAGCTCCGCTCCGTCAGCTCCCCCGCCACACCCGATTCCCCGCTGGTGAGATGCGCACGCAGCCTGTCGGAAGCGGCCATTGGCCCATTGGACAAGGGAAAGAATAGTGGTAAGAATTGTATACATTAGTATTTCTGAGCATGGGGTGCACGCCAATTTGAATATTTTGGAGGGCAATCATTAACCCCTGGGGTCTTTTGAGATTATGTCATCAAGTTACTTCAAAAATCTGTCAGATTGAGACTAATTTTCAAATAGATTCGCTGTTAAAAATTAAATCCTGTTTATGAAAGAATCTTTCACATTTTAATATTACAAATGAAAATATACAATTCTAAATATTAAAATTTTGATTTCATAAATGGAGAAATTTTTAATTCAAAATTTTTTTTTTTAATGTAAAAATACCACTTTGTACGAAACTAAAAAACTTTTTTAAATACACAAACGGATCATAAAGTTTATCATTACTTCACTTTTTTTTTGGTTTCATATGAAAATAATTAATAAAAAATTCATTTGACAAATCTTTCCCAAAAATGCAAGAAATGGCGGTCAATGGCTTTTTGTAATATGTATATCACAACTATTTGAAAGTATCAATCAAACTTTTAAATGAAAATACAAAGCTTGGTGTTGCCACTTTCTAACATTGCTTAAATCATATAACTCACAGCAATACAAAAGGAGATAGAATTACTTTTTGAGTATGTATTAGTTCCGTAAAGTATACAAGAATACTCTAATGCTTTCAGAGTACTGTGTACTAAAGTGCAAAAAATGACCCAAGGCGTTAATTATTAATATTTGTGGCACCTTGTGTGTATCACCCTACAGATTAGCACCTACCGTCGAAACCGGTGCGTGTGTCCTCGCGTTTAGCATCAGCTGTAAAAACACCAACCTTTTTGTTCTGGAAAATCAGAATTCAAATTCCGTTGCATTCCCCCATGATAATTATTGGTATTACTGAATAAGGTGTAAAAAGTATTTTTGTAATGTAGAGAAATATTTATATATTATATTACATACTTTATAAATATTTTCCATTCTAGAGACAAACGGTTCGGTGGTGTCGCTGGGTTCAGGCCCCTACGGGCCCCCCCTGGTGAAGGGCTCCTCTCGCTCCTTCTGCCAGTTGGACCGACTGGGGCGCCCCGCGCCGGCCCCAGCCCCCCCGCCGCAGCCCCCCTTCAATGGGGCCCTGGCTACCAGACTGCAGTGCACCATCTGCGAGTACAAGGTACGCCAAATCTAGTTGTATCAAAATTTAAAGAAATACAAATCCATCATCACTGTGCGGGTGGGATCTGGCCCCCTCCACAATGTACTCCACTGGTTACGGTCTCTCGCCATTCGCCTGATAAATATAACAACATGACAGTTGTGCTTTTCTACTGATCACAATTTGTTCAAAAGCTGAAATGGACCTAGAATCGCCATTTAACATGGACCTTTCAAATGTCAAAATATAACCTACTACATATAATACAACCCTACTAGGGTTCTAGGTTCAACTAATGTTCAAGATAACCTCATTAGGGTTTTAGGTCCAACTAAAGTTTAATACATACAACCTCATTGGGGTTCTAGGTCCAACTAAAGTTCAAGACAACTCGTTAGGGTTCTAGGTTCAGCTAAAGTTCAAGACAACCTCATTAGGGTTCCAGGTCCAACTAAAGTCCAAAACATACAACCTCATTGGGGTTCTAGGTCCAACTAAAGTTCAAGACAACCCTACTAGGGTTCTAAGTTCAACTAATGTTCAAGATAACCTCATTAGGGTTCTAGGTCCAACTAAAGTTCAATACATACAACCTCATTGGGGTTCTAGGTCCAACTAAAGTTCAAGACAACTCGTTAGGGTTCTAGGTTCAGCTAAAGTTCAAGACAACCTCGTTAGGGTTCTATGTTCAACTAAAGTTCAAGACAACATCATTAGGGTTCTAGGTCCAACTAAAGTTCAAGACAACCCTACTAGGGTTCTAAGTTCAACTAATGTTCAAGATAACCTCATTAGGGTTCTAGGTCCAACTAAAGTTCAATACATACAACCTCATTGGGGTTCTAGGTCCAACTAAAGTTCAAGACAACTCGTTAGGGTTCTAGGTTCAGCTAAAGTTCAAGACAACCTCGTTAGGGTTCTAGGTTCAGCTAAAGTTCCAGACAACCTCATTAGGGTTCTAGGTCCAACTAAAGTTCAATACATACAACCTCATTGGGGTTCTAGGTCCAACTAAAGTTCAAGACAACTCGTTAGGGTTCTAGGTTCAGCTAAAGTTCAAGACAACCTCGTTAGGGTTCTAGGTTCAGCTAAAGTTCCAGACAACCTCGTTAGGGTTCTAGGTTCAACTAAAGTTCAAGACAACCTCATTAGGGTTCTAGGTCCAACTAAAGTTCAAGACAACCCCACTTGGGTTCTATGTTCAACTAAAGTTCAAGACAACCTCATTAGGGTTCTAGGTCCAACTAAAGTTCAAGATAATATAATTATTCTAACATACATATGCATTTCACAATTTGTTTGCAGTCCCCCATCCGCTATGACAAGTTTGACTCCCTCTCACTGCACCTGGGCACCACGGTCGCCCCGCTGAGTGTGGTGGGCCTGCTGCGTGCCTTCACGGCCCCTGAGATGGTGAAGGGGGTGGCGTGCGGACGCTGCGCCCGACAGAACGACGCCGCTCTGCCCACTCCCCTCACGGCGCACATTAAGACCATCAGCATAGGAAAGGTTAACTATATTAAAATTTACTTGTTCTGATTACCTAATAAAGAATTTCATATATTTTTTCCATTCCCTCTTTGCGAATAACTTTGTTATAGTGACAATTTTATTACTTGATTTTTATATAAAATTGTAAATTATCAGTTGGATAACCCTGATATATATTAGTGTTGATTCACTTTCATGTTCCAACCATTAGATCAAGGTAGTATGTACATATGTATTATTGTGACAATTATACTACGGTTTCTGGCTACAATTCTGTTATAAATAGTTTACGCACCGTTGGTAACTCCTTTGATAATATGTAGCTGATGTTTTTAATATGCCTCTATTTAAGTATAAACTGTACTTATAAAACACTTTAACAGAGCATATTTTAACGAGATAACTTCATAACAGCTTGTTTGTTTTTCTTCTTTGTTTGATTTAATTTATTTTGTACTAATGTATATTTTTTAAATTTGTTTTGTTTACTTATAAAAACAATTTTATAAATTTTCTCTTTTCTTTCTTTTTTTCTAAATCTTATATTATTTGTACTATGTCCGTCAATAACTATTCAGTATGTAAATGGCAGGTGTGCCATTAATTCAAAATAAATAATAATATAAATCCTCTTACTACCATTCACTTTGGGAGGTTATGAGTACCGGGAACCATTTATTGGATAAACAACACCTCTGTCATAGGTCGCCCCAAGTGGTTCGCTACATTTGGTGACTTAGCAGGGTTTATTGGGTGAGGTGAGTTTAGGTCTTGGCGGCGAATGTGCCTGCCCACCAGCACACTGCATAGTGGGCCGTATCGAGAGATGCAATTTGGGGATTTGAGATCTCTCTAGCTGGTTTTGCATCACAGCGGGAGGGATGGATTTACACATCCGTCAGTCCTGGACACGTTGAACTTTAGATTCCTACCTACCCTTCATACCTTTTTCCTTCCCAGAACTTCCTCTCATTCCTTTCCTTAAAAAGAACCTTAACACAGCATCAAAGATGACATAGGCTCTGAGGAAATTATTTTCCTGTGTTGGGTTAATGTAAAAAAAAAAAACTAGCATGATTCACCATTATTAATTCAATTCAACATTATCCTTCTCTTGTCTAGTTACCGACCTGCCTTTGTCTGCACATTGGGCGCACCCAGTGGGGCCCCGCGGGACTCAGCAAGCGCGGTGAACACGTTGCCTTCCAGGAGGTACTCTCCCTTGGCCCCTTCACCTCCGCCATGCCACCCAAGGTAAGCAAGCCCTAGCAAACTATGCATTGATTTCACATTCTCGCAGCTATGCTAACTGGGAAATGAAAACAAGTTTTCAACATAATCGGTTTGTGCTAGGGGGCCAGAATGATGTACATATTGGCGAATACTGTTGTAGTTGATCTGGGAGTTGTGATGTTTATTTGTATTTCTCATGGTTTTATATCCCTCGCAGGTGGACTTTGACTTCACCAGCATCATGACGAAGAGCCTCCCTATTGGGGCGGGGCTTATCAGGGCAGCGGGGGCCAGTGGTTCACTGGAAGAGCAGTGGAAGGCACAGTATCGCTTGCAGGCCGTGGTGGTGCACGTGGGGGGCCCCCGCTCGGGGCACTTCGTCACCTACAGGCGGGGAAACGCCTTTGAGGCCAAACGGTAACTATAACAATGACCACCCCGGTAGATTTCCATAAATCTATCCGCATACTTTAAATTGTTGATATCCTTACACACTATGGAATTGTTAGTACAATTTGTGAAATTGTCAACTATTCATAGACAATCAGGCAGAATTTTCAGATAGCCTTATGGCCGCTACACACAACAAAGTTTACCCTTCCATTCTTCATAAGACTTGATCCAATTTGCAGTTTGTCCATAGTGGCTACATACGTTCCATTATATTTCAAGTGACGTCAGTTCAAATCTTTGAGTGGTCGCACTACATTTGCAATGTTGGAGGGTGACGATATAGTGATGATAGAAATGTTTGGTGCAAAGACTGGCTACAAAAATGACATGTTTATTCGCATATAAATCTATTGAACGAATTAAAATTTGCCTCAAAGGATTGGCATAGTTAAAACTTATTTAAAGCTTCTCTCCCTAGTAACTCCATTAATTAAAAAAATAAATGTACTCTTATGAGACGAGCAATAACACACATGAAAGATAGGACCACGGGGCGAGTAAAAACCATAACTTTACAGTTTTTTGCTACTAGAAGATCGTACGAAGATTTCAAATTTTCTACAATAATATCGCCAAAAACTTTGAACTGACGAACGCGCGCACACACATTCAAATATGCACGATGCTTGAAGATTGATCAAGTCGGCAGAATCGGTCTTCAAGTACACTTGTCATGCGAATTAACATCCGTTACAATGTAGCGGCCATTACACAATCTTATGAAATTGTCAAATAGCCTACGCTGTCTGAAATTATCAGCTGTCATCTCATAACTAAACATCGATCAACTTGCTATTCTAGTATAACACCATAACTTAACCAGGTGTAAGTCCTAATAATATCACCGTTTTCTTGTTTCCAGGTGGTTTTACACAAGTGACACAGTGGTGCACGAGGTTTCGCTGGATGAAGTCCTCCACAGCTGTGCTTACATGCTGTTCTACGAGAAGATGGCCGTGGCCAATCAGAACCTCAGCATCAGAATTCCTCACACCTAATCTGTCATGTACTTATCCACAGATAATCTGTATTTACGTCAATATGTATTGCAACTTGGCACGGATAAATTTCCAGGCGGCCACAGGAGGAACCATAAATAATAGAAACAAGGTAGATGGGCCATGAATTATTATTAGTATGAAACCACGTGCACAAAAGTGTTGTCAACATCGCTCACCCATACTCCAGCCTTTGTTTCTACCTACACACCAAACGCATAACTTAAATTGCATATCCGCTTTGATAGTCTGTGCAGCTTAGTCTTCATGCTTCCATGCCGTTTCTCCCTTTGTTTCTGTTATCAGAGGAACTAACGATTAAAGAAAGAACTAACAATTTTTAATTAATAGGTTTATTGTATCCATTATATTATCTTTAACTGTGACCCCATTCACTGCAAAGTTTTCCGTGTCAAGCTGTGAGCTCCTGCATGCTGTAAAGCGGGTAAAACTCAATTTTATGCAACTGTTACAGAGGTGGGCAACCTTACGCATAATTATAAGAAGCATTCCAGCATTGATACCTTCAGTCTTAACTTGTATTATGTTTTTAGAAATGTATTTATTTTTTTTAGCATCCACATTATTTATTTAGTTGGGAGTTGAATTTTCTTTCATTTTCAACTCGGTCAAGCTTTGTCTTTTAATTCAAAATATGTTGATGCAGAAAAGCATCAATGACACAAAACATATTTTTATTATTCACTAAATATAACACTGATGATAATAATAATTTTTGGATTATTTGTATAGCACCGTTTTCGTGAGAAAATTACCTCAAGAACCCATTGTTTTTTCAAGCTCAATACTATTTTAAATTATGTATGTATCTTTTTCTCCTAATTGATAAAATTGTATGTTCATTAATGTTTCCTTCAGCAACTGCATATTATTCAAATATATGATTAAATTTTAATAAAATATGAAAATGAAATCCTCAGCACGGGAGATCCCAGAGAGGATTCTCAACTTGTTACAAAAATGAATGATAATTTATGATTATTTGCTATAATATTAATATTATCATTACTATGGCTTGAATTCCTTGTTTTACTAAAATAATAATATAATCTTGTTTCTTCTTTAAGTAAATTGTATTTAATTATTGAAGATAATATTAGCGAAAATTTGAAAAGGAAAAATCAGAAAAAGGTACGAAAACATCTAGGACTTGTTTTTGTGTTTCAAATTTTCATTTCAGAATCGCTAATATTGTATTCAATAATAAAAATAAATGTTTATTTTAAAAATAATAATTGCCATTGATATTTAATTTTCATCACAACTCTTATTATTATAAAAATAGTAATAATATTTTTGTATACAGATGTTCATAAAGTGTTGAAATCTTCCAATCTTTATTGATGTATTTATTGTATTATGTAAAATAATATAGGATTAGAACTATGTACCTTACTTTCTTCAAAACATAAATGACAGAATTGTCAATGCATTTATTTATATTTTGAATCAACAACTTTTTTAATCATTCTAGCGAATTGACTTTATGAAATTGACAAGAAATTTCCCATTACACCGTTTATATAATGAATTATTTCTACCACATATTGATGTATGAATACTTTAGCTATACACTTGTAATCTATGTGCCGAACATTGTTATTTATATTGTAGCTTCCTCTAGATCTATGTTTAGCTAGTGCATTCAAAGCTGGGTATAAAATCAAGCTGGCTTTGATAGTAAACAAATCTCAGCTTAATTACATAATAATAATATGTTATGTACTATTTAAGTAGAAATGTCCCATTGATGTGATATTTGTCAGTTTCATTTTTTAACTGAAAAGCCCAGAATAAATTGTCTTGGCACCAGTAATATTTGTTAAGTGAACTAATTTTTCAAAAATTGTTTCTGACAGAATAAATTATAGATCTTTGGACTTGTAAATTTAATTTAATTTCTTTTATGTGAATTGGACACTTGTAATATTCTGAACAATCAAAGTAGTGTTATTTAACATTAATATGTAACAGTACTTTGTTTACATTTATCTAGTATATCTGTACAGAGCTAACCTTAGCCAAACGGCGCCTGGCGCTAGTAAAAACCTCAAGAGCGCTCTATTAGGTGTTAGGCATTATCAGCGCCTTAGCAAGTCAGCACACGGAGCGGACTGCTCCAATTGTACGTGCACAGGGCCGGCCCCTTATCTGTAAATAAAATATTTTATTACTTACTCATTTCAATGTTAGTCGCAACTGTCGCAAATATTTTCCATTGTTAATCCCGTCAAGCCATGAAAATTATTATTTTAAATCAACATCTTCCCTCGTATACGCCTAGTTATATGGTTTATTCATTTACTCAAGTAATCCTCAATAACATAGCAGACGTACAATCGTATGAGAAATGTAGAGATCCGCAAAAAATGTAATAATAATTTTACTTACCCTTGTAATGAGTAAAATTACAAAAAGGGACGCTAATGGTTTAGGAATGTAAAGCGAATGAACGAAGAAAAGAGTGTATGGAGAATATATGATGCAAATGAGAATGGTAGAAGAAGTCAGGGGTGCCTGAGGAACTTGACATGATCAAGTGAATCAGATACTTGATTCGGGCCATGTCAAGAGTCAGAATAATAGAAGAGTATGTATGAGACGATGTATGATTGTGAATGAGGCAAGGAGTGTGTGCCAAGACTGAGTTGTTTGGCGGTCTGTCCTCTTTCCCTACCCTTGCGGAAAAAAGGCGTGATGGTTAGTTCATTATTTAGCAGACATGAAAATTCAAAATCAGATTTTTAGGAAATCCGAATACATATACAGGGTGTCCGGAAACTCGTAGTACAAGCGGGAAACTGGTGAATCTACATCACATTTGGAGTCGATTTTGTAGTATTTTTTTTTTTGATTTGAGCTTTCGTTATCGAGTAAATCGAGTTAGAAGTTCATTTTTTTTTTTTTAATTTTTTTTTTTAATCAAATTCTTATAAATTATTACTGAAGATCAAAGTACCCAACTAATTAAAACTATTTGAAAGTAAAACAAATGAAGAAACTCGGATTTGAAGCATTATTTTGAAATCACCCTTCATTTAATCCGGTGTAATCATAAAATATTTCTGCTCTGCAGGGTTAAAACATCTGTTGTTCAACCCTAAACACCAGAAAAAACTTTAACCCTAAAATAGCCGAAAAATATTTTTTTTTGGTTTTTTTTTTTTTTTTTGTGAAAATGCTCAAATCAAAAAACTTTATGTTTATTTGGGTTCCCCATGTGGTGTAGATTCTCCAGTTTCCCGCTTGTACTACGAGTTTCCGGACACCGTGTATATAGATTTTAACAAGAAACATTTTTCACTAGCGGCAATGTCAGTGTCTGGGCATTTGTCCAGGAAGGTATTGTTGGTTATTTACCAAATATGTAATTACATTTGTATAATATTGAGTATTTATTGTAATGTATGTAATATTTTTAACTAATGAATTTTCCCAACGAATTTCTTTTGATGACTAGTCAAAATCACCAAAAAATATATTTCCACTTTCCTTGTACACCTCTTTCTTTGTTTACAGTCTGATCAGTGCTCCCCTAGGGATGGTAATATTTGAATTCCTTTTGGATGGATAAATTGAAACATTATACTATAATAATATGGAATATTCTTAAAAGAATTAAAAATATGGGGTTAGTGAATTTTAATGTTTGAAGACTGGCAAATGGCGTGATGTCGTAGATTTTATAAAAAACACGACTTGTGAATAATTAAAATGGTGAGTTAGGTTTGTGCAGGACTGATTTGAATAAAAAGAATTGCCCAGTCGCTTCCGTTCACACATTTTTTGGAACTGTGCAACGAGTATTTTCTTAACAATACAGTTTGATAAGTGGGAACATCCACAATAATCTCAGGCTGTAAATATTTAAATTATTTCTTAAAATCAGTTTTTTTTTCAAATTTCCTTAAAAACCTTCCAATAGTGTTTTAGGCCTAGCGTGTGTACATGGCGGTTTATCTTCCTACCACAATAATATTAATTACGCACTATTGGCTAAAAAATTTTTGATTTTATTGCATTTGCCAGCCAAAAACTTCTCAAAGATGATATTGTCCACTAAGTCACTAACGGCCGTTGTTCCCAATCCTACTGATCAACTGTTGAGCTGAAATTTTGGCTCAACACTGCTCAAATGCACAACTACACTCTTTCCAACGGAAAGGGGACGATTGAACGATCCACCAATTTAATGAAGCCAAACTACTGGATTAAGCTTTCCTCGGTAAATTACTAGTTATAAAAAGTGTTGACAGAGTGAAAAATATTCTACACGGTGGCATTAAAGTCAAGCTAACACTTTATTTTTAACATATTACAGAACTTTATTTAAAAACTCATAAAAATATCGGTTTATGTATTGCAGTATTTTAAAAAATATGTATGCATGAATAATATATACAATAATTAATTCGTCAATATTAATTTAACATTGAAAGTTTTACTTTGTCTATGAAAGTAGGCGGGGCACTAGATATAATCAACTGTAAAGATGTTTGGAATTAGGCGAATTGAATGTTACTGAACAAATCACTTGGCTGATCGGAGCCTGATCGTTCAAAAAGTTGGGAACAACGGCCGTAAGTGTTTCATTTAATAATAAGGTTTCATCACAAAGTCACTATTTTCCAAAATGTTATAAAAAATATTATTTGTACCTACACGTTTCAAACATTGCAGTATACCTGTGAGTGTGCACATGCTCATACTTGCCCAAACAACTTAATTTATATCATATCTGGTTATGATGTTTAACTGCGTTTGTACTCGAAATATTGGTTCTATTATTTTAGATGAACCACGTTGTGACCAGGTTTTAATGTACTGACGATATTATGTGTCTATGTAGAGATCCCTGTGATGTATTAAGTCTATTATGATTAGATTCTGATAATCATTTGACTTGCTCAAAAGTTTTGATGACTAATTCTAATTCTTATGATGTCATCAATTTATATGTATTACTTAATTTTAAATGTGTGGTACAATCTCCATTAAATGAATAAAGCTTTCTGTTTTGGTTGCATCACATTTTCCAAAATTAGATAGTAGTGGGTTTGAGTATATTATTATTTATATTTACTCTCCTTAAAAGTTGTACAATAAAGTAATTTAAGAAGTCAAGTTTACACTTTTTTTCTAGTAATTTAAGAAGTCAAATATACACTTTTTTCTAGTTTGTTTTGTAATAGTTTAGTATTTAATATTATGCTTTTAAGATATTATAGTGTAAAGAGATTATAATAAAAATTTGTGACATTTACCCAAATATAGTTATCGACAAAATAGATATGTTTTTTACAATAATCCTGGAAATGCATTCTATTTTTGGTCCTCTTCTGAATCTATTTGTCAGACTCTTTTACAAATTTGTTATAATTTACCCACTGCACTCAATTTTAGCGTCGCTACGCCAGCCAATTCGTTTAAGAACGAAAGTGCCACAATGGACAGCGCTGCAAGCCCTTTGCCTTACTTGTTCGAGAATTTTGCTTTTAAAGCATTCTCGAACATGTTCTCGTGTGATTAAGCTTTTATCGAATATGTTCATCTCATTGAATATTCTAGATAATCTTTTGTATTGTGAAGTCTGCTTGTATAATACCATTGAGGTATATAAATAGAGTCTATATTCCTTGCAGAATCATTGTAAAATGTTATTCCTGTGAGGGAAGTAGGAAGGGGGGTGTGGCGGCTGTCAATGTAGCCCGAAATCTTCCGACCGCTAACGAACTCAACGAACGGAGTGACCGCCCGCCGCGCCACTGCATGGAAGACTTGGGTTACCGGCGCGATAACTTCAACTGGTCCTTGAGTTTTTTAACATTTAAAAGCCAATTTACACAACTGCTGATTATGGTACAACCTTATTAACTGATGAAAGGTTATACCATTGTTTCCCTATATTTTCCAGTACGACTTGTACAATATCTCAGCATTTTAAAGTTATCGCCGGAGACCTGTGCCCAGGGAGCGTTTGTAACCGAGTCCGTGGTACCTCACAGCGGCCAATGAACCCATGTAAGTGGACCATACTTCGAACGTTAATGTTGGCTTTATCTATATACCTCAATGGTGTAGACGCCATTTCAATTTGTTTTCTAAAAATTAAGCCTCTGTTTACGTGCCGAAAATTGTCAGTAAACTTGGAAATAGTAACATTCGATAATGCCCCAATTAAGTAAAAATATATGGAAATAGTAATGTTCGATACTGCCCCAATTAAGTAAAAAAGCTAGGACAATTTCGGTAACTAACATACAGGATTCACACGTTTATAAATTTTACTAATTAAATTATTTTTGTTTTTGTAAACTTAAATATTTGATAAATTGTGAAATAATATAGGTGGATTCATTGACTTTAAATCCACAGTAAGCACTTTATGTTTCCATATTAGTATTCAGAGGTATGGTCGAAACCAATCGCCTGGAATTCTCTATCGCTCCAGTGGATAAAATAAATTAGTCATACCTATAAGGAGTATAATTTACATTTGCATATCTACTTTTCAAATTTGGCTCAGAATCGGGTCTAATGTTTTTATTCATCTCACTATTTGTAATTGAATATCGCTGAACCTATTTCTAACATTATGTCGTTACTTGACAATAACTTTCGGGGACTGTTATTCTTTTATAGACAATTTAATCGCTCAATGTCACCATCATTATTTACTCCCAGGTGATTTAAAGAACTAATTTATTTTGTATAGGAACCAGCTCTCCCATCTGCACATAGTTGAAGGTATTGTAGTCATAACGAATCAACCAACATGATATAGGAATATACCTTCTGAACATGCCCTGGATATTATTTAACCAAGGTAATACAATCAATAAAAACAACAAACATTATATAAATTTGTATATTTCCGTAATTTACATAATTAAAATAACACATTATAAAGTGTCCATTCGAAATTAAAGTGTTGTATTATTATAGTAACAATAATATAAACAACATAACAGACGAGATAATGGAGGCTCCAGCACTGGTAGAAGTCACAACATCGCAGGTCTGTTTTATAGTTGTCATCTAGGACATGCTCTCGATGAGCGAGGCCCTCATGGTGGATGTGATGGCTCCGGGTTGTGCCTCATTTAGCTTGAATACACTTTCTATAACGGAGATTTCTGTGGAAGTTGTGTCCATACCGCAGAAAGAGCACCAATCGTTAACCACCATACCCGCAGCCAGCACCTCGCTACCTCTGTTGATGGTCCCAGCTACCAGTGGGACTTGTAGAAGTGAAGATAACTCATCCTGGTCCTGAATTGACGTCTTAGGGTGCACGAGCCCTCCCTGGTTACTCAGAACTGTGTAGGATCCCACTAAAACATTACTTGCTACGGTTTGCCTGAACACTTCCACTTTTAACACATCGGCCAAGACTTCTTCTGTTTCTCTGTCGAGATCCGGATGGACGAGGGCTACGTAGTCATTGCACGCTATGACGTTTCCCAGGGCACTGAGTCTTTCTTCGACTCTCTGTATTCTGACAGCGTCGGGAAGACTGTTTCTCAGGTGCTGTAATTCAGTGTCTGTTGTGGAAGAGGGTACGAGGAGGCCATTCTTATTTCCTACAGCCATCCGCCCCACTATTCTGCAGCCGGCGATACTGGCGTGGACAACTGGAATTGTATCTGCAAGTTCAGCTTCGAAGACGCTGTAGAAGTTCTCGGACCCGCCGATAGCGACGATGCAATATGAGTTTGTCAGTTTACTAAACACTCCAACCTCATTATTATTCTCGAATTGAACTCGAACTGCCATTTTGATAAACAATTGATTTCGTTTAGACTCGAAACAACAACGATACGCGGTAGCCGAATAAAAAGTGTCAAAATTCACGTGTTGAGATTGTCATTTATGAAGTTGGTCGAATTTCAGATATTATCGCGTGTTGCTATAGTGAAAATATAATTATATTGCACGCTGTTATGAAATGTTTTCGTTTCTTGTTCGTAAATTAAAATAAATTTGTGTACTCTACCAAACCTTCGGGAATATTTTATCAATCGTTTATTTTAAGTTTTTAACACATATTTAGGTTAAATCAGTCTCAAATGAATATATTCAGAATGATTTTTTTTAAATTTTTGGTGAGGGCAATTCGTGTGCATCATCCACATAAATAGAAAATTGTTTTATAAAAAACGCGACGGCAAAATAATGTTGCCAAGTTATTCTTTTGTTTTTAATTGGCAAGAAGATTTATATAGTTCTTAAAAAATTCTGTTATAGGTAGGTAATACAAAATAACTTAGTTTTTACCAAATACCCTAAAATATAACAATACGTCCAACTCCGGTCCTGCTCTACACGGAGAGCCGTAGATACCGACTTTCCGGGCACATTAGTAGAATGCAACAATGATCTGCATCTGTTTTTCCTATCTTTTACTTTATTCAGTGAACATGCGCTTCTCTCCAGGTTTGGTTAAATTATGCACATATAAATCTGAAAACAATCTTTCTATATGGGAAGTAACAAAAGAAACAATTGATTTAAAATATAAAAAAATTTATTATGTAAAACATTTTAGGCAGATATTTATAAAAACTGTAAATTGATGTAATCAAACCAAATAAATAACAATAAAGGGTTTTTTTTAACTTTTAATTATCTTTATCTTCTTTGAGTCTTATTTCTACGCCTGTTTTTTATAAATTCTGTAACGATATTTGATGTTGTTTTCCTCTTGCACTTCCATAGGAACATCTTCAGCTTCATCTCCATGATCTTCCAGCTTGATGAAGTTGGGGGTGATCTCCGGGAAGAAAACATCACAGCCAAAGTCCCCCTCGATCTCAGTCAGGTAGATTTTGTCGCAGGCTTTGTGTTCCATGGCTTCCTGGAATGCAATTACATCAATCAGTATTGGAATCAATTATTGTAACCACTGTGGCCACAGATAAAAATACTTAATAACTTAGGCCCATCGCACACAGAGATATTTACAAGCTACGCGACTGCGAGGCAACCACAAGTCTCCTACTGATGCTACTATTTAATCCTTAGTGTGCCAGAGAAAATGCAGAGCGACCTGCCATGGGCCGGCTGACACTATTTTCGTGATAACTTACTTGTTTTTTTGCAAAATTATATTTTTGTAAATTGTTCCGTGTTACCAGAATGTATTTACATATTTATAAAAATCATTTAAACCTATCTCCACATAAGACGGAGACCACCAGACCACACAGTGAAGCAGGCAATGTCTATAGAGCTTCAAAGACAGTCATCCAGAGGTAGACCAAAGAACTCCTGGATGACCCAATGCTCCAAAATCCTACAAAGAAACGGCCTAGATGAAAGCGACACTCAGAACCGAAGAAGCTATAACCTGAGAACGAGAAGAGCCGACCCCAACAGCCTACCTAGGCAATGAGTTGGGATAGTGCTAGGAAGAAGAAGAAGAAAAAGAAGAAGAATTTAAACCTATCCTGTGTAGTTTCCCCAGGATAGCTTATTGATATTCAGATAAATGTTTTTCTCTTTAGATTAGAATCTTATAAAAAAATATAATGAAGAAATACGAAAATATTCCTGAGGTTTATTATATATTGCAGCTAAATAAACGTTCTTTATAATAGTAAGAAGTCATATGAGGCTTTCTTGTAAATAAATACAGTATGTACTTGACTTTTGAATATGAAAAATTATTACATTTGACACGAAATTTGCGACATGCTTTTTCACAGATCAATCAATGTTTGCAAGTGACGAAATGACAAATTAGAATAATATTATGATACATTATCTCCCTGCCAAGCGAATAAAATGAATTTCGGTTAATGCTGGTTTCCGTTCACAGCGTTAACACAATGTCAAGTGAGTCTAGCGATAAGACAACATTCTTCTTTTTGTTATAAACATAAAAACGATCTAAAAGAAGATTTTGCTTTCACTTATTCTTTCTTGCATATTACGGAAAATTATAGTTTTATATAAACATGGATATTTTTCCACCTTCAGAACAAATTTAACATTGAAATCATGGTCAGATGCCATTCTGTAAACAAGTGCAATAGATGCTTATGCAACTCGCATAGCACGCGACCAGCACTATCAGTAGCTTGCGACTGATGTCAGTCCCGTAGTCCACACGTCACACTGTATTTGAAACCTAGCAAAATAGTATGGCGGAAACTCACGAGCGACGGGTATGATATGCATGTAAAACTCGAGTCGAATTTGAATATCCCCGTGTGTGATGAGCCTCACAGTAAAGTAGCACTAGTGATAACATCCCAGACACTGTTATCCCAAAAAAATGGCATTTACGATCTAGACTTGGACGAGTTACATTTTTTTTACCTCGTTCGCTTACTCCATCGTGTATCCATTCATAAATTTATCTTGATCCCAATTGTACTTTGGGTTACAATATACCGGTGGCGGTTCTTCCCTTAGGTCAATTGGTGTTTGACCCCCCAAAATTATAAGACAACAATAATAATAAATTATGTGCATTAAAACAACTTGTCTTATTTTTAATTTATGAAATGTACCGCGAAATAGCGGAGTTACGAGCAAGTGACGAGCAGTGACATCTGTTATCTCTAGCAGAAGCTTTCATTCACAAGTCCACACGATTCACTGGGTCAATTTAAAGAATGTCCCCAAGTTGGCATCTTCTGTCCCTATGCGCACCATGAAATGAACGAGATGGCACTATGTAAATATATATTTATATATTTTATAATATATTTATATATTTTTAATATATCTGTATATATTTTCGTCGAAGTAAAAATTAGGTACCGAAGAAAGCTTGGGCCATGGCCATGAGGGAGACAGCACGATGAATATTATATGTTTTAAAGAGATGGTGACATAAACATGTGTCGGTTTTTCATTTTACACGCTTGTCGTGTGTGGAACATTGGTTGTTTTTCAATTACTTCGCACCCAGTATCGTTGGATACTGCATACGGGCGTTTGTTACATTAAAACGTAATCTCTTAAAAATAATTTGCCCATTACATGGATTGACTCTTTCCTTCCCAGAACTTCCTCTTCTACATTCCCTTAAAAAGACCCTCCATACAGTATCCCCAAAGACATCTAATATTATATAGGTTGTGAGTTAACATAGAAAAAAAAATGGAGTTCTAAAGGTTAGTTAATAAGCTAGCGAAGATAAAAAAGTGGTAGGTAATTATAAGAGATATTAATAAGCAGGCGAGAGTGAATAAGCATGCGCGAAATTCGAATTCTTTGCAGCTTTTTGGATACTGGGTAAAAGATACCATCCAAGCTATTGACGGTATATGTGTACGCGTTTCATAGATATTCAAGCATACAACTTGCTCTACGGTTGTAAGTTGTGTTTTCAACGCAGTGAGTCTAAGACGGTTGCTAGTATTTGTGTATTTACGTGCTGTGCATTTGTTTACACAAAGATATTCGAACATTGAGAATGTATACTGTTTTTCGTTTTGTTCCGTGTGTCGTGTCGTAAATTACAGTTTTGCTGTTTTAAGTTCAAAGCTTTTTAATCTAGAACACAAGGGATTGCTGTGAATCAAAGGCATGTATGGAGGGACCGGGCCTGGAGCTTGTTGCAACTTGTTCATGTTGTTGTTGCAATTGATGCTTGCAAGCATGGTGCACACCTAGTAATAAAATTATGTATATAAATAAATAAAGTATGAAAATAGTACAAGTAATTACTACAACTAGGTAACTACAAAATCAGCTTTTCGAATTACATGCAAGCTTACAAATTACATGTGATCTTACAAATTACATGATTTCAGAGTTCTCTAGTTGTAGTAATTACTTTGCTATATGTAAATAAAGAACAATTTTAACCTCATAAACTCCTGCACCCCCAACAATCCAGACCCGATCAATGTTGGCATGATCACTCTCCAGGCACATCATCGCCGTATCCAAATCATTACATTCCAGGACTCGGGGGTCATCAGTGGAGTCCTGCATAGTTCTGCTAAGCACCACATTCAGTCGGCCGGAGAGAGGCCGAAACTTCACGGGGATAGATTCCCACGTCTTCCGACCCATTATCACCACATTCTGCTTATCGGGATGAGAACTAGTCTTGGTCATCTTATTAAAATAAGCCATCTCTTTCCTGCATCAGAACAAAAAAAAACCACAGCATTTTCTATCGATCCAAATTACGATTTATGAAACTGTTTTTTAATAAAAAATAATATCCTGGCCGTACAACAAAATGGTTTTGCTAGATTCCTGATGGTCAAATTAAGGGACCTTTTTGGGGTATTGTTTGACTTATGTTGATATTTGAATGATTAAATTCTATTAAGATACTTATTAGAAGTCGATTGCCATGTAAATTGAGGTGAAAAAAGCTCTCAACCTCAAAAAGTATGAGGATCCCATGGATTAGGGTATCCCCAATTGGGGTTTGTTGTGAGGCTGACGGGAGTGGGGAAGATAAGGAAATGGGAAGAGTAAGGATGGGATGTACACTATTCGGATCTGGTCACCAAACGCAGCCAGAGCTGTCGATTGTAAATGGCGGACTATCATCAGGGTGATACTGTGAGTACCTATCTACCACTCTACTATAGTTATACTGACATAGTAAGCCATAATCTAAGTGGATACATAAATATCTGTATCTAGTTAATAAACACTAGAAATGCCTTCCATGTAGATTTGAGTAGAAACCTCTTCTTTATTCTAAGACATAATAAATTGACAACAATAATAAAATATCGTTTCTTTTGCAGGACTTCTCACTATGCATCAATTGCTTTGAAAGGGGAGTAAGACGGTAACTATCAGCTCCTCAGTATCCACAGAGGACAATAATTTATTGACAAAGTATTTCAGTAGTATCTACAAATTAATTACGACAAATTATGTGGCCACGCGGTTCATTCAAGGAAATATGACTTACTTTAACATCCATGGCAGTCCTCCACTTTTGCCAATTCCCAACTTCTCATCTGCAGCCGCGATTATATTGAATTTCATCGGGGGAGCTAGTGTCCCAGGCATTTTGAGGTGATGTTTTGAAAATCGCAAAAGTAATTTGAAAGCAATCGTTCTAGGTTTTTTGTACTGATAAAGTGATTTGGGCACTGAAGTTGAATATACTAGCGGTCAATATTGTCAACTTGAATTCCGAGATCTGACGTTATACTGAAACTGAATGTAGGTAATTCAAATTGCGCCAAAAGAAGTAAAGTAAACGTCAGTGGTTAGCAGCATAAATAAACCATTAGCAGTGATGTGACGTCTACGGATATTTCCGTAGATCTAGGGAAAAAATACTTTTTAGGGAAAATGGAAAAAGTACAAAAATCTAGGTAAATTCTGAAATGTTGACTCCAGCCCCGAAAATTTATTCTCCCGAAAAATTCTCTAAACACGTGGTGTCTTGTTTCTCTGTAGGTTTACGCAGAGCCGACCCTGAACCAAACGGTATTGTAAATATTTCTAGATTATTCTGACTACTTCCTTGTTTCTTCCCTGTAAGCTCTATCAAAAAAATAAGACTGCCACCCACTAGCTTGGAAGCTGATAATGCACCGTGCCTACCTAAATAAATTAAATGAATACGAGGGTTATGGATTATGCACATATATTTAAATAATCTAGGCCTGTTTCTGGTAAATTCTGTAGCGATATTTGATGTTGTTCTCTTCCTGTTCTTCGATGGGAACAGCTCCCCCTTCTTCTCCGTGATCTTCTAGTTTTCTGAAGTTGTGTGGGATCTCCGGGAAGAAAACGTCACATTCAAAGTCTCCCTCGATCTTTGTGAGGTAGATTTTGTTGCAGCCTCGGTGTTCCATGGATTCCTAGAATATAATTACTTTATAAAGACCGTTGTTCCCAATCAAACATAGCGATCATTTAGCGTTAATTAAACCCAAAGCAGGCGTAATAATAACTGCACAACTTCGCTGTCTAACGCAACTGTAATTTACGCAAATCCGTAGGTACACGGTAGGTAGGTACTTACACTAGAGGTGGGCGTTTCGGAATCTTTTTAAAAAAAACTAAAAGCGTTCCGGTTTCCCAGAATAAACGGTTTCTAGAAACCGTTTAAACATAACGTTATACATTACAAAAAATAATAATAATTCTGCATAAATGGATTTAACCGTGTCCAATTCATATTCAACTTGATCCATTGCCTTGCACCGCGGTGGTAGGGATGGATTCATACGTCCGTCACTCCTGAAAACGCTGATCCCTAGATTCCTACCAACACCTCATACCTTTTTCCTTTCCAGAACTTCGTTTACTTCCTTTCCCTAAAAATACTCCCCAAACATCATCCTCAAAGATGACTCAAGCCCTGAGGTTTTTTTTTCTTCCGGGCCTTCTGTGTGGAGAAAATGTTATAAAAAAATGGGGATGGCATACCCCCATTGGCCCCAGGGACTTTTGTGCGGTATTCATATTTATAAAAAAATGACTTATTAATCGACAGTTTGCATGGTTTGACCTGCCAGCGGAAAAATCATCATTTGCCGACCGGAAGTTTTAGAAATGAGCAAAGTTAAAGATTAAAGATAAAAGAGGTATTTTTCTTTAAGTGCGTTTTCAAATGTGATACAGTAGATTCAGTGCCGGTCCTGTGCGGGCGGAATTGGAGCAGTTTACTTCGAGCTACTCCGACCACCGACCTCCAAGGCGCCAAGGAGCCAAGGCGCTTGACAACAACATTATAATACTGAACGAAGAACGAGGACACTGGCTAATGTTCGCGTTAAGAGAAAGCTACAAGCCAAAAATGTGTATATATTCTTTGTATACCTTATATTGTAGGTAATAGGCATTAAAATCGCTTGACAAACGGAGTCTAGAAACGTTCGATTTCAAGCAGAAAACTGGTTTTTATTTATTTTGTAAATAATTTTATAAGAAAACAAAAAAGTTAATCGAGTGAAACTGTCACATATAATCTTAGATATAATAATGTATTTTTTAAAGTTGCTTCGTTTTTTTAGTTGTTTTAGTTGTTTTACGCGTTCATACATTTCTATTGAAAAAATATTTTTTTTTAGCTGATTACATTTATATTTTTTATTGAGTCTTTTATTTTTTATTTGTATTTTACTCAAGCTATACGATATGAAAACCTTAAATAAACCTTAAAGCATATTTTTGGTATTCATAATGTACACCAATTCGTTATAAAGATTCGTCAAAATAGTGATTTAGCATTAAGCCTTCACAAAACACTGAAATATTATAATCCCCTCAAACAATAATATTTTTTAAGACTGCAAGTAGGTAGGTAAATATTACAAATGAATCTTCCCGAATGTTCCCACTTACTAATAATAATTCTAAAAGCAATTATTGTTCTTGTGGTTCTTGTGTATCCATTATTCTCAAGGTGGCGCTGAACAAACTAAAAGCCTTTTTCTTTGCATTGTGGTAAATTTGTATAACCTAATTGATTTAACCCTTTTCGTAGAGATAATGATTATTGGTGACATTTTATTATTATTATCTTAACTTTACTTTTGATTTATTTATTTTACAGAGTTCCTAAACAATGAGTTTACTGACTCTAACATAATTATAATTGATTATCTTTAGATGCTTTACTGTTATTTTTATTATTAAGGTGGTGTTGAAAAAGAGCTTAAAAACTATACTGCAGCTGAAGGCAGGTTATTATTCCTTCCGGAGGACTATCTACTTGAGTCTTGATACGAGTCGTAAAACAAATCCACCATTATTGTAAACATTATTTTTTTAAATTATCAGCGTAAAGATAAGAACTTTTTGATTCACTAGTTATAATTCTCTACGGTAAAGGGTTCACCCTTTTTTTCTACCATTCCAAAAGTTATGTGCATGGATTGCACTCGACTTGTGTTTGCTTTATTATATTTTTGTAATCGCTGGTGGGTCTACCATTTGTATACATTATACTAATTTTGTTTTTCTAAACCAAAGCCTCTAGATTCCAGGATCTACAGGATTTTCGGGTAGATATTATTACGCTTGCAGTAAAAAAATTGCGTGTATTTCTGAATAAAACTCTACGCATAACACCAGTCAAATAAGTTGATATTTCACAATATTGAATGAACCAGATACAAAACAAAGGGGAGTAAAAATGACTTTAAACAATATTATTTCAACTCACTTCTGTTTTATGATTTTAGTTCAACATTTTTCAAACAGTGATAGAGAGGTTTGATGAATAAGTTACATATAACGAAGTCGGGCTCCCCTATCCGCCATTTTGAAATAAAAGCATGTAAATAGGTATTGTAAGTAAAGAAGAAGAAAACCTTGTAAACTCCTGCTCCCCCGATAATCCAGACTCGATCAATGCTGGAATGATTATTCTCCAGATGTTTTAAAGCGGACTCCAGATCAAGAAAAAACAGAACACCCTCGGTGGACACCTGTGCAGTTCTGCTGAGGACCACATTTAGTCTGCCGGAGAGTGGGCGAAATTTGTCAGGGATAGATTCCCAGGTCTTCCTCCCCATCAGCACAACATTCCGCTTGTTGGGCTTTAAAGTAGTCTTAGTCATCGCAGTAAAAAAACCCATTTCTTTCCTGCAAAAAACAGTATATACCAAAGTACGCAGGAATGTTATCAGTCGGATTAGATTGTTAGGGTTCCTGCCAGAGAGCAACATGACAAGCATAAATATCTTTCAAGCAGAGTTTACAAAGTGTTGTGTTCCTACAAACAGTTCTCCAACTCGTCGCGGAAGGAGATTATAAATAAATGGGTCTTTGTGATAAATCAGGGATTTATTAATACTCCGCTTATTACAATGGTGACTCGATTGTCGACCGAACTAGAAGCTGGCTAAATGGAATCTGAGAACAGGAAGACTGTCTGGGAGCATTCTCACTGGCCCTGGCGACAACTGGCCACTAGCTGCCATCTTGCGGACTTCCATGCAAGCTCTATGCACTGCCCTCTATGAGTGCATCTGTGAAGCTCTTACTTCCCAACACAAAGCAACTGAAATAACGCCTCTGAGATTTTCGACTACGAATCCAGAAGTCGCGGGTTCAAATCTTAATATCGCCCTGTTGAAATACCACCATTATGAATCTAAATGTTTATCGAAATGGCTTTAGCTGTGTTTGGTGACTGGATCTGAATAGTTCGGTACTCCCAACCTTCCTCTCCCCATCCCCTCCCCATCCCCTCCCCATCCCCTCCCCATCCCCTCCCATCCCCTCCCCATCCCATCCCCATCCCCTCCCCATCCCCTCCCCATCCCCTCCGCATCCACACTACCTTGCCTAACGTCAAAGAGGCCAGTCGGAAAATCGGGAGCGGCTGGGACTTTTGTATGATATATATAAAAAACAATTACTAACATTGTAAAATATGAAGGGATAAAGACTGTTTATAACGCAAATAAATAAAATAAAATGTCAGGTCCAAAAGACATACTTAAAACATACACCGAAATTATAAATTTTCAGTGCGGAGATTTTTCTAAATAGCGAAGATAAAATCTAAAATATTAATTATAATAGGAAATAAAATGATATTGTTATACGAAAAACATTTCAACATGGAGAATAAAAAAAAAACACAAAAATACCGGGTTTTTTTCAATACCATGCTAGTTTTTGAGTTCACATTAAAACTAAATAAACGGAATTATTCTTATTTTTATTAAAATATTTATTTTTTTACATAATACATTTTCATTAACTTTTTTCAATAAGTGCCTACCTAAACTTTTGTCGTGGCGCGAACGGCAATTTGGTGAATCTACATTTCGATTTTTTTTTTAACTTTTTCCATTTTTTCGTTAACTAATTGGTGCTCAGTATTTTAAGAGATTAAACGGTTGATAGTAACCCCTAATGACTATTTTTTTCAAGTTTGGCTTAAAAAATTCCAACTTCGGACACGATTTACTCGAAAACGAAAGGTCAAATCAAATAAAGTTATATGTACAACAAAATCGGCTCCAATGTGAAGTAGATTCTCTATTTTACCGCTAGTTTTCGGAGACGACGGTATTTATTGAAAAAAAAATAATAACAGATTTTATTAAAATAAAATTTATTTGCCTACGTAGTACGTAGGGATTCGAATCCGCGACCACTCGATTTGCAGTTGACGATTTCAATCGTTCGGCCCGCTGAAAAGCGCTTCTCAAATAATGTGGCCAAATGCTTTATAATTAAATTTGACTTACTTTAACTTCCATGGTAGGCCTCCATTCTTGCCGATCCCCAACTTATCATCAACAGCAGCAAGCAAATCGAATGTTATAGGATGAGGTAGTACTTCAGGCATTGTGATTGTCTTGATTTAACTTTCAAGCAACAGTTCTACGCTGTTTGTCGTAATAAATTATTTTGGGCACTGTTTATCTTTCGAAATCTGACATGTTGTTTCAGTTAGCTGATAAGTGAATCGCTCCATACCGCACGCACATAAATCAAATTGCGTCAAAACACGTAAACAATTAAACAAGTCAGTGGTCAGTGGTCAGTGCAGCTGTAATCCCTGATATTTTTGCAGCTACTATGATATCTTTGCGGCTTTGTCTGAGATTCAAGTGAGTAAATGAAAATATTATGCATCTTGCATGAAGCAAACATTTGAAATTTGGATTAATAACTTATAAACAATATACTTAAATTTTTTCCATGGTGGCACCTGAACTAGTCACGAAACAACATGCTTAAACCCATGAGAACGAAAACTTCCGCTTTAGTTAAAAATATCAACATTCGTAATCAGGAGTTAGGTACCATGTCGTTTTTTGAAAGGTTCTTCGTATTTTTTTTTGTTTGTGGGTCAAACTGCAAAAAACCATAAGGGCACTGCATTACGTGTTAGGTATTATCAGCGCCTTGGCTCCTTGGCGCTTTGTCGAGTTGGCGCCCGGAGCGGACTGCTCCAATTGCACCTGCTAAGGGCCGGCACTGGAGTAAGAAGCTTTTCCTTTCATTTTTAGTAAAAATAATTTGAATATATTGTTCCTAAAATAAAGCCTGGAATTGGGGATTTATTTTGCACTCAACTGGTTGCTGGTTACTTGGTGGTAAGTGGTAAGCAGGTGGTATTCGTAAGTGGGCACTTAATTATATATATATTTATCTAACATTTTTTTTATTTCAAACTAGCTATATCCAGCGTTGCTGTGGATTAGTCTGTCAGATGTGCAGATGGAGAAAGCATAGTGCCTGTTGCTTTTACGTCCAACAGATGGCTTTTACGTCCGAAAAAGCATGTGTGTCCAACAGATGGCGTTGTTTTTCAAATTTTTTATCTGTCACAGGTGACATCTATACAATATAGGTATATAAAAACACACGCGTATTCGAATGCAACGTTGTGTCAAAATAAGCAATCGGTGAGGAACTTTCGGAAATTTAAGATTTTGAACAAACGAACATTTACATTTTTATGTATACAGGGTGTATCGGCACTAACCCGACAAACTTTAACCAGCTATTCCTTAGCACATTTGGAGTAAAAAATGTTATGTGCACTTTGCTGTCCGGTAACGTTTTTTTTTAATAAAAAATTAATTAAACATATTTTCACCACATATCACCACTGTTTTATCCTTTGTCAAAGTTTGAAAGCAACGTCGCAACCAACTCGCGTGTCGCTGCGAACGAAGCCCGTATTACATAATCCAGTACCAGAAAATAAATATTTTATTTAACAATAATGACTATTCACATTTTTCGTATGCGAATCACTGATTGTCTTCTTGTATTGTACACATCAGTTTTATTTTTGTATCTAAATTGTTTCACCTCTGGAATGCTCTGGTTTCACCTCTTACGCGTTTCACGTATTAAATAGTCTAATTTTGAAACTAAGAAACTAATTAGTAGGTTTCCTGAATTTATATTCGAAGTCCAATAATTCTGAGCACTTTTAAAAACAATTTTCCTCACTTAGGTACTTATCAATAATAATAATTGGATTATTTGAACAGCGCCGTTGTTTTTTAAATCACCGTAAGTGCTCTGTCAAAATGTTACTTGCTAGGCTATCCTACAACGTATATTTTTTAATAAATTTAGTTATTTACAACTTCGCGGAATCTGATTTATGAATATTATTGCTTATGTTAAAAGCCTTCCAGAATTACCGGAACATAACGAGCAGCTTGACACACTTAAGTTTATTTCCACTAATTTGAAGGTACAAAGAATGTATAGTTTTAAAAACAATCCTGATGAATCAAAAAACGGTTCATATAAAACTGCTGCGCAACACACTCACACAAAGGAAAGCACTCACACAAACGTCATGACTGCATTGGATGGACCATCTGGCAAATGAATGCTGCCAGATTGCTAAGTTATTTACATAATAATTATTAAATTTTATTTAAAACATCGCAAATTTTTTAAAAACTCGACAATAAATTACAACTATAATTTTAAAAAAATATTCTTAACCCCACGCTTTTTCGTAATTGATTAATTAATTCAGAATTTAAACGTTGCTTGAAATGACTAGCCGTATTTGGTGACCAGATCTGAATATCCAGGTACTTCCTCACCTTCCACTCCTAAGCCATAAAACTTTCCCCAATTCAACATAAAAATTGTGTAGATATATCGGATGTAATGAAATGCATGATAATTAGACACAAAATATTTAATTCTTCAGGGAAATAAACCCCTGAGTCATCAGTTGGAAATACCAACGACATTAAGTGAAATTTTAAACAATGCAATAATAGGAATTAGCAAATAATAATTTACGACAATTTACTCGGAAATCAATAAAGCCAGGATAATAAAAATAGAAAGTTATCACTTACGTCGTCTGTAAGTGGCTACACCACAGTTTGATAATGCCGTCAGAAGGTGAAACAGCTGTCACGCGTAATAATAATTACAACTAGCAGAACTTGTTTATAAACACACTGTTTTTATAAATTTAATAATAAGACTGTTAAAAATTTAAAAAATCTCTAAATTGAAATGGAGTTCTACAAATAAAACTTAAAATCAAATAAATTTATTGCGAAGGTTCAAAGTACTGTACTGTAATATTATATTAAATAATACTTGGAAATATTTTAATAAATTTTTACGTGTTTAATTATTGTTTGAAGTCAGATTAAAGCGATTAAAAAACCCACCTGGCAATTCTTATTCGAGTTTCGTTGTATACTTACGTATTGGCGCGCTTTTACAATAACAATGGTATGGCATCATTCGTCTCATTTTTAACTATTATTATTTAGTGTGTAGGAAAGAGCGAAGATGGTTTTCGACACACTTGCTTATAATAGCCCACACGGGACTTGAGACAGAATACGTGTGAAAGAGATGACAGTAGCGCGGCGTTGCCAAGTACTTTACCCCTATACTGGGGGCAGTAACGGAGTGTGGAAATTTTATTTATTTTTTGTTTTTAAAAGAAAAAAAATGTTACCGGACAGCAAAGTGCTCATAACATTTTTTACTCCAAATGTGCTAAGGAATAGCTGGTTAAAGTTTGTCGGGTACGTGCCGATACACCAAGGAATTATACAATTCGTCCAAAGAAACTTCACCATATCAATGATAATTATTTTTTAAAACTTTCTTTATGGAGGTCATAATATTGAAAAAAAATCGAACGAGAAAGTCCAAATAAACAATGATTTCACATTCGAATAAAAAATCTTTACTGAACTATTAAAACGGCCACCATATTAATCGAAAAGGGAACGTACAAACAAATCTACAAAATTTACTCTTTTTCGGAAACCGCTGCTAACGAGAAAAAAGTTCTCGTGCATATTTATTTTAATCTCACTGTTATAGCCTGTTTAAACTAGGCAAGTGTTTCAAAGGTGATTTTTTTTTTTTTTTTTTAATATTTTTATTCTAGATAAAAGAAAATTACATTTTCACTTATTTAACTAGAAATAACATATATATACTACACATAAATATATTACACACCGATATTATTCACTTTCATTGTTTTGCTGATTGAGCATAAAACTGAACAATTTTTTTTTAAATGTACCTATACTTTTTTCATTTTTAATTTCGTCTGGGAGGCAATTATATATGTTGCTTCCCTCGTAACCAATGGATTGCTTACCATAATGAGTATGTATGGTGTTTAAATGTATTTTATCGTGTTGCCGTGTAAAGTGTGTGTGTACTTGGGACGTTTTAATGAGTTCTGTATTTGTATGTATGAGTTTATTATTTATTTTGTAAATAAGAAGACATGTATTATATTCATATAATTTTCTTAATTTTAATAGTTTTGTTTCTATATATAATTTTTTGTTGATGTTCTAGGTTTGAAGTGGAATAGCTTTTTGATTACTTTGTTTTGTGTTACCTGTAGTTCGTTTATATATGTTTCACATGTATTTCCCCAGATTTCAACCAAGTAGTTTAAATGTGAGTGTACGAGGCTATAATATAGACCTCTTTTAATTTTATTTGGTAACAGATATGATATCCGGCTGAATACGCTAATTAAGTGGGTGATTTTATTTTTAATATCTTGAATATGCTGCTTAAAAGTTAGGTGTTTATCAATGCACAGCCCAAGATATTTCTCCTGTATCAGGATTTGCAGGTTGTTATTTTCAATTTTTAAGGGTACATGAGGAGGAATTATTTTACGAGTTGAGCTTAAAATCATGTATCCTGTTTTTTTAACATTCATTGTTAATATATTTGATTGGAGCCAACTGTTAATTTTGTCTAAGTCACTCTGTGCATTTTCTAGTAAGATTTTTAAATCTTTACCCCAGTAGAAAATTGCAGTATCATCTGCATACAAAAAAATATCACCGTTTAAATCTAATTGGGAGATATCATTTATATAAATTTGGAACAGAAGTGGTCCTAGTATGGATCCTTGCGGAACTCCGTAGTTTATTGGTAGGTGGTTGCTATTTTGATTATTGATGCTAACGAATTGCTTTCTGTTGCTAAGATATGATTTGAATAGATTAAGAGCAGGACCAACTACACCAATTTTCTCGAGTTTCTTGAGAAGTATGTCATGGCTTACTGTATCGAAGGCTTTTTGAAGGTCAATTAGTATAGATAAAATATAATTCCCACCATCAATGTTGCTTCTAAGTTTACTGATTTAGTGGCAACTATGCCGTTTAGCTAATTTGAACGCACTGTCCGCGTGTGGAGAGTGCAATTTTAGTAATAAGTTTCCATTTACCACTCTACTAAATGGCCCAATATACTATTGGCCCAAAAGCGGCTATTACACATCCAATTCGAAGCGACGGAACCTCGCGCCTGAGTAGTTCATTTATGCTCGCGCCCATTGTGAAACTTTTCTGCGCGGCGCGGGCGGCTTGGAGCGCCGTCGCTTCGAAATGTACGTGTAGTGATGGGCATGATCGAATCATTGACATGATCGAAACATCAAAAGAATCGAATGGCATAATATGTATATTATTTCATCCTTTTCCTTTTATAATGTTTTTTTCTTCTCTCCTTTTTAAAACAATAGTTTATTATTTATTTTTGCAACCAATTATTAATGTATATCATGGTCACCCTACACGTTTACTACATAATGAAATTGGCTGGAATTAGATCAATAGGTACCGTGTAGGCAATATTATCAATATAATAGATAATCTTTGTTTTATTTTGTAAAATCATTAACCTCAACACGGGCTTGTCCTAGTGAGGTTAAAAATTTGAACGTAAAAAAGATAAAATGTAAAGAAACGATATGTTTATTAATAACCTTCCCAACCAAACCTTTTATAAGTCAGAATGTCATTTTTTACCCACACTAAATGCAAGGGCGTCGTAAATCCCAACCTTAAATATAAATGAATTGTCCTTCTGACACAATACATACTCGTAGGTTTTTCAGTTGGTAGATATAATAGATGTAATATCCTAATTAAAAATTTGTCAATCACCAAAGAATAATAGCGTAATCCCAGTTCCTAGTGGATCCGAGATATTTTTGACGTTTCTCGGAGTTGGGAATCGATTTACGTTTTCGAATAAATTCTGACCCATGACGTGACGGCTGTGGTTTCGAATGATTTTCAAAACGATTGTCTGGGACTGTGTGATGATTTTTGACAGAAACGATTTGTCCATGATAATGAATCGAAATATTTCGATGGTCGAAAGATCGAGTAAATCATCGATGATTCATCGATTGTGCCCATAAATATACATTGTGCCCATCGCTATGTACGTGTAGTTGCCGTTGATACTTATTCTTCTAACATTGGTTGACGCCATGTTGCCGCTTATAAATTTTGGGAGTCGCTATATGCACAGCGACTAGTCGACAGGGGGCGTGGCCAACATTTCCGAGCATACCCGAAGTGAAGTGTTTCGGCGCTTTATTTGAAATTGGTTCTCCGCTCAGATTTTTTTTGTGACGCCACGGCCGAGCATTTCCGAATATTGCCGAGCAGCCGATAGCTAATTTTCATCTTTCGTTTCATACGATTCTTGCACCTTGATTTCATTTGGTTAGATTACATTACTATAGGGCCAATATCATAAAGTCGATTCCAAAGCCTTAATAAAGACTGTTCGGTATGGCAACCACATTCTAATTCCTGCAAATATAATTAACTTTTGGACAATAAAAGACTTGTGGTAGGCCCTATGTTCAACTTTTGTACAGATTCATATTAGGCCATACTCAAAGTATCTAATCTTTTTACATTACAAAACAGTACACCTATGAGAAAGTAAAACTAGCATTATTTGGAGTCAATGTGAAAATTTGGATGCCATATAGCATGTTGAAGGATAAGTGAGCAATGAAGGAAGTTGGGCAATTCATTGATACATATTTGATATTATTTTATTAATGGAAAATAATACATTACACCACACAAATAAATATAAACATTGAGGGAACAAACCCCTTTAAAAACATGACAGATAAACCCTGAATTGAGCCGATCAGGTTCTGCCTCATCCTGAAATTTATGTTTAATAAATTGCTCCAACAATAGAGACACATCTCGTACTGAGGAAACTCCAGCTTCAACAAGCCTGTTGATCTCCTGTATCAGGTCAGGATGAATTTGTTGGGTCATCTTGGCTGCTTCTCTGCTGTGGTTGTGGCTCGCTTCTCCGGTTGCCGAGACGTAATAACGTAGCACACATTTAGGTGGGCTGGTGGATTGAAGGGCTGCCTTCACTTGTTTTAGAATCTGAAAACAAGCCACAATGTTTTACTATAAATAAAAATAACAGAACCCTACAAAAACAGTAATTATTGGTTTTACTTTCTCATAGGTGTACTGTTTTGTAATGTAAAAAGATTAGATACTTTGAGTATATATAGGCCTAATACGAATCTGTACAAAAGTTGAACATGGGGCCTACCACAAGTCTTTTATTGTCCAAAAGTTAATTAAATTTGCAGGAATTAGAATGTGGTTGCCATACCGAACAGTCTTTACTAAGGCTTTGGAATCGACTTTATGATATTGGCCCTATAGTAATGTAATCTAACCAAATGAAATCAAGGTGCAAGAATCATATGAAACGAAAGATGAAAATCAGCTATCGGCTGCTCGGCAATGTTCGGAAATGCTCGGCCGTGACGTCACAAAAAAAATCTGAGCGGAGAACCAATTTCAAATAAAGCGCCGAAACACTTCACTTCGGGTGTGCTCGGATATGTTGGCCACGCCCCCTGTCGACTAGTCGCTGTGCATATAGCGACTCCCATAAATTTTCTTCTGGTCTGGCCATAGAGCAAAAACCATTATTTATATCTTCTAGTCTATATTTGACCATAGACAAAATAATTTTTTCTATGTTCTCGACTTGTCAAAACGTCGCGTTTTATTGTTTTATTCAATATTTTTATAATAATACTTATGAGTCATTAGATTAGAAGTGAAGTGCCTATTGCCATTGTGACAAGTATTCTTATCTTGAGTACAGAAAGTAAAGTCAAATCGTCATTTACATAACGTATAACGAACAGCTGATCTTTTTATTGACATTCGCCGTGACAAAGATAGTTATTAATAACATCCGTAACCACGCCATGAACTAAGTTCAGTTAAAAAAAAACATTTTTTGCAATCTGTGATACTAAACTATAATGTTTTCGTTCTTCAGTAGTAAAAAGAAGCACTCTCCCGGAGATTCTCCCGAAGATACTTCCCAACCGCCGATACCGCGAGCGGAAGATGATTTTGTTTTAGTAAATCAAGGCAACGAACGGCCAGGAGCTCCGTATGCTTTGTATCCATCAATAAATCCTCAAGGCCAGGTGATGCCTCCATACCCTTCACCCTACGGACAGCCACCGGGGGCCACGGTGCCGCAAATACCCAAGAAAGAAGTCAACTTCCTCCAAGGCGTACCGTTTAGCCTATCTAAGGAATTGGCATCAAATACAAACAACGACATGGCCAGTATTCATTTAAGTGAGATCATGGCCTACGTAACGAGGAGACTCCAAGTAGAGCCCGTGGATTACGACTTTTCAGTGGAAAAAAGTGTTTTGCTGGAAGATAATTATTGAGTTTTTCTAATAATGTTACAGTTGTGATACACCCATGTTATTTGATAAATGGATAAAATATTTAAAACACAGTTATCGTTGTGTTTCTGCTTTGTAATCGGTTATAAATGTAAAATATAATGTGATCTTCCTGTGTATAAGTTATGTCACCCCGGTATGAATGTAAATTACTGTGCAGTTAGGCTTTCTCATAATGAGGCTGTTATACGAATAGTTGTGGCTAATATATCTAGCGTTGCACACTGATCGAAATCATGTTTGATATTAATGTTTTTATTTTCTTATCACTGACATATTGAAATGCAAATCTACCATCATTTTGCTATATATCTTATTGGTTGACCAAAAAAGTTTTATGTTGCATCTTTGGTTATAGAATTTTATATTAGCTTTTTTTTTGATTATTTTGCATCCTACTTTGTATGCTAGTCAATAATAATTATTAACAACCGGTGTTGTTGAGTAGAAACAATACTTGAAAACTTTACTTTTGTTTGATAATAACAAACTGTTTTGAGTTTCGTATCTGCCATGGAAATTGAGCCATTTGATTTATCAATCGCCTATTATTTGAATCCCCCTTTTCATTATTTTTTTAACCTGAAGATGACGGATTTACATCGCCCATAGACAATAACGAGTAATCATGACATGGATTTTTAAAATAAAAGGAAATTTAAATAGTTAAATATTATGTATTTTTTTGCTTACAAATGTTATGAAAATTATTTGTGGCACTATAGCTATGGAGAAATAATAGTTTTATTATTTTTAATATAAAACAAACCTTTTTGTACATTTCGCTAACAGCGAGTGAAAATTCTAGTTCAATGTGGAACTAAGTTCGCAGCGTTATTTCCATCATGAGTTATGGAGCTTTAAAAATCTATCCAGCTGTTAAGCAAAAATAATACAACATACACGTTTTTCAATTGTTCAATAAGAAAGAAGAGTAACAAATGGTAAAAAATTAAATTCTGTCTGTAAAAAGTAATTATTACTAATAATGTTACTTCCGGCAGAAGGAATGTTAATTTAAAAATAAAATTAAGTAAATTTACACAAACGGCAACATTAAATTAGTTGCAAATGAAGATATGTTAGTTTATAAATTTATTTTATATGTACCTACTATTCTATAGAAATAAATAAAATATTTTTAATATTGTTTTGTATTATTTACATTTTATGAATTTGATTTATTAATTTTTTTATTAGTATAGTAACACATTCTTATGAAATTCAAAAATTGTTCGATCATGTGCTTGGTGGGCGGATGTGAATAGTCAAGTACTTCCCCACCTTCCTCTTCCCATCTCCTTATCCTCCACACTACCTTCAGCCTCCCAACATAACCCAGTGGGCACGCAAGCACACTTGTATTGGAATCTCTTGGTGTTGAAATTTTACAAAGGAAATAAAATAAATACCATAATAATGTTACTATGAATCATGTCACAATATTATAATATTTTCTTCCTAGTCCAGTATTCTTATTTGATTATTAATTATTATTGTCAACTTAGTTTTTCTATTAAAATGACAACAATAATAATAATCAAAACGGCGCAGAATGGCAACCAAGTCTTCAGGAATCCAGTCCGGCTAAAATATAATAAAAATCATTTTTTCATGATCTTGCTTTAAAAATAATGTTCATTTGTGTTAAATAATGTCAATTTACATAATATTTGATATACGCAGTGTCCGGAAACTAGTGTTATAAGCGGGAAACTGGTGAATCGGCATCACATTTGGAGTCGATTTTGCGGTATAACTTTTTGATTTGAGCTATCATTTTCAAGTAAATAGAGTCTTAATTTGGAATTTTTAAGTTTACGAGGTCACTATCAGCTGTTTATTTCCATTCAAAATGCGTCGAAACGTAAACTCGGATCCAAAAGTTTTTGAATCCTTGCTTAGATCGAAAAGAGTTTTTTTTTGGTTTTCTATGAAATGTAGATTCACCAGTTTTCTGCTTGTACCATGAGTTTCCGGACACCGTGCATAATGTATCATCATCACAAACCACTTTATATTGGAATTAAACCAGCTATTCCCAGGCTCATTAGGTGTAAAATTTAGATGGCATTTGGTCTCCATTGTCATTTTTTAGAGCCTAATGCCAGCACGCTTGTGTGCTATTTTTACAGTCTAAATCGATATAAATATTGTCTGCTTCTACGGTAACCACAACACGGTTTCATTTTTAACTTCTATAAAATATAAATCAATACCTGACAGTTTTAATAATTAATCAATAAAGCCAAAATGAAATATTAATGACACACCTGACATATTTCCCATGTCTAAGCATCAAGTATGCCAGTTTAAAAGACCTCCAAGTGGAACTTCCATCGTACTGCATCAGATTGAGAGCTTTAGAAACGTGTGAATGGCAATTCTCGACGAATAAATAGTTCTGAAATAAAGGAAATTGATTACATTTTTTTAAAAGAATGACATTGACAATGACAATAAACTGACAAAAGTTGAAGTCTAAAAATATGAAATTGTGACCCGTGCAATGATAAAGGATTGAACCCGCGATTCCAAGCTGCTAACGCTAACCCAACAATTCTGCTGCAAACCGGTACTGCATTTTCAATCAACTCGATGGCTGAAAAAAGAATTCATAGTTCCCAAGAAATATTCTCGGCTTATTACTGTACTAGTCTACTCTTTAATGCTAGGAACTTAAGCTAAGTTTTTTTTTTTGCATAAGGCAATTCACCCTAAGAGTTCTTTGTGAAACTTAAATTAAAAGGCTATTTAATTTTAGACACCCTAAATTCAGCCATAGTCGTCGTCACGTCGCTCAAGATACCACCTGGCAGAACAGATGTTATAGCAATACATAGCATGATACGAGGAATGGTGCTGTTGACCGAAATTTCTGAATAAGTGGATTAATTAAATTCTCTTTAAATAGCCCTTTTAGATTTTTTTGTGTAATTAATTATCATCCCAGATGTTAGAGTATCTGAATGAGAAGATTGTACTAAAATGGGACAAATAATCTGTCGTACAATAATAAAAATTAGATTTTGGCTGCTTAGACTTATTATGAATGCAGTTGTTTTTATATTTCTTTAGACTACATGAGATTGGTAAAAAAGGGTATTTGAAAAATAAAATGGTATAAAGTTCACCATTTATAAAATAACATTATTGTTTTTATATTTAAATTAGAATTTTTATCCAACACACTTTAAAAAAAGGCTGTTAAAAAGTATGTATTCAACGATTTTGCAACTTTTTCAATTAAAAAACGATTATTTCCACAAATTTCTCAATTTTTGCACTAATATTTACCATAGTAATTTGCCATAGCAATACATATCTAGAATTAAATTAGATCGTAGAAGAAATATAATATGTATAAGTTTAGTGCAACTTGTTTTTTGTAGTGTGAACCAGTCACAATATCTGACCGATACAAATTTGTAGTTGTGTAAGTATAATTTTGTAGTTGTGTAGGTATATGTACCACCAAAATGTATTTTCATCGTCTTTTTATTTTTGGAATAACTTAATGAGTAAAACCTCAAATTGTAATATTTAATCATTGAAGGACAACATTAACGATTCTCAAACGAAAATTTGAAACAGAAAAAGATACTCCTATCATATTTAACTGTATCATACTTCGACTAAGAACTACCAACATTATCTTCACTTTTTCAATACGGTTGAATGAGCTCAATGGTAGAGCAACGCCCCGCCAAGGCTAAGGTCCTAGGTTCAATTCCTAGATACAACCGTACCTTTTCTGTTTCAAAATTTTGTTTGAGAATCGCTAATATTGTCTTCAATGATTAAATATATTATAATCATTCATACATTCTCAGTCTACCCGCACTCGACTTATAATACATATCGTTACCTAAAAACAAATCATTTTAAAGTAACAATACTTCAAACATTTTTGTGTGGGTAGACTTGCAACATGCAAAGTAGATTTCGAAAGCAACATAATATGTAATCACATGAATAGATTACTACCGGAGGTTCCTGTCCTTCATCTGAAATTGAAAAAGGGATTCATCAAGTTATCGAACAAATTTCCCTTATAACCAAATCTTGTGTAAATTTATCGGATAATAAAAATAAATAAGGTCTTAAAACTGTAAAATCTTTCAAGGGTTTCAATAGAAACTCACCATTCTTTTTCTGTAAATGTGGGAAGCTTCAGTCACAGCCGCATCCCAACCAGCATCACCGTTATAAGCTTTATCTTTGGTAAGCTGCCAATACTTGGTTGGGCCTCCGAAGGCCATTTTGTCAGTCCCAACATGGTAAGGGTATGAGAAATCTCGTATTATTCCATTTGAAGTCGCAATTCCTATGTGCCCTATAATTGGAATTATCCACCTGAAAAAGTAGGAATTTATGGCTGTGTTAGGTGAGAAATTAAACAGTTCGATTTCCAACTGGAAGCAAACTCTTCCATCAGTTTTATTTGCGTAATGCCGGCTTTGCACCTCGCCAAGACAGGCCGAGAGAGTGTGTACATGGTGCTCTCGTCTCGTCTCACTGTCTCTCTACTTCTTGGTCGGGTGTCGGTATTTTGGGCCCCGAGTCAAAAGGCCTAACGAGGTAAGCAAGATCACGCATGTACACACTCGCTCCTTTAGTTGCCCGCCAATTGTGTTTGTGTGACAACATTTCCAACGATGTTGGGTCGGGCTCGGGTTTTTGGAATTTTATCAAAGAGAATCGCTATTATGGGACTAGACAAACAGGATAGTACAATGATGGCGCTTGGTTAATAAATCAGTGAGCAAATTAACGTACCAGTTATTGTATGGCGTATGCACAAACAATATTGTTAGCAAATAGCAAAGAAAATAAGTTATACCTACATCTTGAGGTTTGGTTCTTATTTATCTATAATATAAATGACATGCCAATTTAATGCCCAAAAACAAGTAACATTTGCAATTTGTTTTGTATGGGTAAAAATGATAAAGGAAATATAATTTAAAACCCGCTTTTAATGTAAAAAACTTAATATTCATATAATTTAACAATTTTATCTTCTATCTAATACAATAAACAGTTTACAAGTATATTAATTTAATCCATAAAATCTTTGAGATCCTTATATTATGAGATGCTTGATTTCACAATGAAGCTGCATTCTGGCAAACGTTGATATAAGCTTCATCATTTCTTACTTTCTCCTTCAGTAGTAACTATATCAGGATCTGCAGCATTAGGCAAAGTCTTAAGTTCATCCTCCAGCCCTAGGGCTTTTAAAATAGCGGCATTAGACATGTGCTCAGCAGGTCCATTTTGCACAAAATGGGATAAAAGATTTCCTCCCTTTCCAACAATCAACGCACCACCAAATTGCAAGGCGTCGCCTTTAAGATTGCCTTCGATACCCAAGTGCCTGGATTTCCAAATAGCATCTCTCGATTCCTTCCATAGCATAGATGCCATAACAGACAAGAATGAAGACCTTTTGAAGCCCAAGAAGTTGTACGTGTCTTTTGTAGTGGCGGTGTAAAGTTCGCCGTCGAAAAATTTTCCGTCTTTGAATTCTTCAGCGCCAAGATCTTCCACACCAATACCGATTAACTTTACATCGTGTTTCTTGAGGATGGGTGCAATCTCCGATACTTCTTTGGCCCAAAGGCGGCAGAAAATGCAGCCCCAACGACGAAAGAATACCAGAACACAAGTATCATTCTTCCACAGTTCTCCTAGATTAGTTGTTGGTTGTCCTGCGATGAGCGGCTTCAGTTGATTGGCGGCGATACTTTTCAAATCCATTTTTTAACTTTCCAGACACCTTTTGTAGCAATTTTCAACAACGAAATCAAATGCACCAGTACTCGCACCGAGTCACGTAAAGTAAATATCGTTTCTAGTTGGTTTCTCCTTTGACGTTTATATTTATAATGTATCAACAACACCAATGTCAAAATGTCACCAATCTTCCGTTCATAAATAAACCAATCTACTTCCGTTCCTGCCGTTATTTCGCCGAAATTCGCAATGAATAAATAAAATAAACCAGAAACCACTCTAGTATTATTTATTAGAGATGGTCGATATTTCAGTCGCGGTTACAAGGAACCGGTTCCTCTAGTGTCATTGGAAACTGTCATTATTATTGGAGCTGATTTGTTATAACTATTCTTAGGGAGTCTAATATTAACACTACGCATGTAAAAAAAAGGAGGAACGAGTAAAAAAAGAAGTTACTTAGTCACAAACAATATTAAACATTTATTAAAAAATGTATAAGTTCAGGGTTAGTTTTAATCTAGGCCTAATACTATTAAAATGTAATTCTTAAAATTAATTCTCCTTCTTCTTAATTCTAATTTATTTTCTATTCAATGTCTTTCAAAAGTTGGTTCGCGTTAGGAAGTAAACATACAAAAATTGTTCAGGCACTTCCATTTTCGATGAATATGGATTCTTCACGTTCACACTTATCACTGATAAAACACGTGGCAACTTGGGCTGGTTCCGAAGGGCGGACTTATTGTGTTGTGGAGATTCGGGCGGTCAATCGCAGTTCAGCATGGGCCAAGGCTCCGAAGGGCGGAGTCGGCAGGCAGCGACTCCTGAGAGCGCAGTTTCCTGGGTGGAAGTCTGGCGATCACTCTGGCTTCCTGGGTGGAAGTTCGCGGGGTTACGGTAAGGGCCTCGGCGACCGCTCCAAGGGGGACGGCAGGAAGTTCCTCGGCGGAGGTGATATGGTAACTCTCGGGAAACTCTCTCGTCCTGAATCATCTCGGTCTTCAGCTGCGTGATCCGGCGACCCTCGCATCCCTGTCGTGGGGTGCTAAAACTATCGTGGTTTCACTTTACACCACTTCGGGACTTCGTTCGGGAGTCGCTGGCTGGCTCATTCTAATCTCCCGATCCACTTAATGTTCAAAATCTTAGCAGGTACCTTAATATTATACACACATACATTTAATTAATACCTGGTTGCATATAAATCCTTTATCTAAGTTTACAATTATACTCTTATATGTAGATTAATAATTAATGTTAAATATTTCCAAAATACATATTTACAATACGACCTTCAAATATTCGCAATATAGCCCAGCCTTGGCCAAAGATTTTATTGCCCTTGGGTTGCCGGCGTAAGATTTACCCCTTTCAGATTTCTAACTTATTGAGGGTCTGGAGCTAAATCTGCGGACTAATTCGTATATTCCTACGTAAGCTTTCTAATTTTTATGACGGTTGCCGGCCAATCCATACAACTAAATTTTTAAGTCTAATAACTGCCGACTCCATCTGCGCGTAAAATTATGGAAAAAAATATGCGAGCGCACGTGTTCAATTTGGTCGTTCTGTGAATTCAAGTCATGTAGATACCTAGAGACATATCAGATTCTTATTGGAATATTTATCAAAATTTAAAAAAAATATTTGGATCCGGTTCTCTTTTCTCAGAATTTCTCTAACCCACACCAAAAAGGGATTTTTGTCTCTGAAATGTTTTTTTTTCTTTTATTAGGAACCGGTTTTTCAAAAGTCTGAATAAAGAACCGGTTTTACACGGTCTCCGGTAACCTGAAAACGCAGTGACAACCCATTTTAGGTATCCCATCTCTATTATTTATTTCGTGTGGTTACAGCATAAATAAACCACTCTCGGTTACAGGTGCAAGGTGGTTTATTTTATAGATGGATGGATGCAGGTGATGCAGGAGTTGGTAGTGGAGTGGTTTAATTATGAGGTAGTGCAAGACTAGTACAGACTAGAAGTGAAGCGTATATACTAGAACATATGTTTGGAACAGATATCTCAGGTCGGTTTGTTTCGGAGAATTTGAAAAATTATTAAAATTTCATAGTTGATTTTCAAGTTCTGTTATTATTTCAGTTCTGTCACGTAACTGGCCTATAATGATATAATAACAGAACTTGAAAATGTGGGGAATTTTTCGTCTGGAAATTCTCTAGCCACCCCCCCCCCCCCGCCACCAATTATTACGGGGAATCAATTCTATGCAGATAATTTGTGGGGAATTGTCGTGGCGAGAAAATGTATTTATTCTTCTTACTTGTACCAGTTGTTCCAAGTATCAAGACGAGTTAGTACGACTCACCTCTAGTCGTAAATAAACCAATCACCCTCTAGTACAGACAACACACTGCTACGCCACAAAAAATAGGTAGCTACTACTGTCCGAATTGTAAAGGCGGAAAACCCGTTCCTTTAACTAATGCTATTATAAATAGTTTGATTTAAATTAAGTACTTACACAATATTATTATATTGAAGACATCGTTAAAAAAATGGCGTAATTACCAATAGCAATATTTTTCAAAATTGTTTTTTTTTATTTCCCACTAATGTATGAATTAGGTATCTATTTACAAATAGCGAGGATCTTCATTGAAATAATAACAAAAAAACCATATTCATTAAATCGTAATGGTACACTTATTTTTATCGCGAAATAAAAAATATATCAATGTACCACAGAAGTTTTTGTTTATATTCATTTGCTACCCGCTCGAAAACTTTATAAAATATGAAAACATTTTTCGTAAGTAGTTAGTTAGTAATCGGCACACTAGTAATCGGTTAGTAATATTAAAAAAATAATATTCTCCTATTTTTTAGTATAATTTGAATGGCATGGTATAAGTACGAAATTAATAATAGTAATTTAATGTAAAGCATCAATGTATAGGAAGATAATGATATTATTATTTCAATCGTCGACAATCCAGTTAAAATACTCACGATAAAACTGGAGTTGGAGTCCAAACTATACAGTAAGGAAATCTGTTTTTACTGAGATCAATCGTAGGTTCCATTTTACGTATTTCGAATAAATATTATCACATTAATGTATCAATTTCTAATCGGATTCACGTAAACAATAAGAAAATGGTTTATTTACACTTATAAATTATAGTCGAATGAAGCGAGCCGTTCCTTCGAGTGTTTTGACATGCAGTGATTTTTTACTACAAATCGAGGGTAAACCGGTATTTTACTAACAGCAGTGAGCAGAGGAGCAACATCTTTTTACACGGATATTGTTTTCGTTGAGTGACTTTCTAAAATAGGTCAACAACAATGATATTTCGTCACGACGCGCGACGATGAGTCACCATTACGTAATAAGATTCGAAACAAACTTGACATTGGAAGCTATTTTAACTTAGTACTTTTTTCCAGCGGCGAAATATGATCCAAGGCTGCTAAATCGTTAATTTCGGCTTACTTGTAAGGGCTCCTACCTCCAACTAGAGAAGAGCAATAAATATCTTTCTGCAAGCGAGAGCACCGGAAATTTCGGGCCAATCGAAGATTTTAGATGCGCAAATCTTTTTTTAATTCATTAATTAAATTGCCGAATTCAGATATAAAACATACATTTATCGGTTGTCCTTCTCTAAACAAATATCCTGTCTTCTATTAAGCATCATCTGAAATTGCCTGGATTTCTAAGAACGGGTGGTTTCAAAAAATTTAAACAATTCATCAAATTTCAAAGTTCATTTTTAAATTCAGTGAAAGTTCTATTCCAATTATTTTATTATTTCAGTTGTATGAAGCATCTCGCCCATTACGATATAATAACAGAACTTGAATAGGACTTTCACAGAAATTTGATGAAATTCAAATTCAATTTGAATTCAAATTCTGCGAAACAACCCGTCCTAAGTCTGAACTAGACTCTAATCTTCGATATAATTATGAAATTTGCCAGTTTATATAAAAAAAATAATGAATCCTAGAACATCTTTGAAAAACAGAAATATATAAAAAAAAATATTCTGCCGCTTATGTTTTTCTATGTTTTAATTCGTTGAATACTTTGAATTTCATTACGATGAATTTAGAGAATATGTATAATAAAAATAAACTAAATGCTGAAAGATGGCAGAGTTGTAATTCAGATTTTAAAGATGTATACACAAATCTTCGATTAAATCAAGTATATTTGGTAAATCGATGGTAACGTAAAGCGTAACATAAAATATAAAAAAAGGAAAAGAAAAACGTTACGCCATCATAGCCATATTTTCGTAATACAGGGTTTTCCAATAAGAGGTGTTATTTTGAATAGCCCGCTATTTCGGTCGATGTTACTTTTGAAGCTGTCATTTTTTGACATTTGACAAGTAGAAACTACGCAATTAATAAAAATGGAACGATACATGCTTCAACATCGCATTGAAATTCACTTAAGTAATCAAATGCAAATCATCTTGAGTGATGATACCCATTTCCACCTCGATGGCTTCGTCAACAAGAAAAATTGTCGCATCTGGGGCTCGGAAAACCCAAGAGTTATTGTTGAAAAGCCTCTCTATCCTCAACGTGTGACTGTTTGGTGCGGTTTATGGTCCGGCAGAGTCATTGGACTTTACTTTTTCGAAAATGAGGCTGGAGCAACAGTTACGGTGAATGGATTGCGCTATCGAGAGATGATTAATATTTTTTTATGGCCGGAATTGGATGGTATTGATCTGGAAAACGTTTACTTTCAACAAGACGGCGCTACGTGCACACAAGCAACGAAACCATTGATCTTTTACTAATGAATATCAAAATAACACCTCTTATTGAAAAACCTGTAGTATGTAGTTTACGTCACTTATGATCTTATGATCGTCATACAAATATGATGAAATGGTTTCTAACAACTGAAATACTTTGTTTTCATCACATCACTAACTTCGAAGGTTACGATTTACGTGATTGGTTTATTTATGCGATTTACATTAAAAACCTTGTTTTACTTCGTTTGAAATAATCAGCTTTATGTAGGTACATATTAACGATATTTATTTCTGCTTCACTAAAACAATTGTAAATGTTGAGTGCTGAAGGAATTTTTTTGTCTGTAATCGTGAATTCTGAAAATGCTGATTGTTTTTTGGAAAAAATAACAATAATTTCTTCAAAACATCATCTCTACAAAACGCAAAATCCTTGTTTTGAAGCAGCGAAAACTTTTAAAACGGTGATCTATGGCGCCATGAAAATTGCACAGTGAAATACAGTACTTCTGTAGAGAAAAAAATTACAGTAGGTACAAGCAAATATCATACTGCCGTCGGAACTGAAAATACATTAATTACCAAAAATAGCAAAAATATGTTGAGTATGGGAAAATATTATCTATCGATTATTTTATGTTTTACCAAAAAATTTTTTTGAATACCTCGGTTTTTGTAGTAAAAAAAGGTGATATTGTGTTTGATGTTATCGCAATTTTATCTTTCTTGGTAGGTAAAGACGCAGTATTCCTGTTTATAATTTATAAATAAATACGTAGTTCCTATGCTGAAATTACTATGCATATACTTACATATACGAATACACTGTGTTTTCATCTACCAATTTGAAATACACACTGATGCGGCATTGTCTTTTACTGTACGGCTTAAATAATTAATTAAAGTGTTTTTTCGCATTATTGATTAATTATGAATACAAAATTATTGAGCTAATAACCACAAAACCTCCAAAAGAACCACCATAATAACCACGATCACAACCATCAAACAAATACCAACACACAACCACCATAACAACCATCACCACAACGACAACCACAACCACCACTATCACAACCATCAATCCAACCACCGCAGCAACCATTACAACAACCACCACCACCACAACCACCACAAAAAGCGCAACAACCACCACAACAATAAAATAATACAAATGTATTTGCGGAACGTAGATTGAAACGTTACTTCAATTGACTTTAGACGTATTTGGTGGCTAGATATGAATAGTCAGGTACTTCCCAAATTTCTTATCCACTCTCCTTCCCCTCCCCACTCCTTTCGCCTCATAACATCCTCAATCGGGGATGCCATAGTCTTACTGGCATATTCTCTTTTTACTGCTTATTCACTTACTTACAGGCACTACCGTTGGAAAGTAAAAACAGAAAATCGCATATTTTCAACAGATATCATAATATCTTATAATTTTTTTTAAAACAGGTAATATAGAACAAGTGTCTACAAGCGTTTTGACAAAAAAACTGTACCTTAGGCAAAGTATAAATATGTCAAAACGTTAAACAAAACTGCAAAACTTAACCCCTGATTCTGGAGAATGACTCCCATGTGAATTAGGTACTATATATTTACTTACCACAGAAGAATACTGGTGATGGGTAAATTGTGTAAAAAGTGATGCCTTTAGGATCCTCCAACCACTGTCCCATACTCCATGAACAGTCAATCATGTAAAGAGGAAGGTATGGCACTACAGAGCAGCAAAATGGGACGGCATGCGTCTTCAGCACCTTTCCTTTGAGTGCAGTCTGCTTTAGCTCAGAGTACCCACCAATATGTGCATGCGAGATGGAAGAGGTAATCACATCTGCGATGGATTGCTCCATTCCCTTCTCCGTCAAATCCTCTGAAGCGTACACAAAGCCGTAGTTTGGCTGTGCCGAAGCGGTCAAACTAAAAAACACAGCTTATAATGCAGAAATTTGGCTCCGTGGATAAACTTTTGGAATACCGAAAATGGGCAAAAGATTAAAGCTAAGAGCTAAGAGCAATCACAATCAAAGAATTGCCAAAAAGATGGCCGACTGCCTACCAGTAGCCGTTCTTTCTGGTTGCTCGCTGGTTCAGTTGGGAAAAATTTCTGCAGAACCACTTTTCCACCTCTGACCAAGCACGATGGCCAACTGGCTAACTCGGCCTGTGAAAAATTTTCGCGGAAAACTCGACTCTTCAAGATAACGGGAGAGGTCCCCCTTTCCATTACGCACCGCGGTTTCCAATTAAAGGAACCAAAGCTCTGGAACAAGGAGGTTCTCCGGGTCTTGATCAAGTTGAAAATCGATAAAGCCAGCAGGCCAGACGGAAAACCTGCCCTGGTCCTTAAGAGGTGTTCTGTAGAATTAACCCTGGTGCTCTCAAAATTATTTAAACTCTCACTCAAAAGTGGAAAGGTGCCAGATTTTTGGAAAAGGACGATCGTCCACCCAATTCCTAAGAAGGGGGACCGCTCTGCACCTTCAATTTACCGCCCTATAGCCATCACTTCCATACTCTCAAAGGTATTAGAAAGGGTGATTAATAATAAGTTGCTCACATACCTCGAGAATAACAACATCCTAAGCGATCAGGAATATGGATTTCGTCAAAACCACCACAAGATCGATCTGCTCGTGTATGTAAAGCATATTTGGAGGCGGTACGTTTTGGAGAAACTCAAATCGTCGGGTTGGATATCTTCAAATCTTTTGATAGAGTCTGGCACCGGGTGCTTGTCGTAAAATTATCATTGTATGAGATCCATCCAAGCCTGCATAGTTGGATTACGGACTTTCTCAAAGGAAAAACAATTCAAACAGTAGTTGACGGGTCTTCTTCCTCTCCGCACCAAATCAATGCAGGGGTGCCACAAGGATCTGTGCTATCGCCGACGCTGTTTTTGCTTGAACATCACCGATCTAGTTGAATGTGAAGCAATTCATTGCTACGCTGACAGCAGCACTGTTCACGAGGGTTATCTTTTTGCAAGCCCCCTTCCACTTGATGTCCGGACAACTCGGGAAGTTGGAGACAATAAGTTGACCACCACCTCGAGAAGGTTCGTGCCTGGGTTAAGGCCATCCTGGTCAGTTTCAATGTCTCAAACACCCAAGCGTGTCTGATATCGGCAAAGAGACTGTCTGGTTTTGTGTAAGACGGCTCATGTGGAACGAGTTACCGGCATCTGTTTTTCCTCCATCATATAATCCGGGCCTCTTCAAGACCCGTATTAATAAATCCCTCCCTACAGCTTAACCTGCCTCACAACGCTGCCCAACCGCTCACTGTATTGAAGCCGTTTTTTTAGAACACAGAAAAACGATAGGTAGGTAAGTACCGACCTTTTGATGTATTGACAACAAAAAAACTACAGGTATAGGTGCAGATTTACAATTTATATAACAAGGTTACCAAATGAGGAATCATTTTTTGTATCCAGTTCATCCGCAAGATCTACAGCAGCAATGTCCCCAGATGCATAGATAAATTTGTAAATCTGCACATATTTCAGTGCTTATATTATCAGGTGTTTATAAAAACTCATTGATTTGTGGATTAAAACATATATATTTTTAAACAAATTTATTACCTACATTAGAATAATACAGTTTGTTACAATAATTTTTTTGTGAATTCTATAATAAGGTAGGAGCAATTGAAGAAGTGCACTGTAATATGATTACTACTTGAAAAAGAAGAAAAAAAGCGTTTAACAAAAAAAAGTGGTTCTCAAATGAAATAAATAAGTACATCTCATTATAAATGAATATAATGTGATGCATTATTACAATGATGGCTACAGTAGAGTTGATAGCATAAAATAAATAAATACATAGGTACCACAGACCAAATAAAAGATTGACCTGCCCATAAGGGTGAGGGGAACAAAACAATTAGCGCGGAGCGGGGAGGTGGCGCGGGCATGTCCCCTTCAGTTCCTATCGATAAATGAAGGTTCGGCTTGTTTCCAAAACTGAATATTTTGTTACGCTATATAGTTACAAATGTATAGGAATTCACTCACCACAGTAAAAAGGAACACGTGAAATATGAGAGAACACATTGCACAGAAAAGCCCCAAGTGAATAAATCAGGGTCTAGTTTTTTGGATGTGCATTCGTCGAAGGTCAAAGCACAAATGATATCAGTTTATTTAAGATATTTATTTATTACATAGTAATCGTTATTATAAATTAAATTGAAAATAACAGTACATAAATATAAAGATTTGAAAAATACAATTTACTTGTTGAGTTTTTATCACACTAACTTTAAAGAACCCTTGAAATTTATATACGAATAATAAAAAATAAATTGTGAATACTTCAGCATATGCATAAATTTGAACATATACCTGAACCTTCGTGGTTCCAAAAAGATTGTCATGCGGTTTGCCTTCAGCTAGTCAAATGATAATCAGATTTTCGGTTTGGGCAAGTCTGTCATCTTCGGTTTGTGGACCCAAAATACTAAAATACCCAAATGGTGATTCGGGAAAAAAACCCTTAAAACCCTTTACTCTTCAGGCAACTTAAAGAGTAAAATAATATAATGCAGCCGAGTTGGTAATGGAGGTTCAGGTTACCATTCCTACTCCGTGTACCATAACATACTAACCTATATGTACTCTGTTCACCGGAAAGAAATCATTTTCAAAAACTAATGTAGAATTCGGAATGCCACAAGGAAGCATTTTGGGTCCAGTCATCTTGAAAATATTTTTATATTCAAGACTTATTAGAGAATATATTAAAAAAGTATAAAGGTTTATTGCCAGGCGACAATTTCTTCCAACCAACCCAGAATTCTATAACGACTTGTGTAATGTAGAGTTCGGTGGAGAAATTAGAAGTTTTGAGGATGTCAACTCTTCTCCCAACAAATGACAAAAACTGGAAACGTACAATTAGGTTGAAGACGTACCAAATAATGTATTAGTCGGACTTTAACATACATCCTTAACCCTTCCAAGCCTCGGAAGGACATTACTAGCCACAAATATTATATTCCATTAGAGCTTCTGAAGGACAGATCTGACCGGAGCGTCCATCTCTAAATATGTAGTATTAAATAAGGTCACTATCCGCGTCTGTCTGTTTGTGCGCTTAGTTCTTTTAAACTAAGCAGTGGATTTTGATAGGGTTTTCACTACCATGTAGGAAATTTCTTCCGGAAGGTTTGTATATATAATACATGCATATTATATTTATAGAAACTAGAGAATATCCAATGATTGTCCTAGAATTCACAACATCAAAACTATACTCCAAATCATTCAAAATCCCGAGCAACACTTCATCTAGTATATTATAAAAGCATTTTTGTCTTTTTTTTCTACAATGCGGTGTGATGTGTTATTTGTTCGTCGTTGGAAAGAAAAATAAGAAATTTTCTCAATTATAATAAAACTGGCCGACGTGCACCCGGCATTGCTTGTTTTCTCTACTTACAATAAATATATACATAAACCTTCCGGAAGAAATTCTCTAATTGATAGTGAAAACCCAACTATCTCCATTGCATAGTTTAAAAGAGCTAAGCGCACAAACAGACAGACGCATTTTATTTAGATACTCGATTCGGTGGATAAAATTAAAAATAAAAAATCCAAAAAATTGTCAAAGTGTACGATCACAAATTAATAGGATTTTTATATTGTCTGATAAAAAAAAATCATTTTATAAAAGGGATAAAAAGTGAAGTGACAGTTTTCTTACTAATCCCCTATGCAATAGGAATGTTTTTCTAAATATCGAATTCTTTCAAAATTATGGACGTTTCGTGTCAAAATGTTTCGGTAAGTTTATGTGTTAAAATTTTTATTTGTGATATTAAAAAATAAAAATTTCATTATACTGAATTAACAATGTTTATTTCAATTATAAACAAGATAATGTTATGTTATCTAGTATCTTAAATGGTTTTTGTTTTAACAATGACATAATAAAAATATATATATATACATTTATATATAATTTTGAATAATATATATGATTCCATGATAACTCGTCAAAACGACAATTCAACACATCTATAAAAAGTGTTGTAAAGTTATGAAAAGTGATGAAACAATAGCTAGGTTAAATATGTTACGTATGTAACTAAATAGGTAGGTTGAATTGTCATTTTGATGAGTTATTCGATCACCACAAAAATTTCAACGTCGTCAGGATAGATAAGTAAAAACACTTAAAAGCCTGTTAAATGCAAAAAGATTTTTGATGTCCAAATTTCTAAAAGGTTTGTAAAATCAGCATGCATTGAACAATATTCAAATTTACAAAAAATGTAGACTTTTACAAACAATTGTAAACACTTAAAATTTTGGGCCAATCTATCAGGTACAGGGATACAAATTATTAATTGGTTAACTTTTCATTTTGTGGCAACACATTTGCCATCCCTTAGGAATACAAAATAATCCGAACACATTTTGGGAAATCTTACATGATAAATTAATCCAGTACTACATAATATATGAATAACTCTAAATGACAAAGATTCTACACATCGAGTCTATTCCACTAATTATTATTGAATTGGAATTCAGCTATTCACAGACAATTATAAAGATAGCGTAGTAAATTCTCTCATCGATAGACAACCATTTTTAAAAGCTAAAAATTAAAAATAAGACTTTTTGTAAAATAACTTCAAAAATTTAGTGTTTATAGAACAGATTTATAATGCATAGACAATAATAGTAATGAAATCTAAAAAATATGTCAAGATATTAATATTATATTATATTATTTAATATTAGGGAAAAAATGAAAATAAAGTAATAAATAGATAAATTAAATAAGTACTCAATATGTATTATGGTTACTGACGGTTTTAATGCTGTTGCTTCGTTACTGTTGCTTCGATAGACCAGTGGTTGAGAGGTCCCGGGCTTTCAAATCCTAATTGTGGCATTAACCCCATTTTCCTTTGATCTCGTCATGTGTAATTTGATAAAATTTGTCAATATTCTTTCAATATTAATTTGAAGAGTTAATAACTTATAACAATCACAATATTTCTTAAAATTAAGCCTAACATTAATTTTCGCACCAAATGGGAGCCATTCAACTAACGAGGGATTTAAAGTAATTGAATTACTTTCTTATAAGAGGACTATTACACAATAATTTTTTTTGTTATAACAATAATGTAACGAGAAAACTTCAAATTGTAAGATGTAATCATTGAAGATAGTATTAGCGATTCTCTAACGAAAATTTTAAACAGAAAAAAATACCGTCACCTTTAGGAAATGAACCCAGGACCTTAGCCTTGTTGGGGCGCTGCTCTACCACTGAGCTAATCCGACCCTATTTCCTTCGGTCATATTTAACTGTACCATACTTCAACTAAGAACTACAACTACGAGAATGTAATAACCGTTTATACTATTATTACTACTATACTTATACTATTTTTGTAATATTTTATACCTTACCACTGACACCAAGGGCAGAAATCATAACAATCTGTATTTGTAAATGTAAATATGTGTGTTAGTCGTAAATCTCTAGTAGTTGTAAGTCGTATTATAGCAGTACATATTATGTAAATGCCAACTTCGTCATAAAAATATGTTTACTCTGTCATTAGTTAAAAGTCTTAGTTGTAAATCACTCGACATTAATCTTAGTTATAAGCTAGTAGTTATAAGTCTCTATCTATGTAACTTAGTTATAAGTCTAAGTGATCAATGCATAAATTAAGTTGTTAAGCGCCCTTGAGGTGATTTTCTCACAAAAACGGCGCTATGCAAATAATCCAATCATTATTATTACCATTTTCTAAATGCATATTTTTATTGGCTGCTATCTATATGTATGATTGCAAGATTCTTCCCGAACTAAATGCAATCTAGATAGTGTCTTGGATAAATATTTCTAATTCCTGGATGTGACTGTATCTTTTTCTGTTTCAAATTTTCTGGTAGAATTTCTGATATTATCTTCAATGATTAAATATTACAATAAAATTTATTGAAAAGTTGAATCTAATTTTCTAATATGTAGCACATAATTCTTCTGTTGAATTAACTTGAAATTTGAGAGACACGCCATACAATCTTTAACAAATACTTGTAATGTAATGCTGATGAATTATACAACACACATGTAATTTCATGATGATTTTGCGAGCATTAACTTTGTCAGTAGTCACTAGACTATAAAAAACCTCCAATGCGATGAAAATGGAATTCGATCTTTGAGTTAAAAAAAATAAATTTGATAAGGCTTTATACCTACATGTTAATTATTTAAATTTTATGATAAGTAGCACATTGTAGATTATAAATCAATGATTTTATCAAGTTGTTGTTTGTTTTAGATAATTTTGGATAGTTTGCAAAGCTATGCTTTTACATATCGTCAGTTTAATTCGTGGACTGCGTAACTCCGTTTTTCTCGAAAACAAGATATTAATGCCAGTTGGTGTTAAAATTAGTCCCGCTTCGAATAGTGAATCTCGTAAATTCGTAAAAACATCCACTTTGTTTTTAAACACAAATTAGTAAATTGTTGGTGGTGCCATTTAGCAGAATTAAGTAAACTTCCTAACTCCGTTTTAGTATAGAAAGCCTTAACTTACAAATATTTAATGATTGAAAATAAACACAGAAAAATATGGTAAATTCTGAAGATAAATAAAAATAATGACCTGTTTTTCATTTTTTTTTTTTCACTGTAAGGTTTTTTGTGCCTCCTGTAAAATTTGATAAATTGTAGTTAAGCATTCTACGAATTAAGCCAACGATATTAGTAATTTGTTACATGGTCCAATGTATCAAAATAGACACTCCACTGGTGCACTAGGTTATCACACACAATATACCTACCTTGTATGTACACCGTACATACAGAGGAGCTCTTGTGAGGTACCACATAGAAATAAAACATTTTACAAAATTGTCGCAATGGAGGTTTTATAAGCCCTGTGATTAAGAAAAATTGATCACAAGTACTACAACATTTCACTGCGTCATTTGAATACACATATACAAATCATATATGTACTGTAATCCGTACATTGAAAACGGATTTGAAAAGGACTTATGTATACATATACGAATATATCTATACTATCAATGGTAGTGAATGATTACAAAAATTAATGGTACCTGAATATTAATATGTATGTACGGAATATAATATTTCAATTCTTGTGTCTTGATGTAATATTTCATTGATGATGTGGCTGATCATATGAAAATACTCAGATTTATTCAACAATAAATTAACAGTCTTAAATCAAAACATAACATAAGTTGGAACAGAATTAAGCAAATGCCTTAATAAGCTATTAAAATTCCGAGAAAAATAGCAAAAATGATAAAAGGTAACCATGTCTTGAAAAATGCTCCCACACTAGAAAAAAATAACAATGGTTAGTTTGGTTGGTGAAATATATACATTTATTTTTTTTAAATGCACACTACAGAAAACTTTTGCAATAAATAAATGTTGGGTTTGTAGCTGTGTGACCCAAAGAGTTGTATTCCCACCCAGGCATTGCGGGTTTAATCCTCTGCATTCTAAGTCCTCCATCATTGCACAAGCAACAATTGATTCATTTTTTTGGAAACTGGTAGGACTACGACTAACGGACATTGCTACCTCAGGAGACACATGCAGTTGTTGAAAGTGGAAAACACCAATAGATGCAGGACTAGTGAAGAGGATGAAGAGAGTCCAATTCACTTATGATGCCAATGTTCCGCCCTGATGGGAACAAGGCTCAGCTATCTGGGAAGACACACTGTGGAACCAGTTGACATAGCCGAATATCCAATGACAAACCTGGTGATCTTCATAAAAGGGAAGAGGTTACTGTCAAAGGAATAAGGTAAAATGGGAGATAGTATAATGAGTGTTAATGGGAGCAAAAAAAAAATGGAGTAGGGAGCGTTAGAATATTGTCGGGTTATTCGTAAACCGGGAATTTTTGCATTTAAATTCTTAAAAAGTGTCACCTGGTGTATTTAGCCCGAATAAAAACGTGGAATGCCAACTTAACCATGTTCCAAGATGAGCTATTGTCGTAGTGCATTATGTTCAAAGCTCGTGCCACGTGGGAGTGGCAGTTGTCAGTTACTAGGCTATGCTGAAAAAAGAGAACATTAAATTAATTACAAAAACAATGATGGATTTACAGAAAGTTAAAATTGTAGGCATTAATTTAAAACAGGCCTATCTTAATCCGCGTATTCATCGGCTGTGACCGTAATTGTAACGTGTTACTGTAACCAAAAATCATAACCGAAGCCTGCTTAACAGCCCTCGCATACACTAGAGCCTGGTTACTGTGTCTGCAGAACTTGCCGACGCTGACTTGCCAAGGTGCCAAAGATCTGATAGTAACCTAACACAGTGCCAGGTGGGCTTGGGTCAGAGCAGGCCCTGTGTGTCTGCAAAGGTTACGGTTATATCGCGCTGATGAGTGTAGTTTTACAGAGACCTATCTTACAGTCTAACCGACTCGTAAGTCTCGCTAAATGTAGCTTACAGAAAGTGAAGATATTATCTTTTCAAGAAATGTAAAGAGTGGACCATGTTGTGGGAGGAAGGGAAAGCAAAAGCCAGCAAATCAGTCTACAGCCGAGCTGTTATGAATGTGATAAAAAAAATTATGTGGTGTTTAAATAATATGAACGCATATTGTGGTGTTTCCCGGCTGTGTACCGGGCCCCGAAGGTGTCAATTACGCTAGTTCTTCGGACCGCGCTCCAATGAAATAGATGTGGCGAGTTTAAAATATAGTTTTAATTAACAAATATAGAATGTACAGTGAAACCTCTATCTATCGTTTGAAGGGTCTTATTGAATAAAACTATGAATGTGGTGAAACAATGGATGCGTAAAAAATAAATAATAAAAAAAGATGCATTCATATTATAAATATTTCGTATTTAAATTAATGAGTTTAGATAAAAAAAAAACTCCTTGATTCCTAAACGCTTGGTATTTTTTGCAATTCTTCAACAATTTTTAATCCTTTTTGAGGACGGGTTGTTTCGGAGAATTCGAACTATTCATCAAATTTCAACATTCATTTTCGGATTCTGTGAAAGCCCTATTCGAATTCTGTTATTATATCATTATAGGCTAGTTGCTTGACAGAACTGAAATAAAAACAGAGCTTGAAAAAAATCTTTCACAGAACTTGAAAATGAATGTTAAAATTTGATGAATTGTTCAGATTCTCCGAAACAACCCGTCCTAAGTGTATGCAATTTTCATCACCTGACGGTTTGTTTTTAAGATTGAAACACAACAAGTAGAAAGTAAACAGATAACTGTATGTGCGCATCGCAGGGTTTGAATGTCTAACGCAACGAATGTCAGAAGCGGCTACCGGCAGCGATCGATTGAGTAAACTGTATGCTACGAATAATTTGGTAAAATGATGCATATAGGAACGAATAATCAATGGAGATTTCACTGTATTGTTAATTTCTTTACGGTTTTCTTTTTGTATATTTCCGAGGCTTCTGCCACCCCGGCGTCCCAAGCTGATTCCCCGTTGACCACCTTCTCGGGCGAGAGTCTCCAGTAGCGGGTGGGGTTGCCAAACGCCATGTGATCTTCGGTGACACAGTACGGACCTGCAAAGTCTCTGATGATGCCAGAAGAGGTGGCTATGCCCATATGCCCGAGGAAGGGGACTAACCAACTGCAATAACAAAATAATAATTACAAAAAAGTTGTATTGTATATGGGTAAATCATTATGAAGAGATCCTTGCTTATGTAATGGTGTACTGGATGGATGAAAATAAATTATTTTGTCAGGAAGTTGAAGAAAAAAAAAATGAAAAAAAAAAACAAAAATAACATAATCGAATTGTACCGCAACGAATTTAAATAGAAATTTGTAAAATTTGATATGCACCCAGTATCTCTGGGAATTCGCAGGGTAAGAGGGGATTGCAGGCGGGTGTTCCAAACTAATTCGAAAAACTTGGTGTGCACAAATACATTTAAACATGTCCTCTTTAAAAGGATTTGCCATGGTAACTTTTTGTGTATTTATACATAATTTATGTTGTTCTGTGCAGGGTTAATCAGGGGGCATTTAGAACCATCTTAGAGTGGTTATATTTTACTACTACTTTAATCATAAGCAGCAAATGTTGCTTGTACAATGATGAAGGACTTAGCTAGCAGAGGAACCTGCAAAGTCTGGATCCCAAATAGGGACTCTCTGTATGCTATGGACCACTCGGCCATTAACCGGATATTATATGGTTATAACATTATAATTAGAGCTCTAAATGACTGCAATATAATCTCGAAAAAAAGGTTTTAAAAAAATTGTGTTTTGTGGTATTCACGTAGGTTTGATTTACGGAATTTTTAATGGGCATTCTTTCAAAGGCATACTACCAAACCGTATCAAACAACGTTTATCTACAAAAAAAAAATACAAATAATTCTAGGTCTTAAAGTCAAACAAATTATACACAAAAAACATACTAATAATTCGAGGGCATAAATTCAAACGTTTTCTACAAAAAAGACATAAGTACCAATAGTTAGTATTGGCATGTTTTTTTGTAGATAAAGTTGTTTGACTTTAAGCCCTCGTATTATTGGCATGTTTTTTTGTAGATAAAGTTGTTTGACTTTAAGCCCTCGTATTATTGGTATGTTTTTTGTAGATAGCATTTTTTTGTAAATATTCCCTAAACACTGCACTTTTAATGGGTACAGATTGTGGAAATTACACTTTGTTTCTACTTAATTACAAAAACAATGATTTACGTCAGGATAGAGAGTAAAAGATGCATTATAATTCCGTTTTATATTTTATTGAAGCTCAAAATTTACCTTATAAAACAATCTCTTTTCCGCCATTTTCAACTATTTTTTGTATGAGTGACTATGAGCGAAAGTTTCGTTTCAATCTAAATACGTATAAATTACTTAGTAAACCCAAACTAAGAACCTAATAATCTATTGTGTATGCAAATAGTTGTTTCTTGTAGTAATTATTGAAACAAAGTGTGAATTCCATAATATGTGCATTAAAATGTGGCTGTTAGGAATAATAATAATGTTATTTGACTTTAAGCCATCAAAACGTTGAATAAAAACATACATAATATTACAGCAGTCTAGTTGCAGGAGTACGAGTTAACTGTTCAATATTTTATATTCGGTATATTGTTTATGTTCGGTTGGTAGGTACTTCTAAAAATCATACAATTTCACCAAAAGTACTCACGTTATTACTGGTATCGGAGTCCAAACGATACAGTATGGATACCTGTGCCTTTCAAAGTCTATTACTGGTAATTCCATATTGTGTGGCAAAGCCCTCGGCCTACGGGAGGGACTTCGAATATAAATGATTAAGCGAAACGCAAAAGGTTTCCGGCGGCGCACACTTCTAATATCCTCACTTCATCAATCACAATATCAATGAAAAAGAAGTCTGGAAAGTAAAAATAACTTCATTAATTCATTGTATCTAAATATTTTGATGATATTTCAATAATTACATTTTATTACCTGTCAAAACACAAATGTCAAAATACATTAGGGATGGTCGATATTCTTATCCCAGTTACAAGGAACCGGTTCCTTTACTGTCGCTGGAACCGTCTATATTATTTCTCTGAGGAACCGTTTTTTTTTTAAACTTGTTCTGGAACTGATTCCTTAAGTTATTTTAGGATATTTAGCCCTGGACGAAGCAATTAGAGAACAATTTGAAGCCACAGGGTGAGGGGGTAGGTTCCCCAAAAAATCATAAGCCTTTATAACTGTATTAACAACGCAAAAATAAAATAATAATAGTTCATTATTATTATTTTTATACATCCCCGAGATCTGGAATAAACAAGAAAAAAAAAAAATCAAAATTATGCACCACTTCGCATACAAATCAGTTCAAAAGATTGTCATACAAGATGGTTGCAAGATAATTTCCTCTCACCCTTGGTTTGGCTTCAATGCCATGCATATAAAATCGTAAATCATTTACAGCCTTGTTAATGTAGGCCTTCTATACAAATTTGATTGAAAACACATGTTCCATTTAGCCAGCACTCTATTTCACACACTTGCCTGATATTGTAGAATTCCATCCCATTTAAATTTCGTAAACACCGTTTATTATTGGAATTATATGAACTCCTGATTAGGCAAATATTTAGATTACGAAGAACGTCCAAGAGGCACTTCTTGTGTTCTTCTTTTTTCCATGTTCTTAGGCTATTATTAAAAGTAGGTAGAGGTAAATGAATGGAGTGGAATCTTTATAGTGGAAATTAACCTACTTCCTATCCGATTGACATCCTATCGAGCTGGAACTCGGCAGATATAATCATTGTCGATGACAATGCATTCTATCAACTTATCCACGCACACCCAATTTTCTGAAATTGGATGACATTATAATTAATAAATAAAAAATTACAGCAGATTACAAATCGAAATAAATGTCATTACTATCTAATTAGAATTTGGCTTAGGTGTTAGCCTTGTTAACTCCAGTCCCTGGGAGGAAAGTTGAGTCCTCGGTAAAACCAAAAAAAAAAATATATATATATATTGTAGTAAAAAACTTATTTTCTACAAGTTGATTTTTTTTTAAATTTTTTGTGTCGTGTTATTTTATACAGTGTCTATGTTATTCTTTCTTTTTTTACTATGCTCCACTGAATTGAACAATATTATTAGGTATAATTATTATAAGTCAGTGGCTGAGTTTGCATTTCGTCTGGTTCCCACCCACGGCCGTAAGTTCGATTCCATGGCTGGCTAAGTCCTCCAACACGACACAACCAACATTTTTCGCATACTGTGATGGAGTATGAGATTTTCCAATTTTGTCAGTTTATTCGTAACCAGGGAATGTTTGTCTTTCTTTTTAGACAAAAAATGTAGAATTCAAGGTTTAGGAGGAATTTAGGAACAAGGGAGCAAAGTTAAAGTTACAGTAGAACCTCCTTAATTCTAAATCCAAGGGACATCAAAAATCAAATTAATGAATTAAATTAATTAATTCGAAATTTTATGAAAAAAATACGCCGAAAATCGAGTTCCTCGGCCGCCCCTTCAAATTCGGGTAGCATCTTTGGTGTAAATTCGTAAAAATACAACACATTTCGCATAAATCAAATTTTCGCGGCCGGCCCCTTAAATTCGGATATTCGTAAAAATACGATATATTTCAGCGTAAATCCAGATTTCGCGACCGAATTCCGTCGCGGCCGGCCCTTTAAATTCAGATATTCGAAATAAATACGTAAATCGAAATTTCGTAGCCGATTACGGTCGCGGCCGACGCTTTGAATTCAGATATTTGAAGTAAATTTCGTAAAAATACGTCTTATTTCCGCATCGTGAATCGAAGTTTTGCGGCCGATTTCCGTCGCGCCGGATCATTTAATTTAGATATTCTAAACAAATTTAGTAAAAATACGATATATTTCCGCGTAAATTGAAATTTTGTAGCCGATTTACATCGCGGCCGGCCCTTTGAAATTCAGATATACGAAATAATTTAGAATTACACAAACAAATTTTCAAATAAAATAATTTTTGAATTACGAATTTCGAATTAAAGAACCATTTTGTTTGAAAAAATTTTTCTGTGGATATTTTTTTGGCGAAAATTTCGAATTATGCGTTTTTTCGAATTAACGGGGTTCTACTGTATTAGGATTAAACAATGATTTAAAAATAATTTAAATAACACAAGTAACAATAACGAAGATAATATTTTTATTCAAAAGCTAATATATATTTTCATAAAACAATAATTCAACAATTTATTATTTACAAAGGAAATATTGAACAAACCAGAAATGAGTTATTGCACAGAGAGAAAAACACAGACATTCAAATTGATGGACTTGCCCCAACATGAAATCTGGGTATCACTTCGACGAGCTGGAGGCAAACCACGTGATCATATTTTTAGCACCAGGACGGTTCGGGAATGCTTTGAAAAAATTACGGCATCAGTCTTATATATTATACATTGAAATAACCAAACCCTGTGCAGAAAACTAAAGTAAGGCAAAGGTTATTGTGTTATTGGTCGCAGTTTATTGTGGGACTTTTCTGCGCAGGATCGAAGTGTTCATTTTTAAACAAACCGCCTGGCGTAGCGATGCTAAAAATGAGTGAGGTGGGTAAATTATAACACATTTGTACGGGTGTTCGACTAAATAATGTAAATATTCAATTTCGGAAACCCGAAAGCCCGAACTATTGCTTACTCAATTTGGGATTTGAGGTCAAGTTTTTTACGCAGCCAGCAATTTGCGCCCCATTGTAAAAAGGAATGGTAATAGAGATTTTATTTTCGAGGACTAAATAGTGCTATTACAATGCGAGTTGCTTGTATACTGTCAGATCCACGTATTCCACGGACAAATCACAGAAAGGGATTCGATCGCTTCGCCTCCCACGCTCCACGCCCGTGATTTGTTCCCGTTTTCCTGATTGGATGGTCTATCAATTTGAATATCTATGGGGAAAAATGAATCGTATATGATAAACAATAATATTCATGGCAAGAAAAAAACTAACTTAGAGAGACTGAGGGTTAATTTCACGCTAAATCGTTAATAAAAATGATTACATTTACACAATATATTTACTATTGGCGACCCACTATATAATAATATAGTTTGACTGGTTCCAGAGAGTTGGGAGAGCAGTCGATACTCCTGTGCGGTATTAAATAAAATATATATATATATTTAGATGAAAATCTGTCACCATCAAATAAATTTATTTTGTGATTTGATTGGGCACAATTGCAAATCAGAAGCCTTTTCGTTAGTTGGGAGAAATAGCTAAAAAAGTATGTACATAACATATATTTGGTTATTCAGACTTTGTCTCTCAATAAAGACGTATATATAAATTTAGATTTGTGAAGAAGTGTAATATACAGAGCAGGTAGTAAATAATGACAAAAGTATATTTATCAAATCATAGAATAAGGAAGAACCATAGACTAAATTAGACTAGACACGGCATATTCATTTAAAAGTAACCCCAACACAATTTTGGTTTGGTTCACATGCACATTTATGAAAAGGCCCACGCATTATGTCGCAATGCGAAATGGGCACTGTGCATTGCGTTTTACCTTTTGTTGGTTTATTTTGCTTCTCAGCTATGCTGGGCAAGTTCATTTTTTCAATCACAAAAATAATCGAGTTCCAAATAATTAAATTTGAATTATGTCCATATTACAACACCTCTGACAAAAAATTCTCCGTGGTTTCGCTTACGAGTTTGAACGCTTGTACAAGGAGTTTAAACAGAGTTGGGTTGTTATGTTCATCCCCATATTTGTGACGTCCGCTACGTGGCGTTATTTTTAAAATGAATTTAACTAGACAGGGCTAATCTAGTATAATACATCAATGGGAAGAACACAAGAAATGCCTTGCGGGCGTGTTTCGTGATCCAAATATTTCCAATAAAAACTGTGATTACGAAATTCAAATAGGTCTTATATTTACAATGTCAGGCGAGTGTAAGTGAGAGAGAGCGCTGGACTATTGAGCTAAATGGAACATTTGTTTCCATTCAAATTTGTCTGGAAGGTACTTTTAGTTTTCATCTTTATTTATCTAAGGAATGTAAAAAAATTTCACTTCAAATTAATACAAAATTATGAGTAAAGGAATGTAATAATCAAGGTAGAAGGGTCAGGATACAATTGAAAAAAAAAAGTATACAATGTTTTCTATTAACAAAGCAAATAAGTCCGTGATGCAGAGGTATAGGGAAATATATAAAAATGGAAATTAAAATTATTACTCACGATAAATACGAACTGAAATTGTTAAAGCAAGTGGGGAAAAGATATTTCTAATTAATATAGAATGATTTTTAGAGCAATTTCATTGTGAAAGAACGTGAGATAAATTAGGAACAGAAGAGTGAAACTTCCTTATAAGGTTTTCAGGTGATGAAACAATGAAACTTTTTATGTCGATCACTATTATGTATGTGGGTTCAATGGGGTTTTTTACAAACTACGGATATCAATAAAAATGTATTAGAGATCTGAAGTTGATTTTGATAATCCCATTCATATCGCTCTAAAAATGTGTAAATTTAATATTTTCATTAATAATTATTATTGATTTTGAAAAGATTTAAAACCGCACATTTCTAAACGGTTCAAAATGGCGAAAATGCTACTGGCTATACGATCATCATCGACGATGGACGGCGTGTGATGTTAACAACGCCATATTCACGAACAAAATTGAACAATTTGTTTTGGCGGAAAATTAATTGAATTATATCGTTAAAAAAAATTAAAAATGCCCTTTAATTTTTTTCAACGGTAAAAATCACATTTTTAATAGCAGTATGTATCCAAGCAACCGAAAAAAACAAAACTTCTTATTTGGGAACCTTATAAGGGGGTTTTGCTGTATATTGAAAATGTTTACATATTATTTACATTAAAAATAAGAGATTGCATAATATATTATGTATTGAGGTAACAATAGTAGCAGTTCAACACTATTATTAGGTACTGTACGGCAGTTCTTGTAGGTTGGCAGTACAATTAGTATGGCTGAGTTGTCAGCTAGCTATAATTATCAGCTGGCACACACTGGCAAGGAGTGACTAGACACAGAGTCGATAAGGAAGCAGCGACATGTGCACGAGGTGACGGGACATTCTGTGTGCTCCCTGGGAATAAAAAAATTATTAAATTAGAAAATTAATGTGAAATTATAACTATCATGTAATGTAGGTACTTGTAATTACTAGTACATTTTAACCTATATGTACATTCAAACGTTCTTTAGGGTGAACAGCCATTTAAAAAAATATATTTTATAATGTTGCCAAGTTAAATTTATGAAAGTCGATTTCTGGCCAAAACGATAGGTAGAGAAAGAGTTTAAATTTCTGAAATTTTATTTGAATCAGAAGATTCATAATTTTTTTGAAGACAGTGTTGGTACCTTGAGAAAAATGTATATACAGTGCCTGGAAACTTCCAGCACTAATTTTCTAATATTCTCTTATTTAATATATCAAAACCCAAAAAAGTAGGTACTTAAATATCTACCTACTTCATTATAAGCCAGAAATATTTTTTATTTCAAAAATGAATTAAATGCCACCATCTCAATGAATATTCTTTTTTCAAACTTTCTGATAAATTATTACTATTTGACAGTTCGTAGTAGGAACCATGAACATGCAATGATAAAAAGGTGGGACAAAAGGGTAATATCTAACACAACCACCATCTTGAACGGAATCAGAACGTAACAAACAAATTTATAGACAGTTGAAATGCCAATTGGTCGAGTTAAAATAGGATTACTCTAAGCTCAGTAAGACGGGTAGAAAATAAGGTACTTACTTGAACCAGCTCAACAGATGTTGTGCATGCCCCCCGTGCCTGCAAGACTGGCACCAGGTGAACCACCCCGAGAAGTGCGCCCCCCTCTGGGCGGCCAGGGCCAGCGGCTGCGGGGGCGGCGGTGGAGGCGACAGGGGCTGCGCCACGAGAGGGACGGCCAGCGGGGGCGGCGGGGGGGAGGGCCCCCCTCTTGTCAGCCCTATGCCCCCTCCTCCGCCCATATGGAGGAGGCAGATTGAGCAGCGGGGTAAAGGCTTGCGGCAGTTGGGGCACGCTGACATTTGCTGAAAAATAGAATTTTTTTATAATTTATTTTGTAAATTCAATTTTTAAATTAAATCTTGCATTTGAATGGTGTTTTATTAATGGAAAAATCATATTTATGTTTAAACAAGCTTTTAAATTGATCATGGTAACAAATTCTATTTGAAAAACTAGTGTTTTTTTAAGTTGACAGTTTTGTTTTGTCTCCTGCTGGCAATGACATTACATTATATCTAGATTCGTTATTGTCTCACAAACTCAAGATAAAATCTGGTAAGTAAGAAACACTCTTGTGCATCCAGTAAATTCTTAATTCAAACGTTGTTCATGTATGACAAAGATAGACATTAAAAAAATATGAACCAAATAAATGATAGCAGATGGCGTTTTCGTATTTGCATCAAATACTACATTCTAAATCACGGGTGTGATTGAGATAATAAGATACGCTTACTCGCATACACTTAATACTGACTACTAATGAATACTGTATGAGACTGCGTCAATGATGTCCGTACAAGTTCTCGCTGGGACTAGTTTATTAATAATCTTATTTAGAATACAAAGGGATGGAATTCGTAGGTCATACCATTATTGCATAGTGGCAACATAAAATAAGTCATATTGTACTGTGGTAATATTATTACTCCATCCTAGCAATACAAATAAAGTGAGGTTATATCCACCAACCTTCAGCTTATTATTGGTGGCCGCTATCCTGGCGAATGTGTTCTTGGTGCGGCTGAGCCCCTGCATGTACGCGGAGATGCTCTTGCCACAGTAGTTGCAAGCCACGTACACTTGGTGCGGAGGCTTATTGCTGGGGTTGCAAGAGTTGAGCGCTATGTCAAACAGTGCGCGCTGCGACCAGTAGTGCCACGAATCCAGCAGGTTGCGGTAACTGGAAATATTAGATTCATTAGTTAATTCTGCCTGCACACGAAAATAAACAAACATGTATGTACCTACAGTAAAAGTTGCATTTAAGGTTTCCGCATAAGAAGTTTTATTTTTCCAGTCGCTTGAAATCAGACTTCCTACATAAATGCCTCGGCAGTTACAGGCAAGATGGCAGCCGAATTGGTAAAATTTTCCTAATTTCTACAACACCTTGGTCTATTATGCAGTGGCGGTTCTTCACAGGGGAATGATGGGGTTTGTCCCCACCAGATATTTCTGAAACCTACTTAAAGAGCAAAATAGTTGAAACTTTGTCTACACTAATAAAAAAAGCAATTAACATTGTTTGCAGAAATATAATACAAAAAATTGTTCTTATGGAAGTACTGACGTCCACTCCGCACCTTCCTTATGTATACTAAAGCATTTATGCATACGTACACAATAACGCAATAATACACAACACAATACTTGAACTCAAGGCGCTGCGTTTTGGCTATGCACAGTACGCACAGCGTAGTCAGGGGACGTCACCAGGCTTTTTTGCTTGAAATTAGTATTTAGCGCATTTGGATTGGTTCCCTAGGAATTCCGCTCTAACGTGCATACGAATCTTATACAGCTTATGAACAGACTTTAAAATCCCCTCCCTAGAATTGGAAGATTTGCTAGTTTCGGGCGGAAATCGCGCATGTTAAAATTTAGTTCGATGAAAATCTTACAAGATATGGAAATATTTTTATTATTCTATATTAGAACTTTGTATATATCTAGAGAGATGTTTTTATTATTTTGTGTTTAGATAGCTGATTAGGTGCATGACTTTTTGTTTGAGAAATTTTATGTATTTTTAGAGTAGTGAGATTTCAGTAAATATATGACCGGTCGGTGGCCGAGTTGACATCGCGCTTGGGTCTCACTCGGGCGTAGTGTGTTCAATCCCTCGGCTGGCTAAGTCCTCCATCACAACACAAGCAACACTTTCAGCTTACTGTGGTGGTAGTAGGAGATTTTCAAATATTGTCAGGTTATTTGTAACCCGGGAATGTTTGTCTTTCTTTTTAAAAAAAAAAATAAATAAATAAAAAAATCCGGTCCCCACCATCGAAGAAGTGCTCGAGCCGCCACTGCTATTATGTATTAGCATTTATTTAATTTAAGAATCAACATACTTAATTTGTATAGATAAAACTGCTTATCTGTATAAAACAAAACTAACCTTGAAATCCACTCCTGAACTTGTGGCTCCCTGGTTAGCTCCGGTTGGAAGGACCTGGCGGCTATGAGACTGACTGACTGCACATCTCCAGTCATATCCAAATACTGCTGCAGAAGATTAACTCCCTCTATATTAGTTCCTACACAATAAACAAATTCACATTATTTAAATACTTAGATTTTAACACTGGGGAGATCTTTTTATTGTTAAAAAATCCATGTAAATTTTTTTTCAAGGCCTGTAAAAAATTACCTGTCAAAAGCATTCCAGCTAGATTTCCCTCCTCAGTGAGTTTGACAGTCATTTGCGTTATGAAATCAACCAGTTTGGAGTCAGACAAGAATGTTAGAGCAAAGGCCACCTTGTCATCAACACTCATCCCAGTTTCACTCTGAAATAGAAAATATCGTAAATATACAGAAAATAGGGACACACTTAATATGCACTTTAAAAAAAAGCAGCAGTTAGAAAATAATGTAAAGTTAGTATTTCAGTTACCAGGAATGGAAAATAATGCATTTAAGTAGGTATTTTGTCACATTTTCAATTGTTGCCTTTGCAGCCATTTTTATTGATGTCCATTTTTAAGGTTAGTTTTTTCTTCTCTTATTTAACCCAAACTATGACTCTAAAATAGGTTCATGGGTTCTTAATGGGGGTTAAATAATATTACAAAACTAACCAAAAAAACTATTTTATAATATTTTAAAGTTAGCCATCTAGTTATAGTAAGGCATGCATAAATAAAAAAAAGTGGCCACGGCAGATTATCGAAACCGGAAAACGAATATACAAAAAAATTTAAAGAGTTAAAACAGGACTTCGCTTAGCTACAATCATAGAAAATAGAAACAAAGGGAGATATGGCATGGAAGCGTGTCGACTACGTCATATTGTCGAGTTACGACCAAACTGCACGGACTATCAAAGAAGCAGAGCCGATGAAAGTTATTTCTTTGGTCTGTAGGGAGAAACAAAGGTGGGGGACAGCAGAGCATAGATGCAATCTTGGTGTCGCTTTAAGTATTTTTTTCTTACCAGTACAATATCCAAAGAGCCAGTTTCCGCAGTGAGGAAAGCGAACATAGCTCTGATGTAGGGATCCGTGAGGTTAATGCGGTTGGCAGAACACAGCTGGCGCCAGACACTTCCAGGAGTGTCGGAGTAACCTGACAAAGCCATAGCTATGATGCTAAGAGTAGAGTTTTGCGGAATCTGCAAATAGAAGTTTACAGAATACTAGCTTTACCATCAAGCTTACAATGAGTTTCAAAACATCTCAGATCTAGTCACCAAATACGGCTAAAGCCATTTCAAGCAACGTTTCGATTGTGAATGGTTGTCTTTCACTGATGTAATTCTGTCCGAAACATTGGCTAAAGAAGGAAGTAGCGCAACACGGCATAATACCACAAAAATAAATCACTCTAAAGGGAAATTAGATTGTTTAAATTTCTTAAGGTAAAAACTAAAGTCACATTTTGTTAATTTTCAAGGGTCTGCGCTTTTTAGCTAACATGCAATTATCAATTTTACAATCTGGGTCTGCACTAGTTTTACAAAAATATTCAGTATTGACATATTAACACACTTCGGCTGGAAAAGGTAGTCCAACCCGTTCGGTCGATTGATGCTTAAGGCCAGGAAGGGTAATTCTACCTTTTGCGCCGGCCTCATTTCAATGGCAGAAAAGACGGAATTATTCAATGTTTTTATATTAATATTATATACCAATCCATTTGTAAAGGTCCCCACTATATGTACATAATTATCGAATCGTAATGCAAGTCTTTTTTTAATATTTATCTTCGTGCCTTTCGTTTACATCGGTATTTCAACAAAAAGATAGTATATTATTTGTTATTGAAATAATTCAACTCCGGGAATGAGTGTTTTTATGAACGTGAAATCCGATTCGAATCTCTTTCTCTGTTCCGCACCCACTCAACTCCTATGTGCAAGCGGGCGAGAGATATCAGGCCAATTGAAAGAAAGCAGGTATGAGCAAATACCGATAGGCGGACTGTAATAAACATATTACAAGGTTAATTGAGTTTCATTTCAAATAATATTCGATTTTCGTTTGGTACTTTTATAGCTTGGGCTGAGTTGCTAAGCAGAAATTTTTATTAAAATATTTGAATTATTTTAGAAGATAAGCGATTTAAAAGAAATTCGTGCGGGACCTTTATTTACGCCCAGAATCAGCAAAGCGCCAGCGCATAAAATACCCGGCCTAAATGTGATTTACCTTTTCAGCCCCTCTGTTCAAAATATCGATGGCAGTTCTCAGCTTCATATTGAAGACTGATATGGCAGCCGCTCGGGTATATGCCTTGTCAGCCTCCAATCGTTCAAGGAAAGCCGTCAGAGAGGCTGAATCTCGGTCGAAATTCCAACCACAAAGCTGCAAGGCTCGGTCTCTGTCTTCACTCCTAAATAGATTTAAAAAAAAATGGTTACGGTCAAAAATACATTTAAAGCTAAAACAACAATTTTCGAATTCCGCTTCAGCGAATCCGTAGAGGATTTGCTACATTAGCTTGATTCTATGGTATTTTGAACCTAAAAAAATGGTTCTTTCATACAAAAATATATTTTATTCGCAGGCAAGGAAATAATGTATCTTAATTTTAATATAGATTGTTATTTCCTCACTTGCAAATATATTCATTTTATCTCTGAAAAAAGAAGTGTTGCAATTTTCGGTGTCAATGTCCGGTAATGTCATGTCGGATTTTCAGAAGTATTCTATTTATTTACAGGAAATCCTGATATGACTCATTTTTATTGTGAAGAACGCTAATTTAGCTGGAAAATATAATAAAGCTCAACAATATTTTCGAATGTTTTAATGAAATGTAATATGTAATGACATAAAAAATTTTTGTAATAAAAGAGAAAAAAAAACATTTCTCAAAGTAAAGTAGCTATCTTGGGGAAACTACTTAGGATACAGAAAAAATTATAAATATTTAAACTAAAATATATTTTGCAAAAAAAACCAAGTAAGTTATTGTGAGTATAAATCGGCATTTTATCCACTGGCACACTAAGGTAGTAATAGGTTGCGGGAGCTTGGCGTCCCAAGTAGTTTGCTACGTTTGGTAACTAAGTAGGGGTGCCCGAGTTCATCGGGTGAGGTGTGTTCAGGATACGCCTGCCCAGCGGCTGCGTGGCGTGTCAGATTGGGAGAGGCTGGTTTAGGGAGACCTCTCCAACTGGCCTCTCGACCCATCACCTTGCACTGCAGGTGTATATTCATATGTCTGTCACTCCTGGACACACTGATCCCTAGATTCCTACCCAACCCTCATACCTTTTACCTTCCCAGAACTTCCTCTCCTTAAAACAAACCCTCCACTATAAGAAATTATTTTCTTCAGGGACGCCTAATGCAAAAAAAAATATATATATATATATATTTTGATATAAAATGTATCAAAATGAAATAAATGCCATCACTAAACGCGGGAAATATCAATTCTTAAAATTAATACTGACAGTTGGACTAACCTATAAACAGTGTTTTGCATATTCCCAAAGTCTGCCCTGAGAGACAGATTGTAGGAGCCCCCTGGGCCCGCTGGTAGTCCATCGGCGGAGTCCAGTTTCAGGACTGACTTAACTCCCGGATGCTTGCTGTTGAATCCTCTGATGCAACCTAAGAAAAGAACCACATGAACACATTGACTACAAATGAATGGACAGAATCAAGTTTGTTCTTCATAGTAAAATATTTTTTTTGAATGCAGTGTTCTCTCAGTAATTGGCAGATCGAATATTCGACAACTACTATAATCATCCGTTATTTTTACTAGTTTAAAGCACAAAATCAAACTCCATAATTGGTCTGTATTTGTATGTCAAATTCAGTAGTACGCCACGTACCTAGACTCGAAAGCCAAGCTTCGTACACCGACGGGTCGGGTTATCTTACTCTTACACACTCAGTTACCATACCGCCGTCTTGCTAGAGCTGGCCATTTTACCAGTCATCGGGGTTCATTAATGTTGTTTTAGGACATTTCCTACGTGTGTTCAGTGCCCTTCACGTGATTCATCACAATAATTGGCGCTTTACAAAATATTCAATTTATAATAATAATTGTCAAACGTGTCGAATGTGTTTTTTGTGTGAATAAGTTTATAAAATGGAGTCTTCTCACAAGCATAAACATGACACCTTAACCCTTAACTACATACCCCGGTCTCACTTTGAATAACTAAGCGTGCACGCATTTTTAAATTTCATGCGTCCATGTATATTCTTGTCAAGGACACACATGCGCACTTTTGCATTTCGTGAGTAAAAAACTTCTGTCACCGGTCTGACAGACCAGGGGTAGGTAGTAAGTTTTAATTGCAATTTGGTAAAAGTAACTACTCTTTATTGGTCTTTATTTAACCCATTGGCCTCAAACGACGCCGTCCTGGCGGGTCTGGTGTCGTCGGCTTAAAAACGAAAAAGGGATACATTATTGACATCTGTGTTTAAAATTTTAAATGCCAATCGCTCTGTAGATAATTAAGCATTCATTTCGTAGTAATTGGCAGGACTCTGTTGGTACAGTTTTTTCCTGATATTTACGATTGAAATTTTGTTATATTTCAGCGTCATTGAATTTATTTTTAAATAGCGTGTGGTTCGGGAATTGACAAGCTTGTTCTTAAAATGCGTGGTGGGCGGCTAACATCAGCCGAAATTGAAATAAAATATATTATGGTCATAAGTATGATTAATGTAAAACTTTTCTTAATCCAATTATAAAAAAAAAATGGTTTTTATAAAAAAAATATTTTTATATCCTCGTTAATCATATTATTATTATTTTTTTAAAAACTCCATATATTTTTTGCATACCTTAATTCAATGAACGAGTAAATTTAAAAAAATTGTTTCGTTTGCATGTTTAGTTTAAAAGTTATGTAAGATTTAGTACACCACTGCAGATTTAAAACTTCGGTACAAAACAATTCGGAGGCCAATGGGTTAAGAGCTGATCATCAAATGTATGAAAATTAGTAACGGGAAGTTTATAATTTATGTTCCTGTGATCACAGAACTCATTTTCAAAATATGTCGATTTTTTTTATGAAGAGATTTATCCAATAAGATTTTTTTATGTTTCTATAATTTTAAACAAACCCCTAAAATATTTAAAATTATCTCCCACCCCCATAGACTTTTTTTGCGAGTGATATATCGCCCATGTCTCATAGACCGAGGGTAGGTAGTTACGTTACTAAAATAGGGGGTAGTTAGTTAGGGGTTAATTTTAAACTGAAAAACGGAAATTTTACGAAAGATCGATTGTGGTGTTTATTTGATTTTACGAAAAACCTGAAGTTTTGGCATATTCTGTACATATGCATCATAATCTGCTGCTTTCACTAATTGAACACTTTGTGACAGATTAATGTGAGACTGCTGTACCTTCTTCTACAAGTGATCTGCTGAGATAGAGCCAGTGCCAAATTTTCTTCAGGTTTTCATCTTCGGCCAGTTCTCCATTCTGCCAAAGGTCCACCTGAAAAAGATTTAACTATTAGATCTAAAATACGTTCCGTAGTTTAAAAGAACTAAGGGCACAAACAGACGTTCGCTAATTTTAGATGTAACTGAATACCCTTTTTAAAATGAGTGATATAAATGTGGACTATAATAAAAAAATAGATTATGAACGAAGAATCGATCTTCTTTATAAATAGGTTAAATATCCACACTTAATAAATTATGTGTATATTACTTTACTCTATTAATGTTTACTATGAATTGCTTAGTGAACCACCAAACTTTTAAAGCACCGGCCGCGCCTGGACAGTAGTCCTACAGCATCAAACTTTAGTTTGCTTTGTACTTCACATCCGTTTAGTTAATAAAAGTTGGTCCCACCTCTACAACAGTATTATCGAGATATAATAGTCGGGGTAAGAGTTACCTTTAACCCATATTCCGTGGTGGCTCTGCGTTTGATCTTGAGAGAGATGTCATCCATCATGGAGCTGAAGCTCTCGTCCAGGACCTTCAGGGTTGTGTTGCCGTGGGACCAGACTATTGGCCCGGTGCCGGAGCCCCAGTTCAGGGTGATCCTCTCCGATACTGTGTAGTCGGTTAGGGTTCCTGAAATATGAGCAAAAAGAATAAGTGATAGGTTACTAAACAAAAACTACTAATCAACTCTTAGGTACTCTCACGTCTCGATTACTGCAACGGCATTTATAACAGCCTTACAAAATATCAAATTGAAAAACTACAATCCGTGTTTAATGCAAAGGCATGGCTCATAACCGGGGTCTCTAAATATTTGCACATTTCAGAACACCTCCGTAACCTTCACTGGCTCAAGTACCCTGAAATAATCCAGTACAAATAGTGCTGGATGGTTTTTTATCCATCAACGAAATGGCCCCACCTTAGATCTCTGAACTATGCGTTCTGGAAAACAATGGTAAGGCAGTCAACTCTTAGATCAGCAACATAATCAGCTATAGGCAGACTGATACTAATACTAAGTTCGGAGATCGCGCTTTCAGATTATCTGGGCCGAAGGCTTGGAATAAACTCTCTCCGGAACTAAGATGCATAACAAGCCCAACAGAATTCAGATCTAAACTAAAAACTTACCTTTTTAGGCTCTCATACCCATAAATTAAATGGTTCCATGATAACTCAACACAGTGACAATTCAATACACTTTTAAAAAGTGTTATAAAGTCATTAGAAACGATGAAAAAATTTTTTTTTTTAACCTAACCTAACCTAACCCAACCTACTCAACCCAGTTAATAAAGTTTTTGTTTCATCACTTTCCATGACTTTATATAACTTTTTAAAGATGTGATGAATTATCATTGTGATGATTTATCCGGTCACCAAATTAAATATACCTCCCCGAGAGTAACATTCTTGTATTGCCTATAATACATCCTAATCACACTTTTCTTATTGTATTTACATTATTCAAAATATAACTCACGCCGAGGGACGAATCACATTTAGGATTATAATTTCTGATAAAAATCTTGTACTGTAATGCCGAATATAAAATTTGCTTTTCCTCTCCTAAACGCACTCATTAAAGAACATAAATACACATCATTAAAATAAATACCGGAATTAATAATGGCATTTCAATTCAGGTGTGTTCCAATTATGTCCTCTGCGTGCGAACTGTATCTAAGATTCTCTAATAAACATGCTGTATATTATCTACCTGTACAAAATATAAATAAATAATAATAATAATTAAATATGTACATTCTAATGCAGCGTCACATTCATTAATCAAATGTATTGTACATTTAGTTTGTATTATTGATCAACGAACTGGTGTATGCAATGAGTTGATAATACTCGTAGTTTGATTGTCAATAGTTAGTAATAGGAAGGATCACTGTAGACAAATAATATATATTTTTGGAGATTGGTAAGGTGACAATGAAGAAGTGGTTGTGATGTCACAGCATTTGAGTGAGTCAGTAGCGCAGTTGTGAGATGACTCCGGACCGATGATGAATTTTGTGTCAATAATATTTAAACTACCCGACTCGTTAATAAATTATTCGGAAGTCGACTTATGCGGCTTGTCGTCATTGACTGCTTTAATTTCATTTTCGTCAAATTCAAATCATGAGATTTTACATTAGGTATAGACGCAAATCTTTGGTTCGAAATCGTAATCAAACACATTGATTATTTTTAATACACATAGGTTAAGTACTTGTTTATACAGCAATACATGGAATAAATATCACATAAAAAGTACCGGATATATTGATTACATGAAAATTTCCTGTCCTGATAAGGTTAATCCGTATGTCAAATTTTTTTAATCAGCATTGCTTACCCCTGCTTATACTTCCAGGTTTAACCTATCAAATGTGCAAATACTGCCGGTAAACTGATATCAAGAAATAACTTTTGACATATGCACGGAAAGGTGATAAGCAGGCAGGTGCTTAAAGATTAGTGTTCGCTATTTTCTCAGATAATAGGAATATTAAATTGTCATAAACCCACTTATGTACCGGATAAATTACCGTGATAAAAAAAAAAACAAGCTGAAATTTAATTTTTATACATATTTTTTGTTTCAGTATTGTTTAACATCATTTATGTATTTAATTTCAAATTTATGATCACTCTATCCAGGGGAAAAAATCTATCGTGTTTTTGGATAGTGGCGATTCGTGGTCTACATCATTGCGAGTTCAACATTAAAGCTAACTAACTAACTAACTAACCATCACGCCGTTTCCCCGCAGGGGTAGGCAGAGAGGACGGACCGCCAAACAACTCGGTCTTGGCACACACTCCTTGCCTCATTCACATTCATACATCGTCTCATACATACTCTTCTATTGTTCTGACTCTTGACATGGCCCGACTCAAGTATCTGATTCACTTGGTCGTGCCATTTCTTCCTCGGGCGTCCCCGACTTCTGCTACCATTCACATTTGCATCGTATATTCTCCTTACACTCCTTTCTTCGCTCATTCGCTCTACATGCCCAAACCATCTAAGCGTCCCTTTCTTGATCTTACTCATTACGCTTACATCAGCCTTGCACTCTTTGCGGATATCCACATTCCTCACACGATCATACATGGTTTTACCACACATACGCCTCAGGGATCTCATTTCAACAGCATTCAATCTACTTTCATCCTTTCTTTGCCAGTTCCATGCCTCACTTCCATACATCAGGGTAGGTACCAGCACTCCATTGTGGACTGCTAACTTCGCTTCTTTGGACAATTTTTTGTTAGCGCCAACTGCGTTCAGTCCTCCATTAATGGAGTTACCTGCATTTACTCTTCTTTCAATATCTCTGTCCGCCTTCCCATCTCTCGTAAACATGCTTCCTAAATACACAAATTCATCCACCTGCTCCAAGTATTCCCCATTCACAGCTATATTGCACACTGTTTTCGTACTTTCTCTTTCAAACACCATTACTTTAGACTTACTTACATTCATCATTAACTCATTCTTCACGCATACTTCGTTCATCCTAGACACGAGAGACTGCAGATCATCCATACTATTAGCAATCAGCACCGCATCATCAGCATACAACAGGCAACATACTTTCAGATTACTAAAATTCGCGCCCAATCCCACATCTTTCAATTCTTGCATACAATTATCCATGTATAGATTGAATAACCACGGTGACATTACGCAGCCTTGTTTAACACCTTTTGTGATATCAAACCACCCCGTAAAACCACCGTTCACTCTAACACATGCAACGCTTCCCTCATATAGAGACGCAATTGCCTGAGTCAGATTCGCATTCACTCCATACTTGGACAACACCTTCCATAGCTTTTTCCTGTCGACTCGGTCGTATGCTTTTTGTAGATCTACAAAGGCACAGAAAAGTTTCTGGTTTTTTGCCAGAAACTTCTCGGTGAGCATACGCAATGAGAAGATCTGGTCCATGCACCCCCTTCCACTCATAAAAGCACCTTGCACATCCCATATTTTATCCTTTGTTTCCTTTCTTACCCTTTCAATCAAAATTCTACCATACAGCTTGCCAACTGAACTTAGCAGGCTAATAGCCCTATGATTCCCACATTCCATACGTGACCCTTTACCTTTGTATAATGGCATGATCACTGCCCTTCTCCAATCTAAGGGCGTGTAACCTTCCTTTAAACATTGGTTAAAAAGATTGCACAACCATGTGAGAATTATACGGCTACCTCCTTTAAAATATTCAGCAGCAATATTGTCGAAACCGACAGCCTTACCATTCTTCATACACTTAATTGATCTTTCTATCTCATCCATGCTAATTTCGGTAACATTCAGTCCATCATCATTCATATCTGATTCGCCGCTAGAATCACTGTCACTCACTTCGCTTTCAAAGACTTCCTCGAAATACTTCATCCATCTCTCTTTTATTTTTTCCTCATTCGTCAACATTTTTCCATCTTTCGATTTTATTACTTTCATGCTTCCGGTTTCAGGGCCACACCGGGACCTTTTGACTTCCTTCCAAAACAACTTAATGTTTTCTTGGAAATGGTTTGTCATTTTCATTCCTTCTTCCTCTTCCAGGCGTTTCTTTCGTTCTTTCACTCCAACTCTTACTTTTTTCTTACATTCCTTATATACTTCTTTCGCTCGATCCTTCTCTTCGCTGGAAGCACTGCCAGCTGCAATCAGACATAACCATGCTTTCTTCTTCTCTGAGACTAGTGCTTTAATATCATCATCCCACCATGCATCACCTTTCTTTCTACCTTGCGTACTTATTCCACACACCTCTCTAGCAGATTCACAAAGAAATCCACTTGTTTTGAGCTACTTTTCTTCTTCATCGAAAATATGTCTCATCATTTCAAAAGATTGCTGATCTAGAAGACCGTTTTGAAAATAATTAGCACAATTATTTTTTTATGAAATTTAAAAGTATCGTAAAAAATACCAATAAATGCCTACTACGACTTGAAATAATACATCCTTTGACTAATAAGTTTGTGGCTTGCGAATATTTATAATAAGTGGCATCAGGGGCGGTTCTTCCCTTAGGTCAATTGGTGAAGCTTTCATTCGAAAGTCCACACGATTTGTTGGGTCAATTTAAAGAATGTCTCGACTTTGGCATCTTCTGTCTCTATGCACGCCATAGAATAAACGAGATGGCACTATGCCTTTCGTCTAAGTAAAAATTAGGTACCGAAGAAAGCTTAGGGATGCTTAGGTCATTGCCGTGAGGGAGACAGCTCGATAAATATGTAGCGATGCTACCAGAATGTTCCAGAAAGACGGCCAGTATTAAATGCATGGGCCGCGAACGTCCAAGACATTTTGCGAAGCATAATTAATTGCGTAATGAACGAGCACCTACTTGCCGCTGCGACGTCCGAACGAACTACCCACGTCAATACAATGGCGATCAATACAGTTTGACTAGGTACATCACGCGCATCCGCCAGAAGGTTCTAGGCAAACGAAAAATTGTCTAAAACATCGTAAATCGTCGTAAAACACTGAAAGACATTGATATACTATGCAAAATGTGTAAAAACGTCATAAAACCTCAGAAAATGAATATTTTGAATTGAAAAACCATGCAAAATGTGTAAAAACGTTTGGATAATGTCGTTCGTTATACACAATAACTGCCCCATTTAAAAAAAAATAACAATAATAATTTGCATACCGCAGGCCTAGGCATAATTTCAGCGCCATCGAAACATCGAGATTCAGGGAGTAACCGGTCTCGAGAAGCTACTTCCGCCTTAAGCTTGGTTATATAATTAGGCCCGACGCAGCGAGTCTGACTGACTGTCAGTCATTAGTCAGTCAACAATTTGCAGTCTCGTGAGTGACCAACCTGCGCGCCTGCGCCGCGCACAGGACCATCTACATACACCCGGCTCTGCACGCCATCCATGGACTCCTACGGGATCATCACAGCTCCCTGGCTTCAGCATCCCTGGCCAGCGCTACATCCACGCGCCTAGACCCCGCGGCATCCTTGCCGGTCTGCGCACCGTACCGCGACATCCTCGCCGGCCTGCATATCCCGCTCAACTGCCGACCAGATCCTTCGTATCTTCGGCTACCTTGTTCAGCACTGGAGCGCCCGGAAGACCCATGGTCTTCACCAGTTCCTGACACATCCACGAGTCCGGTCTCAACGCTTTGTCGCCAACTACCGCCTAGACCACTTCACCGCCTGCATCCGGTGTCATCGTCATCGCCATCAGTCCCGAAGTCATCTCCCATGTTGCATCCTGACTAAATAAAAATACTGTGACCTTCAACAACCTCTTTCATTGTGTCTCCGCTCTCTGATCCCCAAAAATATTATGTGTTTTAAAGAGATTGGTGACATAAACATATATCAGTTTTTCATTTTACATGCTTGTCGTGTGTGGAACAATGGTTAGTTTTCAACTACAGTTCGGGAAAGGTTTGGAATAATTCGTTAAGTTGTTATCGATGTAGAATAAAGCTGAATAATGAAACAATACAAAAAACGTAAAAGATCATTGTCAAATTGAATCGCAAGTTTAAATTTAAATGGAATTGATGTGGTGTGTAATGACTGCGAAGCATTTTACATTGGTAAAACTGCAAGAAATGTTCAAACGTGGGTAGTTGAGCACTTGAGATGCTTAAACAAAATAGGTTTTTCGGTATTTTAATAGATAAACATACAGACACATTTAATAGATAAAGATCACTCATTTAATAAGTCTTCAGGTATAGATGTATTACATAGAAACAGGATAGGTCTACGCTTCAATAATTTAGAAGCACTTGAAATTAAAAAAAAATTTCTAAAAGTCAATAAAATCAATTTGTTACTAAACAATTAGATTTAACAAACAGTCCCACTTTAAATATATTTCCCTTCCCTGCACCTATGTTTACCCTCTCTCTCTTACCTAAGTCCTCCACCCCAACCAAAGTTAATGTTCTCTCTCCCTCTTCCAGCTTAACTATAAGTACCCATACACCTCTGTAATTAATTTAGTATGTTTTTATAAACCCTGATGAAGGTTCGGGTTGAACTGAAACCGGTTGTTTAGAAATATATTTAATAAAGTGGTATTCAAACAAAGTTATTTTATTTTAATTATTATAATTATGTATGCCCACAAAAAAAATTAAAAAACAGTTTACCTACTTAAATTCGGTTCACCAAATAATTGTTGAAATGCAGAAACAAGGTAAAACGCGTTCATTTACAAAAATAAAGCAAATATATTACTATAAAGGTGAATATATCTGCGTAAGTGCAAATGTTTGAAGCCCACAGACGCAGAGCAGATATTAAGTCACTCGAATGCGTTCCATAATGTTTGGTTCCAAGTCCAACAAAGCTATCGCGGCACAGACAATTAACAAATTTTGGCCCTTAGATACAACATAGGTTTTTTAAGTTTCTTTGTGCATTTTGGAATACGCACTGGACCAGATTCCTATTGGTGGATTTTTTTTACTAAGGAGTTGTGACGGTATGTTCATTCGTACAGGTAGATTTTTTTACTAAGGAGTTGTGACGATATGTTCATTCGTACAGGTAGATTTTTTTACTAAGGAGTTGTGACGGTATGTTGATTCGTACAGGTAGATTTTTTTACTAAGGAGTTGTGACGGTATGTTCATTCGTACAGGTAGATTTTTTTACTAAGGAATTGTGACGGTATGTTCATTCGTACAGGTAGATTTTTTACTAAGGAGTTGTGACGGTATGTTCATTCGTACAGGTAGATTTTTTTACCATGGAGTAGTGGTGTGCTGTTTAAACTGTAATAATATTATAATTCAAGTGAGTCTCTTTTGGCGTAGTTATTCTTTGGAGTTCACTTCACATGTGCACATTAGAAAAAACCGCCACTGGTTGTGGTAGTAAGGGACCATATTGACATCGTTAACCCTTCAGGCCTCGGAAGGACATTACTAGCCACAAACATCATATTCCATTAGAGCCATTGAAGGACAGATATGACCGGGGCGTCCATAGATTATAAAAGTATTTTTATCTTTTTTTCTATAATAAGTAGATAGGTCATTTGTTCGTCATTGGAAAGATAAATAATTATTCTTCTCAGTTTGTATAAAATATTGAACATAAGGTGTACCATTACGAATTGGCAGGATTTATTTAAATGGCAGTTGAAAATTAAATATTATTTTTATTGTATTAACGGCATAAAAAGTAAGTTGAAGTTATAGTTTTCTTACTAATTACTCATACAAAAGGAATATGTAATAATAATTTATAGATATTGAATTCTTAAGAAAAAATTATGGACGTTCCGAGTCAAAATGTCTCGGTAAGTTTTTTTTGTTTTTGTAACATTTTCATATCTGATATTGAAAAATAATTTTTATAACTATCAATGTTTATTTCAAATAATTCATTGCAAAGATAATTTTAGCCAGTTTCTAAAATGGTATTTCTTTCAATGACAACTTCAAAAATAAGTAATATGTACCACATTTTAGATATTTCGGGAGCATTCTGAAATTCCATGAACTTTCACCATGTCGCTGGGACTTGTTGGTAAAAATATTTTAGAACCTGAAGGGTTAAAAAGTAACCAATCCACATGCACAAGTACTGAGGCATCTAAAATTGAATGTTAGAGAAATAATTTTATTTATATGCTTTAGATTTTTTTCTATTATTACGCGTGTTCCGTTATGACGTTGGTCATTTTTCTGGCTATGCCACATTAATAGCTTTGTTATGCTTTTGCCAATCATAGAGCAGGAATTTAAACTCCACGCTTGATTTTTGTACGTGCAACCGAACGAAGCTAGCGAAAAATGTGCCATCTGCTCAAGATCGGAGAGTTATTGAAAACTGCTGTAAAATCCATTAGTCGTCCACCGTTTGAGGCCATGATTAATTCTATCGTGAACAGTGTTTTAAATGTGTTATTGATCAACGTCCTACGTGAAGTACAGATACCGCCGTAATACTCATCCCAATACGACATTTTGGAAAATACCGAGTATCTACAGACATTCAACCGCCGTTAAACAAAATTATTGTGCAACAAGGGATCGCTGTGATTGTGTGTACATTAATTCATGTTTATAAAGGGACCTGTAATTATTCAATCATCAACCATTATTACCAAGTGCCGGCCCCGCTGAACATCAATATATGAGAGAATCATCAAACCTTGTAAGAGCAGAAATCTTGCGATTACTTTGTGTGTTGGTTGGGGCAGCGCAATTCCTACCGAATTACAAGTGGCCCTAGAACAGAGAGAGGATAGAACGCCTCTCTCTGCCCCAATTACGGTGACGTGACCTACAGCATCATCGTACAACACGGGCAGATAAAACTTAAATATCCGTTACATCTCTAAATAGTATAAAACAAAGTCACTATCCCCGTCTGTCTGTTTGTGCGCTTAGTTCTTCTAAACTACGCAACGGATTTGGATAGGGATTTCACTATCATTTAGAGAATTTCTTTCGGAAGGTTTATATATAACGGGTTTTCCAATAAGAGGTGTTATTTTGAATAGCCCGCTATTTCGGTAGATGTTACTTTTAAAGGTGTCATTTTTTGACATTTGACAAGGAGAAACTACGCCATTAATAAAAATGGAACGATACACGCTTCAAAAACGCATTGAAATTATTAAAATTCACTTGAGTGAATCAAATGCAAATCATCTTGAGTGAATCAAATGCAAATCATCATGAGTGATGAGGCCCATTTCCACCTCGGTGGCTTTGTCAACAAGCAAAATTGTCGCATCTGGGGCTCGGGAAAAACCCAAGAGTTATTGTTGAAAAGCCTCTCTATCCTCAACGTGTGACTGTTTGGTGCGGTTTATGGTCCGGCGGAGTCATTGGACCTTACTTTTTCGAAAATGAGGCTGGAGCAACAGTAACGGTGAATGGATTGCGCTATCGAGAGATGATTAATGATTTTTTATGGCCGGAATTGGATGGTATTGATCTGGACAATGTTTACTTTCAACAAGACGGAGCTACGTGCCACACAAGCAAGGAAACCATTGTTCTTTTACGATTGAATATCAAATTAACACCTCTTATTGGAAAACCCCGTATAATACATGCATACTATATTTATAGAAAGTATAGAAAAGTCGAGCAATGCCGGCTACACGTCAGCTAGTAAACTTTAAAATTTATGTAAAATATTTTAGCTTTCAAATTCGCAGCGTCTCAAAAATGTTTGTTGTGATTTGATGATTTTTAAAGGCTCGTGAAGATATACTCGTGTCCGTCAGCATGCAATACTGCGAATGCAAGATGAAACAAATTGTCCATGAGAGAAAAATCACGACACATCTTAATATGTGATATTGTTCTTGGAAATCAGATGTAACTCTGGGAATCTGTAACTCTGGGAATATCGTGCAAAAAAACTAACATTTTCGGCATTCTATGTGAATAAACTAGGGGAAAATGTCATATTCGAGGTATTAGGCCGAATGACGATATACTTTTCGCAAATATAGCATGCAAATACAAATACAGTAAATTTTGTAATAAAACTTTTTCTGCTCATATATCGACATTATTGAAGAGTATTATTTTACGGTGGATTCACCTTTTCAGGCAACATGTTCTGTAAGTAATTGTTTCAACCCACCTGCCATGGTGATAGTGATCAGTCTATTGGTGTGCTGGTGATGCCAGGAGAAGCTGGCTATACTCGTGTCCCCCGCGGGGCCCCCAGGCTTCAAGGGGCTGACAGAGCGCTCCAGGGCCGCGGGGGGGTCGCCTCCCTCCCCACCGACCCCGCCCCCCTCCTCGCTGGGAAGCCCCCGCAGGTCAGCTAGGCGGAGGACGGAGCTGGAGCGTTGGAGAGAGCCGAGAAGATTCTGCCTGAATGGAAGATTAAAATAATATTTATTATTTACGACGGGAGCTAAATAAATTCGCGGTAAGTGGTCATGATGACCAACCAAGAACATAATTTCGGAATGGGTCAGAAGTGGTCATGATGACCAAGAACGTAATATCACTCTTTCATAGAGCCGCATGTAAATTTTAATAAGTCATTCAATTGTACTGAACGGGAGAACCTTGAGTAAACAAAAAAATAATTAACAAAATTTAATAGAGAGGTTGTAAAATTTCTCACGAAGTGAGAAAAGAAATTCATAACCATCATTCCTTAATTTTTAACTAATCTTACAAAGTGAATCTAATAATTAAATGAAACAATTTAACTTTGTAAACCACTACATCTATATAATCTCGTCCGTCCCATCTCCTCCCCCTACTCTACACTAATCTAGTCCTAGTCACACCTCCACCCCCACTTCAACACCTACATAATACAATGTTCACCCATAATTTTATTCATGTTAAGTTAGTACATATTTTGCCCTGAGGAAGTAAAAGACATTCCGAAACCGGTCGGCGTTATAATTACTTCGTCTTGAATATAAAAATGTAAGCATGATATCTTACCTAGTAGGGCACCACAGTATCTTGGTGACAGCCTTGTTCTGAGCGAGGGTCAGCACCGGCTTGTCGAAGATTCGGGTGTCCCACACGGTGATGATGTTGTCCACCCGACTGGCGAGCTGGTAGTCGTTGTGGGGGTCCACGCACACCCCGTACACCGCCTTGGTTGCCGTTGTTGTCACTGCCTTGTTCGAGAAGTCTGTATAACATAGTACATAGGTGACGATTCAAGTCTTGGCAACTACCACCATACGTCTGCACGGAAGTTGGTACACAGACACACATTGCTGACTTTGTAAACTCGTCGGCGACGCCAGTCTCCTGCGACAGGCCGGGCGAGTTTGACGCCTTGAAATACAAATATGGGGTGACTTATATCAGACGTTTTATAACAAAACAGTCGACAAAGAATGACACAATATAAAAATGACAGCTATAGTAACTGTTTGGTTGTGAGTGAGGTTATGGTATTCTAGTTTCCAAAATTCAACAATGGTCGGTGACGATGCAGGTCTATGATTTCAGTAGCGACCTGTTCGGACTGTGTGCGACAAGTTGTTTGCAACGTAAGTACACAACATAAGTATTGGATACTTGCGTACCCCTGTGGACCTTAGTCCTATCCTTAGATAGTCATTACAATTTTAACTAAAAATAAGAAAATCTGCATATTATGTTTCACTACAAACATGTAGTGAGCTCTCTCGAAATAAAATTACCGAGCTTTATCTGTCTATCAAAGTCAATATATTTCAAGCTTCCAATGTCATTTCTATTGTGACGGATGAGTTTTAGAACCTTGAAATATGAATTTAGGGTCAACACGATCGGTCACAAATAGATCCACCATTACAGCCCATTTTTGACCTAATGTGGGTGTAAAGCTTTAACTGTCATAAAATAAGACCCTATTTGGTTCAATACATATTTTATTTTTCAAATGTTTTTCACAATTTCAAAAATGTGGTGCAATTTATTGAGAATCGCTTATGAGAAAACAACATAAATTTAATATAATACATGTACTTGTATAGTACTTGTATCGTAATTATAATGTACTTGTATTGTAGTTGTATTGTACTTGTATTGTATATGTATTGTACTTGTGTTGTACATGTATTGAAATTTATTACCCATTTATTACCCTGCATGGTCTCTATGATGGATGGACTTCAAAATAGGGACATACCAAGTTATAGATCAAGAGAAAGGCTGCATTCTGCAATGCACTGTACCTAAAAACAATTTTATCTTACAAACCTCTCAGATCAAATATCTTGATCTGCTTCTGGTTCATTCCGACCACCAGTGTGCGGGACTGCCTCTGCAGCCAGGCCAGCGAGTGCGCTAGCTCGGAGAGGCCCATCTCTGCGATGGGCCGCGCAACTTCCACTGCAGGCGTCAGGCCGTACGTGTAGGGAGATAGCAGACTGCCACTGAGGCGTGGAGAGGAACTGCCTGTTATGAGAGGATAGTTAAAGTAAGGTTATGTTATGTCATAGAAGTCGAAAAAACAATCAGAGGTTTAAATATTAAAGTAAAATTAGCCATATTCAAATGGCATTTCGCTCGATTCTTACAGAAAAGAAGACAATACGTGGCGATAAAAAAAGGTTATATTATATTTATTAAATTAAAATGATGAATATATCGAACTTGTATGGAAAATTCAATTATATGACTACATTTGTAAATCAAAGTTGTATTTATGTGAAAATAAATACCCTGCAATGTGATGGGGCGTGGTCTACAACCCGGACCGCGAAAACTTGGGATACCGTACCGCCGACACATATTTACACAACAAATATTTATCAACAGGTTTGACACATTTAAAAATGTGGGAGAGGATGGAATCTTTCCGGCACTTCTACAGAGGGGCCTAGATACAATCCTACTTCCTGTGACTAAGATACTGAGGGCAAGCTGTGCCCTCAGATACATTCCCATATCTTGGAAGAAAACAAGGGTAGTGTTCAACCGGGGAGAGCCAACTATGACCAACCTGGCGCATTTCGCCCAATTAGTCTCACCTCATTTCTTTTAAAGACGATGAAGATAGGCACATAAGGGACGGGGCACTGAGAGAAAAGCCCCTCCACGAATCGCAATTTGCCTATCAACCAGGTAAGTCAGTCGACACGGCACTGCACAGGTTGGTGTACAAACTGGAGCAGGCACAAAGACCGGGGAACTGGCAGTAGGACTCATCCTGGATATACAGGGAGCATTCAACTGCACCACTATTAAATCCATTGACGAAGTGGCAGAGAGATATAGACTCGATAAAACCACCAGAAGGTGGCTGAAGAACATGCTCTCAAGCCGGATACTCACGGTGACAAGGGGTGAGGTGAACATCAGAGTATTGGTGACAAGAGGGTGTCCACAGGGAGGGGTGTTATCACCCTTGCTGTGGAGCCTAGTGGTGGATAACCTCATCCTAAAGCTCAACAACAGGGGCCTATATACACAAGGGTATGCGGATGACATCGGGACCATAATAAGGTGTTGGGATGCAGACACAAGCAGAGGCCTTATACAGTCAACACTGACAACAGTGAAAGAACGGTGTGAAGAAACAGGGCTGTCATTCAACCCAGACAAGACAGAACTGGTAATCTTTAGTCGCAAAAGGAAATCGGAGGGATGGAGCAATCCAACCTTATATTGAAAGAAGTTAGAACCCTCGAAAATGGTTAAGTACCTCGGAGTCATCATAGATGCCAAACTGAGCTGGAAAAACCAGGTGGAAACTGTGGGCAGAAAGGCATGTGCACTAATGTGGGCAACTAAGCGAATCTGCAGCAGAACGTGGGGACTCCCTAAAATGATGCAATTGCTGTATACAGCCGTTGTAAAACCAAGATACCATGCATTCAGCCTTGGTCTGGTGGAGGAGAACAACACTGAAATGCAAATGCATCAGAGGACACTAAAAAATGTGGGGAAAAATCCGACAGGGAATTCTCTAGCTAAACCCCCCCCCATGGATTTTTGAAAAATCATTGTGGGGAATCATACATCGGAAAAGGCACTCAAAAATTGTTGTGGGGAATTACTTTTCTTAGAAATTCTCTAACAACCCCATCCCCCCATGGATTTGGAAAAATTATTGTGGGGAATTACCCTTCATGGAAATTCTCTAACCCCTCTCCCCCATGGATTCGAAAAATTATCGAGGGGAATCAACTTTATGTAGAAAATTTGTGGGAAATTGTAGCGGGCAGAAATTAACTAGCAACCCTCCCCCATGGATACGAAATAATATTGTGGGTAATCCACCGCGTGAGCAATACCCCATATAATAATTCCTTTTGTTATACCAATAATTGTAAAAGTAAGAGCGAAATACTAGGGAACAGGTATTTGGACTAGGTATTTATTCATACCTGTACCAGTTATTGTGGGGAATTACCCTTCATGGAAATTCTCTAACCCCTCTCCCCCATGGATTCGAAAAATTATCGAGGGGAATCAACTTTATGTAGAAAATTTGTGGGAAATTGTAGCAGGCAGAAATTAACTAGCAACCCTCCCCCATGGATACGAAATAATATTGTGGGTAATCCACCGCGTGAGCAATACCCCATATAATAATTCCTTTTGTTATACCAATAATTGTAAAAGTAAGAGCGAAATACTAGGGAACAGGTATTTGGACTAGGTATTTATTCATACCTGTACCAGTTGTTCCAAGTATTAAGACAAGCTAGTACTCACCTCTAATAGAGCAACATTTGAAGTTAAGTCAGTTCAACTGTAAAGAAGAGAGTTAAACTGAAAATAACTATAAAGAAAATACTGGTATATTAGTCAGAAGATTAAAAAAAATAAGGATTGGAGTTCCTTATTGCTTTCCAGATGACAAAAAGGAAAAATTCTGGTATATTAAAAAAATAAATATGTATATACATATTAATATTTTAATATTTGAAACTGTTATTTCGTGGTGGAATTCCATTATAAATATATATAAAGAACACAATTTTAAACTTTTTTCCACTTGTTTTTATTTGACCATGACCGGTTTCAGCCTGTTAGGGCCATCTTCAGTCTGAAGATGGCCCTAACAGGCTGAAACCGGTCACGGTCAAATAAAAACAAGTGGAAAAAAGTTTAAAATTGTGTTCTTTATATATATGTATATACATATTCCTTCTGAAATTATGTACATATAAGAACAAAATTATTAAATTATATGATATTGTATTTATTTAGGTACCTCCCTCTAGTTAAATACATAAATTTCTTCCCTTATTGTCTGGTATTGTATTGAAATAATAATGAATCTCACCATCTCCCCCCGATGGACATCTCATAACATCCCATAGCAAGATGCAGTGATCATTTCTGTATTTATCCAATGCTGCTGCCAAAATGTTTGAGTCTAATCCATTCCAGGCTACCGCATTACATTGTCTTGCATGCCTTGGTACTGAAATGAAAAAAAAATCATAGAAAAATTAGTTCAAAACCATAGACAAAATATAATCGCAATTTGTAATAACAAGAAATAAGTAAAATAAGAATTTTTTCGATTCTCGGTGTTCTAGTTATATCTACACTAAATTGATTGATTTTTTGACACAATGTTGCACTTAAATACGCGTGTGTTATCATATACCTGTATTATGTAGATGTCATCTGTGACAGGTAAAAACATGCTTTTAAAAAAAAAAACGCGAAAAAACAACACGCACTATTGTTTCTCTATATGCACAGACAGACAGACTGAGCCACAACAAAGTGTGGCGGGGTACAGCTAGTACTTTGATATAAATTGTAATTTGACAAAAAACCAAGAAGATGGCCGAGTGGTGCATAAACATGTAAACAATAACAAACGACTGCGAGTCGAGTCAGTCACAATGTTAGTCAAATGATAATTAGAAGTTCGTTATGTGATATCGGCAGAGTTGCGATAAATATTGATCGCCCACTGAAACCTGGTACTGTTAGTTGTATACGGGAAGTAAATCGAATCGCTCCCTCTCGACCCCAACCCGTTTGCACTGTTTGCAGGCTGTAATACATATATGGATTAGTCGATTTTCGTCAAATCTTGTGTGACAAATATGTATTTGAGTCTAATTTTTGGAACTAATATTATATTGTTGTCATTGTGTACTCTTGCCCATATTTAAAATAAGTTTGAAGGTAGAAAATGTGCCAAAATCATTACCAAATTCCTTTCCATTGACTCCCAAGGCATCAAAAGTTGTTGGACCGAAGGTTGTAAGTATGACTTTTCCGTTGGCCTGCCCCAAAGCCAAGAGGAGGTCCGCCTCGGGCTGTGGGTAGATGTCCACGCACTTCACATAGTGGTAGTTGGCATTGCTGGCCACCAGGTAGGCACCCAAGTTGTCTGATAGTTTTAAGGCTAGAAAGAGAATGTATTCTTAGTAAGCAAAAAAAAATTAACAAGTAAAAAAAACAAGAAAAAATATATGTAAGTACTATTTATTGTTATATATTGCACATGTTATTGTTGTAGTGCGTAACCATGGGATGATTAACATAAAGAGGTAAAAATATGTGCAATGTTTTGGTTAAAATAAAAAAAAAAGTTTTATTCATTCGGTGACTGTTCATTGCACATGCGATCATCAGTAATGGGCTCATTCGATTATCCCCAAAGAGAGATGTGTTGTGCCAAACAATGCAAAACTTTGAACAACTTTTGACTAGTACTTTGTTAGTACCTACCTAAATTTAAAGTTACACATAATTTACTTACAAGTATGTTTCTCGGATGTATCTCTGGATGATACAACTTCATAAAGACTCACATCCGTACCCCAAGTTACAAATTTATCAGGGTGCACTGGAGACCAGAGCACCTCAAGCTTAATTCCCGTACTCGTCATAACCTCAAATCACAAAACCTTCAACTCTAGTATCCGTTATTACATTATTGAAAATAAACCGTATAAAAAACTTTCAAGAAGCAGTTTAAAAATATATAGTGAGATTTAAAATAAATAAATCTGAGCAATCGCGCAATTGTTATCTTTTCATAAAAATCTGACAGTCAAAACAGAGACATAGATTTAACACTCACAGATGACATTAGAAAAATAGACGTTTGATACAGTAGTTTGTGGCTGTAAAATATTTTATTTGCAAAGCAGAGACATTTTTTGTAAAAATAACATAATGTGAAACGCTATTCAAGCAAAAACGAACTAAAGTGATTTATTAATATCGTCAATTTCCTTATAAAAATCAGGAAAAGTTTAAATATTACCCATGTTTTAGTTATAAATAACTTCATTTAATAAACTTAAGGCAAAGGCATGTGGCAATCGAAAAATAGATGAGAAAAACGACGAATGCAGGCCCGGCAGCAAAATTAAGTCCTCCATTACTGTTTTGTATCCTAAATATTCTCTTTTGAATATTGTTAGGTTGCGAAAAAATCCTGTCTTGTATTAACAACTTTTTAATTGCACACCCCACTCCTAGGACGTGGTAGGCAGTGGCGTAGCTATAGCATTCAAATGGGAGGGGATTCTCTACAAACCACAACTTATTATTTATATCACATTGAGAAAAGAGATGGTGCATAAGAGATTGTTGTATTTTCCAAGTGTAATTTACGAGCACCTACTATTCCTTTTTTTTCTAGGCAATACTGTCTGGGGGTTGAACTTCTTAAAACCCCCCCTATTATACTGAGTAACTAAATAAAGTACATTGTGATGTAGGCTTTTAAATAATACGTTCATATTAAGGTAATGGAATTGCTATTATCAGCTCTCTGATTATTTGAGAATGGTATTTTCTATCGAAAACAAAAAAGGGATGCCAACAAATCAAAATTGCTCGATTAAATTGACCAGAGAGAATAATCATGGTTTATAAATAGTTTATGATAATATTGATAGATGGCGTACGCTTTTGACAGCGAGTTTATGACGGTACTTTGAGTAATCTGCTAATCGGCGAAAGTTATTCTCTTATCTGCGTTCTTTGTGTTGTACGAAGGTAATATATTTGTATATTTTGGTTATTGAGATAATAAAACTCTCTTGCATTTTCAGGGGAATTGCACATTCCGATGCACGGGAGCTTGCTTGGCCTACTGGAATTATTGTTTACTAGATCGGCAACGCCTTTCCACATACATTAATTGTTATAATTTTTCACGAATAGTTTATTCGTGTATTACAATAGAGCATGCAAATACCGTTGGTTTTCACATGCGATTCGGTTTTTTCCCACGACGCTTTTCTTGTGACGTGTTTGGGTGTTGTACCGTTGGTGGTATATTGTGTTATATTTGTCGTTTGATCTTTGTCATACAAACGGTCCGTGAGTTTGTGATTTGAGATACATTTTATGGACAAACACGGCAACTAAATCACAGCAAACACTAAATTTCGTAAGTAAACTCTCAACATTTCATTCTTATCTCATTTGGCACTGGAAATTATCTTGTTTTATCTGCACTTTTCATCTCTACTATTATTTTGCTGTTTAGTTTTTTAGTATAAATATCTGATAAAGCAGTCGGTATTTATAATTTGTCGCATAAGGTAACAGTTTGTTTAAACTGTGAAAATGCTTACAAGCTTCGCAGCTCTGAAAATTTCTCAGAATTTGTTTCTAAAGGATGATGTGATTATTTCTATTATTCACCGTGCTGATAAAAAATGGCTTCTGACTCATTCTGTTCATTAACTATCTGTGTCCGTAATTTGTCGTTTCATAATATTTGTATGTGCCAGAACTCGCAAAATTCATAATGCGACTGAAAGACAAAACCAATTATTTACCATGCGAGAACCAATTGTCTATTTCTGAAACACTTGTACCTTTGGCAATCACAGAATTGAGGTTTGTAATCAATTACATTGAATAACTGGTAAAGTATCTGTTATATTATTTACTTTCTCGTTACTGTTTTACCTTGGTCTTAATGTCAAGGATAAGTAAAAATAATTAGTTTACCTCATATCATATCATATCCAGACCCATGAAGATGATACATTTTTACCATGAAAAATATTGTTTTGCGCAATCACTTCTTTACTTTACAAACAATTTTGATTAAAATTGGTATAAATAGTTTATAACGTTTGAGTAATCTGTCAATTGAAAATTCGTAAAGAATTTCGTTTCGTCTTTATCTTTATTTACCTTAGAACATGTGACAAGGTGTGCCAAAAGAGTATGTTTATGTATTAATTTAAACATACATTTGTAGCACTCTTTTGTCTTATCAACCCACAAATACCACAATAGAGGATAGAATGCCATTAATTCTTCAACCAAAATATCTTTACACACATAGTAGGTTCAGTTATTATTTTAAAAACTTATACTTTTTCAAATCGTGTTTTGTTCTGTCATGTGCTTTCTTTGTTATGGCATCCACAATCATTATTACCAAATGCAGCTCATTATTTTACTAATTTAGCGTTAACGGGCTTTATTTATTATAATTATGTATACCCACAAAGTGTTTGCTGCAAGTGAAAAATTCAAGAATACTTAATTTTGAAATAATTAAGTATTTTTTGATACGTCTTTCTATAAGCCCAGAAAAAAATAAAGTATCAGGCCTATAAAAACTGCTTTAAAGTTCAATTTCTTCTACCTATGAATCCCTTTTCGGTTATGGTTTTATTGTGTAGAAATTTAAGTTCTTCGGAAAATGAACATAAAACATTTAAATTTCGCGAAATAAAATAAAACCCACTTTTTGGCAATGTTTTTTTTCTTGTATAAATCAAAACAGGCAGCTGGTGTCAAGTGGGAATTTGAAACTTAACACCATCTACAGAAGGAGTGTTAGTGGTCTGATTCCAAATGTTACACGACGTATTATTCACACCTTTTTCATCAGCAATTAAGGGGACACTGCGTTAGTATTACCATTTTCAGTAAATATACAGAAAATAGGGACACGGTTAATATGCACTTTCAATAGATAAACCACTGTTTATCAGTTAGATAAAATGAGTAGTAAGTATTCCAGTTTTTTAAAATGGAAAATAATGCATTTTCGTAAAAAATAAACCAGATAATTTGACGTTTTTTCTTCACGCCATCTTTTGAAATATTAACTTGAAAATCAATAGTTTTTTGTAGGCTAGTTTTAAATTATGTTTTGATTAAACCCAAACCCATAACCTAATAACCTATTTTAGGTTCACAGGTTCATATTTTGGTTTAAATAAGAGAAGAAAAAAACTAACCTTAAAACTTATGCATCAATAACAATCGGTTTTAATTTTAAAGAAATAACTATTAGAATGCATATTTTTCCATTTCTGGAAACTGAATTACTTACTTCTCATTATTATCTAACTACTACAAAGTATTTTTTAAATAAAATTAGTGTATTAAGCATGTCCCTATTTTCTGTAAAAAAACAAGTACTTTTTACTGCGAAAACGGAGTGATTTTCCTTTTCCCCATATCACGTTAAAGCTTGTTTGTTTAATGACTAACCAACAAGCTATTTGTGTCACTGAGTTGAGATATAGTATCATAATATGATACTATAATGAAATGATACCCGATATTATTTATAATTCTATTTTTCTAAACTACCTGTAATAGAAAATCCATTAAATGTTAACGATGATTTATTTCTATCATTATCTAATCTCGAGTATTAACATTGTTTATTACTCCAGATATAATCTGACTTATACGTCGATGTGTTGAATAGCAGTCCTCAATCTTACGCAATGAATACTTTACATCAAATACCTTCAGTATGTTTATAGATTGGAATTTGTATTTATTTCATATACATCCATGATGATAAACAAAAACTGGCTTGAAAACTCCCATAGATTAATTCTTTAGGATTTTGTATTTGATTTTTCTAGCTATTTATCAAAATATTTCCCTTTTTTTATATGACATATCACTTTATACTAACTAACATACTAACTAACTACCAAACCATCGATGATGGACCACCAAACAACTCAGCCTTGGTACACAATCCTTGCCTCATTCACATTCATTCATCATCACATACATACTCTTCTATTAATCTGACTCCTGCCATGGCCCGACTTATGTATCTGATTCACTTGATCGTGCCATGTATTCCTCAAATCAGTTTATTTTGCTGCAAATTCATTCCTAAGTAATGCGACAGCGTATTTAGTTTAAATGGCTACAATTGTGGGTAGTGAAGATTGAACTAATAGCCCAGTCAATGAAGGTTTTGTGTCGGAACTAATTCCCCGGAAGCTGAATTTTTCACAGATGTTAGAAGATCTTTAGACATGTATTTTTACAAAAGTCCCCGACTTTCCCCCTTGTGCTTCCTTCCCCACCCCCTCTTGAATATATTTTTTAAAGCCTTTTGGAATACGCTAATATCTCCTTAACGGTTTTATTAAATCAGATTATTTATTTTTTATTTCGTTTTAAATTAGTTATTCTAAAAAATTGTATTCTTTCATTTTTGCGAGAAAAGCTATATAATCTCTACAATTTATTAGTAAAGGAAAAATATCAGTTTTTAAAATAGTATTTCAGAATATATTTGCACATAACTTTTTTCTGAGCCTGTTAATGTAAAAAAATAAATCAACAAAACTTGTAGACAATATTTTTAGCTATAAAATAATGTATATAATGATGGGTTTTAATTTATAATAAGGCACGTAGGCTGTTAATAAAGAGCACGGCGCGCGGCGGCTCGAACGCGCAGCGGTTTGCGGCGCATCGAGAAATTACAAAAACCTAAGGAAAGTAATGATTAATTCATGTGTTTGCTTTATTTTTATAACAAATTCATCTAACGTTGAAGAGTTTTATTGTTATTTACCAGTTTTAGTTCGGAGGGGAGGGGGGGAATATATGTATTTTCCCCTTCCCAATAAAGCGCTTTCATTATCCACAAACCGCCGTGCCCCGGTCTGGCTAAACAGTCATATTGTGTTGTGTGATTGTTTGTAACTTATTATTTAAATAAAGTTATGTGAAATAAGCAAAAAATACCTACGACAGCGTGGGACTACCCTTTCACTACATTAAAATATTGCAGACCTCATGTAATGGCGAAGTTCTAAAAAATCTTTTGTGAAAATTCTCACTTGTTTTATTATGTGCACCTATCAACAATAAAACACCGAAACAATAAATCACTTAAAATAGTGCATAGATCTAAAATGGTTTACTTTTAAACAAGCTTCTTAAAATATACCTTAAAAAATACTATAATGACAAAACGGTTTGTAAATTATATTATATACTTATCAATATTATCTATGACAAAATTAGGCAAATATTCAAATAATTTTCTAGTCAAGAGAGTCTTCCATTTCTTCGTCATACTGGGGTGTGTTCAGACATGATAATCCGTTACGGTTGTAGCACATGGCAGAGCAGGTAAATCCAGATTTTCTGCAGCCACAGTAATTTTCACATCCAGACTTGCAGGAACAGGACACCAGAGAAAGAAGGTCATCAGGAGCAAATGGTTTCAAAAATTTCTTCTTTCCACCGTTTTCATTTACATTTTCATACCTCCATCCCCAGTTTAGTTTGTTTCCTAACCAAAACTGTACTTGCAAATAAACTCTCAACAAATGTTCATGACACGATTCTGAAGTCGGTGGTAGTTTTGCCAAGTCAAATTTAGATTTAAAAGCTGATTTTGTCGTTAGTTTGGTAAATTTATAGTATCGAGCTTCATTTCAATTAGAGTAGCTACCAAGACCATACATGGCGAGAGCGAATTTTTCTCCATTTTGCAATAAGTTTTCTTCAGTTGCATCTTTTTCCAGAAATGCCTCAGCTGCGCGTTTTGCTTCGGGATTGTTTTTCATCATGTCAACAGCTTTTATCTTTCCTAACCCATATAAAGATGAGGTCGTATCACAGCCCGTAATGGCAGGGGTAAATAGCATGTGTTTTCGAATATCTTTATGTAACATTATAGGTTTCTCTATGATATAGAAAGTTCTTGAAGGGGCTTTTCCACCAACATCTTTACAGAAAAAAAATGATTTTCCTTCAGGAGCAAGACTTACTAGTAATACCAAAAGATCACTATCCGTGCCAACAACAATCACTTGTGAGAAGATGTTGAGTTGTTTGATGCCGGTTAGTACAATGTCAATAACGGCATCACCTGCGGCCGTGACAGTTTTCAAACCAGATTCACTAAATTCATGACACAGTGCTTCAATCATTATTTTTGTTGTTATTCTTATTATATAAGAAAGCTTCCTTCTTAGTCAAACAACGTGTAGTGAAGTTTAATTCAATATCGCACGATGAGTTGTTAGCCGACCTTCGTCTTTGCTCTTCATATTTTACAGTTGGTTCTTCAGGGTATCCATCGAAAACGACAATAGAATGTTTGCCAAATTTAGTATGGACGAAACGTGAGTATGATTTAATGATGTCTCCGTAAGTAGTTTCAGTTTGCCGATACCTCATACACTATGTTGTATGAGGTATCCCCCATCGATGACTATTGCAGCAATTTCAAAATCAACTTCGTCATGAATACTTTCGCTAAATACTTTTGCAAAAACGATTTTGTTCCTTTACGAAGGGAGACTTCATCAAAAATAGAAGGGGTCTTGAAGCCAATTCATATGCTAAGTACGTCTAAAGCTTGCTAGGAATATCACTAATGCACAGTATTCTGTTAAATAGCTGCTGGTGGTTTACTGCAACTTGTCTCGTCCTAACAGTTGCGGATTTGAATCTTGCTGGGTAGTCACCATGTCTTTACTTTTCAGTCGTATATCTCCAAAATTACATCCTTTCATTTTTTGCATAGTTGCCAGGCCCACCTCATAAGCATTATCACAATTGACACTGTTATCTGAAACAAATCCTGCAGATAAAGACTTCAGCTCCCCTGAGAGCTTGGTGAACGGGCTGTGCTGTCTTAGCCATGAGGTATATTTTCCTAGCTCATCCCTTTTCTTCCATGATTCACGCAGCTCAACATGCTGTTCAGTAAAATGAAATTCTACACCGATGAATTCTTCAATGCTCTCTTGCACTTTCACGCAGTAAGTGGTTCCAAGTTTCCACTTTGACAAAGCGCTGTCAGTGATTCCGCGCCCAAGTGTCAAACCTCCTACTGACTTCATTAGTCGCATGAGACACTGCTCGATGATCATGTCCGTCCACATACCGGACCAATATCTGTCGCTTCTTCTTATTGTACCCATTTTCAGTGAATAGTTTATATTCTTTATTAGTTATTCTTGATTCGAGTTGCAACATACTTTAGACGTACATATGTGCTGATTTTGCGTATGGTAAATGTCAACAAGCATATCAACAATAGTATTTAGGTGCATTTTCCGATTCCCAGACTTCTCTGCAAATATAAATCTAAGAACGAGGTCGATGCAATGTAGAAGGTAAAGCCACAACTTGGCAGTCCTACTCGATGATTTCTTAATCCTGTCTTCACTTGCTTCAGTAAATGGAATCGTCTCTTTTAGATTGTCATCATTATTAACCTCCTCCATATCTTTTTTCCATGTTACTAAATCTTGATACATATTTTCTATTTGTCTTAATTTCCCATCAATATCTCGGTATTCTTCTCTCATAACGTGGACAAGAGACGCTGCTGTTAAAGTGTAGGCTCTGTTTGCCCGAGAATATTCATGTCCATGGAGCATGTGGGTTACTGTTGAGGACGCGTAAACTGATTCCCATAAATTTCCCACATACCTTTATTTAAATAATAAGTTACAAACAATCACACAACATACTATGACTGTTTAGCCAGACCGGGGCACGGCGGTTGGTGGATAATGAAAGCGCTTCATTGGGAAGGGGAAAATATATATATTCCCCCCCTCCCCTCCGAACTAAAACTGGTAAAGAACAATAAAACTCTTCAACGTTAGATGAATTTGTTATAAAAATAAAGCAAACACATGAATTAATCATTACTTTCCTTAGGTTTTTGTAATTTCTCGCTGCGCCGCGAACCGCTGTGCGTTCACGCCGCCGCGCGCCGTGCTCCTTATTAACAGCCTACGTGCCTTATTATAAATTAAAACCCATTATTATATACATTATTTTATAGCTAAAAATATTGCCTACAAGTTTTGTTGATTTATTTTTTTTCATTAACAGGCTCAGAAAAAAGTTATGTGCAAATATATTCTGAAATACTATTTTAAAAACTGATTTTTTTCCTTTACTAATAAATTGTAGAGATTGTATAGCTTTTCTCGCAAAAATGAAAGAATACAATTTTTTAGAATAACTAATTAAAAACTGAATAAAAAATAAATAATCTGATTTAATAAAACTGTTAAGGAGATATTAGCGTATTCCAAAAGGCTTTGAAAAATATATTCAAGAGGGGGTGGGGAAGGAAGCACAAGGGGGAAAGTCGGGGACTTTTGTAAAAATACATGTCTAAAGATCTTCTAACATCTGTGAAAAATTCAGCTTCCGGGGAATTAGTTCCGACATTGGGTCTTTTTTTCCCTTCATTGACTGGGCTATAAATATACTTAATATATATATTAGTCTCCTAGACTTTAATTTAGTTGGAAGGTTGTTTATTCTTAGCTCTTTAATTTACCAGTCATGCATTGTTTATCCAGTTGTGAACAATAATGTTAATTGTTTTGAATAAAAGTTTTAACGATAACAACTTTGAATATTGTCATGTCCGAAACCGATAATAACCCAGGAAATTGTGATAAATTAATTAATGTTGTGAATTAAACAATTAAATTCCCTCGTCATACTCAAAAGTAAATACATAGCTAATCTGGTTTTATTGCATGTCTATTCCGCTTATATGTATACCATAATTAGAAAAACGAATTAACGTGAATGAATAATTTGTTGCTTCTATGGACATTCTTTTTTAGAAAGTTCACATCATCTCCATCAAATTAACACAGATAAACGTGTGACCAACATACCCAACTAGGCTAGTATCTGATGAGTCTCACTAAACTTTTAGCAGTTGGCTGGCTTTCAATAACATGACATGCAATAAAATATCATAATTAATTTAATGGCTTTAAACATCTTTAAAAATATGTATATGTATAACTTTAACAGAACAACCTACAAAAAATCTATAAGGCGATAAGGTTTAAATTCCTGTTTAACACCATCCGCCTGTTTTGATTTATGCAAGAAAAAAACAAGGCCAAAAAGTGCCTTTTGTTTTATTTTGTGGATGTTCAGGCATAACTATATTTTTTTTTTCGATCATTTTATAAATAACTTAATTTGCCACACTATACAATAAAATCACAACCAAAAATGGGTTCGTAAGTAGGAGATTTTGAACTTTAAAGCAGTTTTCATATGCCTTATACATTATTTTTTCTGGGCTTATAAAAAATACTCGATTATTTCAAAGGCCAAGATGTATTCTACTCACAGTATTTAATTAAAGCATCTGAAACATTTCTAGGTGACCAAATTTTCAAACCAAAAACACATGATTTTAAATTACTACGTATGGCATCGCCTTAAGTCATCAGCCCACCTCATCTGTGGCCAACATAACTTCGACATCTTTCCCAAGCACATCGTCCAATGATATTTGAAATTCCAACGGTCATCTTTTAGTAGTGTTGTGTGTCTAGCAAATTTCTGATTGTTATGGGAATGTCAGCTTCCTTTACGATTTTTTCGAAATTTCAACTTTTTAAGGTTGTTTTCAGGTACAAAAGTTGAATTGTTTGTATGGAGAAAATAATATTCTTCTATGGAAAAATATTTTCGTATGGTAAAAAAACAATGGAATTTCGAAATGAGTTATTTATCTTTTTATTTCTTCCATGGTATAGAATCGCTTTCCGAAGTTTGTGCACCTTTCCCCCGGACACTCTATATACATTTACCATATTATTTAATTAATATCATTCCTCAAAATATTAATATGGAAACATCCATTTATCCCATATATTTATATTCTATAAATTTGGCACATGTTTTCACAAACTTGCCATAATATGCCAAAAATCGCTTGAGTTAATATACAGCTTTCAGAAATTAAATAAATCTGTTTCATTCGCATTAGCCCATCTCATGTGTGACCCCTCTGAAGAACCACCCAAATTCTGGTCCTCTATCAACAGAATGTGGTGTCCGTACAGTCTATTGTATATAGGCGAGCCTTAAAAGACTACAATGATTGCAGACTATCCCAGTAATTACGAGGTCCTCGGGAATTCTAGAATTCTTCAGTGATCTTAATGACCATCTATGCCCTAACCATACAATAGAAGAACACTTGTGCCTATTATAATATTACCTGTTTCCTTTCAGTTTAACTCGGGAATCCCGTTTGCCCCCCCCAGCAGCAGCATGTCGAAGAAGCCCGGCGCGGTGCAGCCGACCCTGCACAAGGTCATCATGGTCGGCTCCGGAGGTGTCGGCAAGTCTGCCCTCACGCTGCAGTTCATGTACGATGAGTTTGTCGAGGATTATGAACCCACCAAGGCCGACAGCTATAGGAAGAAGGTAACCACATAAATATAATCTTATTTTTCTTTTCCTGTTAAACGTTGTGTTGGAATATTCATAAATAATATGTATAGTTTTTCACTTTTTCACAACCGCTCTTGAAGTTATTAATAAATGTTTTTCAATAATTGTGGAATTTCTGCAACCATTCTACATTTTCAGCTTCAGTCTTTGATTTTTTTTTTTTTTTGCCATGTTGCGCTATTTTCTCTTTGTTGGGCCAACGTTTCAGACAGCCATACAGTGTCCTTCACCAGGGTAGATGTGTGGAGTATAGAATCTTCTATGTTGACCGGCAGAATCTTATAATACATAATATACATCCCAAAGTTTTCCCATATACATATATTGATAAATGTTTCCAACTTTATAAATCTTGTGCTTTCGCTTTTATTGTAGAATGATCTGGAATCCATTGGCTTATGCCTTTGATTTATATTTATTAAGAAAAGCACCCTATGCAAGATACTTTTACCAGACACTTAAGGGTGAAGATTTATAGTAATTTTCACCATATATATAATGTCAATATCACTACATGTTAAAACACGGATGTGGCGATCACAATCTTTATTAAAATGATTGTCGCAATAAATAATCAAAGTTATATTAAAGTGACGTGTCATTTCAAAACCAAAACATTTCTCCATAGAAATGTGCACAATTTGCGTTGTAGCTCATAATAAATTTATTATAATTGCTGGGACTTATTTTTAAATTGATAGACAAGTGATCACATTGACACTCATGTCGATGGGTCAATTGCAAGGAAGGAGTGTACACTGCACTCGGTCACCGCTTTATAATATTTCTGTATGAGACACATTTTATGTGGCAGTTAGAGCCATATAAAATTAAGTATCTCCTATTGAAGGTGAGGTGATTCTTAAAATAGACACGGTCAAATTTTTATTAATTACAATTTGATTGAGTCATGTGTTCTTGTGATTTGTTCTGATCAAAGTAATTCTTGAGGTCATTGTTTTTAGTGACATTGTTTTAGTTTTTTCCAGTGCGAAAAATCGGTTCTATTCCATAGTTTTTCTTAAGACGATTATTTTTTAGTTTCATGTTTTCAATTAGTTTTTCTTTATTTACATCAATCTTCATTACGACAACTCTAAAGCCATTTTTATGAGGAAAATCCAATTTACCAATTAATATAACAAACCACAACCGGCAGGACCAATATATCAATATTGTAACAACCATATAATTATTATGTGAATTTCCGTGCCTATACTGATTAATAATAATAATAATAATATAATAAAAATAATAAAAGTGTTTATTCCGGTATGTGGGGAGGTTAGTGCAGTCCCACACATTCCATAAGTTCTTCGATTTCGAATATTTTCTGATTCTCGCATCGCTTTGTCTCTTACTATTAGGGTTAGGGATGCTATTTTATATATCAACCGACGCTTAACCGTCGACTTAAGGAACTCAGCTAACCCAGAAAGAGAAAATACAAATGATAAAAAACATTAAAATAAATATCTCAAAACCTGACAAAATCACAAACCAACACAATTCAAACCAAACAAAACACATTTTGCCTCCTAAACCTAAAATGCATTCTTATTTTCAAATTCTAACACTCTGTTAGGATTAGGTAGGTACCCATTTTGAGGGTACCTACCTAAACTTTAAATGCTAAGAAAGAACTGGTCAATACTTTCAATTACATTTCATGAATGTTTCTCCAGGTGGTGTTAGATGGAGAGGAAGTGCAGATAGACATCCTGGACACGGCTGGCCAAGAGGACTATGCGGCAATCAGGGATAATTACTTCCGCAGCGGAGAAGGCTTCCTCTGCGTCTTCTCTATCACAGAAGATGACAGTTTCCAGGCCACACAGGAATTCAGGTTATTAACTTGTATACTTACTGACTTTTATTGGGGTTATGTTTTGATTAAGCATGTTGCTGAGAGCTTTATTGTTATCTTTTTTTTATAGTTATGTACATTAATAGTTAATTAGTTAGGACGGGTTGTTTCGGAGAATTTGAACAATTCATCAAATTTCAACGTTCATTTTCAGGTTCTGTGAAAGTCCTATTCAAGTTCTGTTTTTATATCATTATAGGCTAGTTGCTTGACAGAACTGAAATAAAAACAGAACTTGAAAAAATCTTTCACAGAACTTGAAAATGAACGTTGAAATTTGATGAATTGTTCAAATTCTCCGAAACAACCCGTCCTTAAACATCTTAAATATCTGAAAGTTCTTCACAGATTGCTTTTAAATTTTGTCACAACGTTGCATTTGAATATGCGTGTGTTTTTATATACCGTCAACTAAGGCATCTTTACCTAATTTTTCAATAAAAAAGTCAATAAATCGAAAAAAAATCATCTTTTGGAAATGCTATCGCTTTAGATAGGTTAGAGTAAGATATGACTTTAATTTTATCTACTCATTGGACTTTAAAACTGTGAAACTAACCGACTAATAATAAAAGTAGGAGGTAGGTAAAGAAGTCACAAACTTGGCAACTTTACCTACTCAAAATTTCTCAATGAAACTGAAAGTTTATGTATAAAATCGGTAAAATTGGTGTTCCTTCCAACGCTTGGATCTCGATTCTATGCTTTTTGCAAAAATAAAGAGCATTTTACTGGCAACACTGGTTAGTAGGTAAAGATGCCCGACATTCTGACTACATTTCCATACAAATGCAATACTTTCGTTAGGGCTGCCACCAAAATTGAAACTATGTAGGTAGCTATATCAAAAACATTAATATAAAAGATCCATCTTATTTTGTTTATCCAAACGTTTTATTATAAAATCTTACACAATTTTTATAGCATTGGCAATAAGAATAATTAAGTATTGGTAACTTTATAATGAAAAAAAAGTATTATTATAAAAACAAATGTATCATTATTCAACTTTGTGCGAAAATTTGACGTCGAAGTAAAGGATACCACGTCGAGTTTTGTCAGGTTCCGGTAAAAATTTTACAATGTCCACAGCAAATATAATGCTGACATCGTCGATCGTAGGCCAGTAAAATCCACCTTTTCTGCATCTTAAAAACTTTGCTGAAATGTCAAGGCCGCTTATGTCTATAATTTGACCACAGTAATATTTTTTTATGTTTTTGGTGCCCGCAAAGCCAACTAAAATGTATTGCCCAATTTGTATTTTATCTCCTTCCTTTTCAAGCATATCTGCCTGTAGCTCCACTTTTTTTTCCATAATTTCTTCCCTAACCCATTTTCTGCTCATTCACAATCTGCGGCTCAACACCCCTTTCCATTTTAGTATCATTTGGTTCTTCTTCTTCTTCTCCTCTTTTTATTAAAATGTTCGACAGGATTCTTATTTCAGGTTTCTTTCTTAGAGCTAAGTCCGATGATCCTGCTCGATCATTGCTTTTTTTAGGGATTCTTTGTGTCACTGCCTCTTCATTGATATTTTGAATATTTCTCTTTCTAGTTGCGTTTTTATTTAGATTATCAATTAATAGGTCATTGCTCGTAACTGATTTTCCAGGTAAAACATTCATTTTCTTTTTTGTGTTTCTCTTGATAGGATTTGGTTTTCTGTTTTCTTTGAGGTAGTCAAGCAAGGCTTGATCCACATTATAGCTGATATTTTCACTGCTTTCAGGCATTTTTTTATAAACTTGCTGTGGATTGTATGGATGTATGCCCGTTGCGCGGAACCCACTAATGATGTTGTTTTTCTGGTTTATTTTTGTATCTTCAATTAATTGTTTCAACAACAACGGAAAATGATTTTTGTTCAAACAGGCCTGCTTGGGATTTTCGATTTTATATTTCATTAAAATTTTTCTCCACGATTTCTTAAGTGGCCCGAAAAAGGCCACATCAAGAGGCTGTGTAAGGTGGGTAGAGCACGGAGGAAGAAAGGCAAACCTTATGTTGTGCAGCTCACATAGTTCTACAACTTCGATATTGATATGACTTGAAAGGTTGTCACCAATTACCAGTTTTGGCCCTTGAAGCCGCCGGGCCCACGGAATTACTATTGTTGTGAACCAATCCAGAAATGTGGTTGAATCAAACCAACCGCTTTTTGTTCGGTTGTATCGAGCTCCTTCGGGGCCTCCCTCACACCAGTGACTCCACATGCACTCCGATTTGTAGACAACATACGGCGGTAAAAGGAGCCCGTTGGCTACTCCAGCAAACATAATTGATATGCAACCCTTTGAAGAGTTTACTATTCTCTCTGGATACTTCACCCCACGGCGAAATATACATTTGGCAGCGCCTGGGTCATCACTGACATTTGTTTCGTCATAATTTAATACATGACTTGTTGCCAACCCTTCAACGGATGCTTTTAAATTTTCAAAGTAAATTTTGAACTCTTCGATTGTTTTTTCCGCTCGCGCTTTTTTTATATTTTGTGTAGACCTCACAGTTAATTCATGTTCGTGTCTTTTTATAAAACTTTTTACCCACCAGTTGCCTGGAGGCTTATTATCAAATATATACTCTCTGTTATTTTTTGTTAGGTATTCATAAACAACCATACGAAATTCCAAATGCGCCAAAGGCATACCGAATTCTGATGCGGCTATTAACACTTTAACAAATTTAGATTCTTCTTCCTCCGTGAATCTGAACCTAGGTCCAGGTTTATCGGTGTGTAAATTTTTTATCCTTTTTTCAATTGTCCTACGGGGGATACCAAATTGCCTCTCTGCATCATAAGAATTAATTGTTTTTTTTTTAACCAAATCAATGGCAATAGACATCATCTCTTCGGAGTAATTTTTATAAGGTCTAGCCCCTAGTTGCCTTCTACTCCGTATAGGTGGCATCCCGAATTAACCTAAAACAATAAAAATAAATGTACATAACAAAAATTGCTACAAAGTTAATCGCCCTAAAAATACAGTAAATCTGTCAATGGGATAATTTTTTTTAAAACTACATAAATAAAAAAATATTTTGAATTCTTCATAATAACGGCTTTATATAATTGATACCCAAGTATTTAAGCAATGAAAATAAAATCAGATTGTTAAATAAAGAAAAAAAGTGCAAAAAAATATTATAAATATTTCTCATGATTGGACAACCCTATTCATAGGTCAAGTTGCCACTCAACATAAAATGGTAACTTTACCTATCGTCAACTAACATTACCCAGACGAATTTCTTCATAACCATTTAAAAGAAACGCTTGAAAATCACTTTTACGTCTTCAGAAGAGGATGTTACATAAAATATATCAATTCTACTCACCTCTGCTCAGCAGTTACGACAAAAATGATGAAATTTTGCACAGGAACCTCCAGCACCAAATGACGCCACGCACTTCGAATCTTCAATGTCTTGACAACTAAGGCAGTGCTGCCAGTGGAAAGTTTTTTTAGAGTTGCCAGGTCCATCAAAAAACTATCTACCAGTCATTAAAGTACCTACCGTTTTCTGCTTTCAAGGAATTTAAGTTTTTCAAGCACTAGGTAGACGTAGGTAAAGTTAACTGAAGTAGGTAAAGATGCCATAGTTGACGGTACCTGTATTATATAGATGTCACATGTGACAGGTAAAAAAATGCATTTCTTTTAAAAACAGCACCATCTGTTGGACGTAAAAGCAAAACGCGCTATTGTTTCTCTATCTGCATAGACAGACTGAGCCACAGCAACGCGTGGCGGGGTACAGCTAGTTATTAATAAATGTATATTGTATGTACACACTTGTTTTAACCACAATATTTATCTAAACTGTGGTCAGGTTTCGGAAGAATCCTTCCTTTACCATTAAAGTAAAACATTAGCAAAATATTTGTGTAGTTCAATTCGATACATAATGGCAAACCACAATTAAAAATATCAATTTCGGTTGTGACTCTATCTGTCTGTAACTCCGTTTCAATGATCTCTAGATCTTCAGACAAGCAATAAAGTACCTACTAATATAATATTTTTAACAGAAAATTGTTTTAATTGCATTTTTAAAAATTAGAACTGATTTGTTGAGAATTCAGACTATCGGTGATTTTTCACGAGTCTGTAAGTTTAATAATTATAATAGTAAAAATCACCTCAAGGAAGCTTTAAACAACTAAATTTATCTAGCCTACATTTTTTTTTTGTACAAGGCAATAACCCTAAAAAGAGTGCTTTGTTAGCCTACAATTTATCACTGATAATAAAGTATTATTATTACCAGAAAGTATTTGAAATAAATCCATGTTAAAAAACACACTGAAAATAACTGAATACTTTGGCAAATACATCAAAAAATAACAAACTAAATGACACGTCCCCCATACACACAAGCCTAGCTTTATTATGGTGGTACATCTTATGTATAAAATTAGGTGAAATAATTATTATAACTGTAACTTATGTAGCATTATTTTTTTTAAATAAACATTTAAAAAAAATAAATAAGTGAAGATCTATAATAAGTGCCATTCAACCATGCCATGTAACTGCTGTTCAGAAACATGTAACAATAATAACTTGATAATAAAATATGAAACATCAAATTCTCATTCAGTATCTTACGTTTTACATCGCTTCGATAATGCATAAAAATATGTGACTCCTTGAGCCAATTAGTCTTCAAATACCACCTTTGGCAAAAATAATGTTTCCTCTTTGAACTGTTATGGTTCTGCCGCTGAGGGCTCTGTTGTAACCTCTCTTTCTGTTATATCCATCATTTACAAGAAAGTGGGAGAGGTTACAACCAAACTAGCAGCAGTACGCCTTTATCGCATTACTTGCATGTATATTTCGATTCTTGTCTCATAGGGAGCAGATACTACGAGTCAAAAACGACGAGAACATACCCTTTCTCCTCGTGGGCAACAAATCAGACCTGAACGAGAAGAGAAAGGTCCCGCTAGCAGAGTGCCAGGGACGCGCCCAGCAATGGGGAGTCCCCTACGTGGAGACCTCTGCCAAGACCAGAGACAACGTAGACAAGGTGAGAAAACCACAGATAAAACCTAACACAGATAGATAAGTCTCCGCTTGATGCAATCCGTGTGCTAATACAACCTACTATGCTTTGATTCACTCAATTAAAAGTACCCACATAAACACACATTTGAGATTCACAGTTTTTTTTATAAACAGTACATATTTTATATTAAAAATGCACTTTGACTACACGAAATTTTAATTAAAAATTTAACCATTTAACCATCCATTCAATTTCATTGTTTTTGAGTGATGTCCGCTTTTCGAAATTTTTTTGCTTTTTATTTTAATCAATCATAATTCAGTTTTGCTTTTGAACGTTTTGACAGAGATTCATAATTTATTTATTTAACTCTTTTTATTTATATTTGTTTTAACTGTTTTTTTAATGTTGGGTCATCAATCCTATTCTTCTATGTACATTTTCGGTTCACACAACATAATATAATGGCCTAAGCATTATTTGTTTTGAATTCAATCTACCACTATTCAAATTGGGTTCCATTGCAACATGTTATCCTACAATTTAATCTTATTGTTTGATAGACTCCATTATCACAGTTCAATCGTTTGAAAAAAATTTAAATCACACTGCATTAGGTACTGATTTAGTGAAAGAGATTGCTGTGTTCTGATAATTTTTTTAATGTTTAATAAATGAGAAGTTTCGCATTATATTTTTTGACTTGGTGTTCACTTCAATCAATACTTATGCATCACTGATGTGAATTTCTTTTTTGCTGTTATACATTCAACAGATTCTTCCACATATAAACTCACACAAAGTATAACCATGAGTTGCTTTCAAACTGTTCCATTGATTTCATCATTATCTGTATATTTTACATACATGTAGCAAATTCACGTCCCATTCAATTATTTATTGATTTATCACAAATAAATTCATATCTACCTGCTTTTTTATTAGACACGGTGTCCGGAAACTGTAGTATAAGCGGAAAACTAGTGAATCAACATCACATTCATAGAGAACCCAAAAAACTTATTTTTTTCAATCTGTGCATTTCATTTGTTTTGTTTTTTTACTTTTTCATTTTTTTCTGGAACGAAAGGGTTAAAACTTTTGAAGCCGGTTCTAAAGCGGCCGCTACACTACTCGCTTCGACGCTTCGACGAAGTCCTCGACGAAGTTAGCCGAAGTTCGAAGTGCGTGCCCACACACTCGTGCAACTTCGCGAGTAACTCAGTCCAACTCAGTCGTGATTGGTTTATTTATGTGTTCGAACTTCGGGACGCTTCGAGTCCTTTGACTCGGGCGCATTTACCGACAACAATCGGAAGTCGGGCGAAGCGAAGCGAAGTTGCCCGAAGCGAAGTGAAGTTCGTGCCCACACTATTGTATTCGGTCAACTTCGATCAACTTCGCGAGTAGTGTAGCTGGGCTATAAGCTTCACTATGTTGAAAAGACATTGAACCGCTGGTATTAACCCCCTAGCGACCAATGTTTTTCAAATTTTACGTGAAAAATTCCAAATTCGGACTTGGATGTACTCGAAAATGAATGCTTAAATCACAAAAATATACCACAAAATCGACTGCAAATGTGATTCAGATTCACCAGTTTCCTACTTTTACCACGAGTTTCTGGACACTGTGTATATACACGGCTTTATAATTTAAAAACGAAATCTAAAAATGAACATTTCTATTCACATTTTTACAAATCACCTAGCAAACAAATTCAGAGTTCGATAGAGACGTATTTGTGGCGACCCTAGCATACACCATTACACAACATACAAAGTACCCAGCAACGAGATTGATTGCATCGAGCAAGGATTTATTTACAGTCATAATTTTATCAACTCTAACAGAGTACACTTAAATCCCGATTTTCACTAACTAACATCATATAATTATCATGACTAACAATTGCCCGGCACACCAATACATGCAGAATAATCACTTCTCCGCACCTATCCACCACCCTCTGCCACCGACTCAAAATGACTACATTTTCTGTTTAAAACAACAATTTTTAGTACCTTCCATGATTATGTACTGTATTTTTGGCCTCGACATTGTAATACTTTTTTTTGGATTGTACTTATAATTTGGTATGCTAACTTTTACTTGACATCAACTTATTTTTGTTTATTTTTTTTTATGTAGGACCATTCGGTAAATATTATAATACATTAATTAATAGTAACTGATTTGAGAAGTAATTAATTACCTGTGTAAATTGAGTTTATTGAAATCTTTAAGAAGGTTGTGGGTTTATTTTTTATTCAGTATTTCTCATAATTCTTATTGTCTTTTGTATTAGTTAGAGACAAGTTCAAATTAGATAATCTATTATTTATTAAACCATCTAATAAATTAATACAGTCTATACAGCTATATTTTTTATTCTATAACCATTAACAAAGCTAGACTTCTCTCTGTAATCAATTGTTGATGTATGTAAAATAGCCTGTATCAGAGTATTTCTGCAAAATTTGTCAATGAGCTAACTGTGCAATTATTAATGTGACTAACCAATATAAGTATTCAGTTTTTTAGCCTTTGTAAACTTGCATTCTTGGGAGAGTTGTGACAATGTAGACTTAAGGTTAAAGCACTGGTATAACCTACTTTTCATGACAATTACATTGCCTAATTTATTGTTCAAATAAACTAAAGCTTTATAGCACGGCACAAAAACTAGAAATAAATAATTTGTTCTGGCTCCATGTTTCTATCTTTTAATGTGCGTTACCGTGACTGCTTATTTCGAGAGTTTCAATAATGTATAATCTGTCAAAATATGTGGTAATGTACGCAGATTGCGTATTGCAAAATAGAGACATGACATTATTGAAGATGGTTGGTTGCAACACCTTAAAATCTTATTACATAGATTTATTTTCAAAAGTATGTATGTAATTCTTACATGTAAATGCTTGATAAGTTAAATAGTAGATCTTATTTGAAATAATACAGGGTGTCCGGGGTCAAAGTGCAGTAACTTCGGGAGGTGATTCTACATGATGGTAGGAGCAAAAAACATAAATAACTTTCCAAAATTCCAACTTTTTTTTCCATGTGAAAAGACATACCTACTAAAAATCCTTAGTGGAGGTACACACTTACCCGATAAATTCGCTGTGTGCTTGTCGAGCGCGAGACTGGTGACGTTGTTTATTATTTGCCAGTGAAGTTTCCATCGTTGAGAGGTATGTTGTCATAAATGTGGATTAAAAATACTTATATTTTTCACAGCATGAAACGATCATTTAAGTAATCAGCTTTCAGAGGAATTAACGAATGAATCTCTTGTTACGTAATGGGCGGCCTTCAGGCCCTCTAACCCATTATCGAGTTATGTAACCCACATGTATAGTGAGTACATGTGAGGTATTTGTTTATAATATTTATTTAAAGTAAACAAATCACAGCTGTTACCAGCTGTAAAGCGCGGGAAAGGGGGGTAGCGAGTGTTAGTTCTAGGGTCAGCCGGTCGATTTCAAGTGATCCAAAAGCAATAATAATGCAGTACGCACACGCCGGCGCAATTTTTTTTTGTTTGTAGCTGAAAAGTACAGCTAAAAGTTGAAATTTCAAAAAAAGTTATTTATCTTTTTTACTTCTACCATCATGTAAAATCACCTCCCGAAGTTACTGCACTTTCACCCCGGACACCCTGTATATTCTTATTATTATTATTTTGAATTTTTTATTTTTTATTTCAGTTAATAATTTTATTTATTTACTGTTTTGCAATTGGACAGAAAAATCAATTTTAGTTTGAAAAATTGAAAAACTTTACGTGTTGAGTATATTTACAATTTACACAATATATTTCAATAGAACCTACATTTAGTAACTAATTTAATTGATTTGTTTCGCTGGCTGTGTAAGTAAACTTTCTCTCCAATTATGAAACAGCCTTTAGTGTCCAAAACATTACCTAGCTTTTTTTATTTTTCGCACAAAGTGAATTAAATATTAGAGTTCAGAACCAAATGTAATGTTCAAATAATCCTAACAACTTGGCCTCTTCTCTTCTGTGTTTATTTGTGCCTCTGGTGAATGCTGACATTTAAATATCTGTCACGGTGATGGGATTATGTACTTACTTTAAAATGTAAAAGAATGCAAACTCTTCTATTTTATTCATTTTACGTTTTTTTTAAATCTTAATTATTTGCTTATTATTTAACAAAGTAAGAATAATATTTATTTATATTCTATACCAACTTAGTTGTTGTATCTTTTGACTTTGGCAACCTGGTGCCAGACCTTTGTAAGTTTTAGGCTCTCCAGGTATATTGTGTATCAAATAATGTACAAATTACAAAGCAGAAATCAATTTATCTTACCGTATCCAAAAACACATCCGATCAACGAGGTGGATTTCATGGAAAAGGGATTTTATAATTCGTTGATATAAATTTGTAGAATTTTGACCATCGGCATACTGGCCGTCAAGATTAGAAGATTGCACTTCTTTCACATCGGCATATTGCCCGTCTCATTCGGGCGACTTATACTTTTCCCACATGCTTGGGTAGTTCACAATAATATTACAATCTATATAAAAGCACAAAAAGTGTTTCATTTGGGGTGATATGGGGTGCGATACTTCAAGTAAGAATCTTTCTCAAGTATGCACAGACTTCACAAATAAAAATCAGTATGCCGTTGGGTTAATCTACGCCGTTAAAATATCAGCCAAGAAGGTATGCTGAAATTAAAAAGAACTGTTATATATGGCCACCAATGATTATATTTTTTGTGTTAAGATTTACAATGATACGAGTCAAAAATTTTAAACATTTTTTATTTGACAATTTTAAATAATGTTAGAAAGTTCATAAAATTGTGATATAATTTCAATACCTTGGCGTATCTATTGCCCATGCATTGCATTTCATAAAATCTGTTTATTTTGAAAAGTAATGATTGAATATACAGTTTATATTCATAAAGGTTTGCCAAAAAAGTTGACATACATTTCCAAGTTCTCTAATTTATCTTATTCGAACAAAGTATTGATGTCCTATTGGTGTGAATTGATTCTTGCTTTAAAATACTTAGGTTGAAGTTTGTGTAATGACTCTACAACATTCAATCTTCCACTACCTTGAAACCAATCAGCGATAGAACAATTATTTCTACAATTCAGTGTAAGACGACTGTGTGTAGTTTATGACATAACGCTTGTACCTACATAAAAATGTCTCTTGTCGACTGCTTTGAACGAAAACAGGAAATCTGTTTGGAGTTGTAAACTTGCTTGCCTACTGGATTGCATTATCATTAGTTTCTTGAGTGGCTTTAAAGTTTGTCAGTTGAGCAAGTAGTGTTGGTTTCAAGATGGTAGGAAGATGATGTACTCTCTAGTGAGTTGTAAATGTAGTTGTGTGTGTTGTTGTGATATATAACTTTGCGTGAACGTGGTGTCCCATCCCGCAGGTGTTCTTTGACCTGATGCGCGAGATCAGGTCACGCAAGTCCGAAGACAACAAGACCAGCAACGGCCGGACCAAAGACAAAGGGAAAAGGAAGAAAATGAAATGCGTGCTGCTTTAGGGATGCCCGACTGTCGCAATATCCCTCAGAGCCGGCGCCCGCCCCCGTCTCTCTGTCACACGGCCGTCTCGTGCCGTAGCCATCCGTATTCTTAGTACTCGAGGTCCAAACAAACAACTGTGTGCAAAAAAACATTGTGCGTGTCTCCTTCAACATTTAGCCTCTGTTATCAAATTGGTTTCACGCATTTTAGCTTTTATTAAACTTTATTCAAAGATTGTGCAAACTCCGGTGAACCCATCTTGATGTTTGTGCAGTATAATTAGTTAATATATTCATTATTTGATGTTTTGTATCTCTCTGCTTAAAGAGTTGTCTTTTGTCAACACAATATTTGTGGTGTACTGGATCCAGAGTCTTCCGGGATTCTAAAATGATCCTGGTACAAATGCTTTTGTGTACATTCCGTGTTTGAACTGTAAGTAGATTCGAAGTCTTAGAAGAGCGGGATCGTTTTAGAAACCTTGTGAGTTCTCGGGGAGTTTGAGTGATCTGTGAGTCTGTGTTTGGAATATGATTGGACGCTCCGTATCAGTTCAGGAGAATGTTTCTGTATATGTTGGTGTTACTGTATTTGCGTACAATATCTATAAGTGGTGCTTTGTTGCTATATTTGCTGCACTTTAAAAATAACTGCATCCCCCAAATTTACGCTGTGGTTATTTTATATTATTTATCATTGTTAAGAAAATCAAATTATTTTAATTCACCAATATTGTTGAAAATTTTCCAAATAAGTTATTCATTTTACCATTCTGTATCGTTGTTTTATAATTTTATTTGTCCGTATCTTGGATTACATCAACACTGCCACTATCTGATCTATCACTCTCATATCACCAACTCAACCTGATCACCACCACACTCACAGTGAAACACTATGTATTATTACTATTGCAATATTTGTAGAATTCTTTTGGCTTGATTTTCAAAACAATGATTCCCTCCAGCGCTATGTAAATAGCACATTGCAATTTGTACCAAGCTGTGGTCAGTTTATAAAGTAATTATACACTTTAATTAATGGCACCTAATATTAAGTAGTGTTTGCGACTTACGAAATGGCTAACATTAAACATGATAAACAAATAACACACTAAAAGGGTAAATGTACATAGTTTTCTGATGGAAAAAGCATGATTTTAACTTACTAAAATGATGGCCATCAACAATTTATACCTGTAAATTATGTGGTTTCGTGTGGCCAAATCTATTTTTCCGATTATTGCTTATTTTCATTGAATATATTCACTTAGTTTGATGTGTGTTATATCAAGTTTCAATGTTCCGTTGCAAGATGCAATCCACAATTTCCATAATTCAATTGAGATGTTATATACTTCTCAAACAATGGGTGTATCAGACAATGGGTGCCAAGAGACGCATCATTTTACCTTAATACTTACTGTTTCTATATTCTATCCTGAAAAAAACTCATTTAGTTTAAGACTTATTTATTTTCTAGAATATGAATCGGGAATCTCATAATTATTGGTGTAGTCTGTCCATTTATAAATATAAAAAAAACAATATTTAGAAATCGTTCAGATTAGTATGATAAATTATTTAATGAAAAAACAATATTCACTTATTTTTATTAAAAGTATTATTTCAATAAGAATAACACGTTACGAAGCAAAGATATTTGATTATTTGTTACTTGTCATTTCGAGGTGTAGTTCTTTTATCTTATGTTTAGTATTTTTAACTGCATTTATTTGTATCGGCTTTTGAAGGATTTTGGCATTTATATTATTGGTCTATTGAAGACTCCGAACACCTACTACTTGTACAGACATAATTACTTACATTTTGCCTGTTTGGATGTCAAATATCCTATATATTATCCTTTAGTTTAATACCCGATTTGTGGTATATTTAGTCATTGACATGGTGTTGTTTATTATTTAACTGACTGTAGCATATTCAATGTCCCTGTGCATTAAAGCCACCCTGATACTATGTTGATAAAACTGATTTCCGTTTGAATAGGTGGTAAATGTTGTGCAAACCGGGTTGTGTCAAAGAATGATTATCTCAGCCAGAATGATTCGCATGTTAGAAATGTTGACCTACAATATAATGTATTTTTTGACACATCTTCTCTGGGGGCTCCCTTAATTTTATAATAATCGATTATTAATTAGTAATAAAGTTAATGAGAGTCTGAAGTCAACCGTTGTCAGTAATATTTAGTTCACAGAAATGACAACAGATGTAGAGTTAATAATTGAATTCTGTCTAAAACTAAGGGGACCCCTTTTCTGTGTATTTTTTGTTACATTTTATTATTTTCTCTTTGCAAAATCAGATCTTTCACATGCTCATCAAAGAAGTCTCAAGTCGCAAGTCTGCTATGAGCAATGGGAAATCGCCACCCGGACAGAAAAAGAAACACATTGCCAAGTGTTGTGCCTTGATGTGAACCAAATACTATTGACTAGACGCAACTGTCCACACCAAAATACTTGTTGCCTTCTATGACTTGTGTGAAATCGTCGGACTATGTGAAAGTGTACCCTCTGTCAGGAGCACCTCTCCCCACTCAACTGTTCCTATACAAACCTTGCCAGTTAAGTACGTTTAGCAGTGATAGCCGAGGAACAAGTCTTTAATCATTATTGTTAGAAATACTCCGCTGCAGCTGAATTCTGCCTAATTCAAGCACGAATACTAATCATTTCCAAAGAGGACTTTAAAGCAGACAGGTATTTTTTTTCATAACTTAAAGTGTGATCATCAAATGTCAATTATGAAAGAAAATAAACAGAATAATTTACAAAAATGAACCCCTATGTCTGAGATTGACCGCAACAGTTTGTTTGTGCGCATGCTGTTTTATGATGCGAACAAATTTGGCCAAATGAAACCTTCTCTTTGAGTGTCAAGTGTGAAAGTGAATTGGAAATGTTAACCATGTTAAATACCCATTTAGATAAGCACGTCTAGCTAAACCTGTATGTGCTTTGATTGTTTGATTTCCGACTGCTTGCCTTTGTCTTGGATAACTTGAGGTGCTGTGTCTTGTTAACACCTGTTTGTTATTAGCCCGTTTAGCTGCTGGCTAATGCTAACCATGCGGGAACTATTGCGTGGCATCCAACATGAATGTCCCCCAGTATGAAGCCCGGCCAACTTGTCTATGTATCCCTAATAATAATTATGTCTTGTGTTTGTGGTTTTCTTTGTGTAGTAAGATGCATTGTATTATTTATTTTCCAAGCTTAACCATTTATTATTGCACGAATACCACTTTTCTACAATACCGATTTTATCACATTCTCTATCAGCCGAATTCAATCAACACGCGATGGTATTTTGAGTAAAATGTAGTTTATGTACATTGTTTACGACATATTAATCTAGGTATATTCTTAAAGCATAGCATTATATCACTTTGTCTTGATTCAAATTAATTATTTAAAAGGAAAATAACGTTAGAATTGGGAAATGAAAGGGATTCGGTCAAGTTAAATATTTTATCTGGGCAAGTAGAGTGTGATAATAGGTAAACAATTTTTTTACATGCACGAACCAAGTTTTGGGAAATTTTTGTATGTTTGTTTTTCATTTAGTTTTCTCATATTCCTACTTTCATTTTTAAATGTAATTTCTTACATTATATTCAAAATTATTGCCTAAATATTTGCTTTGTGTACTTGAAAATATCTGTAAACATCTCTGTACTGTATAATGTCCAAATAAGTAATAATATAAATGCTTCAATTATATTGTACGTACATGTAAAAAAAAGATCTTTATCAAATATTTTTTTTTTTCCGTTCAATTTTTAAAAAGCGATTTGATTTGTATTGATAAAAATGTATTTTGAATGCTTTTTCTCACTTTTTATTTATTTATTAAGTCAATAAAATTGTATTCACTCTTCAATAATTAGCTATATTTTTGATCGACCATTATTTTTTTACATTTAATAAATAGATGATAACTATAGCAATAAGTATACTCAAAACACTTCAAATAATATTATGATGTAACGGCGCTGAACCGGTTTCTAGATGGTGTTGGAAAGAGAAAACACTACGCTTTATATTCAAATCTAAAAGTGGAAAAGAAAGAATATCAAATTTTTGGAATGCTTTTATTTGGTTGAAGGCAGTTCTGTACAAAATGTGTTCAATTTTTTATAAATATTTTTTGCAAATCCATTCCCACACAAGTCAAATGCATCACTTTTCAGGACAGGCAAATTAAAAAAAAAAAAAAAATAATCGCTACAGTTTTTTATCAGCTATATAACTGTCTGTTGAATAAATGACTTAAGGCGGTGATTTCTAGTAGGTATTTTGTGCGTATTGGAGATTTGGTGATATTTCATTGTAGGAACATTATTTTTACAAATGCAGAATTATTAGCGCCGTCAACTGGTATTTGACTTGAGCGGTAATGAATTAGCAAATTCTGCATTGGATGGCAGGAATAATGTCAATGTACAAGCCGTTACATACAAATTTATTTCACAATGCACTGATAATTATAAATACAAATAAAATATATGATATATTGTTTTATTATTCAATTCATTTGAGCAAATAATAATATGTATTGATTTCCAAAATAAGCCACAATAAAAAGACTTAAAATTGAGCAAAATTGTATCTAAAATTCATTTCAGTAGAAACTTAATATGTATTCTTAATGCTAAAATGTAACCTTTTTAATGCAAATTCAATTTTATTTAAATTTTCTATCTAATCAGGCTTTACATAGCTTTCATTGTATTTTTATAATAAAAATAAATTGATATTATTTACCTAGGACCATGCATTTGATTAGAATATTTATGGCAATACAATATTTGACCATCTTCCACCATTTTGCTTATCGACAGTTTAATATAAACTAACTTGTAATAAAACTACATAATTATATTCATGCATCTACTGATGGATAAAATACAGCGAAGTCTGTGCAACCTTATTAACAGCGAGGTATCCACAAATGGCACAATGTGATTCAACTAGTTTCATCGCATTAAAGCTAAAATTGAATAATAAAAATAATATATTTATTCTTGATACAATGAACAATAAATTGTTATTGACTAAATTGTATTTCATGTTGTCATTACCAGAATGTCATAATAATTTGATTAAAATTTTCTTAAAAAAACTTATGGTTTACATTGTAGGACGAAGAATAACACTAGAAATGCCTTCCATGTAGATTTGAATGGAAACCAATTTCGCCACTGACTTAGTACCGTTTGGTTCTAGCCCATTTAGCAAGCCCTCTGTCTCTCTTACACTTGCCTGACATTGTATATCACCATTCTATATTGCATTTCTTGTGTTATTTTTTATTCTACGGATTACACTCACCAAAAATCACGCATTCACATTATTTTAAGATTAGAATTTTTGTATATTATTTTGTTACATTTATAAGCATAAAATATGGATATTTACAAATAGTCATAAATAAACATTTTATGTATAAAATATGTGTTTTATTTAATTTTAAACATTATTGATTGCTCATTTATTCAATTTGCTAGCTTGAAAGCAAAGACGACTAGTGACTTATTGCAATAAAACATAGTTAAATTACAACCCTTCAAATTGGCATACTAGCTCTTCAATCTTCCCATTAACAGGAAACTTAGCATTATGTTATTATTCCTAAATGTTAAAGCCTAAACTAATACATATATAATGAGATAACGACTGCCAGAACATAGTCTTAACTAAATACACAAATTTGAAATTTTTCATATTATGTTGCAAATGAAAGTTCCCTTCTGTAAATTTAAATCGGTCTTAGATCACATAAATTTCTATACAATATCTAGTACTTACTTATTACTAATAGTTTAGTTTGTTTTCATTGCAATTCTGGCCTTCTTAAATGCAGCAATTGATTTAGCTATATCATCAACAATTATTTGTACATACACATAATAACAATTATCTATAAGGGCACTGACTCATCGGTGAATGCCCAAGGTTTGTAACATATTATATATACTCCTTCAACTGACTTACTTCTGCAGCTTTCTGGAAGAGATTGTTATGCATTATTCGAAGAAAAAAATATCAAACCTCTGACATTTATAAATTTACTTGAATTTTTGACCTTTCTGATCACAAAATTGGATTCAGTACAAAGCTATATTGGAATTATAACTAGAGAACACATTTCCCCAACAAGATTTAAGGATAGGCGGCCCTTCTTCTACAGGAACAACTGAGTGTCTGATACTGATGTTGTGGTTTTACATCGCAAACAACTTGTCACGCACAGTCTGTACACGCAGCTACTGAAATCGCGAGACTCGTGTCGCCACCACCTCTCGAAACGGCATTACTAGCTTTCATAACCTCGTTCACAACTGCTGCAGCTGTCATTTGTCGACTGTTTTGTTCCTAGCTTTGATCTAAAGCACAAGCATTGTTACAAAATATCTGACACAAGTGAAAATGAGACTATTATTTTTGCTAGACTATCATATATATCAATAATTACTTTGCTATATTTAAAGTCTCGAGAATGTAAGTGGTAACTACTTCGACTGGATGGTCTAGGGGGAACGGCGTCACCGACGAGTTTAAAAAATGTCAGCAACGTGTGCCTGTGTACGAACCTCTGCGCATGTATAGCGGTAGTTGCTAAGATAGTTGAATCGTCGAGTATCGGACACTTGCGTATTCCTGTGGAACAAAGGCCTTATTTGTCAATTTAAAATTGCAAAGTAATTTACATAACACAAACACTAACTTTGTGCCCATAACTTAATTTATATAAACAATGTGGCACAATTAATTGTTCATTTCGCTGTTTGGTTTATATAATTTTTATAAATAGAAATTATAATTAGAACTCTGTTATCAGAGTTCTTAAAGCACTGAACAGATAAGCCGTCAGTTTGCCCGAAGTTAACACAACTATACCTCACTTCTGGTCTGTCTATGGCCTGGGGGCCGAAAGGTCCTTATATATCAAACTTTCAAAGAATTAATTATTCAATTGCAAAAGTGTTCCATCAAATAATTTCCAAAATAGAGCACATGTATGTAATTAATTAATTTAGCTATTCGATTCCTACAAATTACATTGTATGTACATATTATAGTATTTAGTTTCCGCGAATTTCGCGCCACAAAGTTTCACATTGGTAACGTTTTAGATATTTCTCTCTCCTGTTTGTTTTTTTGTGAAGTAGCACTGGGTGGTGCAAGGATCAGCTGTACTCGCACATGTGTCCACAGCCCGTGGGGCACTGCTTGTGCTTGGTCATCCAGTCCTGCATGTGGAGCAGATGGCCACCGTGAGAACATCCCTGGCACCAAGCGTAGAGGCCCTTGACCACCTGGAGAAAATAATTTGGGTTACTTTCTTACATTTATCATTGTCATAATAATTCTTGTCAGACTTACACGTTACGTATGAGTCAGGGTTGAGTTTAGTGTTGGTAAGGCAAACCTTATAATATTTCTATTTCATTATCACTATCAAACTCGGCACGGGAAGTGACTCACCTGATGACAGAGACAGCAGTGGGCGGGCTGTGCGGAGTTGCACTTATCGCACAGCCACCCGGCTCGGGCCAGCTGCTTCCCGCACTTGCCGCAGCTGGTGTGCACCACGGTGGACTGCTGGTTTAGCTGCGCAATGCTGCTGATCCATGCGCCTTGGATAACCTAAAAACATTATAATAGATGTCATTAGCGTTACCTCCAATACTTAAAATACTTACAATTGCAAAACATTATAACAGATGACTTACTTGTGTGCAAATATCCCAGAGTTTATGTCTGGCTAACAGTTCCAGATATCCAACCAGCCAGTGTTCCTGCGTTGCCTCATCCAAGTAACCGTTGAGGCTATTTCTGAAATAATACAATTTAAAAACATGCATTAATTTTGTACACTTTACTATAAAATGAGTAAAAAAATTACCAGCCCGATTGTAAGTTCTTTTTAGATTTAAGTAAAAAATAATAATCTGCCCACTAATACACAAACCCAACTTTCACGCACGAACAAATCTTTTAAATGCAATCTATCTTATCATGTGGCACGTTTTGACACAATAGGTCTTTTAGTGAATCTTCAAGGATCACATATGCGACATCCGCGTACGGAGATAGCTGCCAATGAATCACCAATGCGACAAGGGTGGAATTCAGTTATTAATAACATTGTTAATCTAACACGGCGCAGTAATTTAACATCAGCAAATTTCCTCTAATAAAGTAATCTTCTCTAAATAGTATAAAACAAAGACGCTCTCCGCGTCTGTCTGTCTGTGCCCTCAGTTCTTCTAAACTACGCAACTGATTTTGAGAGGGTTATCACCATCATTTTAGAGAATTTCTTCTGAAAGGTTTATATATATGTATATAATACATGCATATTATATTTGTAGCGGTACGCCACTACTCGAGTCGGATGGTGTCGAGTACATAGGCCGTCATAGAACATACTTGAAATTTCGGCCATTGCCTAGAGGTTTGTTTCGCAATGTTCGTAGCCATAGCAACTGGAATGTCTGGGAACGTTCTTCACCTTATATAAAATACAGACAGCGGAAAGGTACTCAGTCAGTTATCAATTAGCAGTTCTATGGTGACCAACCTGTGAGCCCTGCGACTGCTTGCTGCCTACTGAGGCAGCCGGCAGCGGCCGGATATATAGCGATACGGACCTACCATACCTACGCGCCCCGGCGCTGCACAGTCTACGGATTACCATGGACTCCTCGGAATCGCATCAGTACCCTGGCCCCGGGGCGACCTTGCGACACCTTCGCCGGTCTGAACACATCCATTAGTCCGGTCTCCACGGTGTCGACTCACTGACCACCGCTTCGACCACTCCACCGCCGTCATCGCCGCGTATCATCATTATCTGTCCGGAGTCATCTCACAACTGCGCTACTGACTCACCCAAATAAACGCTGTGACACAACAACCACATCTTTCATTTGTCTCGCTACCAGATACCCAAATATTTATAGAAAGTAAAGAAAAGTCAAAGCAACGCCGGGTACACGTCAGCTTGTATCTCTAATAGTATAAAACAAAGTCGCTATCCACGTCTGTCTGTTTGTGCGCTTATTTCTTCTAAACTACGCAACGGATTTTGATAGGGTTTTCACTATCATTTAGAGAATTTCTTCCGGAAGGTTTATATATATAATACATGCATATTGTATTTATAGAAAGTAGAGAAAAGTCGATGTTCTGTAATCAAGTTGTAAAAGTTTTTTTTTGGTACATACATTGCTAACCTCAAGAGATACATCAAAATAATGTACTACGAAATTGAATATCTTAAAAAGGTCTACAGAAAAGTCCTTGATGGTATATGTCTATCTCCTAAGGATAACCCCCAGCAACGCCGGGTATATGTCAGCTAGTAATATATAAAAATTCAGTCTGCGTATGCGTGTGTTTTTATTAGTGCCAGGAGTGTTTAGAGTGTGGACTGAATAGTAGAATTAAAGTCATGTAGTGTAGTTTTCTAACAGTAACATTGTGGTATACAGTAGTGAATGGTGGAAGAAGTCGGAGACGTCCGAGAAAGACATTAACAGTAGCGAAGCATTGCGTGTAGACTAGTGTGAAATAAGAAAAGTTCTACAGTGATTTTTACAGGTAAGAACTAGTAATCAACTAAATTATAATAATTGATAAGATACCTCAAATCTCCCAGTGCCAGAAGTACACTGGCAGAAGTCTGCACATCTCCCAAGTCGGCATGCATCTTTAAAGCCTCCACGACTATGTGCGTTGGATCCCAGGTAGGTAAAACCGGCAGCGATGTGACAGTCAGGACTGAAGATGGCTGGTCCTCCACCTGAGGAATTATTGCAGTGTAAAAATTACAAAGGTCTGAACAAAATAATTATTATATGTAATATGAAGATTGGCTCAATAATACCAGAAACTAGTATTGTAAAATAGATTTATTTTTATTATATGAATACCGCACAAGAGTCCCAACTGCTCTCAACTGTCTGGAGCCAGTGAAACTATGGCATCCCCGATTGGGGTATGTTGTGAGGCTGAAGGTTGGGAGGAGGGGATGGAGACGGGGTAGAGGAAGGTGGAGTACCTGGCTATTCAGATCTGGTCACCAAACGTGGCTAAAGCCATTTCAAGCAACGTTTCAATTCTGAAAGGTGGTCTTACACCAGGGCGATACTGAGAGTATCTTCCACTCTGGAACGTACCGCAAGTATACTACATATTATTTTTAAATGAATTGTGAAATAATACAAATTAATCAGATAAAATTTACTTGCGCACGCCGGGATTTGAACCCGCGACCTTCGGCTTGCTAGTCGAGAGCTTTACCCCTCGACCACGGAGGCTGTATCTCAGTTTCTTTAATTTATCAAGATAGAACGATAATAGTAGATCCCTATTTTACCATAGTAACCATTATTACTTTGTTTAATGATACATTTATTTTTCTAATTTTTGAACTCAATGAACAACAGATTATGACCGAAACGTTTTTCTATTTTATTATTATACAAGGAAAGGAAGTGGATATTAAATGCCTTAAATGAAATTAAAGACCTACCATCAGTGTCTTAATTTAACAGACCCAGTACATACTGCTTTATAGAAAATGCATGGTTTGTTTATCCGACATAATAAATAAGCAAAAATAAAATAAAATCTGTTTTCTGAAACATACAGCATAGCTTTTCTGTTTGAAATTCCCGGGGCCATGTTTTATCATTTTCACCACGAGCTACAGAGCTTTGAAATATCTATTTAACCGTAAAAATAAGCCATCGTAATACATTTTCGTCAATATTATTTTTATTATTTTTTTTTGGTAAACTAATGTTTAAGAGTGTTTCAGGCGAATAATTATTGCTTGTAAAATAATTGTTACCCTTTGTGCTATGCATAAAAAATCTTGTCTTAAACATAAGTTTACCAAAAAAAAAAAATAATAATTAATATTTGACAAGTTCAAGTATTTCACCTAAAAATGTAGACAATTTGTCTCGACGCCATCTAGTGAGAGAGTTAGCAATTACAATGCCTTTCTCATATAAAATAAAGTTGGTTGTTTGCAGGTGAAAAAAATGTAACAAGCAGTAATTGTTGAATGAAACACTAGTACATATAGAATTATTTCGCGGATAAGAGATAAGCCGCCATAGCTCAGTGGTCAGAGCTGTCGACCGGAAATCGAAAGGACACGGGTTCATGTCCCGTTGGCGTCATGTATCTTTTATCAGGAAATTTTTCAATGTGGATGAGTGTTTCAGGCGAATAATTATTGCTTGTAAAATAAATATTATTTTTAGTCCCAACTGCTCTCAACTGCCTGGTGAGACTAAGGCATCCCCAATTATTGGGGTATGTTGTGAGGTTAAAGATAGTGGGATGATATGGGGCAGAGGAAGGTTGGGAAGTTATTGAACTAACCTGGCTTCAGATCTTGTCACCAAACACGGCAAACTTAATTTCAAGCAAAGTTTCGATTCTGAATGATGGTCTTTCACTGGGGTGATGCTAAAAGTATCTACCACTCTGGAAGGTGTCGGAAATATAATATTATTATTTTAGATGAATAAATTGTGAAATGACACAAATTAATCAAATAAAATTTACTTGCCCACGCCGGGAATTGAACCCGCGACGTCTGGATTTGTTGCCAAGGATCGTACGCACTCTACCACGGAGGCCGTGAATTGTTCTGTAATTTTAATAAGATGGAGTGTTTAAATTGCACCAATCTGTAGATGCCCACGCTGCAGACTGAAACTGGTGCGGTACCAAATATTTAAGTGGAACAAAGTTTTATAGTTTTTAAATCACGGTATAGGATGGGACAGAAAGTTCGGTGGATTTGAAAAATTAAAATAAACAATTAATATTACCGAAACAAACATTTATGTACATTAAAATAAGACACCTGTTAAATTTATTTTTTAAAAACAACATCGTCCAGGTTTGAACCATCACGACGCAAACACTCTTCAAATTCTCCCTCAAATTTGTAAGAACTTGCTGGTATATTGCACTTGGAATAGCAGCCATTTCTTCCCGTGTATTTATTTACTATCAACGGTATAAACATACCATAACAAATAAATCACGGACAGTGACATCACAAAATACAAGGTGGGGCAAAAGTAATCACCCTATTGGAAAACGCTATAACTTCTGCAAATGGCGCCAAATGTCAATTCAGTTTTGACATTTGTGAAGAAACAAACGCAGAATACAAATTGACAAGCAATGAATCGGTTTACAACGCAAGAAGGCGGAATAATTGTTTCCATTTTATTGCGCAACAATTCGTCGGTAATGTTGGCGCAGCGTGAATTTCGTCGCAGATTTTCTGGCCGTCCGACACCAACTGGACAAACACTGCGGCGTTTGGCCACTCGCCTTGGAAGAGACTAGGACAACACAAGATGTTCCCAAGGCTGGCCACCCCCGGAGCAGCCGTTCGGCTGAGAATATCGCTGCTGTTGCCTAAGATGTCGAAGATGAGCAGAAACATCGACCAGACGACGTGCCACGCAATTGGGCATTAGCCGGCGGTCCCTACGGAGAAATTTGGTGAAAGATTTGAGATGTTCCCTTAAAAAGTGCAGACAGTGCATCAGCTGTTAGCTGTTGACCGCCAAACGCGCATAACCTACGCTCAAGCCATCCTGAATCTCAACGAAGAGGTGGACGATTTTTCATCGAAAATTATCATGAGCGATGAAGCTCATTTCCATCTTAGCGGTTACGTGAATAAACAAAATAATCATTTCTGGGGCACCGAAAATCCGTGTATCACCCACGAATAGCCATTACACCCGCTCAAAGTTACTGCGTGGTGTGCTGTTTACGCTGGAGGAGTCATCGGCCTTGAGAACGTCTTTTTTGAGAACGCCGTGGGCCAAACGACGACCGTGGACTGCACGCGCTACAGAGCCATGATTACCGAATTTTTTCTTCCTCAATTGGATGAATTGGGACTGGAGAATATGTGGTTCCAACAGGACGGTGCAACGGCGCACACTGCTCGAGCCACAAACAATATTCTGAAGGAAGCATTTCCGGGTAGCTTAATCTCTCGTTTTGGTGATTTGCACTGGCCGGCCAGATCACCCGATTTAACAGTTCCAGACTTCTTTTAATGGGGTTTTTCGAAGTCGCGGGTTTACGTCAACAAGCCTCAGACTCTTGAAGCCCTTAAGGAGAATATTTGCCAGGAATGCGAGAACCTGTCGCCCGAAGTTCTGGCAAGAGTGATGGAAAATGCCATAAAACGGGCCCGTATAGATATCAACTCTGGCGGGGGCCACTTGGCCGATATCATTTTCTCGACTTGATGGAATAAATTCTAATGGATTAAATAAACAGATTTCACAAGCAGTACAAAAGTTTAAAATTAAAAAAAAGAATTACAGCAAAAGAACATCGGGTGATTACTTTTGCTCCACCAAAATGAACAGAAACTCTAGATAGAGTTAAAAGTACTAGATACAAGTACATGCAAAATTTATAAGTAGACTCAGATTAAATTAGTATTGATTGAAAATACATGATAGAATACACTTCTTGTACCTACATTCCGTGCAGTTAAATATATCCACCACATCTGCATATCTATTACAAACTTCATGTAAACTAGGTACAAGCGAGAGTTTGAAAGGCTCAGTCCTGGTATTGTTACATTTAAACATGATTTTGGAACGAACAGCTCTCGTAGGTATATGAAATTCAATGAGGTTAACCTCTCAGACAAAGACATTCAATTTTTGTGTTATTTACGAGTTTTGCTAAAAGCTTCATAACTCACGTTTTGGGAAACGTAGCCTCATTCTAAAAAATGTTTTGGAAAGATTATAAAATCCACTATCGCATTGTGTTGTTATACGTAAATATTTGCGTTTCTAAATATACATTTTATGAAAACGTCAAAAATATGTAAGAATCGCTTACCATTATTTCAAAGCCGTGAAAAATATACTTTTTTCTGAGTATCATAAATAAATAACACTTGTTATGATGCAGGGCTAGACTCCTTTTGTTTTAATATTTTATTCATTAATTTATTCTGCATCATCACATTTATCCTCGCCGATTCTCTAACCTAGTTAGGAACTGGGCGATTGTCGCTGGTATTGGTTTTGGTAAAATTTCGAATCAGAATTTAAAATTTAAAATCTGTACCGGGCGGAAACAGAAAAAAACAAAACACTTCCTTGCCTGCAGAGATATCAGAGAGTGGGCCTGATCTCTCGGCAGACAACAGTCACAGTTTTCCGGAGTGAAATTGTTTGGGAATGGTTTCCCTTTAATCGGAGTGGCGAAGTCTAATTTTATACGCGGAGATTGCATAATAAAATCGTATAAATGATGTAAAATACGAAGTTCCATAGTGGAATTAGTTCGGTGGCTCGTTCGAATATTGTAACCACGCGGCATCATGAATCGCAAACGGAGTCAGAAGTGTTATCGGGTGTGATCTGCTTGAATCCGACCCATCCTTTATGGGATGAAGAAGCCAGTGGCTTAAAATATTGTGCCCGGTTACCGGAAACCTAAGGATAGTATTCTTTCTCGCGGTTTGGCACTGCGCCGACCGCATTTTCACCAGGGCCGTAGGGAGGCCTATTTTTCCTTACATAAAGGGAATCCTCGCCAGGATACACGGATGCGACCGCGGGCACCAGATACCTCTTCCTCAGTCGCCAGATTACCAGTTTCCTGCCACGGACAGTCGCCAGGAGGCGGAACTGACTCTTCCTCTTGCTCCGTCTGGAGCCCCCTGGAGCTCAACCTGAGGAGGTGCTGCTCCAGCTCGAGTAGGATGTTACTTAATTAGCTAGATAGATAAAGCGTGGTCGGAACCTTGGGGGTAAGCTTATATCTAACTTTTATTATATTGTTTTCGTTATAACTCACACGGTAGTGTATAGACTTATATTGTATTCGAAATAATATACATTAATGTTACTCTAAACCTTCTTTCCTTGACTCTAAAGTACACATTGTAACCTGACACATTTCTGGTTTCGAACCCAACCCCCTGAGAACCCTGGGATCACAAACATTCTTGTGGGTATCTAACCCTCAAGAATTGGCGCTTCCAGTACTGGATAAAGTTTGTGATTCCACATTCATTTTTATAACCTAAAATGTCTGGTGAGTATTGTAGGCTGCACGTAGCAAGTAACCATAGCAACTACGCAACGTAGCACACTTTATATATTGAAGAAATATAATTAAAAACTATTAGTCACCTCAAAATATTAACCGTCCAAACTAAAATATTTTTAATAAATTATTTAGAAACGCAATAAATTATGAACCAACAAGATGACAGATTCAATCGGCTTAGATAATGCACTTCTACGTTCCATAGATATTCTTGAATACAGACGCGTAGCGTTATTCATTATCGTTACTCTGTTTTTTAAATCATGGCAATCCGTATACTAGTGATGGAAATAAATCGATTTTTGTAAAATCTCGCGCGTTTACGTGAAAAGACGTTCTAATGTCTTGACCGCTATTATCATATTTACGTCTTTTGACGTTCTAATGTTCTGAGTGGTTAAGTAAATCCGGGCTATCTATACTACCATTTACAATTTTTAACATAAATATTAAGTCTGATATAATCCTTCGATCAGAGAGTTTTAATTAAATTTTATTCTTTCATCAAATAATTATACTTTCAATGGGAATAACGAGTTTAAAATTAACGTGTCTTGGGAATTAATGTTTAATTTTTTCATCTGAATCTGAATGTACTTTTAAACGGGGGAACCTGATCGAAAGTTAAATTCGACTTTACTTCCAACTAAAGAGTGGGCAATTGTAGTTGGATTATTGCATAAACTCGACTTTTAATGTATCTCCCGAGACAGAAGTCAGGGGAAGTCAGATGTGGATTCCTGGGGGGGGGGCATGGTATTTCTTCTCAGCGCGATATGAGTTTTCCTGCAAACATCTCGTTTATTACTGCCAGTGACAAATTCGACGTATAGCATGTCATGCCATCTTGTTGAAAATATGTCCTGCTATTATAGGCTTTAAATTCTTTAAAAGAAAAATTCTCGTCACTATTGTGTACTGGTCAGAATTAACGGTTACATATTGATCTCGCTGATTCCGTTGAAGCTGGAATTGCGTTGAATGGAAGTTCTAACTTTACTGACTGCTTCGTCTGTTTTAGTTGACCTTGTGCGCCTGCAGGTTTCCAATTGAGAGTGGAACCCGTAGCTTCGAACTTTCTGACCCACAACCTAATCACACTTTCACTAGGACACTGATTTAGGTTATGAAAATTGAGTTCAGCGAAATAAACGTTTAGCAACAGTGCACGAATCAGTTTTGTTATAGTTCTTTACACAATTTCCCAGAACCGAGCTACCAATCTCTAAAACCCGCGAACCACTCCCGTGTACTGTTTTGAAGGAATGGTGATTTTAAAATCACACATCTTTCTAGCCCACCCTATATTATGATTGAGCATGTAAAAAAAAACTTACCGTTGTAACAACGGGATGTTGAGGGCTATATGTGCTTGTGCTATGCAGAGAGCTGCTGCTGTTCTGGTGGCTGAGGCCCGTGCTGCTGGAGCCGGAGCCTGAGAGCGGGTGCGCGGCCAGCGGTGGCGCTACCAGCGGGGCTGCTAGCTCAAGCGGGGCGGCCGGGGCCCGCAGTGGGAACGCCTCGCCCTGAAGGGTCCAGTCTTGCGTTGACGTGTCCACGTAGTGGAGGTGGCGGGCCGTCAGCCATTTGCGCTCGCCTAGTACACCAAATTTACATAATAAATAAATAAAACCCTTGAGCAATGTTAGGTTAGGTTAATGTTATGGTACATATACATTTGCGAACTTAAACGCGAACCGAACCGCGAATTACGGGAAAGGAACGAAGCAACTGCAAACGGCGTTTCGCGCCAATTTTACTGTAGACATACTATATTAAATGTACACTTTTAAATTGGTTTCATCATATTATTATGCACAGTATAAATTAAAGTGGTATATACACGGTGTCCAGAAACTAATAGTATAAGAGGGAAACTGATGAATCTATGTCATATTAAGAACCCAATTTTTTTTTTCAATTTGAGCAATGAGAGAATTAAAAGATAAACTTTTGGAGCTGGGTCTACGTTTTGACGCATTTAAAAAAGTTGTAAACACCTGATAGTAACCTTGTAGAAACTGAACAGATTCAAATTTGATTAAAAAAAATTACAACTCTGGACACGATTTTTTCAAAACCGAAAGCATCAAAAAAAAAATAATACCCTAATACACAATAATACACAAAATCGACTTTAAATGTGATGTAGATTTTCATTTTAACGCATGTACCACTAGTTTCCGGACACCATATACATAGAGTATATATTTATCTGCTCTCAGTATTGCTTCACTAGGAATCGAAATGATGTTTGAAATGGCTTCAGCCGTATTTAGTGACCAGATTTGTATAGCTAAACCTTCTCCTCCTTATCTCCTTCGATACTCCCCTCAGCCTCGCAACATATCCTGCACTCGGCAATTGGGGAGTTAGGATTTTTGTACAGTTACATAAGAAAAAGTTACAAAAAGGTACCCCAGATCTACACTTAGATTACCCATCAGAAAGGCTATAAGAATATTGAAATATAGATGATTGGCATTGCTACTGCAGTGGACTTATAAATTTATATGGTCAACAGAAATTGAAGGTAATGGTTAGTTACCGACTCCTCAAAAGAAAACAACAAAATAAAAAAATGCAATCGTTTGACACATCTTAGTGTTAAATAAAGGGCACTATTATTACAGGCCAATCACTTTTATCATTCCAATCAAGATAATAATAGTAATGAAGAAGGTAAAAAACTGTTGTCCGTTTTAAATTGGAAGGGAGAAAATTTGATTCCGTATTGAAAAAAACAGGAAATGGTACCAAATGATAAAACAGAAAGTACCGAAATTGCTCTATCTATATCCATAAATTAGAGCAACAATAGTGACATCTATTGAGAATATGATGTAATTAGTGAGTAAAATCTTGAGATCATAATTTCAAATCTTTTTAAAAATTAATAATTATTTTTATTTCAACAGATCTTTTAAATTAAACAATATGATTGAAATACCATAGTTTATGACAATAAACAGAGGTGATAACATACCATTTTCATTGAGTTCGGTGGGAGGTCCCTTGGGGATGTGGATATTGTGTGTTGGGAAGCCTAATACTCCATTGTTATTGAATGTATGTTCTGAGGAGAGGCCATCGTCTACTTCTGTGTCATCATCTACCACACTGGAAAAAACAAACTTTTGAGTTAATGGATGTCTTGTCTAAGATATAATATAATGTTTAAAAAAAATATATTACCTATATGCGTTGGCTAACACATGATCGCTCCTCACACTCCTTTGATCCATCTGGGGCTGAATCCCGTTCTCCCCGTCCCCTGCCCCGGCGCTCCCCCCCCCGATGCTGCTGCAGGCCTCCTCGCTGGCCCCGTGGCGCCCCCCCGAGGCCACGGGGCCGTTGGTTGTCGCGTTGCCAGTCTCTTGGCTGGGGGGCGCCGTCTTGGAGGCGTACAGGGTCTTTATGATGCACCAGACCAGGCTTACCTGGTAACATAGATAAACGTGTTAAAAAATCATAACAATTTGATTTCAGATTCTTGAACATAATACCTGATACAGATCACACCTGACGAGCATTCAACTATCATGGTTAATACCAATGAGATTATAAACATATGGACCAGAAGCGTTTACCTCCATACATGCTTTGGATTCACCGTATCTGTTGACGCAACTATTAATCTTCCATTAACATAGTCCCTGCATTTTCCCATCCCATTTTTACCTATCATTATCTGGCTATACCCACGTGTTTGTGTGACATTTTACAACAATAAAAGTAAATGTCAAAGCAGTTTATTGATGGAGCCTGTTTGATGAACATCTATTTGTATTCAGTGCTGTTATTGATATCAACTCAGTGTAGAAGGCCTGTGCAGTGAATATATTGGGTTCCCTCAGTGTCTTTCGTATCTAACCTGGATGTTATGGAAGCTTGTGGGTGAAATAAATCATATCTCCTGTGAGTGAAACCAACCATCAACATCTTTGAAGAACATCAAAGGGGTAAGTCGGATTCTTTCCTTACTCCATGTTCACCATCTCCAACTACAGTTATGTGAACTTCCAAGTTCACAATTAATTTTTACAGTCCACTCTTGATTCGCCTATTGCGATCACAGTATCCCTTGTGTTCTAGATTTTAGAGTGAAAAAGCTTCAACTTATTTTGTCTAGCCGTAAACAGCAATACTGCAATTTACGACACACCGCTAGATCTGTAATGTCTTTGGCTATTGGAGGATCTTTTATTTCAATGGAATCCCAAAATGTTTTAACCTCGAAAAGAAATTCCTTTCAATTTGTCAAATCCAAAATAAGAAATAATTCTGGTTTTTGTCAATAAAATGAACTATAGAATAGTAAAATGAGTTACCTGAACCTTGCCAACATCCCTGGCAACTTGCGCATTATGATCACAGAGAGCTGACAGGCATCGGCCAGACAGGAGGTACTGCTTTGCGCAGGTCAGGAAGCTTCTTCTGGGCTGACCGGCCCATCGCCTCACCACGCTCCGGGCCAGGTGAAAGGTCTCTGCTTCGGATTGCGGAGTGGGCTGGCGGCGACTGAAAGAGATAAACAAAAAGTTAGTAAACTGAAGGAAATACATAGTAGGACTATTACATAACACTGCCACCCCAGAAGATACAAGTAACTTATAGTTATTATTATTTTATTTTGTGTTCTTTTAATTTATATATTGTTATGAAAATAACATATGATTATTACACTAAGTAGGAACCTGTCAACTCTGTGATTTATCTTGTCTATTGTTTATGCTCTGGCAACAAGGAACTTTAACAGGAAGTGAGAAAAAATTCAAGATGGCTTGACTTCCCGGCCGGTCAGAGGAGGGACAGGGTGTCCGGTCGGGGGGTCAATTATTATTTCTGGAGGTCTGAGGATCTAATCGAAAGTTATTTCATGGATTTGCGATTAATACCGAAATGTTCAGTTAGTGCTTCGAGATTAGAAGTCTAGTCATATTTCCCGCGAGTGGAATTCGCCCCGGGTGGCGTGAATAATGAAAACGTTTTTTACCATGTGTGGCCATGGGGGTAATCCGAGTTTATCCAAGCGATCGGTGATTATTTCTGCCGATAAACTGTTTTCGCCGTGTGCATTTTGATTCAGAGCATTATTAAGTTCCACCTTGCCTCGTGGAAGGGCAACTCACGGATTAACCGTCTACACTGGGCTGGACCACACTGGGCCGTTGGCCAGCCACATTCTGATGCCGTCTACTCCTCTTGGCTGGACCACACTGGGCCGTTGGCCAGCCACATTCTGATGCCGTCTACTCCTCTTGGCTGGACCACACTGGGCCGTTGGCCAGCCACATTCTGATGCCGTCTACTCCTCTTGGCTGGACCACACTGGGCCGTCGGCCAGCCACATCCTAATGCTGCCGTCCTCTAGCTACATGGCTGATTCATCTACTCCGCCATTCGCGGCACTCAGTGTTCGTTCCTCATAACTACGTACGTACTTATTATTTTAGACAGGGTAGATAGATTCTACGTTCTGGTCGATGGGGGTAAGTTTTCACCTTTTTGTATTTCACTGTGAAATTTATCAAATACAACTTGTTACGGTCAGTCCAAAGTTTAACCAGATTACGTTCATTCTATAACCTTGCAACTTCCTTACATACGTCATGCATCTTTTATATTTCTCCCGCCCTGTATGTAAATTAAAACATATTATCATAACATGGCGTACCAACGTGGTTGGTTCGTATTTGTTCTTATTATTTGATTTTGAATCGAAGTTGCAAGCGTTTTAGTAATCATGTGTATTTGTTTTTGATGTTTCGACGTATCTCACATAAAACATAACCTATAAATGTCAGTCAACAATGCGAGCTTATCAAAAGGCCATCAGTGCAACCAACATATTAATAATAATTGTACGCATTATTATAATTATTTTTATTTTACGGGCAATTTTATTTCGGGTTACGGGCAACACGAATACTATGTGTCAACTTGACAGGTAGGAATGACAAGCGTAAACAAACATCGCGATTTTGACAACAACTGTCATAATAATAATACACTTTGAAAGTTTCGATAATTGTGTTATGCAACCAATACTATACAGTGCTTATAAGTGCATCTAATTATATATTTGCCCCACGGGAGAGCAATATATTCATAGCTATCGTCATTAGCTAAGTTATTATCATTTTGTATTCAATACTTGCGGTTTCATAAGTAAACTTCAAAATGTCGACAATAATAGACAACATCAATGCGATATGATAAGGTATTGACCACAACAACTCTAAACCTAGGGTTGCTTCTTTAAAATATGGAGAATCAAAAAAAACTAAATGTGAGTCGCTCTGTTCACGCGCCTTCCTTTGCGCAGAGGAAGTGCGAGTGGCAGAGTTGACTGAGGTGGAGGTACCGCCGCCGAAGAAAAACAGAAAATTTAATTTTACTCCAGTAGATTACTCGCGTATTATTTCTCATTAGAATAATAAGTTAAAATTTTGTAGATTATAAAATATACATATTTTTAAGTTCGTCCTTCACGGAAAATTAATTTTACTCCAGTTGATTACTCGAGTATAATTTCTCATTAGAATAATAAGTTAAAATTTTGTAGATTATAAAATATACATATTTTTAAGTTCGTCCTTCACGGAAAATTAATTTTACTCCAGTTGATTACTCGAGTATAATTTCTCATTAAAATAATAAGTTAAAATTTGGTAGATTATAAAATATATATACAAATGTGAGATGCTTCGAAACACAAATACATTTATATTTCTAGTCACGATCAGTTCAACTTAGCTCATATTTATTTTTAAGTTTATTTTTTATGTTAACTTGGATTATACGACGATATGAACCCGCATATCCTCTTGTATTCTAAGCTTAATATCAAATGAACTGTGTTCATATACCTTTATATTGTATAACTTTAAATAAGAACATATGGAGTTATTCGCCCAGTATTTCAAGATGTTCCGAGTTTAAATATATTGTGCTTACATAGGTCTCATTGCCCATTTGTCTATGTAAGTATCTTTACTATTACAAAAAAAAAAAAAATTTCTTTTAAGTTTCTATAAACAAGTCACTACTGAACTAATATTAATAAATTTATATAATATTAAAACTTCATCATATGAAGAATGTAAATCAATCCTAAAAATAAATTACTGATTGATTGGTTCCTGTGAGAACCTCAGTAATTAGTTACACTAATACTACAATTTACAAATTGAACCCTCGGGGACAAAAGACGAATACTTAATTGATTGACACCATTTTAACGATGGTTGTAGACTATTCATAGCACCATTTATTTACGATGGTCGCTAACAATTCTATTGGCACCATTTTTAACGATGGTTGTTTGCTAAATAATGTGGCATCATTCTTGCAATGATTGTAAGACTATTCTTAACACCATTAATTTACAATGGTTGGTTATATCCTGTATTTCATATACCAATGGTAAACTTATATGTTGTTTTCTATTGTATAACTGTCAGAAAAACTAAACCCACGAGACCAGTTTAGGGAGTTAGATAGGAATACTCTTCTATAGAGGAACTCTTCTTTTCCAAAATGGATTTAGAATCAGTGATAAAGTGCAGATGGTACACCATCTACAGTGTAGCCTACTTTGGCTTATTTAAAAAAGTGGATCTGAACAGTGATGCTTTGTGCATATTTAATGTTTTGATGTATATTGATGTCATGCTTTAGTGATAATATTTGTATACTAATTTTAAGTTCTATTCTGTTATAGATGCTACGTCTACGGTAGATGGGATATATTTTTCCCCGCCCTGAATGGAGAATTATGCTCTACCGTCGGTAGGTCGGTTTGGCGAGCTCTTTTCCAGTTCAACCACTGGAAGGGACTCTGGCGCGTTGGCCTTCAAAGACCAACAAAGTCAAACTTGGCCACCCACTATTCATTCAACATAACAGTCAATAATGTACTTAAGAGAACCAAACACAATAACAGCCTATTAACTCAACTATGGGCTAAGTAAGTATCATAACATTGTGACCCACTAATACACATAACAATATATTATCTTACAATCTTTATTTTTACTTTGATTTATTTTTAATATGCACCTCTTGCACAAGCTTTTAGACTAACTTTAATTATAATCCTACCGTTTTTCTTTATTATGCTTACTGTTTTTTTATTTTTACTGTTATATATTTTTAGGTACAAAAATCTAATGTATTAACTTATATTACCCACGCACAGGCTGCGCCTTAGTGGGTTCCCTTTCCTATTATTATAAAACTTGTAATGTGAAATATGTAAATTGGGAATAAATAAAGGAAAGGAAATAAAAAAAAAAATAAAAAAAAATAAAACTGTTGGGAGTGGAAAGCATCAATTAATTAAAAGTAGGAATCAAAGGGAGGTCAAAGGGTCTCCCTCAACCAGTCCACCATGTAGCTGGTGAACAGACGTATCCGCCACTAAGATCCGGAAAAACCTCAGCCCAAGAACCAGGGCACTCCTGCTACGTCACCAAACGTAGCAAAAATACTTCAGGTTACCTATGGTAGAGGTGTTGGTTATCCAATGAACGGTTCTCAGGGCGGCGGTACCCATACCCGCCCGCTGAATTCATGATGCCAATGAATGGAAGAAAGCTCAGATATCTGGACTGGCAAAATGTTGAACCAGGTGCAATCCCGAACACAAATATTAACTTACTTGATAAAGCCTTGTATCTTGTCACCCAGGGATGAGGGCGTACTCTGTCTGCAGGTATAGACCACATCCCCCTTCACACTGAGGCTGATGCCCTGGGGGTTGGCAGACATGGCGGGGTGGGTGGCGTCCTTGAACATGTGGCGGTAGAGGGTGCAATCCTGAACACAAATATTATTATATTAAAATAGCTTTCAATGCTACCTTTGTCAGGGGTCTATTTCAATACGATATTGATGAAATCCGTCATCTATGGTCAGATAGCGATATTTGCGAGCGCGGTCAGAATATGATTCCGACAGTCGGTAGACGAAAGCCGCCACTTTTAGCGCGGCCCGCAAGGTGTCGGATAAGCTGTCAACATGCATAACTTTATGCCAAATATAGTTAAGTTAGCATAGTTTGTTCAGGAGTCCATCTGGTATGTGTCTACTTTATATTCTTTATGTTACATTGGTATTCTATGAACTCCCATGTTGTGTTCTTTTGATGGTTTCATTATAGTTTTGATTAAGTACTTCCTCTTTTATTTCTGATTTCCCACCTTACTTGACAGAAAATTAATCCCACAATCATGAGTTAAGATCTCTGCTCTGCCGTATTGATCCCTCTACTTGATCCTGAAGATCTCACTATTACATTGTCTCCACTCAACTCTTTATCATTACAAACTGGCTTATTAATGCATGGGGGTGACTAACTAAGCTCTTAGATATGAAAGAAATCATAAACACGATCCAAGGACTCAATTAATTCATCTAAGACGCGATAAATTAATTTCATTCCAGCATCGACAAACAAAATTTGTTAGTTATGATTAGGACACGACAAAGCTGGGGCAAAACCAGTGCCATAATATAGGGAAAAATTACTTACACAAAAAAACGCATACCTACTGAAAATTTATTTTTAGATCGCTTCCCGCTTTTAGCACGTGAGGAGTCGAGTATGTTGTCAACAGTAAAATGTATTATAAAAAAGTTTTCTGAGGAGAACTCAAAATTTTATCTCGTTTGCCTCCGCGGTCGAGGGGTAAGGCTCGACTAGCAATCCGTCTCGACTAAAACCGGAGAGCGATCTAAGAATAAGTGTTTGGAATTCTTCATTTTGCCACAGCTTTGCCGTATACTACATATGACTAATGAGCTCATGAACTAATTGACTCCCTTTATAGTGTCAAAAAGTACATGCGAATTGCCAATGGATATTAAAGTTAATACAGTCAAACTTGGTTATAACGAGCACGAAGGGACAGACCAAATTTGCTCCTTACAGCCGTTAATCGGTATTTGGGGATCTGGCGAGGAGACACGAAATGAAAGAGGTTGTGAAGGTCACAATGTTTTTATTGAGTCAGGATGCCGTATATGAGTTGACTTCAGGACCGATGATGAAGACTCCGGATATAGGCGGTGACGCCGCTGCTGGTTACCGGACTCGTGGAGGTGTCAGGTACTGGTGAAGACCATGGGTCTTCCGGGTGCTCCAGTGCTGAACAGGGAAGCCGAAGGTGCCGTGGACCTGGTCGGCGGTTGTGCAGGAGATGCATAGACCGGCGTAAATGCCGCGGGGTCTAGGTGCGTGGATGTAGCGCTGGTCACATGTGCTGGAACTAGGGCGCAGTGAAAATCCCGTTGGAGTCCATGGATGAACCGTGCAAAGCTGTTCAAAGATGTCCTGTGCGCAGAGGAGATGCGCAGGTTGCACTCGCGAGACTTGCAAATTGTTGAATGACTAATGACTGGCTGACTGACTCGCTGCGTCGGGCCTATTTATATAGTCCACTCGATGGCGATAGTAACTACGCGAGACCGCTGGTAAACTGGAGGTTGGTCGCTCAAACTAGATACTTCTGGCAGTTTCAATGGCGCTGGAATTATGCCTAGGTGACTGTCTAGACCCTTCCAGCGAATGCGCGAAATGTACCTGGTCAAACTCGCAATGTGTTGACGTAGGTAGTTCTCTCAGCGGCAAGTACTCGTAGGCCGTAAGTAGGAACGTAGGAACGTTTCGCATTGCGTCTGGAGTGTTCTAGATAAGCCTCGTAGCATCGCTACAGGTATATCCAAAATAGGTTTTTGAAAAGCCGTATGTACCTACCTACCTGCCTATACTATCAATATATTCAAAATACGAGTAGGTATTAAAAATAATTACAAAAATGCATTTTTATTATTCAAATTTATTATCAATGATTGTTTTAAAAATTTCGCTTTCATGCTTCTCAACCTCTTCTTCAAAATAATCAACGCATTATAACTAGTATCACCTGGTTCAAGGCTTCCAAGAAAATATTACTAAATTGTCTTATTATCTCTAGCTTTTGCGTACTGCACCTACCGCTTGTAAAATCACACTTGTCATAAATAACTAGCTTGGGGGATTGTTTTGTTTTCGCCTTTAAAGTGTTACTTGTCACAAACCAGTGATGCACAACCGGCGGCCCCATTCTTGCAGCCCGCATGAATGTACGGCCCACTTAGCTTTAGAGAAAAATCTAAATATTTAGGGTAATTCTTGAAAACCCTGAGTGAGAACATTTTTTTAAATAGAATTTTGGTCAATTTATGCTGCATTTCCTAAATTATGCCTAGGCAATAGGCTAGAACCTTCTAGCGAATGTGCAAAATGTACCTAGTCAACTCGCAATGTGTTGACGTAGGTAGTTCTCTCAGACGTAGCAGCAAGTAGGTAGCTCGTAGGCAGGTAGGTACGTAGGAACGCCGATCGCTTCGCATTGCGTCTAGAGTGTTACCGCTACGATGCTTTTTGTATTGGCGAGTCGTTCTAGATAAATCTCATCGATCGCTACAAAGGCGTAAATAGGGAACAAATTTGCGAAGCTCAAAATTCACATGACTTTCACAGATTGTATGACAATTTTACATAGTGCCCGATGGATAGCAATGGTTCACATAGCCGACAATCCTACATAGGTAGTGCCAAAAAAAAATATGTATCCGTCTCTAACGGGATAGGAAATTCTTGAATAATTCCCAACTATTTTTTCAGACCCAATGACCCATTCATGTATTCAGAAATTGTGTTGAAAAAATTATTTGGTCGGTATATTAGTGAATCGACCTCGTTATAACAGTCAACAATTATATAAAGATAAGGCTGAACTAAAATATCGTTTTGTAATTGCTCATTATATTGCCCATGTGAACCCCCTATTGCTGTGTTCGTTATAACCAAGTTCGACTGTATTTCAATTCGACATTAACATTTTATTAGTATTTTTAACTTTTACGTTGCCATCTGACTTGTCGTTGAGGAATGTCAATTCATAGAGAAATGCGCCCGTGTTGCCAGCATTTATCGAATTCTGATTTATTGCATTATTAGCATCAGTCTGGATATCAACAGTGCAACCGTCCTCGAGAAATATCTATAAAATCATGGGTACTTATACTTATCAATCCGATATGGTAAAGTTATCGATTTAACTGTGCTAGACTCCCTGGAAGATTAGACTTTCAATAGGAAGAGGATAGGCTCAAAAATAAGAAAAAATAACAAGGATTTTAGACGAGCAAGAAACTTGTTCTAAAAGGCTAAAATGAATAAGAACTCTATTTAGTGCTGACATAATGCATCATGGATTTTTAAGTAAAAAAAAAAACAAATAGATTCAGACAACTTTGTGAAATTAATAAAATTCAAATCAGAACATAAAGTTAATCTAATTATTGCAACATATTCAGAAAACACTAAATAATGTAACAAAAACAGTAATCTGTTTTTATTGCATCAACACTGAGTCCTTTCACCGCATTCGAGATATGAAATAAAAATTATGAAGTCACAAACGCATTCTATAATAGTTTATCACAAAGTAAACTGAGTGATAGTTATTTGCACAGTGGTGTATGTAATCAAATGTACTATTACTTGCTATGCTATTAGTTGCATAAAAATGCACAATGGTGTGTGTAATCAAATGTATTATAACATGCTATGATATTAGTTGCATAAAAATGTCTTAAGGCATGCTTATGGCCATGTGTGATGATATGTAATTGTTATTAATGAAATTTTGATCAGTTTTTGAAGGGACGGAAAAGTTTAGAAAGTGTTTTATTTGAAATTGACATGTTGGTGTTGCCAGAATATATGTATATTGTAGCAAGAGTATTTATTGCCAAAACAAATAATGTATAATAGGTACCTAAGCAAGAGTTGTAGATAAGTTCTAGCTTACCCTGCTCGTGGATAAGAATATATCAGGGTCTCCTTTCCAGGCTACTGCCGTTGTGACATCCTTGTGCTCGTTAAATGTTGCATACGGTATGTATGGCCTGCGTATATCCCACACGTTGATGCTAGAGTCTAATACTAGTGCACAGCTTGCTATGTGATACCTGTGAAACAACATTACATTAGATGGGTGAATGTTAATAATTAATGGTGTCAATTTTTTTTTAAATGTCAAATAAGTGTTAGCTATTTGACATGGTCGTGGTTCTTACTATGAGCTGTCAAATCGGAATAATCAATATTATAGTACCTACCGGCCTGAAGAAAGTTTGAAAAAAGAATTTGAGATGGTGACATTTCTTCCGACAAATTGTATAATACTCATTTGAAATATTTTAAGAGGAACGGCTGCGCTGCCTTTTCATACCAAACTTAAATTGATATTTTAGGCAAAAGTACTTGACCAAAATATTTTAAAATCAAAAGGTGTAGAAATATCTACTATGCCTATGTGTTACCTTATTTATATGTGATACAAATTATAAAATTTAGAACATTAAAGAAACAACTTTTTCACAATTTTAGAGGCAACTTTGGCAATTATTTATGAGATGACGATAATTATTTAAAAATTAATTTTGCCCTAGCAATCACACTTCATGTGGGCGAAAACAACGGTCCCATTCGAGAAAATGGATTTCGTTTTAAACAACTATATCTTTGAAAAAATTACATGTTTTGAATGAATTTTTTTTATATTGTACACACCACAACCCAACTATTAAATTATTATCTGAAATTAAAGTCTACTTTAGTAATATTTATGACTCGATAAACTGAAGTTAAGGCCATTGAGTGATATTCTTTGTGTATAAAATTTACTTATTTTATTAAATTACAAAAAAAATTGTAATCATTTTCGCACAAATCTCCGGTAAGTGTAAGGATCCATTCTATGGGTTTAATATAGTTTCCTATAACATAAAATAAAATATTCTTCCACATAAAAGACAAGAAGTTGAAGATGGCGAAGACTTAGTTGACATTTTAAAATATATTTATACATATAGTTGGGACCTTAGGGATTAACAAATAATAAAGAACAAATTAGAGGGGTCAAGATGAATCATTGATAAATGTAAAGATATAAATTTAAGATACTTTACAACAAAACTATACAATGCTCTTTCACTGACATTAGACAGAACACAAATTATTTGAAATATAATTCCCACACTGGATCTTCAGCCAAGGCAGATCAAACATCAACGACTTTATTGAAATCTATTCGTAAATATGTATTTCTATGGTACGATGCTGATGTAATGTAATACATATTGAGTGTAATTTTTATTTTTGCTGTAAACTGCTTATGTTAAAAACTACGCCTGCTCTCAACGCAGGAGTTCGTAGTGAGACAGGCACAGTGCATAAACCAACGTAATGTAATTAATAAAGATTAATAAAAAGATAATACTTACTTTCTCTGAGGTCTCCACTTAACATGTCCCACTGAGGCGATTGTGTGTATTGTGTATTCTAGAGACGGCTTTCCATGGATGTCCCAGACCTGAAGAATAAAAAATAACAATTATTTTCCATTTCGGTCCGTGTTTCTTCTAAGTTTCTGTGTCATGACGGGCTCTATCCTCCGCAAGGATAATATAAAAAGAAAACAGTTGAATTGGCAGCCACCTCTGGAGTCCTAAAATACAAATTTATTAATTGATTAAACTGCTTAACTTTACGCAATGGACAACAGTTTGTTTTGGTTACCACCACCTCTAATGCACAAAGCAGGTATACTGAGTCTGATTTACAGGTGTTTAAATGGATCCTGCTCAGATGAACTAGCAGCATTGACGCCCTCCACACCGTTGTACCAGTGAGAAACTCGGTTGACATGAACAGGTCAACGGATCACAGTAGTTGATACCGGCAAAAGAGAAAGAGTAAAAAATGTCTTATGTAAAAAAGTTTAAAACAATCTGGGCATACACAAATAAGTAAAAGAAGAAAATATACTAAAATAAAATCTTATATTAAAAATTCTAGACATACCAATAAAATATTTAAAAAAAACTAAGAGAAATTTGCATGATGCAATTGTAAAATCGGGTGGCACACTACATACTTGCGTGGTTTTGTTTAGTAAATAAATTTATGATTATTTTCTTACTATCATGAAGTTTTTTAGTGTAAGAAATTTTATAATATTTTACATACCTAAATGAAACTATATTGATATACATTCTGCAAACAAGATAATAATGAATCAATATACTGATTGAAAACCATTGACATTTAAGTTCGACAACAGGATGAAGAGATAGCAGATATTTTTTTAAATATGTACAGGTAATTTGTAGGTTAAACAATACACTTGTTGACACTATGCACGGTGTGTTGATCCCAAGATATTATTGTAACATGTTGTTGCTCTATGGTATTTATAGAATGCGTGACATAAGTAATTTAAAAAAAAATTCGGAGTGATTTGAAAACAGGAATCACGCGCACCATTTCAAATTCAGAAAAGAGATAAATTACCTAATTATGAAGGATGAACCTGGCAATTATTTTTAAATGCATCTATTTGAATTTCGATTTTGATTTCGCGAATTAATGAATGCAAATCTTGGAAGTGGAAATTAACCCACTTCACGACATCCAATCGAGCTGAAACTCGACAGATAGACTCGTTGTCGATGAAACTGTATTCCATCAACTTTTGGTGGCAATCACGTATACACATGTGGATACATACGCATTTATCTGGTATTGGATGACATTAAAGCAGTTAAAATACGAAATATATCCGGTCCTACTGAATCGGGATTTGGCACAGCCGTTAGTCGTTAATAAAAACAGATGCATTACAGTAAAAAAAAAACTTTGTGTTTTACGGGTTGATTTTTTTATTCGTCACGAAAATTTTCTCAGTTTTACTCGTGGTAAGAGTTGCATCCCAAGATTTTCACGGGTGACTAGTCGATTTTAAATGAATAAATATTTAGTTATACAAATTTTTTGCATATTAATGCTGGATGTGCGAAATGTGACGTTTTTACATGATGCAATTTCGAACAGCTAGAAGTGATCATTAAAAATAGTCTAGATATATCATATTTTGATTACAATAAAAATGTGTTTATTATTATTATTTCCAATACATTTAAAATTTTTGTAATAAACACCTATTTTCAACACGTTGCAGTTATCGCCTTCCTTGGAATATCGAAAATGATTTACACAGTTTGACAATGCCTTCGGAAGGCGAAATAACTGTCAAATGTAAACATAACTATAAATAGCAGTAATTTGAAATCATGCATGATGTACACCACAAAATTTATAAAAGAAACAAAAATTAAATGGAGTTTTATTTTAGTGTATAAAAACATTCGATAAAACTATAAATAACACTTATAAAAGAACAAATATTATTGTAGGAAGAATGATTTCATTTTTACTAATCATTTTCCATTTTTTATTGAGATATGTGAAAAATACCTTTGAATTATTAAAATAAATAGAACATATTATTGTAATAATCTAATAAACATTTTAAATTTTAAAGAAATAAATTATATAAAATACACACCTATTTATCTATCCGTTTCCTGCTGATGATTTAGGTTATAATTATTAAAACAAACACGTAATATAGCACAAACTTCATAAATCTAAAATTGAGAGCACAATGGGAAGTTCCTTTACTCTCAATGCACCATGCAAGACTAAACACCTACAACTGGTCACAACAGCTAAATATCTCATTGTATAAATGTTATCAGGTCTGATATACATATCTATACCCCACAAATGCCAAACACATCTGCACTGGGAACAATGAACTTAAGCGAGACTTATTATTATTTGTACTTATATCATAAGGTGATGCATGACTAATGTGATCAAATTTTTTTGTCACTAAAACAGGAGATTGGTAGAGACAGTTAATATGTTTATTTAATTTTTTTTTTTATGAATGAGTGCAGACTGTACGGAGTCAGTGCGACTATGGCATGATATTGAATGGAGTGGGGAGGGTAAGGCTGGTAATAACTGGTCACAAAACATGGCTATAGGCTTTTTCAAGCATCGTTTCGATTGTGAATGGTGAAATGGAATACATATTTGAAATGGGATTAGAAACACCCCAGAAATGCGATTGGTGCAACAAAAATCTAATTTATTAAATTTGTTTTTTCTGCAGATCTCTGGGCCTTTGCTCCAGGACAAATAATTTTTGAGACAAACTTTTGCTCTTAATTTGATGACACAAGTGAATATGTCGAGAGCTTTCGGAAAACTGGACATTTTAGTGTCCCGATGCATTCCTTCTTGACAACGGGACAGAGCACCAAAAATGATAAGTTCGGTCATGTTACGCATGTCGTATGATTTTATGGGAGTGCTTTACTTTCGATACCTGGCTAAAGCTGATATTAAAATCAGAGATAAAATGATTAAGCGACCTTTATATATATTTTTTAATAATAATAATAATATGCACCGAAAATAAAACACTGTAAATCAGAAGGTCAGTTATCTTTGCTATTTGTTTAACGGTCTGTTGCCAGGCAGTAATATTTAATTATTACACATTATGACAGTAATCCGAATATTGTTTATACAAAGTCATGATATTATTGTGTTTTATTATAATGTGAGAAGATTGATAAATGCTTCTGCCATAAAGAAATTTTAATCAATACATTTATTTAAAATTAAGTCTAACACCTTGGATCACCTTAAACATGAAAATGTTGCAATTTGCATAATCTAGAACATGAAAATGTTGTAATTCGCATCATCTAGGACAAGGCTGCCCAACCTTTTTAACAGTTGGGCGAAATTGACGATTTAAAAATCACTGGCGGGCCACTGAATACTGACGGTTCCTATTTTTGTTACCTAAGCTTTTTAAAGTCTTTTTTATACAAAAAACAAGTAAACATATTGAAATTTTATTGCCGTTTATCAAAAAAATAAAATAAATAGCATCTACTGCCAAATAACGAAACAACATTTTATGTAGTAAAAATCTAAATCCAAGTAATTGGTACAATCAATGTGATTTCTGACATTGTTTTTGTTTTAATAATTCTCCAATGTTTGGAGTCAGTTCAGATGTTTTTTTTTTTGTATTAGGCAATTCACCCTAAAAAGAGTGCTATGTAAGTTCAGATGTTGACAGTAGCAACAAATCAGACATATGTTGCTTAATTAGAGATATGCGGTATTTATTTTTTACAAAATTAGGATTAGAAAATTTTTTTCACAAATATAAGTTGATCCAAAATTAGTTAAAAATTGAAAGGCCAGGACAGTTATAGTAGAAAGTCTTCCTTTGGCACCAATTTCCAGAAATCTCCAAATTCTTCTGAAGAACTTTGTGACTTTGAAAATATTTTTTCTGCAAAAAGGTTTTTTAGTGCAGAATGATTTTGCAGTTCAGTGAGTTCCAACTGGATATTGGCCGGATAACTAATTATTTCAGCCAAACTGATTGTGAAAGGATTAACAAAAAAAAATTAATTTTGTTTTGTACTTTCAAAGTCCTGGAATCTGCTTTCAAACAACTGTAATAAGCATCTACTTTCCGACTCTCTCTGTCTGTCATATAATATGTTCTGATTTCTGATATCTATGGTGCGTCACTTCACGAGCGGAATATCTAAACACGTGACCGCACGCAAGCTGCATTGTTTGTTTTACCGCGGGCGCGCAACACTTCAAATCGGCGGGTTTTTTGAAAATGGTTCACGCGGGCCACTTATAATTCGTTCACGGGCCACAATGTGGCCCGCGGGCCTGGGGTTGGGCAGCCTTGATCTAGAACATGTAAATATTGCAATTTGCATCATCTAAAACATGAAAATGTTGAATTTGCATCATCTAAAACATGAAAATGTTGTAATTCGCATCATCTAGAACAAGAAAATGTTGCACTTTGCATCACCTAAAACATGAAAATGTTGCAATTTGCATTGTCTAAAACAAACAATGATAAAAATGGTAAAAAAATATCATTATTGTTTGTAAATGGACAAGAAACAACAAAGTAATGTACAAGAAAAGATAATATACAGAGTATTAAGGGACGTACTTGACTGACTAAAACCAGTGATTCCTGACATTTGGAGTAAAAAAAAAGTTAATGAAATTTTGGTCTCCGGTGACTTTTATGTTTTTTTTTCAAAATATATTTTTTTTTCCAAAATTAAAAAAAAATTCTTACACATGTCCACAGGTCACTCAGCCGAGTAACCGCCCTATCGATCACACCCTAGCTGTCCTATTCATACTAATGTTTTTTGTCAAAACACTTTTCAATCCAAATAATGTCGTCAGGAATCACTAAGAAAAAAAGGCAAGATAAATTAGAATAAAAAAAAAAATAATAAATGCCTGAAAAGTTATCCTGTCAAGTTATAAAATAAGTAAAGTTGGACACACTCAACTTTACAAGCGGCCAAAGGAGGAGCTAACGATGTTTATTTAATCTAGCGATGCAACCGACTGCAAAATTAAGCGTGTCAAGCTGTACAGGGTCGGACTAGAATAAACCGTATTGTTTGATGTGTGGATACGAGATTTCTATTGAACCAGTTATAACTACACGGGTTCATAAGTTAGTAAATAATTCAGACAATTGACAAAAGGTTTTGTTTTCACAGAGGGCTCAGACTTTGTCCTTTGCAGCTATATCATAACAATCCGAAGATAAGAACAAAGATATTACACACAAGTGGATAAATATTTAATTGGAGCCGTATAATCTGTTCATATGTACCAATAATAATATTGCCAAGTTGATTGACTTTATCTGTTACGTAAATAATGCAAAGTATCTAATACTTAAGATTGAATAAATTAATTATTTAATTTACCAAAAATAAATGTCCTTGCTATTGAGCAGTTTTAAAAAATATTATGTACTAGCGTATAAACAATAGTGTTTTGCTTTTACGTCCAACAGATCGCACTGTTTTTCAAAAAGAGCATGTTTTTACCTGTCACGGGTGATATCTATATGATATAGGTATTATGGCAGGTAGCATTGCTGCTTACCTTCAGCGATCGGTGCCGATAGTTGATTTGACTCCAAATTATAAATGAGAACTCCGATTGAAATAAATCGAACTTTATTGTTCATATAAATTTACACACGAATCAACGTAAATTCATCAGAAGGATTAGGGAATAAGAAACAAACGAACTGTCAACGAAGGCGGTTAGATACAGAATAAAATTAAAATGGCCAGCTCTCGGCAACTCTCGGCAGTGCGGCAATCCGCTAAATATTGTCCGCGGCAAAAGGAATATTGCGCATAAATTATTGTCAGTTCTTATTCCCTACAGTATATAAAAAAAAACAAACACATATTCGAATGCAACGTTGTTTCAAAATTTCAAAGCAATCGGTGAAGAACTTTTGGAGATTTAGGATTTTGAACAAGCGTACATTTACATTTTAAATATCAAAATCAGCCCCCGTAGGGTGGACTGACCGTATTTGTTGAGCAGTGTTCGGTTTAATCGTGTTCGAAATGATAACAGTTTTGGTAGTATTTAAGTAACGGTGCGAGAAGCAAATAGATTTGGCGTGACAATATTGTCGTAATATCGGTGAGGACAAGATTAGACAATACAAGACAATCTTGCCTGAAAATACGGAAGTCTTGATGGTGATACCGTGCCGGCAAGAAATTGCCATAAATAGTTGCATGTCTACGAGAGCCTCTGTGAAAGATACACAAAAAATGAGAAGTCATCAGAAATTAACAAACCAGAATTCAAATGTGCAACTCAGATAAATTCTTTCATAAGTTTCTGAGATAACATTAAACAATGTTGACAACAATTTCACAAATAGATCATCATAACAACCTTGTTGATGCACCAAACTGAAACCAGTTATTAGCGTAGATTTAATTAAAAAAAACGTAACTACCTACTATACGGAGATTGCTACATAATGTTTTGTGTACCTACCGAGTATTTGATAAGGTAAACTAAAACTCGTTTTTAGCGCATATGTGTTTGTGTAATTTATTTTGTTAAAAATAGCTGAGATAAATAAAGTAGGTAGGAGTTATTTCGCACAGAGAAAGAATAGAAATGGTCTGAGATAAAAAAAAAATATAGGTCACAGATAAGAGTGATATCGGATGAAAGAATTATAGAGGAGGTGTCATCGGTCAAAAAGATAATTTTTTCAGTTGTTGGACAGCCTTTCAACACTTAGGACGGGCTGTTGCACAGAGTTTGAATAACTCGTCAAATTTCAAGTTCTGTGAAAGTCCTATTCAGGTTTTTTTAAACTGGCCCGCGATAAAATAATAACAGAACTTTAATAAAACTTTTACAGAACTTGAATTTTAAGTTCTGTGAAAGAACCAGTCCTTAGGTTTAGCACGCATTTAGCACGCTATTAAACGCAGCGGTTTTGGAATAGGTGAGTATGCCAAACTGCGTACAAATACGCACTGCGGCTGGTGTTTTACTTTAATCTATTTCATGGTATACTGAAATAGAAATAAATAAAAACGCGAGCCGCAGTGCGAGTTTGTATGCGGATTGGCGTTTTCAGCTTTTCCAAAACTGGTGGAGCGGTCTTTTTCACAAAAAAATTACAAAGTTGCCTCTAAAATCACGAAAAATCGATTTCTTTAATGGCCTACATTTTATAATTTAAAATACAAATAAATAAAGTAGCACATGTCCATCTCTAAATAGTATAAAATAAAGTCACTTTTAGTGTCTGTCCGTTTGTGCGCTTAGTTCTTCTAAACTACGCAACAGATTTTAATAGGGTTTTCACTATCATTTAGAGAATTTCTTCCGGAAGGTTTATTATATAATATTATTATTATATAATATATTTATATAATACATGCACTAGGGTGTCCCAAAAAAATTAAAGTTGTTATTTTTGAACCCATACCCTCTAATTTTGTTTTAATAATGACAATACACTTATAAAAACAAATTCGTTTACTTTGGACAACTGCAACCCGTGCCGACTTGCATCGAAAGATGTCAGTACTTGTACATTAAGACGCCAGCGAGCAAACGTGTTGATGAGCTTGTAGTAACTTGCTATTTTGTTAGTAAACGAAAATCACTCGTTCAGGCAAGATGTTGTTAGATTTACGCACTTCTAAAAAGAGTATATTTTTAATAGGAGTCGTAAAACACCAAATATCGCGTTCTAAACTGCCATCTAATGGACAAGTTCTTAAAGTTTTGTTCTACAATATCCGGAAAGTTAATTTAACTGTCAATATATACCAAATATAGCCATAGTTGGTTTTTTAAAGCTGTGTTTGAAGTAAAAATCAGTCAAGTGACTACAAGCCCTGACATACCACTTTTCAAAAAGTTTCGAGATAACTATAAAAATGTTGATCCCGATAAAATTCAGTGCTACAGAGAAAATCTCACATTGCACCCAACCGCTTTCGAAATCAATGATTTGCTTGACTTTTACCGTACTGCACTGACAACAAAAATACTTTTAGATGACTATTGAGAGTTTTTAGAGCTCTGTGTGATAGTTTTAGGAGGAGATACAGCGAGAAAATTTAAGATTCGGCCTCCAGGTGCTCGATGGATGGCAAAGGCGCTTAATTCCTTGAAAATATCATTAATTTGTGCGCAATTTAAAATTACCGGTAAGGATAAGGCGGCACTTTTAGACGTTTGCCTGTTCATAGTAGCATATGTCAAGGCATGGTTACAATGTATTAAAGGAGTTAAAGCACCTTACCAGGACTTGTGCTTTTTGAAATCGATGAAGGCTTAAGAAAAAATTGATGAAAACATCTCAATGGCAGCTTTATTTCTGTTCAGTAAGCAGTTATGGTATTTGACCGATGAAGGATCTATTTTATCGCTGTTTGACGACGCTGTGGATCAAAAAACTAAAATAATAATGCTCGAAATATCAAAAAAAATAATTTATCAACCCATGACAAACGTTACATCCCATCGAAGGAAGATCTTGATGGTAAATTATATGGTAAGTTTATTAAGTAGTTTAAATTATGTTTTATATTGAGGTTTTTGTTCATATCATAATTTAGTGACTTTTGTTTCAGAGAAAAATATTTACGACTTCATTTCAGTTAAGAGCAAGTACTTGTTTGATCGTCTGAACACAGATGCCAGTTTTCTTAACGAATTCCCTACGATGTGGTCAAATAATGCTTCGTATCAAGAAGTCAGAAAGAAGGTGTCGCCGCTGGGGGTAGTGAATGATACAGCTGAAAGAACTGTTAAGTTAATGCAAGATTTTCATGGCTTAATCTCACGGTCAAAGAGGAACAAAAATAATTTTTGTTGCGATGCGTTCAGGAACACCGGAAGATTTATCCTGACTGTAAAAAACAAATTATGTTGAATTATACCAATGTAAAAGTGAATTGGACAATAAAATAGAAATTATGAACAATAAAATGATTTGAATCGCACATCACAAATCAAAATTCATTAGGTTCGTGGCACTTTTTGACCACCAATCACAAAGAGTTTCACGTACTTTGGCATAAGTTTTAACATTTATACATGAAACATCGATGACAGACATAAACTCCTGATAGTCCATAGTTGATTCTTTTCCCTGGAAATTAAACAACACAAAATTATCGCCAAATGTTATAAAAAATATGTGCTTATTCTGACTGATTCTTTCGAACGACCCTGTAGCATATAAGTACGTACAATGTACACGTATAATTAAATATCACTAACCTTTGTTTTTTTTGAAAATATATCTCCCACGTACGTTTTTGATGTCGTAATTTGTGTTTTCTAATAAAACTTTTGTTCCAAGGGAATTTTCCTCCCCATTTTTAAGCGAGGAATTTATTTAAAATGTTATTAACTAGACCGGCGTGGACTACACGTCCGCTCGCCGCACGGTCGCGGCGGAGAATGACAAAATTTTGTCTTGCGCCGAGTTAATAAAAATGCACAAACCGCGAATCCAAATTATTTACCATTATATACTTTAAGAATATATTTTTTGGTCACAAATTATTTCTGATCTTTCAATAATGTCTTGGTAAATTATTTTTGTAAAAAAATCTGAACTATACCAATTTGTAACACCATAAATAAATAGTAAAATTGAGGGATTTTCGTCACAAAACGCGTGTTCGGATTTATGTATTAGTAATTTTATTTGAAATAAAAACAAAATTTTTATACATACTTTTGGTAGATAATTTATTGATTGTTTATACTATATTATCATATGATTTGAAATATTTGTTGTATAATACAAATTCACCTTTGAAAATGCAACAAATCTGCGCAACGTCCAACGGTAACACTTTATTATGATATGAAAATAAAATTATTTTTCAAAATTTAACATCTTGCTTTACTGGATAAAATAACGATCTTTCAAAATCAATTTGTGTTTTTTTCTAGAAAAGTGTCCATACGTCTAAAACTGGCCTCAAAAATGCCAAATTTCAGATCAAGTCTACATATTTCGCCTTAAGATATTGGATAAACGAAAGAGGGTACATCAGTAAACAAGCAATATAAAGAGATAAGTCCTGTCCAAGTCGAAAGTTGCAAATACCATAGTTTTTGAAAGACGCGTCTGCAACGGTTTTCCGATAGTGGCGCTAGTGTATTGTAAGTAGTTGTTATATGTTTATGTCTATGACCGGCAGTGGATGTTCAGACAGGATGTTTTGTGTTCATTCTCCATTTTTGCTGTTCCCTTTGGTGTTGTTGTTTTACTTAATTTAATGTTGACGTCTTTCATTTCCAGAATGGATTTGCGGTTGTACGACCTCCCGGCCATCACGCCGAAACCGACCAGGCCATGCGATTCTGCTTCTTCAACTCCATCGCCATAGCGGCTAAATTGCTGCAGCAGAGACTTGATGTCAAGCGAATCCTCATTGAAAAATTAACCTTTGAAAATGCAACAAATCTTCGCAACGTCCAACGGTAACACTTTATTATGATATGAAAATAATATATGAATGCCACAATCTTATAGAGAGAATATATTACTATTGTGGATTATTCATGCTTGGCTGTGTACAGGTAATCTGTGTATATTATAATCCACTACAAAAAGGAGATATTCGTTAAAAAACCTTACATTAAATCACTAGCTGAACTAGTATTACTAGCTGAGATCTCAGCGTCGCCTGGGCTTCAAACAGAGTTTTTTGAGATGAGATTCAAACAGTGACTTTCCTTTTGATTTGCAGGTCAAAGGTGCAAGATTTCATCGATCTCGGAATAAGTGTCTGCCATGTGGCCGCCCGCCACAGACATTCTCCTTTATATAAATAAATGTTAATTTGTTTTAAAGAAAGAAAAAAGTTCCAGCAAATGAATAACCTGACAACATTTCAATTACCATAATTATAAGGTCGATGGCATTCTTTCACCATGTATGTTACATTACCGCATTTGTAACATTACCGAATATGTCATATTACCACATATGTCACATTACCGTGTAAGTAATCCTGAAATGCCATTCAACAGCGGTAATATACATTCATACATCAGAAGAATTAAAGTTAGTTAAATAAAATGGCCAAATATGATTTAGCGCTATGGTTGAGGACTTAGCTTGCAGATGACTGAGACCACGTCTCCTGGGTGCAAACGCGATGCTTTGAACTACTCAGCAACAAGCTGGTTGTGTCCAAGAAATATTAGAATCAAACTAAAATACCAGAAATTAGTGGAGATCACATAAAGTTTTGTTGACATTTATTTGATAAATCAAAGACCTTCACAAGTGATATCTAATACTGTAGTAAGAAGGTCGAAGAAATTAACATTCTGATAAATAATAAAAATATGTTGTTTTATCATTTCCTGTTTATCGAAAAGGCTTATGTGTAAATTTTTTTATTCACAAATGTCTGGACATTTTTTTGCATATAAATTAGAGTAGGTAGAGAATAGAATGTAATTTTTTGTGGAATCAAAAAAGTAAATCGTTACTTCTTAGTATTAACTAAAACATTATTTTAGAAAGCCTTAGACACATTACGCTATTTTACGTGCACATAAATAGGGCGTGACATGTACATATTATATATTTGGCTGACACACTACGCTATAATCTTCCTCAGATCAATGGGGGACTGCTGCGGAATATCATTTCTTTGTATAGGATCCGCGTAATTACGGCGCTCCGTAAATTGTTCCGATGGTCGTATATTTTTCTAATATGGCCTGGCTAGCAGATCACAGCACATATTGTCGCCACGCCCAGTAATTTTACAATTTTTATATCAATTTTCTTAAAATGCTAATAAAAAATAATATGTATAGGTATGGATATTGGACAGCCAAAAATTAATAATTAAACTAGGTTGATGGTTTATGAAAATAATCAATACAATATGTGTCTTTTTAACTTTAAAAACTATTCAACTGACATTATTTTTTAAACTTTGACCACTTAATTAACCAAAAGTATCACATTCTTGTTTAAAATTCGGAAGGTCAGAGAAATTAACACTCTTAAATTAAGAGATAACAAATAATTTTAAAAAATATCAAGTTTCCTGATGAAAAATAATATGCAAGGCCAAATAAAAATGACTGCCCATAACATAAAAGAGATACATTTCTATAATTTTCTGTTGTCCATATTACTCGATAACGAGAGAAAAAAAAATTATTGAAAAAGTGAAGGTAATGTTTTCAATAATATTTAATTTGCAAGCCGAAAAAAAATTGCTAAATCGTAATGCAAAAAAGATTAATACTTCTATCATTTCCGGTTGTCTGTAATTGTACAACGGAGGGGTGAGATGTATTTGTGAGTGGTCCATTGACCCATCGGCTACAGAGCTGGATGCAAGGACAGATCTGATACCAAACCGGTTTGATCTGACTTGCACCGAAGGAAACTGATATTGGGAGCTGGTTGATCTGGATACCGTGCTCAAACGCCAAAGGTCCTATCACCAGCCTATAGGTAAACACTCCATTATTGACATTTATCACTGGTGCGAGTTGTCTAATCAAATGTTTAATAATAATATTATGTTGATGTTCTGTTGCATAGTGGAATATGCACACAATTTTGATAAGCGAGAATCATAAATCAAATAATGAAAGTTGTATATTTTAAACAAATTTACACTAACATCTATAGTATGTACACACTTGCTCCAAATGCTAGATACAGAAGATCTCTAATTTTCAAAGAGAACTTTTGGAGGTTGCATAAACTATTATGGGTGCACTTTTTGTGTAGTTAAAGTCTTCCTCTTGGGGAATCTAGCAATTTTGTTAACTTGATGGTTATATAATATAATATTATTGTAACTATGTTTCCGAGTGGTAAGCCCTCAAAATGAACAATATAATATTAATAATAATATTTGTTACCTATCTAAAGTGTGACTTGAATTAACCTCTAACATGCCAAGAAATCCACCGTGGATTTCGGACATTTGTACTTGTCGTGTGTCGGCAAATCCACCATGGATTTGCTAGTAACTCGCCACCACATTTGACTCGATTTTATGGTATTTTAAACCTTGAAAAATGCTCCTAACACACTAAAATAAATTTTATTAATTTGGCAAGGAAATAATGTATCTTTATATTATTCTAGCTTTACGTTTCGTCACTTGCAAATATACTTACTTTATCTGTGAAAAAACACAGCAAAATTTCGTTTTAATGTCAAAATGTCAAAGAACGCGCATTTAGCTGGAAAATACAATAATATTTTCGTATGTCTTCATTATAGATACTATATTTTTTTATGACATTAGAAAGAAAAAGAAAACATTTCTCTGAATATGTATAAGTAACCCTCCTGGAAAACTACTTAAGATAGATATGTTTATACATTTTTATAAATACATTATCTGGTAAGACAGTACAATTTACAAAAAAACAAGTAAGTTATTATGAAAATAGTGTCAGCCGGTGTACAGCGGGAAGACAACACGGATTGACAATTGATCAACACATTTGATCGGTCGTTGGCCGAGTTGACATCGCGCTTGGGTCCCACTCAGGCGTAGTGTGTTCAATTCCTCGGCTGGCTAAGTCCTCCATCACAACACAAGCAACATTTTCAGCTTACTGTGGTGGTAGTAGGAGATTTTCAAATATTGTCAGGTTATTCGTAACCCGGGAATGTTTGTCTTTCTTTTAAAAAATATAAATATATATAACTTTGCGAAGGCATTTTAACTATACTCAATTGCAAAAACAGTATATGGGTACCATATTAAAAAACCCAATTAAAATATGAAAATTCCATTGCGTTACTATATAATACATATTTATTACAAAATTCATGTCATTGTCAAAAACTTATCTTGTAATAAACGGTTACTATAGAAATATTATTACAATCTCAAACATTAAATTATCTTTATCTATATTATTTGTGAACTCGACTGTCTCCAACCCAATAAAAACATATTAAGTTTGTACAATTGTGACTAAAAATAAAATTTTAGAAATCCATATTAATATTTTATTCTCATTGGCAACCAAAAATGCAGTCCATAGAGTATGTAAAGCTCTGCCTTGCACCAATAAAAAGAACTAAAAGAAATTCTGATCATTTTGTTTTTACTAGATCGGTATATTAAAAAACTTCAAGAAATTCAGGCATTATGAGTAACTGATGCAATTGTGAGTAACATTTTCCACTATACTGACCTTATACACCATATAATAATTGTACTTTATTAGTAATGAGTAAGACGGAATTTAATTTAGTAATAATTTGGTGTTTGTTAGGACGCTAAAGAATAAAAAATAAAAAAAATAATAAAATTGAATCATGAAACTATTTCAACGGAATTGATAAATTTTCAAGTAAAAGGGGACTGCGGACGGGTATTCCAAACTAAATAGTTTGAAAAACTTTCCATATGCACTATCGGTGCAAATACATTCAAAAGTGTCCCCTTTAAAATTATATGCCATAACCTTAACAAGAAACAAGAAAAAATTAATCACAGATCAAAGAAGGAATAAAGTTGGTGTACATATTCCTTACTTCTGTTAAATTTGATGCAAACTGGCGATATACGGTAAGTTTTTAGATTCTCACGGCCAAAAGCATTTTTGTTGTTTGTTTTTGGGGTGTTATGCCGTGTTGCGCTAACTCCTTCTTTAGCCGACGTTTCGGACAGCGTTGCAGTGTCCATCATCAGGGCAGATCCGGTAGGACACATCTTCGGATCTACCGGATCTGCCCTGATGATGGACACTGCAACGCTGTCCGAAACGTCGGCTAAAGAAGGAGTTAGCGCAACACGGCATAACACCCCAAAAACAAACAACAAAAATGGCGATATACGTTTTCATATATGCAATATACCGGTATTGATCACATTACGCTCCTAGACATTTTCCGTTCTGTGGCAGACAAGAAACCCGACAAAGCACTGTGACCTTGATATGTATGTACTAATATTTTAGATATTTTTACTATTTGGCTGATAAGGCTGTCGTAAAGGCGGAATCAAATCAGCTGTCAATAATAATTTAATAAGTGTCAGACAATTTTATCAGCTGTTAGAGAAATGTGCAAATTAACAAGGTTTTTGAGGATAAATAAGAATATGCAAATAATGCTAGAGTGGTAATAAAGATTTGTTTTCTTCGAGGTTTTGCTCTTAGATAAAATAACAATGAATTATATATATATTTTTTTATATCCATAATATCTACAGTTACGCCCTCAATGGCACATAAAACGTTATAGATCTGAACTTATTTGTTGAAATGCAAACAGATGTAATTATTCCTCTGATGTAAAAAAAATTACAGAGGAAGAAATACAAATCACTTGTTATAAAACTCTTTTAACCCTTTAGGCTAATTTGTTCGGTGAACCAACAGCTAGTACCCGCAGAGTCTATTTGTTCGGTTTAGCGAATCAACAGCTAGTACCCGCAGAGTCTATTTGTTCGGTTTAGCGAATCAACAGCTAGTACCCGCAGAGTCTATTTGTTCGGTTTAGCGAATCAACAGCTAGTACCCGCAGAGTCTATTTGTTCGGTTTAGCGAATCAACAGCTAGTACCCGCAGAGTCTATTTGTTCGGTTTAGCGAATCAACAGCTAGTACCCGCAGAGTCTATTTGTTCGGTTTAGCGAATCAACAGCTAGTACCCGCAGAGTCTAATTGTTCGGTTTAGCGAATCAACAGCTAGTACCCGCAGAGTCTAATTGTTCGGTTTAGCAAATCAACAGCTAGCACCCACCCATAGAGTCTATTTGTTCGGTTTAGCCAACCAACAGCTAGTACCCGTAGAGTCTAATTGTTCGCTTTTTTGAACAGCTCATATGGTCTCATGGAAATTTTCTCCATTATATATATATATATTTAAAAAAAATGAGATCTAAACGGTTTTAGAAAGAATAAAACACAATATATTCCATATTTAAATGTAGAAGTTAACCACAAAATGATTAACATGTAAACCTATATAAAGGTTCCGACCGCAATTTGAGATAAATTTATGAAATTTTTATTAATTGTTTTTGTATAAAACGATAAAAAGTGAGGTGACAATGTAATTTTTATTAATGATTTGATTTGACTATTCAAATATGTTTTTTTTCGTTATCAGTTATTTTAGTTCAGTTTTTTTAGTAAAAACGGAATGTGAGCCATTTTTAAAACTTTTTTTTTTTTTTTTTATATTAACTTCACACAGGAGGCCCTGAAGAAAATAATTTCCCTCAGGGCCTATGTCATCTTTGGGGATGCTGTGTGGAGGGTCTTTTTGTGGAGAGGAAGGAGTGAACATGGGTCTTGAAGAGTCCCATGTTGGGAGGAAACACAGAGGCCGGCAGTTCGTTCCACAGCCGAGCTGTTGAACTTAAGAACGAATCGTAGAAGCGACCCGTTCTCATGTGACAAATGTCAACCGTGTACAAATGTTGGGCGCGCGTTTGGCGTGTATCCCGACTATGCACCGGTGCCGAAGGGATCAATGACGCTAGTTCCTCAGAGCATCTTCCATTGTAATACCGATAGAACAAGGACAGCATACCTACCTGACGCCTGTGCTCTAAAGATTGCAGTCCGCTTGTTAAGATTGGGGAATCTATCAAACGGACCGCCCGTTTTTGCACAGAGTCAAGGGTTTTTTTCAGGTATTTAGGGGCTCCGGACCAGAGATGGCTACCAAATTCGAGAGTAGGGCGCACTTGCGATTTGTACAGGGTCAGCAGTTGTGTACTATTAAAGTATCTGCGGGCCCTGTACAGTACGCCCAGCTTCTGAGAGGCCAACTTTACTCTGGCTTCGATGGAGCCCCCGTACCTGAGCTGGTCACTTATAGTTACACCAAGCATATCAATGGAAGGCCTGTTCGGAAGATTGCTTCCGTTGAAGGAGACTAGATTGTCATTTGGATCCCTTTTAGACGTAATCAGACAGGATTGGGTCTTTGAAACATTAAATTCGACGAGATTATTTTTACCCCAGGAGGAAATACTCTCGAGATAACCGTCCATTCTCTGCTTCAAAGCCCTCCGAGCCGTTGGAGTTTGTGTGCCCTTTGGGGGCTTGTCAAACAAAAAGCTATCATGAACTGTACTGTCATCCGCGTAACAATGAATTGGTGCACATGTCAAAAGGTCATTGATGTGCAACAAAAACAAAGTCGGAGACAGAACCGATCCCTGTGGGACGCCAGCATTTATGGAGTGTAAGGAAGAGGTGAAACCGTCAGCAACCGCCTGAATCGACTTATCCCTTAAAAAGTCAGCAATCCACGTACACAGGGATGCGGGAAGTCCGTAAGAAGGCAATTTGTTGACAAGTCCTCGGTGCCAGACCCGGTCAAAGGCCTTGGATATGTCTAATGCGACCGTTTGGGTCTCACCGTGACGTTCCAGGCACCGCCCCCAAACATGCGTCACATACGCGAGAAGATCATCGCACGAGCGGTTCCGCCGGAATCCTTATGCGCGATACGGTGCTATAAAAAATGCTTTGATGTGTATAGCATAGTGCACCCTTATCATTTTCTGAACATGCAAATTTGACTGTTCTAAAATGAGAAAATTGTTGAAAAATGTTAAAAAAATGTCATAATATAATGTTTTCTATACTAAATGAACCATTAATAATAAATAAAAAAAACCTACTTTGATAGTTTTATCCCTAGACGCCGTAGCAAGCCAGTGGCACTCGGGATGCCAATCGCAGGCAAACACTGGGCCCGAGTGGGCAGTGAACTGGTGGAAGCACTTCTCTGCCCTCCGGACGTCCCACAGCTGGACGTTTCCATTTTCGGACACTGCGGCGAAGGTGTGCTGTGCGTGGGGACTAAACTGGACGTCACGTACTGATTCTGTGTTGCTAGAATTTAAGATAAATTACTACATATTATGTATAAAATATAAGAGGGGGGGGTTTAGGGGAGTTCACCTTCCCCTCCCCTCCAACGGCCTTAAGATTCCGTTGGATTAAAAATAGTACCTGATCATAGATCACATTCCTGGAAAATACAATAATATTATTTGTACCGGTAACTTCGGATAATTCATCACATCTTTAAAAAGTTATATAAAGTCATGGAAAGTGATGAAACAAAAACATTATTAACTGGGTTATGTAGGTTAGGTTAGGTTAAAAAAAAATTTTTTTTCATCGTTTCTAATGACTTTTTATATCACTTTTTAAAAGTGTGTTGAATTGTCACTGTGTTGAGTTATCATGGAACCTTTTGTACATACTCTTTTTAGCAATGTGACTATCCCTTTTAGCAATGTGATGTAAATGGGTAATTAAAGGTCCCTTTCTTTATCAGAATCTCAAAATTAATAGCCCTGTACACATAAATTGAGTGAACCACATTTACAATACTCGTTTTATAGCCCGGGGATGAGTAAACGATGCCGCCATTGATCCGATTTGTAAATTAATTATAAAGATTATTCTAAAACTACCGATAACAAGTAGTTCAGATGAAATCTTTAGGAGAAACTGTGTTTTGCACTTTATGCCAAAAAGATAATAGCATATATCTTCAAACACAGAGTTGTAAATGTTTACCAATTAGACACACTCTTAACCTTCCAGCGGGCGCGCTGTCGTAAAATTTACGACAGACGCGCCTTATCGCTTCCCCCACTCTTTCCACTTAGTTGTAAGCATCGAGCTTCGAGCTATGCTAGAGTCAAATCAAATGTCAAACATTTACCGCAAGATATAAATGTTTTTCTCAAAGTGAGTTACGGTAGGGCAATTGAACCGATGACAGAAGAAGAAAACATAAGCTTTCCAAAACTCGGTGTTTGTCGGTTATGTGCACTGGATAAGAAAAGATCCTCAGCATCAATGAAGTGTTGCCGTTGCCAGTCCTTTAAATGCAAGAACCATTCTTCAGTTGAGGTGGTTTGTAAAAATTGTAAGGATGGGAATATTGATTCTGACTAAATAGGTCGATAACAAATTTTGTTTTGAAATATTAAAATGTTTAGAGTGTTGCTTCGTTTTTTTTAAGAAAGTCAAATTTATTTTTTTAAGTACTGCCTATATCATTCTTCATATCCTTAAAAAAATTCCCTAACATTTGTATAAAGAAAACATCACTTACATGGAGAAAACTTGATGACGTAAAATTTACGATAAGCGCCCGCTCAAGGGAAATTTCTCAACGCGCCCGCTGGAAGGTTAAATATGCATAATTACCAAAACAACACTTCGCTTCAACTTGATTACCGTTATATTCAAATTACAGGAAATGGAAAATAATGCATTTAAATAGCAAACAATTGGAAGGCGGGTTTGGGTATCGCCGCCCCGGAAACCATTTATTAGATAACCAACACTTCTGCCATAGGTCATCTCAAGTGGTTCGCTACGTTTGGTGATTTAGCAGGGGTGTCCAGGTTCATCGGGTGAGGTGTGTTCAGGATTTGCCTGCCCACCAGCTGCATGGCGTACCAGATTGAGAGAGGCTAGTTTGGGGAGACCCTTTGACCTCTCAAACTGGTCTCTCAACGCATCGCCTTGCGCCACAGTTCAAAAGTAATTCAATAAAAAAGTGGTGTATGAAAAAGTGTGTTTTTTCATTTAATTATGTAATGTCACATTCCAAAGTATTTGCTTTCTTCGAAAAAAAAAAAGAATAATTATTCCTTTCCCCTAATCCCCCCTCCCCCTCCCTTTAGCCCAACAATAATAAAGTAGTGCCTAATGTCAATGTCATGTGGGAAGGAAAACTAAAAAGGTTTAGTACGCAGCCTTTGTAAATGCAATATTTTCCCTTTATGATGAAATATTTATTGAATGTTGCCTGGTAGGTTATTGATTTACAATGGGACAATATTATTGTACGTCTCATGGGTGCCTCTTGATTGAAAATATGATTCATTTCCAACATAGTATATCATTTTATTATGACAACAGTATTATTGTATCAAGCCAGATGGGAGGATGAAGATTTGAACTGCTCGGGTGTTTTTTTTTTTTTTTTTTTTTTTAAAGTAATACCGCACAAGAGTCCCAACTGCTCCCGTCTGGAGCCAGTGAGACTATGGCATCCCCAATTAGGGTATGTTGTGAGGCTGAGGGTATTGGGGAGGGGAGGGAGATGGGGAAGAGGAAGGTGGGGAAGTACCTGGCTATTCAGATCTGGTCACCAAACACGGCTAAAGCCATTTCAAGCAACGTTTCAATTCTGAATGGTGGTCTTACACCAGGGCGATACTGAGAGTATCTTCCACTCTGGAACGTGCCGCAAATATACTATATATTATTTTAAATTAATTAATTGTGAAATAACACAAATTAATCAAATAAAAATTATTTGCGCACGCCGGGTTCGAACCCGCGACCTTTGGATCTGTAGTCAAAAGCGTATACCACTAGACCACGCCGGCCGTCAAAATAAAAATAAACCATGTTAACTGACAAAAATAACATAATTCGTAAAAATATCAGGGTTGTTTTTATTTTTTATCAAACTTTTATTATATGACAATAAAAAGTTATGTTCATTGCAGTATACAAAATAATTAAAATTGAAAAATGGGAAAAAAAATGTTGGTTACCATCATTTACATGAACACACAAAAAATTTACGATATTTAACATATTTATATGTTCTAAATCTAATAAGTGCAATAAAGGAAAAAAAAAATAGCAGTGCAAAATATATGGTAAGTATTTAGAAAGTGAAATTAATGTTAGTTCAAAAACGAGATAATTTTTCATCTGCGATTAATCATCTGGAACCTTGTGAATCACAAAAGATGTAATATCGATTGATAATATGACATGCCATAAAATAACAACATTTTCAGGTAAACAATGGCATGTGCATGTAAATATGAATAAAAAGCCTTTTAAATTGATCAGAGTTGTAGCCTGTAAAACGTGTTAGTTGAAAACACTTAATATGCTTCACATGAAACAGGTTAGACATGCACCAAAATCTTACTTGAACAGTTTGGGTTATTGTTTTCAGCAGTAAATGTAGGATCTGCTACACTGTCAAAAGAATCGACAGAATTTACAATGTTTGCAATCACTTCATCCATTGATTGTGATGACACAGAACATATTATGTGTTGGCCATCCACCATCTTGCATCACTTACCATTCTTTACTTATGTCGGATACCGTTGATTACATATCTCAAATCGTCCGTTAAAACAGTGCTACCATACCGTTTACCGAGTTCTAATTACACCCAAATTTCTAAAGCCAGTAGCACTATGGCATCCCCAATTGGGGTATGTTGTGAAGCTGAAGGAATGGGGAGGGGTTAGGAGAAGGGGAAGGTAGAAAGGCTTATAAATGTAAAATCTTAAAAGAGGAAAGAGTTTTCTCAATTTTTGCTCGTAATAAGCAGATACATGTGGCTTATCTTAAATAGATGAAATTAACCCTTGGAGTGCCAGGGGAAAATGCCAATCGTCTGCAGTACGCTGGCTGACTCTATTTTCGTAAAGCTTACTTGTTTTTGCAAAACGATATTTTTGTAATTATCTTAGCTATCAGTCTACGATGGAGTGCTGATGTATGGCAGTGAGGCATGGAACTGACAGAGGAGGATTAAAGTAGACTGAATGCTGTAGAAAAGAGATCCCTGAGGCGTATGTGTGGTAAAACTATGTACGATCGTGTGAGACATGTGGAGATCTGCAAAGAATACAAGGCTGATGTAAGCGTAATCAGTAAGATTAAGAAAGGGACGCCCAGATGATTGGGCATGTAGAGCGAATTAATGAAAAAAGGAGTATAAGGAGAACATGTGATGCAAATGTGAACGGCAGAAGAAGTCAGGGAAGACATGGCGCGATCAAGTGAACCAAATATGTACTTTAGTTGGGCCATGTCGAGAGTCAGAATAATAGAAGAGTATGTATGAGTTGTTTGGCGGTCGGTTCCCTCTGCCTACCCCTGCGCTGAAACGGAGTGTTGGTTAGTTTTTTTTTTCTTTTAATGTGAATACCGCACAAGAGTCCCAACTGCTCCCAACCATCTGGAGCCAGTGAGACTATGGCATCTCCAATTGGGGTATGTTGTGCAGCTGTGTGGGGAAGGAGATGGGGGAGAGAAAGGTAGGGTAGTAACTGGCTATTCAGATCTGGTCACCAAACAAGGTTAAAGCCATTTCAAGTAACGTTTCAATTCTGAATGGAGGTACACCAGGGCGATAATGGGAGTATCTTCCACTTTGCAATGTGCTGCAAGTATACTATATATTATTTTAAACTAGCTGACGTGCACCCGATGTTGCTCGACTTTTCTCTTGTTTATATAAATATAATATATATGTATTATATACATAAACCTTCCGATAGAAATTTTCTAAATTTCTCTGTAACGTTAAAAAAATCTATTTATATAAAGAAGAGTGTCTGTGGCGGGCACCGGTGTGGATTTGATTTTTATACAAATCTTCAGTTTTATTCCGTGGTTTATGAAGTTTTGCACAATTTACCTTCAAAACAAGATGAAGGTAACCGTCTACATGAGATTTCGAAAAAGCCCGGGCAACGCCGGGGACTTATGAAAATATTTTTGAGTTTTATTATATTTTCCAGCTAAATAAGTGTTAATCACAATAAAAATTACTACTACACTAACTTTTTGACATAGAAATGACACAGAAAAAAAATCAATTTTTGTAAGTGAAGAAACGACATGCTAGAATAATATTAACATACATTATTTTCTTGCCAAGCGAATAAAATATATTTTAGTAAGCTAGGAGCATTTTTTAAGGTTCGAAATACCATAAAATCGAGGCAAGTTCCTAACATTCCAGGGTTAAATTGTTTTAATATTTTACCTACCTAAAGAATGTTCTGGCGACTTCTTTCATGCGCAGATCAAAGCATTTCATCATCCCATCCTGAGAGCCGGAGATCAGTAAATATGGCTCCGTCAAGTGGAAACTAACCTAAAATCAATCACATTTCATTAATAACACATGCATAAATTAATGAATAAAATCATCCGAAAGATTAATCTAAATTAAATGCCCACATTCAAAACAAAATGTTATCAGTGTGCCAACCATACATTTATTGCATATTAATCAATGTACATATCTTTGAAACAATATAATATGATGATTTCATCATTTAGGATTCAATGCATTCGATGAAAAAGATAATTTAAACACAAGAGCAGTCTTGGAATGGGGATGATATGATTTCCAAAAATATATACATTATTAAAAATATTAATCTCGGTTGTGATTCTGTCTATAACTCCGATTCAATGAACTCTAAAACTTGGATTTGCTTTGAATTTAAGTGTCATTTTCAAAATTGGAACATATTGTGGGAATAATTCAGTCAAGCGATTAAGTAGGTAACTGCCAAAAGAACTTAATTTCAATAAATTAATTAATAAATCTATATTTGAAATTTGTATTTCTTTGGTTTAAATTTTTGACAAATAATTTTTCAAGTTTAATATGTTCAATCGACCGGTCGGTGGCTGAGTTTACATTGCGTTTGGGTTCCACCCAGGCGTAGTGTGGTCAATTCCTCGGCTGGCTTCCTACATCATACATCAATCAAGAGATTTTCAAATAATGTCAGGTTATTCGTAACCCAAGAATGTTTGACTTTCTTGACAAAAAAAACAGTAAATTTCTGATCTTCTCTAAAATTGACAATGTTTGTTTTTGAAAGGCAATGATCCTGAGACAAATTTTTGTATGCTTCTGGCATGTTGACCGTTACATTTCGTAAAGACGCTGTCAGAAGGTCGGAGAATTTGTGTGTTTCCGCTTTGCAATAAAATCCAAAAAAAATGAAATATTTCTGGGTGTATCTGGACACTAATAACTGTTTTGGAAAGGTGATGAAATACTCTCTTAAATTGTATTATTAGAAATAAACACACAAGTTTTTAAATAAAATTTTTGAATGCTCACATAAAAAAGTTATAAAAATGGCTCACCTTACGTTTTTTCATTTAAACACTCAACTAAAAGTACTGGATAACGAAAAAAGACATTCAAAATTTATTAGAAAAATGTATCATAAAAATTACTGCCATCTCACTTTTTCGTTTTTTTCACATAAAGATAATTAATAAAAAATTCACGAAGTATAAATTTTTCTTAAAGGCGGTCGTAACCTTTGGTTTCATAGAGGTCTACATTTTAATTATTCTGTAGTTAACTTCTAGATTTGAACATAAAGCGTGTTGTTTTCTTTTTCTAACACCGTTTAGATCGTATTTCTCACCATGACAGTAAGGGAGATACAATGATTTCTATGAGACCATTTGAGCTGTTCCCTAAAGCGAACAAATTGACTTTACACGTAATAGCCGTTCGTTCCCAAAACCGAAAAAATTAGCTTGAGGGATTAATAAATACTTTCAGCTTTACAAATCCTACAATCCACAAACTATAAATACCGTTAAAAATGTGTGGAAGATTTAACATTTATTTTTCTGATTCTGTTAATTGTACTAAAAATGTGTAAGTTTTATATTTTTTTAATTGATTTAATAACCGTACATTCCGAACCGGTTCCAACTGGCTACAGCGTCATTATGACATTGAAATTACTACCGGCTGGTAAGACGGCTGTCACCAACGTCACCCATCAACGCCGCCAAATTCACGAATAAAAACGAACATGTCTTTTTGGTGGCAAATAGAAAATGACACATTTCAAATCGTTATAGAGAATTTATTCGTTTACATAAAAATATCATCCTAATTTTTTTTGCGAGTAAAAAAACAGTGAAAATTCCCTGTTAAATTATCTCATGATTTTTCAAAGGTCTGCCCTAAGATAATTGGGTTGGCAGTAAAAAATAGGATGTACCTATAAGATATAACCTTTGAACTTAGTTATTTTGCACAATGAAGGTGTTTTTGAATTTGAATTTGGTAAAAATATTGTAGGTACGGTTCCATTTAGTAGAGTTATGGTATTACAGTAAACTCTTTTATCAGGTTTTCCGAGGGTCCGAAAAAAAACCTGACATGGGAAAAACTTACGAGGTGGTAAATTAGGCCATTTTTAAGTCCTATCTTCAAGGGACCATGAAAAAACATGAAAACCCTTTAAGTGGGAAATTATAACTTATAAGCGGGTTTCACTTCTATTGGAAATATAAATTAAAACCTTTTATGTGGGAAATTATAACTTATAAGCGGGTTTCACTTCTATAGGAAATATAAATTAAAACCTTTTATGTGGGAAATTATAACTTATAAGCGGGATTCACTTCTATTTGACTTACTTTATTGACAGTTCTCTTGTGGTCAAAAAAGACATGCTCCTGTTTGGATCTCCCTGATCTCCCGAGGTTCCAGACCACCACGGCTCCGTTAGTTGCGGCCGTGGCCAAGGTGTTTTCTGTAATGAAGTTAAATCAATTATCATTCACGCAATATACAAAATCATTTTAAATTGGATAAAAAAAAGTAAATTTAGGCAAGATAGACATTTATTTTTATCACATCTTGTAAATTTATCCCGGCGTGGACAAATAAATAATGTTTATTTAAAAATTGATTATTTCACATTTAAAATATTAATAATAATTGACTGAGTGAAGCAAAGTCCTGTTTTACTTTGTATGTTCCGTTTCTGTTTCAAGATGGTGACCGTTTTTCAGTAAAGAACTTTTTTCAAATGTGAAATCGTCACTTTTATTTAGACTTTCTAATCGCATTTAAAAAAAAATTATGGTACCTACCTCTCAGAAGAAAGTTTGAAAAAAGAATTGTCATTGACCTTTCTTTGGACAAATTGTATAATTCTTTATTTGAAATTAAATAAATGTTACATAACATATTATACATTTTATATTCTTTTCTTTGGACAAATTGTATAATTCTTTATTTGAAATTAAATAAATGTTACATAACATATTATACATTTTATATTTAAGTAGGTAGGTATTTGAGTACCTGTTTACTGATGTTATGATTTCAGAAGAAATCTTGGTTGATATATTAATTGAGGGAAAATTAGAAACATACACTTTTGGACACTGGGTCTACTAACTGTTCACAGAACTACTAGTATATTTGTGGCACATTCTAGAATGGCAGATATTCTCAGCATCCTCTGAAAAACTACCATTCATAATCCAAATGTTACTTGAAATGGCTTTAGCCACGTTTGATAACAATACTTGAATAGCTAGATACTTTTCAGTCTTCCTCTTTCACATTCTTCATTCTTCCCCTCCTCCCTCTCTTCATCCTCAATGAACAAATCGCGGAGTGCGCAAGTAAATTTTATTTGATTAATTTGTGTTATTTCACAATTTATTAATTAAAAATAATATATACTATTATGGCAGCACGTTCCAGATTGGAATATACTCTCAGTATCGCCCTGGTGTAAGATCACCATTCAGATTTGAAACATTGCTTGAAATGGTTTTAGCCGTGTTTGGTGACCAGCTCTTAATAGCCAGGTACTCCCCCACCTTCCTCTTCCCCATCTCCTTCCCCTCACAACATACACCAATTGGGGATGCCATAGTCTCAGTGGCTCCAGACGGTTGGGAAGTATTTGTATAAAAAAGGCAAGAAAAAGGCAGTTCAGTATTTAAGTTTGATTTTAAAAGCATTAAGAAAACATTCATAATTGATGCATTCAATCTATTTGTACCAAATGAGATAATATTATATCAATTTATCAACATGGATGTCAACCGTACAAACAGATGATGCAATTTTACATGAATTTAGACTATGACCTGAATTTGAAAATAATATGGAGGTATGATTTACATTATTGTGTTGATAAATTAAATACAAAGCTGATATTACAGGATTCATGTTATTATTACGAATACGTCGGTGCGTGCATAACATTCACAGATTACAGTGCAAGTGACATAATTTCAAACGTTAAAACAAACAATAACATTCGTAATGGATGAAATCAGATACTGAGAGGTGTCATTATTGTTTTGGATAGTTGAATGAATGCAACTGAGGCAAAATCAAATCAAATACAGGATGTTGTTAAAAATACACAAGTATTTTGCATATCACCAATAGTAAATGACACAAGAGTAAAACCACGAGGGAGACTTTTGGTACCGAAATATACGATAACCTTTGCTCGAAGACACCATATACAGTAGAACCTCGTTAATTCGAAATCCACGGGACATCAAAAATCAAATTTCGAATTAACGAATTCCCACGTAATTCGAAATTTTAAGACAAAAAAAAAAAAAAAATACGCTGAAAATCGATTTTCTCGGCCGCCTCTTCAAATCCGGGTGGTATTTTAGCTGTAAATTCGTATTAATACCAATTATTTCTTTATTTTCGCGGCCGATTACCGTAACGGCGGGTCCTTTAAATTCAGATATTCGCAATAAATTCGTAAAAATGCTACATATTTACGCGTAAATCGAGATTTCGCTGCTGATTTCGGTCGCGGCCTACCCTTTAAATTGAGATATTCGTAAAAATACGATATATTTCCGCGTAAATCGAGATTTCGCGGTAATTTTCCGTAGCGGCCGGCCCTTTATTTCAAATATCTGAATTTAAATTCGTAAAAATACGATATATTTCCGCGTAAAACGAGAATTCGCGGCCGTATTCCGTCGCGGCCGGCTCTTTAAATTCAGATATTCGAAATAAATTCGCAAAAATACGATATATTTCCGTGTAAATCGAAAATGCGCGGCCGATTTCCGTCGCGGCCAACCCTTTAAATTCAGATATTTGATGTAAATTCGTAAAAATATGATATATTTCCGCGTAAATCGAATTTTATCCGCAGTTATTCGTCGCGGCTGGCCCTTTTAAGTTCAGATATTTGAAGAAAATTCGTAAAAATATGTCATATTTCGGCGTAAATCGAAATTTTTCGGCCGATTTCCGTCGCGCTGTATTTTTTAACTCGGATATTCGAAGTAAAGTTAATAAAAATACGATATATTTCCGCGTAAATTGAAATTTCGCGTCCGATTGCCGTCGCGGCGGGCCCTTTAAAATTTAGATATTCGAAATAAATTCGTAAAAATATGATATATTTTCGCGTAAATTGAAATTTCGCGTCCGATTTCCGTCGCGGCGGGCCCTTTAAAATTTAGATATTCGAAATAAATTCGTAAAAATATGATATATTTACGCGTAAATCGAGATTTCGCGGCCGATTTCCGTCGCAGCGGGCCATTTAAATTTAAATATTCGAAATAAATTCGTAAATATACGATACATTCACGCGTAAATCGAAATTTCGCGGCCGAGTTTCGTCGCGGCCGACCCTTTAAATTCAGATATTTGGTGTAAACTCGTAAAACTACGACACATATCCTCGTAAAACGTATTTTCTCGGCCCTTCAAACTCATTCTTCTTAATTTGAAAAAGTACGACATTCCAGTGTAAATCGATTCAGATTTACAAAATAATAATACTTATTAGGACGATCTATAAACACGTAAAAATACATTTTTCGGCGTTTTACCGCCACGGCTGACTTTTAGATTCAGATTTACGAAATATTATGATTTATTTTCGCAAGAATCAAATTTTTTCGAATTACACGAACAAAATTTTCGTGCGCGGACAAAAATAAATTTCGAATTACGAATTAACGAATTTCGAATTAAAAAAATTTTTGTATGAAAAAATTTTTCTGCGGAAATATTTTTGGCGAAAATTTCGAATTACGCGTTTTTTTCGAATTATCGGGGTTCGAATTAACAGGGTTCTACTGTATATATATATAATAAACTGCTACAACAGACCACAGCTATAACTAATAATATATATTCCTTTAACAAAAACGTCACTGAATGGCTAACGAGAAAAGATCATAAGGAAATTGAAGACTTTATGAAATGGAACTTATTCTTTATGCATTGCTAATAGTACTGTCTTGCGTTTTCACATTATATTATTTCTTTTTATATAAACTAATCGTCTTCTTTTTAATCATATGTTTAAAAGAACAGAAAACATTATAACAACTCCGATGGCGCCGCAGCGGCGATACAAACAAAAGGGAAACATTTTATTGTTTTAAAAATAAAAGGGTCCTTTTACAGGTATGCACAAGTTCTATTCAGTTGTATACAGTGCCCACTGGCGATAGGTTGTGATATTTGCTCTGTTTTTCATTAATAACAATAAATATGCATTCATTTTATTTCAATAATTTTTACTGCCAAATAAATATGGAGGAGAATTTTAAATTTAGTGGTAGTGAAGATGAGTTTGTTTTCAAAGTGCAAAGTGACTTTTCCGATGAAACTTCGATAGATAGTAATTAAGAATAAACCAAACATTATCATCGATTATACTAAATCCATGGGAGGGGTTGATCGTGCTGATCAGTGCGACAAAAAACAAAAATAACGAAAAACCATTGGTCCATTTGAAATATATCAAAATTTTAGTAGATCAATTAGTGGGTGAGTACAAAAAGCCTTGAAGTAGATCATTTGCTTCCACTCCATCAGAGACCAGGCTCAATGGAAAACTCCATATTTTGAGAAAAGGTCCCAAGAGGGACTGTGTGGTCGGCTCGAAAAGGTAGCAGACGGGAAACCAATGAGTACTGTGACACGTGTCCTAACAAGCCACGTATGCATTTGGGCGACTGCTTTCTAAAATACCACACGTTAAAAAATTATAAAGATTAGAATATGCAAATTGTTTTATTAACAATCTTATATAACAATAAGTTTATATTTCTTGACATAACTACATCTTTTTATTTACTGTCTTACCAAAAACTATATATTTTTATAATTTTTAAAAATCGTAATTTTTCCTTAAATTTTTAGATTAAACTCTATGGAGTACTTGGCACACTTTTTTTTTTATTTTTTTTTTATAGTAATACCGCACAAGAGTCCCAACTGCTCCCGTCTGGAGCCAGTGAGACTATGGCATCCCCAATTGGGGTATGTTGTGAGGCTGAGGGTATTGGGGAGGGGAGGGAGATAGGGAAGAGGAAGGTGGGGAAGTACCTGGCTATTCAGATCTGGTCACCAAACACGGCTAAAGCCATTTCAAGCAACGTTTCAATTCTGAATGGTGGTCTTACACCAGGGCGATACACTATACATATATAAAAAAATAGGGAACAAAGGGTGAAAAAATGTACTGTTTTCTTATTCTTTTACACATTACATACTTTCAATATTTTTCTAAATTTAACTCTTCGGACCTCCGCCACATTCTGTCAGACGGTCGAAGTATTTCCATTTTGCAATTAAATCCAAATAAATTAAATATTTCTGAATATATTCGAAAAGTAAAAACTGTTTTTGAAAGGTGATGAAATACGCTCTCATATTTTATTATTACAAATAAACATAAAATTTAAAAAAAAAATTGCTCACTTAACGTTTTGTAAACTAAAATGCCTGATAACGAAAATATGTAGTAAAAAAAAATATATATTTTATTAGACAAATATATTACAAACGTTATGGTCACCTCATTTTTTGTCATTTCATATAAAAAATTCACAAATTCACAATTTTTTTTCAAACTGCAGTCGGTACCTTTGGTTTCATAAAGGTGTACAATAAGGGGATTATTTAAAAAAAAAAAAATTAAATATGGTGTTTTGATTTCAAATAAAAATGTTGATTATATTTCTGCACTGCAACAGCAAGGAAGACGCAACATTTCTGTGAGACCATATGAGTTTTTCCCAAAAAGCTAAAAATTAACCTGAAGGGTTAACATTTCCTAAATCTGTCAATGACATGACAATGAAATATTTTTACTTTACATTCCTGTCACCTACAGGATGTACCAAAAGGATTTTAACCAGCGATTTCTGAGCATATTTGGATTAAAAATGTGGATGTAATTTTGCTGTCTGTTGATATTCTTTTGTAATTAAAAAAAATATATATCACACGTTGCAACTGAGTAGTTCGGTACAGCCTAGCGGGTCATGTGATATGCACTCAACACGGTAACAGAGGAGAGATAGTGAGTAACACGTGATCCCGTAGCGCGTGTATCAGTGTGATATGTGTGATAGAAATGGTAACCGGATAAATCATCACAATGATAATTCATCACATCTTTAAAAAGTTATATAAAGTCATGGAAAGTGATGAAACAAAAACTTTATTAACTGGGTTATGTAGGTTAGGTTAGGTTGGGTTAAAAAAATTTATTTTTTTCCTCGTTTCTAATGACTTTATATCATTTTTTAAAAGTGTGTTGAATTGTCACTGTGTTGAGTTATCATGGAACCGGTAGAAACATATATTTTTTTGCTTTTAATTGAAAAAATATATCATCGGACTGCAAAATAACATACACTTTTTTACTTCAAATATCCCCAGGTATGGAATTCCTGTGCGGTACGAAACAACAAAAAGTACATTTGGCGTGTCTCCTGGCTGCGGACCGGTGCCGGAGCACTTCTATTGAAATACCGGTAGAACACTCTTATCTGAATCTACGTTCTTAAGATTGGACATTCGTGAAGAGATGGGAATCTAAATTATATTACAGAGACTGATCATTTTTCAGTCGAGAGTTTTTTCACATCTAGGGACTCCAGATCAGAGGTGGCTGCCAAAATCAAGAGTTAGGTGAACTTTCAATGTGTACAGGGTTAGCAGTTGTGCACTATTCACAGACCATGTTGTTAGCTAATAATTTTACAAAGCAAAAATTTTGCTATTAACCTGTTAACCGGGGAATTCTGTTTTGAATTACGCAGCATACAACGGGCGCGAACTCCTTCACTAGGACGTATCAGTACGTCACGCCCGGAGGACGTAATTTCAAATTATTATTTTTTGTCATTTATGCATTATAAAAATGAAAACATCGAATTAAAAAAATAGAAACTTTACAAACAATTATAAAGATTACAAAAAATATAAAAAAAGGTTATAATTACAGAAAAATAAACAAAAGCACACAGATAAAAGAGAAACATTGAGTTTAAAAAATTAAAATATGTAAAAATCAAAAACTTAATTTCCGTGTGATATGCTCGGAAATATACGTCCCGCTCGTTCCAGGGCGCAACATATATTTCAAGGACGTATTCATGTGTCCTACCCGTACCCGATACTGTTTACGTTTGACGTATTTATAGGTCCCGCCCGGTTAACAGGTTAAAGTAGGTTGTAAAAGTAAGTTAATACTTACTTATAAAACTTTATTTATGTTCTTAAGGTAATCGAAATTAGGTGAAACATAATAATAATTTACCTTCTATACTGCTCCACGCGACATCTATTGAAGAGAAGTTGAGATTCAAGTTTTTTCCGACACGGAGATTGCATACTTCGCTGAATTCGTCATTTTCAATCGAAAATACTTTAAAAACTGAAAGAAAGAAGAAAACAAGCACATATTAATACATTTATAAATATAAAGAAAAAAAAAAATTAAAATAAAGCACCCCTATTGACAGTTTGTCAAACTAGTACTTTCAACCTGGCTTTCAATCACACAAAATACATGGAACAATTTATGTTGCCGTCTTATTTTTTATATGAAAATGAACTCCAATATTCCACATAATTTTTTTTTCAATATTCATTCAGATAACATTGAAAAGATTCAACGGAAGTTTCTAAGGTTTATAAATTGCATATTCCTATACAAAACATAAATTACAATTACCTCTTGGATAAAATGTCTCTATTGAAACTTTCAGAAAGAAGAATAAGCACAGATTTAATACTGTTACAAAGAATACTACATTTTAAAATTGACTGTCCCGAATTACTTCAATGTATCAATATCCATGTTCCCAAAAAATCATGCCGACATTTCTTACCTTTTTACTTCAATAACACCAGGACAATAGCTTAACAAAATTCTCCGATTCCGAGACTTCACAATCTCGGAAACAAATATTCTGATTTGGGTGATATATTTCATTTGAAAACTAATCAGTATAAATGTTGTATATTCTATCACTTTTATTCTTCTAGACACAAATAGACCTATGTACCCATATAACTTCTCCGCTTCTACTATTTTGTTTTGTTGAATCTTTTAAATTCAATTATATGCGTGAGGATTCATTTTTGCCATTATGTTTACATTCTTCTTTATTGTATTAATTTTTAAGTGTTTACTCTAATACAAAATGCTTGTATTTTTTTTTAAAGAAAAGCCCACTAGGGCGTGTAATAAATAAATAAATAATTATAGAATTTGCTCATTTAAATAAAATTACTGCATAAATTCCTTCGCCTTCCCTCTCTCCATAATTTGAAATAATGGCCTAGAACACTCTTGAAGGGTCAAAGCATAAAAAAATAAATTAAATTGGACATGTCGAAGTTCCGTATCTCATGATGGAAATTACGTTGTAAGCTGAAAATAGTAGCGTCAACCAATAAAATCAGGACAGAAAAAGCTGTGCTAATTTTTTCTTTCAGATATCACACAAAAAGATTTTGTGCTTTTTAGTTAATATAAACGTTATTTAAATAAAAAAAATAACTTTGTAAACACCACCATTTAATCAATGTTATATAAAAAAAATGGTTCTTAATCAAGATAAATGTATAAATGATAAACGTATATTATATATTATTTTTCAAGCAATATTTATTAGGCTGAAAAACCTGTATAAATTGAAAAAATCTTCCAAGAAAAAATTCATGTAGCCGACAGGAACTGAACCCGCATTGGTAGAGCACCTGATCGAAAATCAGAAGGTCGCGGGTTCAATTCCCGTCGGTGGCATGTATTTTTACTCAGAATTTTTTTTTCATTTTATATAGGTTTTTCAGGCTAAAAAATAATATGTTATCTTTGAGCTATGCATAAAAACCTTGTCTCGTCAACATTAGTTCATCATTAAATATAGTATATTACATGTCTATCGTGACGAAGTTGAAGGTTTCTTCGTCAGGATAAACGTATAATATACGTTAATCGTTTATACGTTTATCCTGATGAAGAAACCTTCAACTTCGAAAACTAATATTATACGTTTATCCTGACAAAGAAACCATTGATTTTGAAACAAGTCGATCTTTTTTGATTAAATAATGATTTTACAAAGTTATTAATTTAATTTAAAGAAAAATGACGCCACAATGTGATTTTGCAATTATTGAAGAAATAAATATTATTGTGCTTGATAGAACTCTCGCTTTCTCCTCATGGGGAATTTGAACTTAAAACATGCTTCATTTGATATGTGCAAAATTACTGAATTTTTGTGAGGTATACTATATACACACACTGGATTCTGATACTTTTTGATAACAATAATAATGTTATTCAATTTAATAAAAAAAAACCCAATTATTGTGTTTAAATTTTGCGAAACATGGTTTATATAATATGGCTACATGTTACTGGCTTAGTAAGACAGAAACAAAAAGATGAACAGCATATTTAATGACTTAGTTTGATAATCAAGACAAGGTTAAATAGTTGTTACATATATTAAGTACTTTAATATAAGCAATATGTCGAAATTGCGTTGTCGTTAAACCAGTCGGTAAGAAAATATAACTTGTTACGCGTTACATAGTAGAGATTCTCTGAAAGGCACGAGAAAAAAGAAAGCCAACTGAATTGAATAAATTAAAGGGTATGGTTGAAATGATGAATACGGAATATTTACCATTTCTACCGGCTATAACAACCTGTGTACAGTCTTTATTGAGGGCTAATGCATTAGCAGGACCTTCCTGGGACACGAAAATAGTACTGGAAGACATCCCAACAACTCTCCACTAAAAAAAAACTATTTCACTATTTGAAAACAGCAGAACTGTCTTCTGTAATTAATACGTATTTCCTGAGATAATCACAGATCATTAGTATTAACTGTACACATAATTAACAATACATTCAATAAATTCGAAATAAATGCACAAATTCCAACTAGATGTCAATAAATAAATCCGACAGTTGGAAGCCCTATTTAGTTTATAACCTCAAACTGTCAAATTGATAACAGAAGTGAAGTTAGACGAAACTGGGTGTTCGCAAAGTAGGTACCTACTTAGATTGGGGAGAATAATAATATCAGCATAATTCATTTTGATAGTGATTTCTGAGGTCCTTCTTTCATGCACTCACTAATATTATGGATTTTTTTTAAATGTGAAACCTCACTAGAGTCCTAATTACTCCCAACCGTCTGGGGCCAGTGAGACTATGGCATCCCCAATTGGGTATGTTGTAAGGCTGAATGTAGTGGGGAGGGGAAGGAGATGGGGAAAACGAGAAGGTGGGGAAGTATCTGGCTATTCAGATCCGGTTACCAAACATGGCCAAAGCCATTTCAAGTAACGTTTCTATTATTTGCCATACTGAGAGTATTTTCCACTCTGGGACTTCCTCAAATATACTATAAGTATATTATTTTAAATGAGTGATTTGTGAAATAGCACAAATTAATCAAATAAAATTTACTTGCGCACACCGGTATTTGAACCCGCAACCTCCAGCTTGCTAGTTGAGAGCCTTACCCTTCGACGATGGAAGCCATCTTGGTCTTTTCAATATTAGAAAAATTATTAATGTCAAGGACATTATTTATTGAATCTTGACTACAAAACCAAGGTACCATATTGTAGGCATTTGTGATTGTTTTTTATTGTATTAAATTATTTATTTATAAACCTTGGAGCAAATGACATATTTATTCAAAAAAACTTTTTGTCAGGTTGGCATCACCAGGGAAAATATTGTCACATTGTTGATTTATTAAAGTTTTACCTTTATTATTTCATTATCTTTTACCCGCGGCTTCACTCGCGTGGTATTAGAGTGAAATTACTGTACAAACAATTTTCCCACAGGAATGAAACGTTGTTCCGGAATGAAAAGCCTATGTCACCTCCCAGTCCTCCAACTATCCCTTTGTCAAAAATATTGTAGAAAGAAGGACAAATAAATACGAAAGCATGTTTGCATAAATAAATGCAAACATGCTTTCGTATTCATAATATTGGTTAGGATAATTTACAGCAAATAAGGGTGAAAATTCATGTAAAATAGTGTCTCGTTTACTAGTAGTCTTTACTATCGGCTGAAAATTTTGACAAATAATTGCCTGATTTACACTCTCCTCATTTACACTTCTGGGGCTACATTCACTTCATATTAGGCCATTAATAGATATGATATTTTCAAATATTGAAAGTAAAAGTTTTATTAAATTTTTTTTTAGCAGACATAGTTTATTGAATAGTGCAGTGTGCGTTCACAGATGCATGCCACATGTTTTCTGCTGGGATGCAGCGATGACCTATGAAAGGTTACGTTTTATTTTTTGTGTAATCTTTCGAATTGGGTCGTAAGGGTCATTAATCATGATAAGATATACTTTGGACGAATTGTATGCTTTACGACCCTTACCAGTAATAAACAATAATAATAGTGATGATGGTAGTGATAATGAAAATGACAATAGTGTACTATTTCCTTAACTTAAGGGAAGAAAAAGAGGGTGTAGAGCAGGGAGTAAGGTTAAACTAGTCAAAATCCTGCAGTTTGCACAAACAAGGAATGCTCGTCCGCCTAAGTTTCTAACCGTTGCCGCCTGGAATGCGCTATCCACTGCAAACAAACACGATGATATTGCGGATCAGTTACGTGGCAAAGGTATTCACATTTTGGCGTTATCCGAGACTTGGCATGAAAATGCTGACTCTCAGTCAATCAAAATCCTTCGGTCGTGCGGGTTCTCGGTATATGAAACTGCAAGGCCCATCAAAACAGATACAACCAATATTCATTTTACAAATCACGGGGGAGTTGCAATTGTAGCGCAAAATGGTATTCGCTTAGACAGTATAGGGATACGTCAGATTATTTTCGAGTTCGTAGGCTGCAAGGATTCTGCCAATGGTGCATCCCTCATCATATTCTCCATCTACCGTCAAGGGTCGTGCACACCGACAAATTTTTTTATGAATTCAGGTCTCTCCTAGAATGCACCTCCAACTACAATTTAGATGTTTTTCTTGTAGGAGATATAAATATTCACTTGGAAAAGAAAAAACATCCCTTGTACAAAAAATTCACCAAAATCCTATGTGACTTCAGCTGCGAGCAGTGGGTGAACTCAGCTACTCATGATGCAGGAGGTACACTTGATGTTATTGACGAAACGATGACTATCAGATCATCATCTCGTCACATCCGTGTTTGCCTTCGATCCTTCAAAATTGGAGTTCAAATCCGTTATCTCCATAAATTGGAGAGAATTCAACTTCGAGGCATTTTGCAAAGAACTGAAAACCTCGCTGCCCTGTGATAAGGAAAAGCTTTGTGAAAGCCATGCAGAAGAGTTAGTAATTTTTTATAATTCTACGCTACTGGTCTGCCGCATTCGAAATTGCTGCAAATGGTTCGATGCTAAATGTCTCAAGAAGAAAAGGGAAATGCGGAAATTTGAGAGGTTTTACAGACAAAACCCGACTTTCAGCAATCGGCAACTTTGGATTGAGAAGCAGAATGAATTACAACGAAGAAGTAATGTAGAAAAAATCTAACTTTTGGTGTGAGCAAATAGAGTCAGAAAAGGACTCTTGAAAACTGTGGCAAAATATAAAGACTTTTTCTGGAGAGAGCAACATTAAGGTGGATTCCTCTCTTGAAGCGGATAGTCTCGCGACATATTTTAGAAGCCAGGTTGAAAAAATTTGGGCCCTCAGTGGGGTAGGATCGCCTTCTGTTGCTTGCAACAGAAGGAATTGTGGATCAATCAATGTGGATCAATCAATCAATCAATCAATCAATCAATCAATCAATCAATCAATCAATCAATCAATCAATCAACTTGCGGACTTCTCCGCTCTCTGGAACATCACTATTTTTGCAGCAGTAATGGAAGATGTCATATGTGCTGTGAAGTCTTGCTCAAAAAAGCAATGCACTCAAGACCCCATACCTACTTGGCTCTTAAAACAATGTCTTCCGGATATAGCACCTGTAATTACCGCAATTCTCTAGAAGTCTCTAGTAAATTCACTTGTAGCGGGAAAATTTTAAAATCAATTATTACTCCGATACTAAAAAAACAAGATCTTGATACGATTAGTTACAAGCCAATATCTGACCTACCATTCCTATCAAAATTGCTGGAGAAATCGTTGCTAAACAATTGGTGGGGTACTTGAACTCCGCTGGTCTGTTTGCCAAAAATCAATCCGCTTATTGACAGTTTCATTAACTGAAATTTTCAGAAACTGTTCTATTGTGGGTAATTTCATACTTGATCATCAGGATGAAAGCAGGTAAGTTGGGTTTGATATCTGTTCTTGACATGAGTGAGGCATTTGACACAGAGATCGTGGTATTTTATTAAATTTGCTTGAAACCGAATTTGGCGTTCAAGGTGATGTACTCCAATGGTGACATCGTACCTGTCTGGACGAGTAGCCTCAGTAACATTCAATAATTGTAGATCACGTGAAACTCCCATCGAATTTGGATTTCCCCAGGGTTATGTACTAGGTATCATTCTCTATATGAATCGTCTTGAACAACTCATTCACTCAGCTGGCTTTAAATCTCAAGGCTACGCAGATGATCGTTTGATTTTCAAGTTTTATTCTCTGGACAAAAAAGACGTCCTTAGAAACGAGGTGGTTAGCTTCATTAACACAGTCTCAAGTTGGATGTCTGTTAATAAACTTAAACTTAATCCAACAGAGGCAGAATTTATTTCGATAACTTCCCCTGGAAGTCAAGCCCTTGACACCAGTCCAATCCGTATTCAGGATACAGATATACATAATCCCTTCTGCAGAAATAAAATTTCTGGGTTTCACTATGGACAGTAGTCTTTCTCTTGAATCGCAAATTTCAAAAGCGGTGAGTTCTGGCTTTTCCCATCTAAGGCAGATAAAATCAATCAATCAGGCCTCCCCTCTGATGGAGCAAAGTCACTCATAAATTCGTTCTTTGTGTCACATATGGACTATTGCAATAGTGCATATTCCCCATCTTCCCCACCTTCCTCTTTCCCTTCCCCACTTACCTTCAGTCTCACAACATCCCCCAATTGGGGATGCCATAGTCTCACTGGCTCCAGACGGGAGCAGTTGGGACTCTTGTGAGGTATTCACTATAAAAAAAAAAAAAAAATATGCCGGCCTACCTCAGAAACAAATCAATTGAATCCAGTCAGTTTATAATGCTGCGGCGAGAATGATTTTTGGTGAATCTAAGTATTATCGTATAACCCCACTTCTTTGGGATCGCCTTCACTGGCTTCGATGCCCTGAACAAATAGAGTTCAAGATCTTCTTAATTCCTTCAAAGCATTGCAAGGAATGGCGCCAGCCTATATATCGGAACTATGTGTCCCGGAAAACTTAAGCGATAGACAGCTAACTCTAAGGTCGGCAGATCTAGATGTTAGTAATCGTCTAATCGAACTTTCTAGGTCAAATCGAGCCGTTTACTATGATCGTTCTTTTCGTGTAACTGGACTGCTCATTTGGAATAAACTTCCATCAGCTCTCATTAATGTCCAGAATTTGGCTGAATTTAAACGGGATTGAAAAACAAAATTATTTAAAAAATCCTTCCATGCATAAATCTTAACTTCTTTTCAATATTTTATAATAAGCCATATTCTCAAATTTCCGCTAATTGTTTGGTTTCGGTTGCCTCCTTATTGTATCTTTTTTAAATGTCTACTCAGAAGATTATCATTTCTGAGCACAAACTGCCTCCTGTTTTATATTATGTTTTAGTTTTAATGTTCTTGTTTTGTCCTGTCCCGCTGTTATTGTTATTCTTTGTTTTGTCATTGCTCTGTATAAACTTTACATTTAGTGTTATATTATTACATAAATTTATTTTGAGTAAGGCAGGAATAATTTTAAGAACATGACCAGTAATACCAAATTACCGTTGTTAAGTTTGTTATAGTAAAGAGCACTTGAAGTGAAATTACACTAAACTGCGCTATATAAATAAAATGCTATGTTTTTATTATTATTATCGTCCAGTGGGTTCCGGTCTGCGTGTTTCTCGGTTTATGTGGATTCCTTACCGACCCATTGAACTACGACCTTAAATACGAAAACCATTCAATCACACATTGCTCTCCATGGGGGGGAACCTTTAGGTTTTAGGATAAAATTAATGAAAACCAAAATGTGCAGTGAATATTTATTTTATAAATATACAGTCCATATATAATAATATATTAGTCAGTACTACATACCGTGAACACAGGAAAGAATAAAAATATTCTATTTAATTATTTCGATAATTTTAAACAAATGTAATATTATAATATTTATGTATGAAATTGGGCCTCACACAAATTTATCTCAATAATTTTATGTAATATAAAATTTTGTGCGACAATTTCGTTTTGTAGATACTTTTTATATATAAAAAAGTGTATTTTTAAATAATATAAAATTCTTATATAATTCTGATGGATGTCGTATTCATTTTTTGAGCCATGTGTATTCATACAAATTCAGTTAGTCAATTTACTGCAAAGAATGTTAAAAAACACAATGAATTGTTTCCGATAGAAAATTTGGCAGGTAATAAATATTGTTACAATTATATTACATATTTGTACAATCTTCATTGTACTATCCGAAAACGGCTAAGAATTATTCAAAATAATGGAAGCAAAATATGAAAATGTTAAAGATATTGAAAAAATCGATAATTATGTAAAAATTTGACATGAGTACATTGATTGAATTTTTTAAAATTATTATTGAAAACTGTTAAAAACCAAAATGGCTCAGGTGATTAAATATTCACCATTCATTCTTTTACACATAACACAACATTTTTTTTAAAGCTTTGATTAATATTACATTAACTCCATAACATATATAACTACATACAACTATGTATTATATTTCATATAGATATCTTGTTTCCTTGTATAATCTGGGAGCAAAGCCAAGCTCACCCATTTATTATATAAATAACCAAACATTTACACATATAAATATTATATTATATTACAATACAAAACTTGTACGAATTTTGCGATGCAACTTTGGCGTAACTAAGCAAATATAAATAGTTCGTTCGATTCAAAAAGAGTGAGCAAAGAAATACATATAGCTATCTATAATATGTAAAGATGTTAAAAAAACGTTTAATCTATTATGTAGTAGCCATCTTTGGTAAAAACATATTTAGTACATATATAGTAACTTTGGAAAGTAAAAAATAATACTTATGTTTAAAGGAAAATGGCTAACGCCAATATATAGGAAGAATTATCGTTGAGGTAATAAAACCAACAATAAAAAAGTTTCTCAGTGCGTAACAGTATTAAGGCGATGCACTACGTCGTGTAATATTTTAAATTGAGCCGCTATCAATAACAACCCTTACGTAGATGGCGATAAGGTTTAAATTCCCGCTTAACATCATCCGCCTGTTTTGATTTATGCAAGAAAAAAACGTGGCCAAAAAGTGCCTTTTATTTTATTTTGTGGATGTTCAAACATAAATATTTAATTTTTTTTCGATCATTTTATAAATAACTTAATTTTCCACATTATACAATAAAATCATAACCAAAAATGGGTTCGTAAGTAGGAGATTTTGAACTTTAGAGCAGTTTTCATAGGCCTTTACATTATTTTTTTCTGGGCTTATAAAAAGACTTATCTAAAAAATACTCGATTATTTCAAAGGCCAAGATGTATTTTATTCTCAGTATTTAATCAAAGCATCTGAAACATTTCTAGTCGACCCAATTTTCAAACCAAAAACACATGATTTTGCATTACTACGTATGGCATCGCCTTAATAAGAAATAATTTTTGGCGCAGTTTTAAGAAAAATTCACCCCTAACTGGTTGGCTATTCCTGTATATGTAATAATAATAATTTTTTCTTTGGTTTTGTAATAAATGTTTAATCTTTAAAATGTCATCTGTTTCAGAGCAAAACTTCATGGATCACATATATATGTGACACACACGGAGCTTAGTCGCCGATGGATCACATGTTAGACAGCGTCGTAGAAGAGTTTGAATATTGATCACATATATATGTGACGCAGACGGAGATAGTCACCGATGGATCAGTTGTGAGACAGCGTAGTAGAAGAGTTTAAATATGGATCACATATATATGTGACACACACGGAGCTTAGTCGCCGATGGATCACATGTTAGACAGCGTCGTAGAAGAAGTTTCTTGAACATCCGGTAGCAGAATGGAAAAAAATATTATTAGTTTGGAAAAAATCAAATGCCGTGTTATCTTAAATCGTAAATGTCAATGTTGTTTTGTTGCTGGGGTGAATTCTTCATTTGGTATAGAATTAAGTACAATAATATAATTAATCTAGATTAGTTACATTGTTTTTTTTCAATTCCTTAATACTTAAACATAGATCACTCTCTGTACGACTAGCCACAATAGTAACCACTCGAGCGATAGAGTATATAACAACAAAAAAATGTATAGATCAGTAATTTTCGATTTTTTTTATCTTACCTCCGGGTATTAATAACATATGAACTGCTTATTGTGGTTTAAAGCCATTGAATCCACCTAAATTTCACCGTCTGTCTCATGTTTTTTAAAAAGATATTCGTATTAATTAATTTTAAATCATAAAAATCAATTACCCAAATTTGGGTAGCTATCGCTCGAGTGGACAATAGCACTAAAAACATTAATTCTTTGTAAACAAAAGATCACAATACAATAACATTATAAAAAGCAGTCGGGATAAAAATGTACTAAGTAATAAAATGACTAACGGTTAGGCAACTTTGATCAGTAAATAAAGTTAGGGGAATCCATAAAATACATCACGCAGTATGGAGGTAAATGACAGGTTCAGCATAAAGAATGTTTTAGTTCACAAACAAGAGTAGCTTGGTACCAAAAACAAAACAAAAAACTGATTTCCACAAGTAAATATTTTTTAAAGATATCCGTTTTAATGAATAAATTTTAATATAAATGTTTACATACTTATAGTAACGACGGTGCGAACGATGTTTAGCATGAAAGAGACTGCATGAGAGAGTGAGAAAGACTATAAAAGTGTGAACAGTAGTCTAAAGTCTTTTCTTCATCACCTGTTAATTATAGTTCATTGACTATTATGTATTACGCCATCCCATGATATAAAGAAATTCAACAGACATTACAATTACAATCTATAATTTTCTTATTAATATGTACTGAGAAGTAAGAGATGAGGGGTAACATAATTAAGAGGTAGGGTCTGAGAAAGCATGACTTACACTTAAATTTAGCAAAAATTTTAGTGACATATAATATGGACCCCATTGAGGTTAATCGATTCTTCATTATTATCATCGTTTTTCATTATAAATAAATTATTTACCCTATAAACACTCTTGCTTGTAAAAGATTCAAGTTAGTAAAGTTAAAATTTCGTTACGAATGTACAAAAATGTTTAGGTATATTAAATTTATCTTGTAAAATGCAAAAAAAGTGCCTATACAAAGAGAAAATATACATCATTTCGTAAAGACAGCTTAGAAAAATGATTATTGTAAAATTCTAAGAAATTGTCACTAAGTATTAGAAATTATAAATAAATAACTGATTGGATTGAGAAAGAAAACATTGAAATTGAAAGAATCACACGTTTGAGGTACATTATAGTATTACAGTACTTGGCAACACCATTTTGTGGATATTGCGTGACAATCCATTAAAACAACAAAACACATATATTAGCACGGTTATATATTAATATTATTCGGACGACGTACCGGAGACGTACAACGCCGTTGAGATACTCATGTACATACACACGGCATGTGTATTTTAGACATGCCATCCATATGCGTAGACTGCGTGCGTATTATAACCATGACATATACATTGTATTATAGACAACCAGAGCGTACACCGCTGACAAATTAATTTCCGTGGATTAGCATAACAATAATGTGCAGAAGTTCCCGAATGTTGGAAGGTTCCCTTCAAAATATGACGCATTTGGCCGAGAGGCGGCGCCTCCGACGACTCTTTTCCTGCTCAGCGGGGGGCTGGTTGCGAATGATCCTCACCACCTGGAAAATGAAAATAGCCCTGTGAGAATGTCTCGAATATCTAAATGTATGAAGAGATCAATAATTATATGCATATTGGGAATGGGGAAGGAGCGAATGAGTCCAGTGACTCGTTAGAGAGGGGAAGTACAAAAGCTAGTAGGTTGATCCACAGCCGATTAACACGTTGAACGCTATTGTGGAAATGAAGAAACATTACCATTTTAAATTTGAAAAAAAAAATACTCAGATGGCATCGGCGACCATCAAACGTATTACTTTTTTTTTTGAGAAAAAATTTTCGATGAAAATCAAGAAAATTAACTGCGGTCACCGGTGACCGTCATGGCGCTATGGGAGAAAAATGACGATTTTTATTATGAGGTCACCGGTGACCTACATGGCGTTCGACGTGTTAGTGAAGTTAGTGAATATTTTGCTTCTGAATGGTGTTTTTCATCTGGGCGACATTGAAAGTATCTACCACTGTGCTGTGATATTTATACTATGCATACATTATTTTAAATGAATAAATTGTGAAATAACAGAAATTAATGAAATAAAATTTACTTGTGATGTGGGGATTTGAACCCGCGACCTCCAGATTCATAGCTGAGGATTATAACTACTCAATTACGAAAGCGGTCAGTTTACATTATTCCCTTGACAAATTGTCCAGTCGGTTATCATTGAACATTTCCCATCATTGCAGATTCGCATCAACTACATATCTTCGGAGAAGATGATATGTACTAATAAATCTAAATCAAACATGAAACAGAACAAGCACAGAAAAATAAAAAGGTACCGGTCTCAACTGAGAATCAAACCCAGGATATCTGTCTTACCGGGACAATGCCACTAACCACTCGGCCATAGGACCTAATTATTAAACGTTATTTTTGTCATTCTCATATTTCAAATTCAGAATTAACAATATTATCTTGCAACTAATTTTTCCCATATTTTTGGCGGCTATCTTTTTGAATGATTACAAAGTTCTAAAGAGTTGGTTTGTAACCAAGATACTGTCTTGGATAAACATATCCAATAAATTTATTTTTATTTTACAAGCAATAATTGTTCGCCTGAAACACTCATCCACATTGAAAAAACCTCCTGATAAAAGACACATGACGCCAACGGGACTCGAACCCGTGTCCCTTCGATTTCCGGTCGACAGCTCTGACCACTGAGCTATGGCGGCTTATCTCTTACCCGCGAAATTATTCAATATATACTAGTGTTTCATTCAACAATTACTGCTTGTTACTAATAATAATTTAATAATAATTAAAAAATTTTTTTGGGACATCTATTGAAGTACATATAAATGAATATTCTATTTTTATTAGAAGAACTTTTCTTTTAAAGAAAAGATATTACAATTAAAATTTAAGTACATATCCTCATTCTTTTCACATTTCATACAGCTGATGGGTTTTTTTACTCCCGATATTTGAACATGTCTCCTGCGATGGCAGTAGTGTCCTGTTAACAGTTTTTATCCATATTGAGTCATTGTCTGGACGGTTTGGAGTTTTTACAATTTATTGTTTGACCTCTGTAGATCGCGTTTAAATATTGGCATATTGATTGCTTACCTCATGAAATGCGGCGTCCACGTTCAGCGGTGGATCCTTGGCACTGGTCTCGATATAGGGGATGGCCAGCTTGTGCGCCAGCTCTCGCCCCGCCTCCTCAGACACCTTGCGCAGGTGCACCAGATCCACCTTGTTAGCCACCAGGAGCATCGGGTATACATCCCTGGAACACACAAATATTCCATTGGATGGTGAAAAATCCAACACTATCAATATATCAGCACTGCGCCAAAAGTCTCACAGTGCAAATCTGTCGGAAGATGATGAAAATCAAGGAACGTGTGCCAAAAAAAGAGTTTTGTTGAACCTCTCTGCCTGCCTCAATGCGGAAAATGTTAAATTTTTTTAAATAAAGATGAACATTCCAGGGTTACGAATAACTTGAAGATAACTAAAGATCTTCTATTACCACTACAGTATATGGCAGGGCTTCCCTAACTGTGAGTCGCGACGCCCTGGGGCGCCGTGGGATCATCCCAGGGGCGTCGTGAGGCAATCTTTATAGCGTCTTCCACACGCACACTTCAGAGCGACTGAGTCCCACACTACTTCAGGCCGCCGCGCAGAAAAGTCTCACAGTGAACTGCGCTGTAAACCTATCGGTCTTTACTTTTCTGCGACTGAAGTGGCGCGGGACTCGGTCGCTCTGAAGTGTGCGTGTGGGAGACGCTAATAGGTTGGCTGTCTGTGTTGACGCGACTCAAGTGAGCGCCACGCACATTGTGATGAGGCCGGTGGGAGCGGGGGCTAGCGTCGCAAAAATATGGCAACTTCCCAAGGGCGTCACAGTTAAAAAAAGTTTGGGAAGCCCTGGTATATGGAAAACATTGCTTGCGTTGTGATGGAGGACTTAGCCAGCCGAGGAATCGCCTAGGTGTGACTCAAACTCAGCCACTGGTTGGTAAATATACATGTATGTGGGAACAGTTAACCAATTTTTGGCATATAATGGCAAGTTTGCAAAAACATTTTGAGCGATCGCTCGTCATAATGTGCCAAATTTATAGAACCTAAAAATATGGGATTAACGGCGAAATGTAGGTGGATTCACCGACTTTAAACCGCAGAAAGTAGTTCATATCTTCCCTTAGAGCAATTGGTGTTTGACCCCCCAAAATTATAAGACAACAATAATAATCAATTATGTGCATCAAAACAACTGGCCTTATTCTTAATTTATTTAAAATGTAATGCAAAACAGCGGCGGCGGCGAGTGACATCTGTTGTCTCTAATAGAAGCTTTCATTCACAAGTCCACACGATTCGCTGGGTCAATTTAAAGAATGTTCACTTTGGCATCTTCTGTCCCTATTAAAAAATGAGATGGCACTATATTTTTCGTTGAAGTAAAAATTAGGTACCGAAGAAAGCTTAGGGACGCTTAGGTCATGACCGTGGGGACAACACGATGAATATTACATGTTTTACAGAGATGGTGACATAAAAAAATGTCGGTTTTACATTTTACACGCTTTTAGTGTGTGGAACAATGTTTGTTTTTCAATTGGATAGTTCGGGAAAGGTTTGGAATAATTATTTATGTTGTAATCGATTTAGAATGCAGCTGAAGAATGAAACAAAACAAAAAACGTAAAAGATCATTGTCAGATAGAATCAAACTCTTATTTTATTTACTTTAATGTTGTGCACAACTACATTAAAACATAATATCTTAAAAATTATTTGCCGTAAGTGTGTGGATTGTGTATTTATTTCCAATTTACTATATTAACATAATATGTATTTAGAGTCGCCGACTCTAAAATGCAACAGGTATTCCTACAGCAGTTACTAGTTGAAAGCACTTCTTCCGGGCATGTGGATGCACATTGTTTGCAAGAAGGTACTTACTGTCAATTCATTTAATTTTTATTATTTTAAAAACATCACAAAATGAAAATTTGAAGGTGTTTTCGAATAAAAAGTATTGTTATTGACCGGTCAGTGGTTGAGTGGGCATAGCGCTTGGGTCTCACCCGAGCGTCGCGTGTTCGATTACTCGGCTGGCTAAGTCCTCCATCACAACACAAGCAACATTTTCGGCTTTCTGTGGTGGTAGTAGGAGATTTTCAAACATTGTTGGGTTATTCGTAACCCGGGAATGTTTGTCTTTCTTTAAAAAAAAAAAAAAAAAAAAAAAAAAAAAAAAAAAAAAAAAAAAAAAAAAAAAAAAAAAAAAAAAAAAAATAGGCGTTGTTAAATAAAAATGTCGTTAAAAATCAGAAGTCGATGCGATAATAATATTGTTACAGACAACATTAATGTTGCTTTAAGTTGTGATAGCTATGTTGATACTGATAACATTAAACGAGTCAACATTCAATAAATATACACTGATAAGAAAATCATGCATACAACTATTTTGCATTCAAAATTATATTCGGCCTCTGTGGTAGAAGAGTAAAGCTCTCGAATCGCAAGCCGGAGGTCGCGGGTTCAAATCCCAGCGTGCGCAAGTGAATTTTATTTGATTGATTTGTATTATTTCACAATTTACTCATATAAGTTCATTCATTGTCAGACCTGTTGTTTCTACATAATCTGCTAAATAATAAAATAGATAGTCCCGAATTGCTATCCGTCATTGGTTTAAATGTTCCAACGAGGCGTACCAGGCACACTACACTATTTCACATTGAAGCCAACAATACCAATGCAGCAAACAACTCAGTAATTACTCGAGCAATCACAACATACACCCATTACGAAAAATTAATACATTTAGACATCTTTCATGATTCCTTTCTAACATACAAAACTAACTTATTAAATTTCTTAGCATGACATATTTCAAAAATAATTTCAGATCATTTTTCAAAACTCCTATGTATTAACAGTCAATTACAATTCGTGAGCTTATTATAATTCTTGTTTTCAATTCATTTATTATTATCTATCCATACACTTCCTTTCTTTTATATCAATCTCAGGCGAAATTACGTAATGATATTTTATGGACATACGTAATAGGTACTACAACTATGTAATAACTAAAAATATCTAACTGTATCTTATTGTACTGTGTATGTCTTAACAAATAAATAAATAAATAAATAAATAAAAATATAAAATAAAATATAGTATATTTGCAGCGCGTTACAAAGTGGAAGATACTCTCGGCATAGCCCTGGTGTAAGACTAACATTCAGAATTGAAACGTTGCTTGAAATGGTTTTGGCCGTGTTTGGTGACCAGATCTAAATAGGTTATTTCCATGAAAATGAACTTGGGCAAAACGTATACCATCATGTCTCGTGACATCATACTAGAAGCGATTTGGTACAATACATAATTCGAATGGCAGTGCTGCAGAACTGCTGCGCCAGTCATTATATGTACCGTGACATTTGCAGGCCAAATTTTGTACTATATTTTAAACAGTGCGCCATTATAATTCTGTTCTAAAAAATCCACCCGTCCGAATGATACTGTCTATGAGCAGGTCCAAAATGAATACCAAATCCCATACGTTCATTCTGAAAATCAACACATCTGGGACCTTCTGTCATATTTCTTAGGTTCATACCACAGACATAGGAATTAATAGACGAGAAGATAATGGCGAGGGGTAAAATCAACTGTTGAAGAACGAAGGGCGTAAGGCTGACTGTGATTCGTCAATAAATCAATCTGACAGTAAATAGGCATCTCGCATTATAATATCACCATTTACTTCTTAAAAGTAAAATCTGCTTTTGAATGAATAGACATTTTTACATGGGAGCGCAAATTACTCGCCACGTTATGAACAAATTTGCGAAGTCCAAATTCGGCAAAAAAATTCGGTTGTATTTTCAGAGTCGAATATTTCGTTTAAGTATTTAGTTAAGACACTTTTATAAATGTTCATAATTTACTTCCCAGCAACCAACCAGCTTTGTGTTTCGCGTCCAGACGTTTCTCGATGTGATAGTATAATATGTTTCTAAAACTGATCTATATTATACGATGTGAATATGCTTAAAATAAAGTAAAATAATGCTTATATATGGAATGTAATACGACAATTGGGTTTATTCTCTTTTTCACATCTATTTTTACAAGTTTTCATAGTACAAGTCAACATTTTGCCGTGTTATTTCGTAAAATGAACCGATGATGCCTCGACCATAGTTCGCACAAGAATGATGACGTCACGTTTTCAAATTTCACTTGAGGCCATGCGCCAGCACAGCCGGTTCCAATGGAACCGGTATGGGGAGTGGGGATAATACGCTTTTAATCACTTAGGGCAGGTCTATTAATATTCATATGTCTATGGTTCATACAAAACATACAGATCTGCAAACCCTGGGGAATCTATTAGCTGCCTGGGTGCTATTAGTAACTATGAGATTTGCAAGAATCAACACATTTTTTCCGGTGATCATCGTGTTTTAAATAGTTCTTAATTACTTATTTTAAAACAAGTTAAATTTAAAAAAAAACATTAACAATTTCTTGTGTTTCTAATTACCTGTCTTTTACACGCAGAATCTGTGTGTGGAAGTTGCCTATGTTTTCGTAACTCTGTTTATCTGTTACGGAATATACAAGCAGGAATCCATCTCCCTTCCTCATGTACTGCTCTCTCATGGCACTAAACTCCTCTTGGCCTGCTGTATCCAGTACTGAAATCATCACACATTATTAGATACAAGGTTGAAATTTAATGAAAAGTTATGAAAACAATTTTTAGAATTTGGTGAGTCATATTCAACAGTTTTATGAGTAACTGGCAGGAAACAGGGTGGGCGGAATGGCACTAAAGATAATGGTTAATTTGGGAAAATGCATCATATTTCAGGGTGGTTTCGAGTCATGGAAACTGCGCAAATTTACAACTTTAGGTTCTACTAATATTCTTCTGTTTTATGCTCCGGCCTTTAACAGGTTAAGTCACAAAAAATTAAGGCGCCATATTGCTCAATAATAAAGTGATTTTGGGCGGTAGTAATAACTAGTGCGAGATAAACATAACTAAAAATAACACAAGACAGGCGCTTTATTCAGACCATATTTCGAGAGATTAAAATGAATCCTCGATTCTTTACTTTTAAGTGTTTTGATTGCCTTGTTAATCTTGAATCTAGTTAGATATTCTATTACATTCCATCAGCGTGAGGTAAGAGTCAGATTTCATATTAAACAGTGCAGATATTAATTAATCTCAATGTGGTTGAGGAACGTTTCTTTGTGATTACCAAGGAGAGAAACACAAGTATTGAGATGAAAATAGGTAGGAATTTAGAAAATGTGTTAAGAACTTACCATCTAGGACACACCACTGGCCATCGACCTCTGTGTGCTGTATGTAGCTGTCTTCTATCGTGGGGTCATAGTCCGTTACGAAGAGCTTTTGGAAAAACTGTATTGTTATCGCGCTTTTACCAACACCCCCGTCGCCTACGACCACCAGCTTTACTTTGGGGAGGTTGTCGTTCGGCGGTCCTGGTCGCGTCATTTTTACTGATCACTATCCCGCGAGACAAGAAATACTCTCCTGCTCGATCTGTTCCAGCTTGTGAAGTGATATTTTACTATCTAAAACAGAAAAACACATATTTACAAACCACTCACTCCCGACACAAGACCGTAATTTAATTTGTTTTGTCAATTACAGCATTAGGTTGGTATCGGAATGACCGAGAACGCAGTGACAGCTAAACAACCCCGTTGAGTTTTAACGTTGTAGCGATGATAAAGTACAGTGAAAGCATATTTAAACACGTAAAACACAAAATGACTTGAAATTAGTGCATACCTCATTGTTCAATTCTATTCTGCTGCGATTTCCCGAAGGATTTGTTCAAGCACCGATTTCGGCGAAAGACCCACTCCCACGCTGGAACGCCCTGAAGTAAGTTACATTGTCATTTTATCAGTTTGTCCAACAAGAGAATATTTTTTCTCCTTCTACCGTAGGTACTTTTTTAAAAAGAAAATCCTGAAAAAGCTTCGAAACGCTGCCTGTTATACTATTGTACAATTTCGTTTTCTCAAAATTTTTTTTGCCAGATGGAATTCAATTTCAGCTATTATTTTTTTTTACCGTTTTACACAAAATAACCGACTAGTTTCTCGCAGAGCATGTTCTTATTGGATTATTTTAGCATGATGTAATTTTATCAACAATAATTTCCATAAGTAATATGATGTTTGTATGTACCTTGTTAGTTTTATACTTTTTTGTGTAAAACATTTCTCATAATATCAGCTCGCTTACACTTGGTATGTACGGACAAGCAAATACAGAGCACCGCGCATTTCATTAATAACATTGAGTTAGATGAATCTTTATTTCACGTAATAATATAGTCATATAAATGACCAATTAATTATATACGTCATTATATAAATCAATAATAGATAAATATCTATTAATTTTTTTTATTCAATTCAGAACAATCGATAAAAATAATATATAGAGATAAAAATGTAGATATTATTTTCATATTTTAGAGATTATCAAAGGCAACTTTTACAAATAAACCACACCACAAAAATGTCTGTAGGTAGAAACTTGATCATAAATTAACATGCACTCGCAGTCGTACTTGATACAATTGAGTTCAATGGAGCGTCGTCATATTGCGATGCAGTTTTCATGTGAGTGCATCTCCTCCCTCTCCCTTGTGTTATTACCAGTACCTACTTCGTTACTGAGAGGGGGAGGGTGGTACTACCATAATCAATATTTGACGAGGGACGCCACAATATGCCCAACAAATCACATTAAATGAAATGTTTCCGCATTCCACTTCATGCAATCGTACGCCATACAATCATGCAATCCAATTCATGCAGTCGTAGTAGGTAGTTACTGACACTGCAACACAGTATAAGTACCTTCAATGTAGATTTTAATGGTAACTGATGTCGCCACTGACTTAGACACTTTTGGTTCCAGTCCATTGATTTAACACGCGCTCTGCCACTTTTAAACTGCCTGACATTCCAATTGATCTTAATGAAAATTATGTAGTGATGATAAAACATCATTCTACATATTGAAATTTTAGCAAAGAATGGTCAGACTTTTGAATCACAAAACACGCCCACATTTTATTTCTTGTGTTCCTCTTTATTCTATTCTCTATACAATGCAATTGGCAATACTTTCGCGGAAATTGTTCGAAATAGTTGTTTTCAACTTTACGGAATATAGTTACAAGAAGGCTATAATAACATACCCCTTAACTAATTAACTAATGTTAGCATAATACTATTTTTACTACTATTTCAATAGCAAATGTTACTACTTTAGTATTACTGTTCAATTAAATTATTATGTATATCACATGTTGTAAGGGCCCGTTTGGGCGTATAATATAAATAAATAATAATACGAGATTATGGAGTTGACGAAAAACCAATTAAATTGTCTTTCAAATCCAAATAGGTATCTTTGATTTTCACAATCTTTTAATTTTCTTCAAAATAGATGGTTGCGAAGTACAATTTCCCTTGATTTTTCTACTATTACAGGCACGAATATGATTATATGCATAGACATATGAATATTAGTAGACCTGCCCTAAGTGATTAAAAGCGTATTATCCCCACTCCCCATACCGGTTCCATTGAGCCGGCTGGGCTCGCGTAGGGCCTCAAATGAAATTTGAAAACGTGACGTCATCATTCTTGTGCGAACTATGGTCGAGGCATCATCGGTTCATTTTACTAAATAACACGGCAAAATTTTGACTTGTACTATGAAAACTGGTAAAAATAGATGTGAAAAAAGAGAATAAACCCAATTGTCGTATTACATTCCATATATAAGCATTATTTTACTTTATTTTAAGCATATTCACATTGTATAATATGGATCAGTTGTAGAAACATGTCTGGACGCGAAACACAAAGCTGGTTGGTTGCTGGGAAGTAAATTATGAACATTTATAAAAGTGTCTTAACTAAATACTCTGAAACTAACTACGACTCTGAAAATAGAAGCTGCCTTACTTTGCCGAATTTGGACTTCGCAAATTTGTTCATAACGTGGCGAGTAATTTGCGCTCCCATGTAAAAATGTCTATTCATTCAAAGCAGATTTTACTTTTAAGAAGTAAATGGTGATATTATAATGCGAGATGCCTATTTACTGTCAGATTGATTTATTGACGAATCACAGTCAGCTTCACTCCCTTCGTTCTTCAACAGTTGATTTTACCCCTCGCCCATATCTTCTCGTCTATTAATTCCTATGTCTGTGATTATATGTCATAATATTCATCGCTACGTGCAAAATTATGCACCGTTTTTTTAAGAGCAGACATTATTTTTATTTTATTTGGTTTTACGCCCAGTCGGACTTTTACGTGGATTTTAAAGCATGAAATATCATTAAACTGATAAACTGAATATTAATCAATATTAGTAAAATATATAAGAGTAAAATAAAATAATATATAAACTAGAACAATACTACATATAAGACAAATCACTAAAACTACATTACTAACGCTACTATATTTTGTACAAATCAGCAAAGTGATGGTATAGATTACACTTAATTTTATAGATGAAGTCAGTAGTAATAAGTAGTCAATAGTAACCCCAAACAATACTTACCCAGATCATCCATCCTATTGGTTAGTGAGTGTGTCTGATAGTTGGTTGTGTACGTATATGAGCCGATATCCGCATTTAACCATGTTTCAGTTAATAATAAAATGTCATACGAGAAGGTTGGTGAATTAATTTTAAGATGCTGCAATTTTGTACTCATTCCTCGAACATTTTGATAGTATCCATTGAGTCTTGAGGGTTTATTGTGTTTGTTTATCAGTTTTTTCAAGGCTTTTTATAATTTTAGGAATTTCATTAAAATTTTTGATTCGCAAATCAATTTTACCTTTTTATTTTCTCTCCTCTATTTCCCTCCAGAAGTCAGTTAAATGTTCTTTTTGTTGTAGGGTCCTATTCGGCTTAATTTTTATTCCATTAGGCAAATTCTACTTTAATGGGCCTAATTTTGTTGGAAATTTTACTACCGAGCCTGTAAATTTTTACTTTGTTAATTTTGAACTCGCTTTTTATTTCACTAACTCCAAGATACTCTCCGTGCTTGAGTTGGAACTAGACTCATTAATGTCGTTAAGTAAAACCACTAAAACTTGTTTGAAAACACTATAGGCCTTACTAATAAACGCGTTTAGAATTTCACACAACAGTCATGTAAAATTTAAAACACGTTTATTATTAAGGGGGGTATTTATTTAGTTTTACAAATTTTGATGTATTTAGGCACTATCCTTACTTGTTAAAAAAGATAAATTATTTAATACAAACCAAAAAATCGATAGCAGCTGTCATTGACATGTTATTGTAGTACATTACATAGTAGAAGTGAAATGTTACCTACCTTGATTACGATATCTAGTTTGTATGAATGAACTTTCAACAATTATATCCTATTTACGCACAATATATCATTGGAGTTTAAAAATAATTCGATGATAGATACCTACCTACCTTCTCGCGATTATGCCTATTGCCAGGATAATAAATTATTTCTAGTTAAATAGTTCCAGTACACAAGAGATAAATAATTTCACTACGCGATCGGGTCATCGGGTGAACCAGATGAATGTTCGCAATGAGTGACTCCGGACGCAGGGCGGGTGATTCCGGACAAGTGCACTGTGCATGACATTCATCTACCACGTGTCCTTGAGAAGAAAGGGTTAGCGGTTATCAGTTGGACGCCGGTCGCCGGCGTCCGTGACCGATGTATGTGTTTTGTTAATTTATGGCCAGTCTTAATAAGTTTCCTTAAAAAATCACTTTTATCGAGGTTTCAATATTATGAATTTTTATAAGTGTGGTGTATAAACTACTGAGAAGGTCAGTATTATTATTTATCAATATGATTTGTCATTGGAAAATAATAATTGATAATTTTAGAACACTTTTAAATAGAGTTAGCACATCTGCAAAAAAGCTATTAATAAAAAAAAAAAATTTTTTTTTTAGAACATCTGAATCATGTTTTACTTAATAAATTATTATACACGCATCTCTGCACTTCTGTTACATATGTTTTGCATTTTTTTTATTAGACCTACTATAATTAGGTAGGTGTGTTTTTTGAGATAATGAATAATGTTTGATGTTTAGTTTGGTTTACAGAGCTAATTACGTAGCTATCCGGAGTCACACTTTACGTGGCGATTCCGACAATCGGATTATTTTTTTTATTTTCAAATTAAATAAATATAATTTAGATACCTTAAGGTTCGAGTATATATTAAATAAATGCTAGTTTACCAGAGACTGTCCGGCGTCACCTCATTCTACGGTACCTCTGAATCTGGCAAAACGGTGACTCTCAATTCTCTGGGTAAATCTCAAACTTCTGAGAAATTAAATACTTTCACAGCGATACCCAAGTATGCGATACTCATGTTGTGTACTCACATCGAAAACAACAGTTTTGTACACGTCGCTACTGAAATACGTACTCTAAATAACTTGCTACTGAGACCCGCGTCGCAGGGCCGGCCCTGAACTAAACGGCGCGGCGCTTGGCGCAAGTAAAATTTCGCGCACCTTGTCAAAACCAGTAGACATCTGGGTAGGATATCACTGTAATCAATAATATTTTGATGATTTGAGTTTTCCGTGTATCGCCGTTTTTATGAAAAATAATCTCAATGGCGACGTGTTAGGTGAGGTGTTATCAGCGCATTAGCGCCTTGTTCCGTGTTTAATCAAAACATCCTAAATCATAAGGCCGGGACACTCATCCAAAGCAGTCTCCTAACTTATATGAGATTCTAAAAAAAAATCGTTTTATTTTTATTTTCAATTTAGTCTTACTTATTAACACATTTTAAAATGTTTTTGGAGGTTCTCATACAAGTTAATAAAAGTTGATTTTATTCAGTGTCCCGGCCTTGTGATCCAGAAGGTTTTGGTTCAATAGGAGGCAGTACTGCCTTGAAATAAGCGCGGGTTTGTTACGCTGATTCTCTTTCTAAACTCGTATTCAATTGAAGGCGCGCGCCCTCCAATCGTACACTGGCTTGGTAATTATAAGCCCGTGCGCCTTGAATTGAACACGAGTTTAGAAATAACATTAGCATAACAAGCCCGTGCGTGTCTCAAGGCAGTACTGCCTCCAATTAATTTTTGAACAAGGAAAAGGAAATACGCCACCCGGAGAGGACTGCTCCAATTGCGCCCGCATAGTACCTACCCTGCCGCGTCGCCACCAATCATTGTTGAATTCTCGAAATTGAAATGAATTGTTGACATGTCAACACTAGAAAGCTTCATAATTCATAACCTCACCCGCCAACCATATAGTTGCTATAATTCTTGTTTCGTTTATTATGAGAACCTCTCTAAAGTTCAAGAATTATCTTCCAGTAATAAAGCGAATAAAACAATTCTTATTGGTGTTGTGTTGAATCTCCGTGCTGCCCCATGCAATCTGTTCGAATGAACATTAGGCATAACGGCATATAAACTTTTAAAGTAGGAACCTATTAATAGTGTTTTTCATTACATTCATAAGTAGTACTTAAATGCGTGTCAATCCAAGGAATTATTGATTGTTCCATCAAAACATGTACTATAAACTACACCCTATTCGTAAACCGTATGTCTCGTGTATCATCTCAAATTACACGTGCACTGTTTCCCATCAATGTGTTGTATATCCCCTCGGGTGTGAAGGTACTCGAGACAAAGTGGTTGTCAATTTGGGCTTACTTTGGAAAGGTGTTAGTTTGCCGCGGGCTCCCGAAAAACTTTTTGTAAAGGGATGGTATGCCGTTTCTATTTTAGGGGTTGTTCTAATAAGGAATTTGAGCGAAAATTATTATGGCTTAAAAGAAATATTTTCAGATACATTAAAAAACTCTGATTCTGAATATATAAAAATTAATGAATTATCATTTAAAACGATTAAAACCGTGAGACTCTCAAACGCCCTATGATTGGTCGGCGGGTTCTAACAGCACTTAAGAGTGCACTTTCCCTATCAGAATTTGAGAATTGCCTCTACGGCAACTTTTAAACCTTTGTAAGATTGCCTATAGGGTCTCTGTCGTCACTTCAAGAAAAATAATTATATTATTATTATGTCCTGAATTTGAGACATCTATTAACACGACTCCAAACTAAATCTACTTTTACAAATGTGAAATAATATCAACACGTGTCAGCTGCCAACAGCAGAGCTTTGCTGGCACAATACAAAGGAAGTCAAACTGTGGGGTATTTCAGAATCCATAAATTATTTATTTTTTTAATTTTATAATAATATGTAATTTGTAAAAAAATATGATTTTATAAAATCAATATATATAAGTTTATCTATACAGGGTGTCCGGGGGTAAAGTTCAAAAACTTCAGGAGGTTTCAAGGAGGAGAAATTTCATTTTTTTTTTCCTTAAAAAAACATTTTTTCATAGACCAATATACTTTTTTCTGTACAATCAATTAATTTTTTTTATCCGAAAACTAGCTTAAAACGTTAAAATTTCAAAAAATCGTCTTTTTTAATTGTACTATCATGTAGAATCACCTTCCTTGCACATTTAACCCCCGGACATATTGTATAAAAAATATATATGTATTATCTACTTTTGTACATTTATATAAATTATATAGATGTATACGTTTTTTATACTTATCATATTTTGTATTATGAAGATAATTTATACATTTTTAAGCTTTTTTATCAGGGTGTGGGCCATTAGTGTCTCAAGGATTTAAATATAAATCAGAAGACAGTTTTGTAATGATTTATTTATTCATTTAAACAATTCAATAATTATGAGAGTAATATAACATGTATGAATCATAAAATTACATTCCAACATATATTTTTAATGATGTACCTACTCTCACAAAAAAGCTTCTGTATTTTTGTTTGGAGGGTGCTTTATTTATTCACAAAGGTAAGAAATTTTTGTAACTACTATTTTTAATAGTTTAAGTTCATGTGAACTTACAATTTAATTTTGAACTTTATTGGTTATAACATACGATATACTTTTAAATACTCTAAATCTTGTTTGTTTAAATTGTCAAATGTAATTTAATCACAAACATAATACAATGAAGAATTGGTGGTTCTGAGATATACCAATAAATACGGTGAAAGAACCTTAAACTATGTTGTACCCAAAAAATACAATAAACTAAAAACAATCAAAAATAATACCATTTGTATTGCAAGTCAAATATAATAAAAGGAAATTACTATAAGATACAGATATTTATATTGATGCCCTATTGAAGCACTTGTATTTGTAATTAGAATTGACATTGTTAGGAAAAGGAATATCATTATGATATGTTTGTAATACTTCATATACCTACCTATATAATATATGAAACTATTGATGTGACCATTCATTTGTACTTGTTTAGTGTATAAGTTTTTTACTGCTGTTTACATATTTATATTTATACTATTCTGTTAATTTAACCAATTGATCTAGTTGGTAATTTATCATCATCTTTATTTATACATATACCTTCTTTGAAAATTTACCAATTGCATAAAATGTTGTCACTACGTACCTGCTGACAATCTTCATAAGTAGTGTAGCATGTTTAAATATTAATAAATAAAAATAAAACTCGTCAGGTATAATAAATAATAGACGTCAGCGACAACAGGTACATAATCGGGTTCATTCAACGTGAAATTGGGTGTGATGAATGAAAGTGGGTTATATGAAAAGAGACAACCTGGTAACAACGTTTGACGCTGGTGCCATATGATGAAGACCGTAATACAATACAAACATTAAAAAACTATAACAGTTATACTGGCACTCAAATCAATGTTATTGTTTTCATAGATCGATATCCATTTTAAGGCAGCTTTTTATTTTCTAGGTTGGATACAAATGACACGGTCGGAATAAGGAGAATAGAGATGCACCATCGACACCTTCTTTTTTTATCAACCAACTGCAATCCATATCGGACCATTCTCCATTTAGACGCGGATTTGGAAAAGTTATTGTCAAATCTGAGCCCAGATCTGACCTAAAGTCCAAAATAAAATTTGAATGTAAAATGTGGCGACAAATTTATAGTCAACACATGCGACCAAAAGCCTAAAAATACCATGGACATCAATGTAGCAGCAGCATCGGGGATGACTGAAGGAATTGGGCTTGCTCAACTGTCTGAGTTTTTTACGGCTGTCGACTTATCCCTGGTGTACCAAAAACATTATAATAAAGCAAATATATGTCAAGAGAGTGAAAGAAATGTGCATTACTCGCAGTGGAAGTCACAGTGGAGCGAGAGCGTCAATCTGCTATTGAAGAAGGTTTTCTGCAGGATAGAGTGGCGGTGATTGCGAAGTGATCATACATATAGATTAAATTATACAGCCCTCTTATGTGCAGCAGCAATTATTGACAGAAAATTTGGAGAATTTTTAAACCTACAAGTAAATATTGTTGCATTTGTGCAACTGAGAACCAATGTGCTTTGCCTAAAGACCACGGATGGTACAAAAATTAATGAAATTGATCAAAACTTCCGTTGAATCGTATGATTTGATACATGCAACTTATATTGGTTGGCGACAGTAGTACTTATAAGTTAATCCAAAAGAAACCACATCCGAAGTAAATCATCGAAAAAGTGTCGCAATTATTTACTTCCAAAGAATGTGCACCAAATTATCCGCTCCAAAAGATTATTCGCTGATGTGAACGACCAAGTATCCTTTACATCAGCGAAAGATGATAACCACACAAAGGATACTGCTCATCAGAAAGGTGATTTGTCACCTATTCGATCGCATAAACAAGATACTGAGAACATGTCAAACAGAGTCAATACACTGTATGTAGATTTACACTTCAGCAACAGTTACAATGAAGTGTTCAATCAACAATTCAAAAGCTATTATTGTCAGAGTTATAAAGTGATAACTTCGTCCAAAGGTTTTTTGCTTCTTCTACCTTATGGCGTAGAATGCAGCTTATTAACTAGACCTTTGCATCAAACGCAAGAAGTTTGATTCATGATGTTTGAAAATATAATCTTTGAAAACCCTTAATCGTATAATAGCGATATTTAATAGATTAGAAACGGCGAATTACGCTCTTCAGCAAACTTACGAGAGCCGTTATTCTGCCTCAGTTTCATTCGATGCCGAGATCCATTTACAGTCTCCAAAAAGCATTACTGGGGTAAAACTCTAGAAGCGAAGCTAAATGATTGGAAGACAGAAAGACAAAAACACCCCACTATCAAAAATATCTTTGCCGTAAATGATTAAATAATACCTGTGCTGTTCAGGAGGGCAAACATTGCGGTGATAATTGTTAAATACCTAACGTGACCGCAGAACAACTCCAGTATCATAAAGAAAAGTTCCTGTACAACCTTAAAAAAAACTGAATAAAAAAGAAAAGAAGGCAGATATATACCATCCTATAACAAGACCGCGATCGGCTAGAGTTGTAAAGCCCCTCATAACCGCCTAAAACTTTGAAAATATTGTAAAAAAAAAATCTGGACTTTCAATCGTTAAAATTTCACAACAAAAACAAGACCTTTTTAATGTACAATCCATCAGACATGGTTTCAATAGTGACAGGAAAGCTCTAAATCAGTTGTCATCGCAATTTAATATTACCACACGGCCGTGCTTATTTATAGATTGTGATATTCCATATTTGGCTTAGTTGACGACGATAAAAAATGTTAAAATTAAGTGTCGATTTATAGAATTCGAGATCAATGAAAAAGTTAGTAAAAAAAAAAACTTTTGTAAACTGAAAGGAGAAGAATTGGTTATTAACAAGAATCGCGATTGGTAACAAGCAACGTTTCAATTCTGAATGGTGGTCTTACACCAGGGCGATACTGGTAGTATCTTCCACTCTGGAACGTGCCGCAATATACTATATATTAATTTTAATTAATTAATTGTGAAATAACACAAATTAATCAAATAAAATTTATTTACGCGCGCCGGGTTCGAACCCGCGACCTTCGGAATGGCAGTCCAAAGCGTTACCACTGGACTACGCCGGCCGTCAATTAGTTTGATAATGCCTTCAGAGGACGAAACAGCTGTCACGCATAATAATAATTACACAGCAGAACTTGTTTAAAAATAAACTGTTTTTATAAATCTAATAATTATATTATTGAATATATAAAAAAAAATATAAAAAAAATTTAAAAAGTACTAAATCAGGCACGCTGAAATAGGGTTAAATACAAAACGAATGGTAAAAATTACAAGCCAAATGGCATTGAAAGAATAGAGTTGTACCAATTAGTGACTGATTCCAGAACGTCTCTGATTTGAACACAATATGCAAAACCAATCGTACCTTTTAATGTCATTAGCTTTAAATTTGTTCAAATGTAAGAATACAATCAGTCACTCCTGAAATTTGAGATGATGTCGTAGGTTTACTACTTTTATTTGTACTTTCTGATATAACTGTAGTAGAATGTTCAGATGTTTTTTTTTCTATGATTGGTGGTTCGCGAATTTGTAAATTCCTCGTGAGGCGAGGGTCTACCAACTCGGGCAAAACATAATTCAAATAAAAAACTTTGAGCTTATCAACCATAGTTGTTCTCCAAAATTCATCGTCGCGTTGAATCATGTCTACTTTGAGATGGTTATTCTCACCTATCCATATTCCAAAAATACAAATGTCTTTTTGGGTAATATGAAGTTGACCTTGGACCTGAAAATACCAATCATGATTCTTGTTGATAACTAATTCTTCTCCTTTGAGCTTAAAGAAGTTAAATTTCTTTTGATGCACCAATTCTTTTATTGATCTCGAATTGAATGCTATAAATGGACACTTAATTTCAACAATTTGGTTGTCGTCAACTAAGCCATCAGGCGTAGCACCTAAATATGGGATATCACAATCAATAAATAAGCCACACGGCCGTATAGTAATACCAAGTTGCGACGACAACTGGTTTAATGCTATCATTTCATTATTGATTCCATGCCTGATGGATTGTACATTAGAAAGGTCTTGTTTGTACAGTAAAGTTTTAACGATTGAAGGTCCAGTTGTTTCTCTTTTTTTAATAATCTTTCCAAAGTTTGAGGCAGTTATGAGATTTCTTCGCAATTCCAGCCATTCACTACAGTCGCGTTGTAGAATAGTTCCTCTTTCTGTTATTTTCCTTTCTTCTTCAGTTTTTTTTAGATTTTTGAGAAACGTTTCTTTTAACTGCTGGAGTTGTTCTGGATCCAAGTCAGGTTTTTGACATTGGTCGCCATAATGTTTGTCTTCTTGAACAGGCCGTGATTTGTTGAATAATTTACGACGAAGACGTTTTCGGTCCAGGATTTTTTTTCTTATCCTTCTGTCTGTAAATTCTTTAGCTTTGCTATTAGGACTGTGCCCCAGCATAGCTTTGTGGAGACTGTAAATGGGTCTCTCGGTATTGAACGAAACGACTGCGGCTGAACAACGGCTCTGGTAAGCCTGTCGAAGACTATAATTCACCCTTTTCCCTCCAACAAATTTCGCTATTATACTGTTAAAGGATTCGACACGATTACTATCAACATCATGGATCAAACTTCTTGCATTTGATGCAACGGTCCCAACAATAAGCTGTAGTCTAGACCATAAGGCAGAAGCAACAAGCTTTTTGACGAGATTTTCATTTTTTTTACCACTCTGACAATAATGACTTTTGCAATCTTCATGTTCACTGAACGCGTGATTGTAACTGTTGCTGACGTCTACGTACAATTTATTAATTCTATTTGACAAGTTCTCAGATCCTTGTTTATGCTCTCGAATGGCGTGACAAATGACCTTTCTTATAGCCATTATCCGTTGTGTGGTGATCATCTTTCGCTGATATAAGGGATATTTTGTGTCTTTCGATAGAGCGGATAACTTGTTGCACATATTTCTAAGCAAATGATTGCGACACTCGATTTTTTCGATGGTGTAGTTCGGATACGGTCTCGTTTTGATAAGTTTATGATAAGTACTACTGTCTCCGTCTGCTATTAGCCGCCCATATATCAAATTATGAGATTCAACTGAAGTTTTGAAACTATTCTACAAGAATTTCTGCTTCCATTCCAGTTGAAGGTCCAGTGTAATTTTTGTAGCAAACATGTTCTTTAGGCAATACTCCTCGGTTTTCAGCTCTTGCACAAATGCAACAATATTTATTTTTAACTCCGAGGTATAAAACTTCTCCAAATCTTCTGCCAACAATTGCTGCCGCACCGGAGAGGGCTGTATAATTTGTTCTATATGATCGTTTCGACCAACACCCATCCGCGATCACGTCAATCACCGCCACTCCGTCCTGTAGACAACCTTCTTCGATAGCTGCTTGACGCTCTCGTTTCGCTGCGACTTCCATGGCGACTAACGCGCATTTCTCCCATTCTCTTGACACTAATACATTTGTCTTGTGGAAAAAATTTACGGACATCGGGGGTATGTTGACAGCCGTCAAAAACTCGGACAGTTGAGCAAGCCCAATTCCTGCAGGAGTCATCCCCGATACTGCTGCTACATTGACGTCCATGGTATGTTTAGGTTTTGGGTCGCATGTGTTGACTGTAAATTTGGCGCAACACATGTTACATTCAAATAGTATTTTGGACATTAGACCAACTCTTTGCTCAGATTTAAGAATAAGATTTCGAAATCCGCATCCAAAAGGAGAATGGTCCGATATGGATTGCAGCTGGTTAATAAAAAAGAAAATGTCGACGATGCGTCTTTCTTCTCCTCCTTCGACTGCATCATTTTTATCCAACCTAGAAAAGCAAAATTGATTTATGAAAAACTACAAATAAAAGTGGATATTGATAATGATTTGGATACCAATAAAAGTATTATAAATTTTTGAATGTTTGTATTACTGAAGATTAATTTTTTCGAATGAAGCGGATGTTCTTTCACATAAAGCAGATAGTTTGTATATTAATAATTCATCTCTTTAGAACTTATGTTTTACCGTTAGTAAAATAAAATACATAAATGTTAGTAAAGTAAATCACTATAACATACCAATTGTCAATGCTTTGAGAAAGACCTCTCCGGCCGATGGGTTTCTTGTTTACAATTTTACGTTTTTTGTTGTAGTACACACGTACATCAGATTTACTGTAATAAAAAAAAAAGTTAACGGTATATATTTTTTTCACAACACGATAGTTTAATCGAAATTCTGAAATCCATTTTACCTTCCTCCATTATCTATATTCTCCTTAGGTATGTCGTTATATGTATTCTCAACAGGTATGCTTTCCCGTTGTTCGTGGAAGCTGGAACAAAATAAAAACATTGATTATAACTACATTTCAAGAACTTTCTAAATAAATGTGAAGGGCGTAAATGATTTTATTGTTACCTCAGTGCTTCAACATCTTTACAAGATGTGGACAAAACGTTCTTCAGTTGAGTATAGTCACATCTGAAATATAATTAAAGAACAAAATGAAATAAATATTTTGTTTTAACTACTTTATTTTAATTTATATTCGTCGACCGGTTTCGGTTGAACTCAACCTTCTTCAGGACAATAAACATTTATATATATCGACGAATATAAATTAAAGTTAAGTGGTTTTTGTATGAGACGATGTATGAATGTGAGTAAGGCAAAGAGTGCGTGCCAAGACCGAGTTGTTTGGCGGTCCGTCCTCTCTGACTACCTCTGCGGGGAAACGGCCTGATGGTTAGTTAGTTAGTTATTTAAAACAGATCGCCTAAAAAATTAGACTATTTTCAAATGGACGAATTCTGGAATAAATAAGTACGTAACTATAAAATAATAGAAAACCTAATTTTTATTGGAAGAAAAACAAAATAATTATTTATTATATATCCAATCAATAATTAACTTCCTCAAATTAAATTCCCTAAAGTTTGAGAACTAGTATGAAGATCTTTATGTTCTTGGATACATTATCGAAAATGCCGGTAGTTTGCCCCACCGTAAAAGTGTCTTATTATTGTACGAAATCATTGGCAGAGATGCAAATCTGACCGGGTCGCTTTCTACATATTCCAGGTACCTACAGTGTTATTATACATATTACTTGCCTCGATCCAGAAAGCTTAGAATTTGTATCAAGCCTTAGTTGGAACGCGTTCTAACATCAGATATACAGTTCTATGATATGAGATGTCAAAGTTTGCAAAGACGATTTATATATTTACCAATTTCTGATTTGAGTTTTTTGTAAAGTTTTTAAGTTTAATATTTTTAAAATGAAAAATATTTAAATAGGACATATAATTACCATTTTAGAACATACCTAAATATGCATATGGAATATTATGCAATTAGCTAGGGCATAATTATTCATTGTACAAGATTCTAACGAATGCAATTCTGTGCTCTGGCAACGTACTTTATAAATATTTTCCATTAAAATATGACGAACTAAAATAATTTGCACAAGATTGAACCTCAAATTCAAAAATTGTTAAATGGATTACGAAAACTTGTCTTTGCAAACTTTCTCTCCTCAGAACATGGAAAAGCGAAGTTAAAACTATATCCAATCAAAATGAACAACTACAAAACGCCTCAGAAACAGACAAATACAATAGGACAAAAAAAAAAACAAACGTAATGCTGTTAGAACGTTGTAAATTAAGTGCGGCTTGATTTTAGAATTTCTTCGCGCAATATATACAGTAGCCATACTACGTGACCCGTTCAGAGAGGGGGAGGGGATCTTCAACATACCACGCGTTTGGTCACAATGGGTTAGGTTTATATACTACACGTGGTCACTGAGGGGGGAGGAGTGGGTCACGTAGTATGGGTACATTCCCTACCTACTAACTAAAATATATAGTTTTACATTCAAGGGTCATTTTTGAAGAAAAAATGTAAATTTAAAAAAAACTTACCCGGCAATTTCAGTTTCAGAGGCCTTGGCAATAGATTTATCTCCCAAAGTACGCATTCTGAAAAATAAAACAATACCTGTCACCTTTGTTACACAATATATACATAATTTATTTTTATAATAAATATTACCTACGTAATAGTAAATAATAATATATTCATCAAATCAAAATTTATATTTTTCTTCTTACCTTACAATGTCCACCATGCGTTTTTGTTTCGAACGAAATAGTCTTTTCTTAGAAATACGAGCACTTTTTCGTTTATTTCCCATTTTCGGAATACAATATTATTATTTACGATAAATATTATTTAGTAGAAATCACGAAACGGAGAACAACACGATCGTCCGCGAAGCTCTCTAAGCAGTGACTGAAAGGCAGATAGCGTACGCGCGTGAGGAAGTGAGAGGGGCTGCAATAATCATGCTTAGAATCATAAGACGTAAGCGACTGTTGTGAAAATGTTTAATAAATCACGGCGTATTTCAAAAATAGCAAAAATCACTTTTGGGGTCTATTGAGTAGCATTAAAAGAAGCATTGTGATTTTTTTCATACATATACATAACTTGTAAAATAACAGAAATAAACGTGTTAATAATATTTTTCGGAGCATACTTTGCGATTTATTTCTATCGAGGGAATTTCAAATAATTACCGTTTCGGCTTTTGGAACAAATAGATACTATCTTAAAGAATAACATATATTTTTTAAGAGCTTAAAAACTTCAAACTTTTAAGGAAAATATGTCGGAAATTGGATGAAATTCGAATAGTGGGCCCTTAAACATCTACCTCACGGGGCATAAAGTTGCTAATACTTGTACACCGGTCACTACTGCGGTTCATAAATTATTTCAAAAGATTTCATGTTCTCTGGAAATCTTGCAAATATTTAAATTGGGTTTTTTTCATACCGATCCGAGTGGAGATGGTTTATTGTTAACTGACAAAACAGAGATCAGATCAGTCAGATTTCTAAAAATGCAAACTTTGAAAATTATTTTTTCCACTTAATCGATATTTGTATAAAAATAAAAAAATACCTAATTTTAGTTATGGGGTAAGAATTCATAATATTTTTTACGGAAATTCCTTATTAATAAGTAACTTATATTGGGATAAATTCAATTATTTTTTTTATTAAAAAATGTAAAAATTACAATTTTAATTAGTTTTTAAAGATAGTATTGATCAGTAAAGAAAACAAATTAGACACAAAAACAGGTTTATGCGAGCAGAAACAAAGCTTACCGTTTAAACTCATTGATGTTAATTATGGAAATTAATATCAAATTGATTCTATTTAACATCAAGATACCGGAATGACGATTGGTTATTGGACCAAAAAGGTCTCTGTGTATTTTGTAGACAATGACAGACTGAAAAAAGATCGTTCCCAATGGGAAAATCTGTTCGAAAAAACCGTCATCAGGTTCAATGCAAAATCAGAAAGGTAGTAATAATTATTGCCTTGCAATGAAAACCGCTTTAAAAGAAGAAAAATAATTTCATAGATACCATCCTGATTTCAAGGAAGTATTTCGGAAATTTAAAAACCTTTACTTAGATGTAAATGGCATTTCGGGGCACGGATGAAAATAAAGTTTTAAAAGTTGCGGGTCATGGAAAGGTGGATGTGTCTAATTTTTTTTGTGGTTTTATGTAAATGAGTAAGAACATATTTTGAGTGTAAAAGTGAAATGTTTTTGTGGCGAGACATGCGCTTAAAACGCTTTTGTTTTTGCTCTTTTATAACACGACTTACGGTGTTATTCTATACAACCTATTCATTTATTTGTTTGTGGTGTTTTAAATAGGTTCATACTTATATATGTCCTAATAGAATCCTTATACTTATTTTATCATTTATGCTATGCATAAAACCTTGTCTTATAAACATTAGTTTATCATTAAAAAATAATAACTTATACATGTTGAACTATATCACATTATCGTGTACTTTAATATAAGACACAGGTTTACTATGTACAACAAAACAGTTATTAATTTCAAAGTTACAGGCGAAAATCTACAAATTGCATACATACAGGTAAAAATTTAATTAAATACAGGTTACGTACAATTAAAAAAGCAAACAAATAATAGTATAAAATTATCCATAAGTTTAGTAAAATGACAAGGAGAGAAAAGAAATTAGTTTAAATCTAACAAAACTTTACCTTGACTTTAATTCACCAACTCATTTGTTCACACCTTATAATTAAACATTCAATCCGTGACTCAACTTTCACTAATTCATTTACTACTTCCAGTTGGTTCGTGTACTTCCTTTCAAGGAAGCTTTTATCTATCTCTGTATCCAAAATACTTTTACATAATTATTTATTCAAATCTTAAATACGTTTAAATTAAAATAAATATTTTTTATTTATTTTATAAAATACGGTAGAATTATTTAAATTTATATAGTAAGAACATATTTCAAATAAAAATTAACATGTTTACCTTTACAAGAGTCTAAAACCCGTGTGAATTATTTACCTACCGTTTTAATTCTTAAAAGTACCTACCTACTTGAATTAGGCATGTCAGTTTCAAGTGCCTACCTATCTGCCTAAATTACATACCGAGTCATTTTTAGTAAGTACCTACATAAATTGTGTACCAATTAATTTCTTGTAAAAGTACGTACCTGCCCTAGTTTTAAAACTAGTTTAATTAGGTTAGGTTCATATACCCTTTTTCAATAATTTTAATGACTCATCACTTGTCAAAAATGTGTTGAATTGCCACTGTCATGAACCACCTGCCCGAATTATGCAACGATTAATTTCTTAGAGTACCTACGTAAATTAAGCTAGGTTCCCACCTTATCTATTTTAGGACGTATTTCATATGATTTTGGAGATAGATTATGAATGGCACATTTTAAATCGTTGTAGAAAATTTGTTCGTCAACATAGAAATAAAATATAAATACGTTGATCAACGTTATTTTTGTTCGATAATTAAAAGAACGGTGAGAATACCCTATTGTTAAAAAGGATAAATAATTTGAATCTGTTTGTGCAGTTTTTCGAACCAGTTTGGAACACCCGCTCGCAGTCCATCTTAACCTGAAAATGTCTGAAGACACCGTGTGCGTAACGGCGTTTATCATTTCCGTTTAAATTTAGACTCGCGATTCAATTCGATGTTGTTTTTTTTTTTAAATTCTTCGGCTTTCTAACAAAATAAAATCATTATAATTTTATTGATCCATCCAGTACACTACTATACTATAAGCCAGGATCTATTTAAAATGATTTACCTGTACGTTTACTGATTCAATTCTTCAAAGTTCCTACACTTGCATTGGAGGAGTAGAAAAATTGACTTCGTTTGCATGATAATGCTCTGAGATTTTTCCAATATTCGCTGGAGGTTTTCTTACAGCTTTAGCTGGTATCCAGGGGAGGGTCTTGTAATGGTATTTGGCATCTTTCCATGTTACAGAAGGCGCTCCAGGGGCGTACTGGTCCGCTGGGATGTCAACTACCCTGGGCTGGGGCGGGGTTGATGTTCAGCTGGGTTGACTTATTTATCGTTTTAGAAAATCGTGTTTTGTAGTTATTGACTTTGATTCTCTAAAGCAGAGAAAATCTTTATTAAGCTACCTGATTAGTTTTTGAAGTTAGTGATGCTTGAATTTCGGTGCAGCACATTAAATAAAAGTCATTCGGAATAAATGTAGATGCTATGAGCAAGTGGGGATTTTAGGAAGGGGTGAAAGCGGTAGGAAAGGAAAAGACAAAGAACAAAAGAAAGATGACACAGTCCTCATCACTTGTGTTTCCTGTTCTGTTAGTTTCTAGATGTCTTTACATCGTCTTCGTAATGTTTGAAAGTTGGTTATCACTTTGATCTCTCAGCCATGTTTTAAATATATTATTTCCGTAATTTATGTTTTTTTATTCGGAAGAGCATTGTATTGCTTAGTACCATGGAATTGAATATTTCTCTGTTCAAAAGGTGTATTCAAACCAGTATATTTTAGCGAGTATTTGCGTTGGGCAGTGGAATATTCAGATATGATTTTTTAGTTATATGTGATTTATTTTTACTTCGACTTATTTTAGTTTTATCCCAATGGTTAAACAATTGATTTTTTCAATAAACTCAAATCTTGGAGAAAACCCAAATCTTGGTCAAAGTCATTGATTTAAATCAAAGCTGCTCAACCCCAGGCCCGAGGGCCATATTGTTTTTTTTTTTTTTTTTTTTTTTTTTTTTTTTATATTAACTCCACACAGGAGGCCCTGAAGAAAATCATTTCCCTCAGGGCCTATGTCATCTTTGGGGATGCTGTGTGGAGGGTCTTTTTGTGGAGAGGAAGGAGTGAACATGGGTCTTGAAGAGTCCCATGTTGTAGGAGGGAGGAAACACAGAGGCCGGCAGTTCGTTCCACAGCCGAGCTGTTGAACTTAAGAACGAATCGTAGAAGCGACCCGTTCTCATGTGACAAGTGTCAACCGTGTACAAATGTTGGGCACGCGTTTGGCGTGTATCCCGACTACGCACCGGTGCCGAAGGGATCAATGACGCTAGTTCCTCAGAGCATCTTCCATTGTAATACCGATAGAACAAGGACAGCATACCTACCTGACGCCTGTGCTCTAAAGATTGCAGTCCGTTTGTTAAGATTGGGGAATCTATCAAACGGACCGCCCGTTTTTGCACAGAGTCAAGGGTTTTTTTCAGGTATTTAGTTCCCCACCTTCCTCTTCCCCATCTCCCTCCCCTCCCCAATATACCCTCAGCCTCACAACATACCCCAATTGGGGATGCCATAATCTCACTGGCTCCAGACGGGAGCAGTTGGGACTCTTGTGCGGTATTACTGTAAAAAAAAAAAAAATTTAGGGGCTCCGGACCAGAGATGGCTGCCAAATTCGACAGTAGGGCGCACTTGCGATTTGTATAGGGTCAGCAGTTGTGTACTATTAAAGTATCTGCGGGCCCTGTACAGTACGCCCAGCTTCTGAGAGGCCAGCTTTACTCTGGCTTCGATGGAGCCCCCATACCTGAGCTGGTCACTTATAGTTACACCAAGCATATCAATGGAAGGCCTGTTCGGAAGATTGCTTCCGTTGAAGGAGACTAGATTATCATTTAGATCCCTTTTAGACGTAATCAGACAGGATTGGGTCTTTGAAACATTAAATTCGACGAGATTACTTTTACCCCAGGAGGAAATACTCTCGAGATAACCGTCCATTCTCTGCTTCAAAGCCCTCCGAGCCGTTGGAGTTTGTGTGCCCTTTGGGGGCTTGTCAAACAAAAAGCTATCATGAACTGTACTGTCATCCGCGTAACAATGAATCGGTGCACATGTCAAAAGGTCATTGATGTGCAACAAAAACAAAGTCGGAGACAGAACCGATCCCTGTGGGACGCCAGCATTTATAGAGTGTGAGGATGAGGTGAAACCGTCAGCAACTGCCTGAATCGACCTATCCCTTAAAAAGTCAGCAATCCACGTACACAGGGATGCGGGAAGTCCGTAAGAAGGCAATTTGTTGACAAGTCCTCGGTGCCAGACCCGGTCAAAGGCCTTGGATATGTCTAGTGCGACCGTTTGGGTCTCACCGTGACGTTCCAGGCACCGCCCCCAAACATGCGACACATACGCGAGAAGATCACCGCACGAGCGGTTCCGCCGGAATCCGTATTGACGGTCGTTGATAATTTTGTTCTTCTCGAGGTATGTGAGCAGTTTGTCGTTGATCACACGTTCCATCACTTTGGACAGAACTGATGTGATCGCTATGGGGCGGTAGTTGGCCGGGTTGGAGCGGTCACCTTTCTTGGGAATAGGGTGAATGACCGCTTTTTTCCAACCAGAGGGCACAGTGCCACACTTCAGGGACATTTTGAAGAGCTTTGTCAAAACTGGAACTATTTCCGCAGCACACCTCTGCAATACCAGGGCAGGTATTCCATCAGGTCCACTAGCTTTGTTAACATCGAGCCCCCGTATAACGTGGAGTACATCCCGATGCCGGATCCTCAGCTTTTTCATATAGAAGCCGCAGTGAGGAACCGACGGCGGAACAGCACCTCCGTCATCGAGGGTCGAGTTTTCCGCAAACATTTTCCCTAATAAGTTAGCCTTTTCGGTGGCGGTGTTTGCTAGTGAGCCGTCAGGTCTGGTAAGAGGTGGCAAACTGGGTTTGCAAAAATTCCGACCTATTGAGCCCGCAAGGGACCAGAATGCTCTGCTGCCATGCGGGCAGGCAGCCAGCTTTTTGCTGATCTGCAGGTCGTGTTCGAATTTTGACCTATTAATGATTCTCTTGCATTCCTTTGCCGATTTGTTGTATGCTGATCTGCTTTCGGGCGTTCGAGATGTGTTGTAGGCTCGGTAAGCCGCGTTTTTTCGTCGAACTGCTTCGGAGCATTGTCGACTGAACCACGGCTTTGAGCCCACACCAGTTTCTTTAGTAGTTGATTGTATGAAGCCATCCATCGCCGATTTGATGACTTCACCAATCTCCTGGGCACATCTTGAAGGGTCCGAAGTCCGAAAACAAACAGCTGACCACGGAAAAGAGTTGAAATGGGCCCGCATACCGAACCAATCTGCTGACCTATAGTGCCACACTTTTCTCCTCAGCCTCTCATTGGTTGGTCTGAGGCTAACGGGGATTGATGTCGTCACTAGGCAGTGGTCAGATGATCCCAGAGGCGCTGTGACGTCAATCTTATAACCGTGTGGCACAGTTGTTAAGAATAGGTCTAACAGATTGGAACGGTGAGTCTGGACATCAGGAACCCTTGTAGGCTCCTGTACCAGTTGCTCTAATCCGTAGCAAATGGCAAAGGATTCCGCCTGTCGGCCAGCCGAGTCCGTTGGGCCAGAGAACTTCAACCATGGTTCGTTATGAACATTGAAGTCCCCCAGAACAATAAACTCGGCCGAAGGGTAGCGGGGCAAGAGATCATCAATAGTATCTCTTAAATGTTTGAAGAGCTCGGAAGTGTCTGATTCGCTATGGTTCGGGGAGCGGTATAGACATGCGTAGAATCTTGCCGTACTGGCAAGATTGACGCGCACCCACATTACGTCGAATCTGGAGTTTTCCAGACTCAATAGTCGTACACAGTTGACGTCAGCTCGACTATAGAGGCAGACTCCTCCTTTGAATCGGAACTTGCTTGCAAGGGTAAAGCCCGGGCAGTCCAGATAGGAGGAGTCTGGCGGCTCGGCTATCTGAGTTTCGGATAGGAACGACGTTGACGTTGGGACGTTGGGACAAAAGATGGTGATGAACTGAATTTAAATTAGTGTGCAGACCGCGAATGTTGGCAAAATTTACCAACAGTTTTGGCCCGCACCGGGGACGCCTGCTACTCGCCGCTGTAATGATGTTAAGTTTGTTTTTATGTGTATTCATGATTTTAATTTTGTTTTTTTTTTTTTTTTTTTTTTTTTTTTTTTTTTTTTTTTTTTTTTTTTTTTTATATATTGTGGCCCTGTCAACGAATTATAAGCGGCCCGCGTGAACCATTTTCAAAATACCCGCCAATTTGAAAATTACTTGGATCGAAAAATATTTTCATATAGTTGCATCATCCACCAGGAGGCGTTGTGTGCAAAGGACATAAAGTTGAATGATATAATGGATCTGATAGAACGCTGCATAAATTACATACGTTCAAAAGCTATTCACAGACGTCAATTCAGAGTTTTATTTGAAGAAGAAATCAGCGAATTTGGAGAGTTACAACTGTATTGCGCTTTGCGATAGCTTTCAAGGGGCAACATGTTAAAATATTTCTTCATCTTGAGGGAGCAGGTGTTGGAATTTTTAGAAGAAAAAGGGGCGTTACCTTTGGAAAGCGATTTACTCAAGAATAAGTACTGGTTGAGTGATCTTGCATTTCTTGTTGAAATCAACAATTATCTCAATATTTTAAATCTCAAATTACAAGGCAAAGATTGTTCACTTCCGACTATGTTTAGCCAACGAAAATATTGACCCTTTTCCATACTCAAAAATTTGAAAGAGAAGCTCAATAATAATGTCAGAAATCACATCGATTGTACCAATTACTTGGATTTAGACTTTTTTTACATAAAATGTTGTTTCGTTATTTGGCAGTAGATGCTATTTATTTTATTATTTCAATAAACGACAATAAAATTTCAATATGTTTATTTTTTTGTTTGTTGCATAAAACAAGACATTAAAAAGCATAGGTAACAAAAATAGGAACCGTCAGTAGTCAGTGGCCCGCCAGTGACTTTTAAATCGTCAATTTTGCCCAACTGTTAAAAAGGTTGGGCAGCCTTGATTTAAATAAAAATGAAAAAATTCTTTTACATTAAGAATTGACTATTTCTGCAAAATCGAAATCAGCTTTTAGCAGAAAACGGTTTTCCTAACCATCGTCTCTAGATATATGAGAGATAGCAAAACAACTCAACTGTAAACAAACTTCATTAAAAATCTACCAACGTAATAATGAGATTATTTAAAAAATATTAAATTAAGCTAAAGTCCGTCCCTGGGCGATCCTCCAATTCTTATCGGTGCTCCGGGAGGAAGAAAGCGTCTTGCCAACTTTACAGACGGCCTCAGAGGGATGGGACTGCTTGATATTCAGCAACGCTCTCCGCTGGCATTTTGCTGTAAAAGCATCGATATTTTTCAAACCGTTTGGAATGTCGGATTAAGCGCAAATCCGAATTTGCAGTCGGTACCTACTTGAAAGTACGTAATTCAATGGTCGATGAATGTCTGATAGCGAGAATTTTTTTTCGATGATTGCGTAATTTTTTTTCAAATTTGTTTGTTTTCAATATTTCCAGAACCGAAACATAATTACGGGCGTTTTACACGATCATGCCGATCCCCATACGTAAACTATATCGGGATCTCCATGAAAAATCTTTCCTTTATACGATTATTATTTTCGTACCTACGATTTCATAACATAACTATAGATCACGTGAGACATCATTTGCCGTTGCTGGTGACCTCAGAAAATCATCAAAAATTCACGCAAAATTCACGATGTCGAACAATACATAATACAATTAGTAATAGAAAACATGTTATTCTTCTTATATCAATATATAAAACCTAATAAACATGCAAAAATTTTCCACATAATATATTAAGTTATGGAAGTTACTAATACAATGGAAGAAGACAGATGTCATATAATGCCCGCCATCTTAATCTGTACCAAAATGGAACACGTCCTTTTTTCATACCGAATCCAAATTATGAATAGACGATCCACATGGAAACCGAATGAAAAAAGCATCGTGTAAACGCCCATTATAATTAATTTTGCTGGGTTAGTAACCGTGTTAGGTAATTCCCATCGCTTTTCCCTCCCCATTTATTTTAACTTCACAAAATTTACCGAATGAGGGATCCTATAGTCCCATTGGCTGCGGACAGTTGTTGACCTATAAAACAAATCTAATGCAGCAATATATTTCGAACGGCGAGCTCTGGAATCATGAAATTTGAACAATTTGTTATATTTCGAATTTATAGTTCAAAGCTATTTTACACTCGCAACGTTATTTCCATCATGCGCTACTGAGCTTTGAGGTGCCCACAAATAAGTCATGAAGCGTTTTTTTATTCCGTATTTTGATGTTCATAGAAACATGAGTGTTAAAAAATATTATTCTATAAGTGTAAGATTACGAAACGATTTTTCACACCTGGTATAATCATAATTAATGGTGAATTTACTCCCGATTTCACAGAAAATGCATTCAAACAGGCCGGACACTGTACCGCGCAGTGCGCGGGGATGTAACTAGTCTGACCAAATATACTTGCCGCGCAGTACGCGGGGTTCGTTCAGAAAAGGTTAAGTCTATCAGACGCTCTTTTTATTTTAAGTTTAACTTTGCACTGTTAGGATCACAAGTGATTGGATTAATTATTCATTGGTTTCCGTTATACCTTGTAATTACAAAATTGAAAATAAATTAAATAAAATACGAAAATCTTGTTAACTTTTTAAGCGACGCCATTATTAAAATTCGTGACCTCATTTGCGGACCGCTGGTGTAGTCGGTAATAAAACTGTCTCCTTTACGATAGAACAAGCGATAGGTTTGCTTATTATTTTATCTCTAATCGATACTAAAAGTTATCTCCACCCATTAGGTACCTACTTATCGACCTACGCGTTTCAAATAAACTTTATGTCTAAGTGTTGCCATAAATTCTAGCTACAAAAGAACGTCGGGTCAAATAACAACTTCGATAACTTTCCGCATTGGCGCTTAATTACCCAGTGTCCAATTATCGCCGTCCAATAAACCACGGATACTGTGATCGATAGCCAATTACAGCGCGTATATCATCGGTAGGTACTCCAAAGCGAAAGAAGCTAGAACAATGTCACCATCATTATAACAGAACAAAGACAGCATACAAACTCCACAAGTTATGTGGAGGTAGTCAAATGACGAACTTAGACGCCATTTTTTTGTTATTTCGTTTTAAAATTATTTTAGGTGGGGTTTTATAAATTTGTTAATTATTTAAAACCATAAACATGGGGAAATATACGAAAAGTGATAAGCGAAACCTTATTCCTAAGGAGAAGACATTTTTGGATATTAAAATAGTAAAAAAATCGCCGATAACACCGTTTGAAAAAGTATCGGCACAAGTTACCGCCTTTACAGGTAAGTGTTACCAGTAGTGTTGTTGTTTATTAATTTCCCACGCAGGAGACTTAAGATGAAAACACACAGGGTCGTAAGCTACGCAAGTATTGCATTACGGTATCTGGACTTAATACAATCCATACATTTTCTATGAAAGTAGATGCTTTAGAAACACACTTGTCACACGCAACGCAAACCCACGCTTCTATCGCTGCGCCGATCAGGGCTGTCCAGATCGGCGTGGGTCGTCTAAGATGGAGGGGGTGACCGTAGTAAGGAGTAGATTTCACATCTGTGAGTGGTATTATCTATGCACTTAGGGTTATGTTTATTTGCACGTATTAATTTGACAATTGATTTAATAATAATGTACCTGTGACATTAATTTATTACAAAATAATACAAGATTTAAAATTATAACAGTATGCAAAATAAATATTTTTTTCCTAATTATTCTACAACTCCATAAAGTGAGCCAGGAGCTCATATTTATCAGCCATAAATTATGCAGTCCTCTTTAGCAGCTCACCATAGGTGGTGGCAGACTGGAGGAGTAGGTGCAGGAGACACGAAAACAACATGAAGAACCGCTATGATCGTTACCTATGTATTGTGTTGATATTTAATAAAATATTGTTTAATATAATTCTTTTCAATATTATCCCCACCAGAATGAGTGGCAATTGTACAGTAGAATACTTACAGTCTCTATCTAGTACCAATAATTGAATTCCGAAGACATGTATTTTATTTTATTGTGTTACATTCAATGATGCTGTGAAGCTTGTCAAAATTGACTTCATACGGCTCATACGGAAGTGCATGAAGAACGTTCGTCATCAGATTCAACTTCCTTTACTATAGCATGGAACTCTCCGAACGTTTGTCTTTATTTACTTATTTCGTGAACCCAAAGTGTTCCTATCACCTTTTTATTTTTTTTTTAGTTAATATTAATTTAAAAATAATAAACTAAGGACGGAAATGAGGACACAGAATTTGAACAATTTATCAAATTTCAAATTTGATTTACAAGTTCTGTAGAGGTTCTATTCAATATCTTGAATATATTATTTTATCATTATTGGCCAGTTGCTTTAATAATCTTAAATAATAACAGAACTTGAATAGAACCTTCACAGAACTTGAAAATCATCTTTGAAATTTGATGAATTATTCAAATTCTGTGAAACAACACGTCCTAAGTAAATCGTCCTCAAATTCACTTTCTCAATCCCAAGACATGACAAAGCGACGAATTACGCCTGCTGACAAGTGAAACATAACTTGAAAATTAAACGTCAAATCAACTGACGCGCCTGCGTGCCGTGTACTTAAGAACCACCTATCATGTGGTCACACGCGTTGTATACGTAGAGTGTGCACGTTGACCTGGGAACGTAGTAATGCGTGTATCGCGTACGTCGCCCCAGTGTGTTTTACCTTTAGTATTTTAATTAATTCATATTTGGTTACTGTTTTTATTCACAGTTATTTTTATAGGTACATTCCTACTGGTGAAGTACAATCGTGTTGGTCGATGTCTGCAATGGATAAATTAGTGTGAAAATAAGAATAATATGTTACATAGGTAGTAAACCAAAATATTAAGATTTTTTAGTGTATACTCATTAATGTATTATATATATTTAGTTGAGACGTGAAGCGAAAAAATGGGTTCCATTTTTTTTACCTCTGATTGACCTCCAACCCTCCTAGCGCTCTAACTAAAACTACCGAATCCGGTCTACACGCATAGTTTCTTCGCGCGTTCCGATAGTGGAACTCATTTTGACGAGATAGTATGCAATAGCGCATTTGTAATAATATATAAATTGTATAGCTCTATGTGTGCACTTAAGTTAAGAAAGTGAAATATGTATATTTCTTTTAACTTTAAAAAATACCAAATTTTATGCATTTTAATTACTTCTTGACAATTTATTACCCCTTGGTTTTTAACACAGGCACATCGTTAAAAGTTTTATCAACGATGTCGGTAATTTGCCTTGTTGCCGGGTACGACTGCAGATTGCCAACAAAGAAACAATAGATCGTCAATGAATGACAGGAGCAATGTGCATTTAGTCAATGTGAACTATTGTTGTTTGTTCATCGGCGATCTGCAGTCGTGTTCAGGAATGATGACAAATTACCGACATTGTCGATAAAAACATTATCGATGTGCTTGTGATACCAATTTTGCTGTAAATAACCCCCCCCGGGGGTTAGGTCAGGTTGTTGTCGTGTCACGGAATATTAAAAAAAATTATAGTGTTTTTAAATTTTATACTTTTGTGATTTTTACAGAGGGTAATTGTCCAATAATCGTTTAGATGTTTCATTCAAGTAAATAATTATTTTAAAATACATTATTATTTAGTTCTGGCAACCCTAATATCCAATCTGGGACTGAATAAAAAATATTATTAAGCATGTCGTTCTGTAATTACTTACCGAGAAATGCGTCATTTTTTTGGAAAATTTTATCTCCACATTTCGTAACGTTAAAGATGTTTGCTTCCAGAATAACGAGAGACGCGGGCGGTTGTGTAAATTCAAATATAATTCATATTTCTCCATTTACAGCGTTCAGTTCTGAAAAACGCTTTTACGATGTAAGCCAAGGGAAATGTTTACCACTTGGCTAATTCACGCAGCAACGTTTTATATCACTTTAATAGCATTTTACTCAAGATTATTCTACTTCTTTCAATAAACTATGTAGGCGAGAAATTGGCGAATTTGTTTCATAATTTGTTTGTAAACGGTGGCATTGAAATACGTCCTTATGCCTAGTGTGTTGAGTTGGTGTGTTGACTAGATTCAGGAGTTCACAACAGTTATTTTGAATTGGCACAAAGGTCAGATCAAAGCCTTTTCTATTATTATTGTACGAATTTGCTGTGTTCTTTCTGCAATAATAATATTATCACAAATCTACAAAGCTTGTGTGTGTGGCACATATCTATTTTATCAATTAGTATTTGATTTATTTGTTGTTGATTATCTTTCTGGGACATACCGTACTTTTTTTCCATTTTCCACTCGCACTGTTTATTTCATAATCTTGTGCATTACGTTAACATTGACCTTACGCAATTTTTGTGAAACCATTTATTCGTAAATATGTCATACACCGGTTATGATTTGAGATTTTCACGGCCAAAGGTATTACAGCATGGACAACATGGATACTGCAATGCTGCCCGAAACGTTGGCTAAAGAAGGAGGTAGTGTAATACGGCATAAAACCCCAAAAACAAATCACTATAATGTCTTCCACCATTTAATCAAATAGGGATTTCATATGAATGCAAGGAAAAAAAAATAACTATGCAGAAATGTTCTTCGTGCCATCGCCAATATGTGTATGTATCTAAATAATTGCCCAGCTAATAAAAGGAGAAGACAGTAATCAGATGTTTTCTTGAAATATTGTTAGTGTCTTCTCTCCCCTATATCTCCGGTTCTAGTTTTTTGGAACTTAGTGCCTATTTTTTTATTTCTTGTATTCTATATTATATCCTTATTCTGTCAGTTCTACCCCTCGCTCACATCCATCAAAGTTGGTATCAGAATACTGTTGCTGACTGCTTGCCTCGCTTTTCCTTGCATTCATCGGAATCCACCCTTATGTCAATGTCTTTACAGACCTTTTATATCTCGTAAACATACATACTTCCCAAGCAGACTAGAAACTAACCCCCTTACTTCAAAGAATTATCCATTTTTTCCATACTACACTTTACACAGAATACAAAAACCTTCATTACTATCGGTGTGCACAAACACATTCAAACGTGCCCCTCTTTAAAACGATTTCTCTGTAAATTCATATTTAAATCATTCTGCATAAGTACCGTGCTCATCCCCAAAATAGTAGTTACATTTTGCCACGCATTGGAGCATTATCTAGAATCTAGAAGTCTGAAAAAAGTCGAAATGGTAGCAGTATTTGCTTTCATAGAAATACATTTTTAATCTCGACATCCTATCGACTAGTTCGTGATTACTTGGAGGAAAGAATTTACCCAAATCCTGGAAAAAGTAAATCATTAGTAACTGGCAATACCAGCAATTTCCCTTATCTTATTATTGTCGTCAGGTCTGCCAATGCGATAGATTCTGACTCCTCCACTGAACAGATAAACCTGTGGAAATAAACTGTTGGCGTGTCCGTGTGCCAAATTTAAGTTTTTCCTTTTTCCCTCGCTTCTGGCGCAGTTGATCAAAGATTTTCAAATATTTTTTTTGAAAATTATAACACATCATCAGTTGAATTTCATGTAATGCACAAGAGTCTCAACTATCCAAAGCCAGTATAACTGCAACACCAAGGTTGGGTAGGACCTAGCTATTCAGGTCTTGTTACCAAATAAAGCGAAAGCCTTGTCGGGATCATTTTTTGGGATACTATGCCGTGTTGCGCTTCTACCTTCTTTAGTCTACATTTCGAACAGCGTTACAGTGTCAATCATCAAGGCAGATATTTAGATTGTTGTGAATTGTGTGTTTTATATACGTAGAGACGACTTTTGCGCGCGTTAATCCCCTTAGAGCCGGTATTTCCGAATTATTAGATAAGTAAGTGATGTTTTCGGCGTTTGGTTTTGGTGTAGCCGGATAAAGCCATTTCGATCCTGAGAGTATCTACCACTCTAATATCATATCATTTAAATTCGTTGGTCTGGTTTCGAAAATGTTTTGTGCGTACTGGCAACACCAGTTTTTTTCAAATCGGCTATGATCACATTCTAGGGATTTTAGGTGCAGTGCTTTCTCATTACATTTTCGTATGAGTCAGCAACTTTTGCTTTGAGAGATTTGATCCCTTAATAATATTTATCTGTAACGGAAAAGTCGCGCAGCTTTATGAGGGGTGGGCCTTATCGGCCCATTTCGATTACATTGCAAATTTGACATTTAATTGCGACGTAAATTTGAAAGCCTCATTAAATTAACCCCAAAAACCAATAAAGTACAAGAACCTTTATTCACAATGATTCTCTTAATTCAACCATGTTTATACTTTGCTATTTTCTAGTTCAAGTACGAGACACTTTGTTTACAAAGATTTTCTTAATTCAACCATGTTTGTACTTTACTATTTTCTAGTTATACAAGTATAAGAACCTTTGTTCTCAAAGAATCTCTTAATTCAACCATGTTTGTACTTTACTATTTTCTAGTTATACAAGTAGGTACATGAACCTTTGTTCACAAAGATTCTCTTAATTCATCCTGCTTGTACTTTACTATTTTCTAGTTATACAAGTATAAGAACCTTTGTTCACAAAGAATCTCTTAATTCAACCATATTTGTACTTTAATATTTTCTAGTTATACAAGTACAAGAACCTTTGTTCACAAAGATTCTCTTAATTCATCCTGCTTGTACTTTACTATTTTCTAGTTATACAAGTATAAGAACCTTTGTTCACAAATAATCTCTTAATTCAACCATGTTTGTATTTTACTATTTTCTAGTTTTACTACCTACACACGTTAACAACAATATACATTTTTCGCATTTCGTCGTTATATTTATTAAGATAAAAGCAGCTGCAAGAATATGTGTTCCAATATATCCCGAATTTACTGATATTTTGTTGGGAAATGGCCTGCCATCACATTTTTAACAGGATTTTAATAAATCAGTAGTATTCAATTTTCTACGTGCATACGCCTTACTTTCGAACCTGTATTTCAAAGTCTTTTTTCTTACCTACTCAATTAAAAAATACATAATAGACCATACATAATGATTATTATTAGATTTACTTATAAGATAAGATATTAATTATATAAATACAGAATTGGCTAATTTTAAAATTCTGATGGCACGGCAACGGTACGACGACGGCAACGGCACGTGTGAGGGAGATATGTATGATAATGATTTTTTTCTATGGAGCAAGCAAACATACGACTCTTTTTACACATACGTGTAAAAAGAGTCATTATTGTGCTAAATAACTTACGTGTTATGCCCGGTTTGGGTCGGTGCCGTGCCGTAGCCGTAGGAATTTTAAAAGCAACTTCAAATTATATCAATAAACACCTATAAAATACATCACGTTTTTTTTCTTATTATTTTACTCTCTGTTAATTGAGCTCCATAGCTCGTGGTTATATACATATAAAGTAATATTAACACATTAGAAAATAATGGTTAGTAGGCGATATGCAAACAATATTCAATGACTTATCAAAGTATTATTTTTTAATAAAACTAATGTTTATACGACAAGGTTTTATGCATAGCAATAAAGGATAACAAATCAATACAAATTGAAAATATCTCCCAAGTAAAAATAAATGCCGCCAACCATCAGAAGGCACGGGTTCCATTCCCGTTGGCGGGATTCATTTTTACTCGGGAGATATATATGCTATGCATAAAACCTTGTCTTATAAATATTAGTTTATCATTAAAAAATAATAATATTTGACAAGTCAAAAATATTTCACCAATAAATGAAGATATAATATGTCTCGACGCCATCTAGTGAGAAATTAAGCACTAACAAAGCCTTTCCTACAAAAATAAAGTTGGTTGTTTACAGGTGGAAAAAACATAATAAGCAGTAATTGTTGATTGAGGTACTAGTACTTATTGAATCATTTGGCGGGTTGGAAATAAACCGACATAGCTCAGTGGTTTCAGAGCGCCTGACCGGTCATCAGAAGGCACGGGTTCAATTCCCCTTGGCGGCATTTATTTTTACTCAGGAGATATTTTCAATTTGTATTGATATTTCAGGCGACTAATTATTGCTTATGACTAATTAAAGAACCACAAACTTAATTTCAATACTCGCTCCGCATCGAAGGAGTACAGTCGCGTAATTTTGTAACAAGTAAATCAAATAATATAGTTTACATTAATAACTCGCCCACCTGGGCGCTCCATTCCATCCAATATGGAAACTCAAGAAATTATTAAAAACATTAAAGATTTAATAAACAAAATCACTTCAGTGAAGGACTCAAAAATAAAATTAACACTGGAACAGAACATTATATCACTGGAAGAAAAAATTCAACATGAACTAATAAACCTACAAAAAAAGATTATAGAATTACAAGAAACTAATATTAAAAACAATCATCACTACGCACAGAAACTAGAAGAAATTCATAATAATAACAAAAGGACATATGCAAATGTATTAGGTGACAATAAAAACTTCGTGAATACAGGTGCACACATCCCAGAACAGAAGCACGCCATCATAATTACATCTAAAAACACCTTGAAGGCCGAAGATATAAAAATAAAAATTCAAAAAAACATTAATTTAACTAAAATAAAAGTTGGAGTAAATGGAGTAAAAAAAATCGGAGAGCAAAAATTACTGATTTCATGTCAAAAGAAAGAAGATGCAGAAAAGTTATCCGAAGAAATTAATAAGGTAATTGGAAAAGAAATATTGGCCGAAGAAATTAAAAAAAAGAAACCGTGTTTAATGTTGAAAAGACTGCAATGCCAATTGACTGAAGAGGAAATAATAGATGGGATTGTACAACAAAATGAAGGATTAACCCTGGAAGACAAAAACAACATCAAGCTTATCAAGGAATTAAAAAACAAATACAATGAAGGAAAAGAAAACGACACCACTAATTACATTATTGAAACAACCGGTAAATTAAGAAAAACGCTACTAGAAAAAAACAAAATAAACATCAAATTCCAAAGAGTATACATAGAAGACTGTAACCCGCTTACTCAATGCTACCACTGCCTTAAGTTCGGCCACACAGCGCAAAGATGTCTCGCCAGGACGCAGCCCCCCATTTGCCCTCATTGCACAAAGGAGCACATTCTGTCTAAATGTGAAAATAAAGAACAACCTCCAACATGCAACAATTGCTGTGTTCAAAACAAAAGATTTAATATGAATTATTCTACAGAACACAGAGTTGATAGCATGAAATGTCTCTATCGGCAAAAAATGCTTCAACTAGCTAGAGAGCGCATCGACTATGAATAATACGGTAAATTTCATTTCTTTAAACTCTAATCTAAAACTTAAAAAATGAATGATTTTTTATGTAATGCATTAGATGAAAAAATGTATATTGAAGAAAATTTATGTCAATCTATGAAAGATTTTAACTTAATTTGCACTGAAAAAGGATTTACCCTATTTCATATAAATATTAGAAGTTTAGAACGAAACATGGATGAATTAGTTATAACATTAAAAGAATTAAATTTTTTCCCGGGCCTGATTGTCTTAACAGAGACACACTCTGCAGGCGAAATCAATTACACTATTCCAGGCTACACATACCATGCGACAATAAACAAAATAAACAAAAACTCAGGTATCGGATTATTTATTTCTAACCAGTATAATGTTCTCAATATTAAAGAAATAATTAATGTTAGTAATGTTAACATATTAAATATAGAATTTAAAGACGTTAATAAATATTATAACATTATTGCTATTTATCGTACGCATACATCGATAGTACCTCAATTTATAGATGAATTAAAAAAATATTTTGTTAAATTTTAGAAATAAAAATACCATTATTGTTGGAGATATGAATTTAAATATCGCAAACGACTATTCTAGTAAAGATAAAGACACATATCTAAATATGTTAGCAGAACTCAATTATTTATCGTGCATAAATTCTTATACTAGAAATGTTAAAGGTCAACGCCCCTCATGCTTAGATCACATTTTTACAAATATTCCTGATATCCAAAATATAAAATCAGCTGTTATTCATACAACTATCACTGATCATTATTCATGTATTTTTAACTATAAATTAAGCAATCCAACTTTGCCATTATTTAAACAAAATAATTACTCAAAAAAAGTACTTAATATGGATACATTAAAACACCAATTAGAATCAGAAAATTGGAATAAATTATTACAATGTAATGATGTCAATATATGTTGTAAAATGTTTGAAGAAAAAATATCTAAATACATAAATGACTCGACAAATAATAATATAATAACCAAATCCAAAGTGTCGAACTTGAAACCTATAAAACCATGGATTACTCATGGTTTAGTAGTATCTGTACGACATAAGCAAGCTCTTTACAAATTAACTACTCAACAACCAAATAATAAAAATTTACTAAATCATTTTAAAGCATATAAAAACAAACTTTCATATATTATAAAAAAACACAAAACAAAAGTATTATAAACAAAAGTTGAATCAGGCTGAAAATGATAGTAAAAGAGTATATAAATGATATAATATTATAAATGAAATAATTGACAAGAAAAAAAACAAGAATAACGACATCGCTACTATATTTCATGACAACATGAAAACATGTTGTAAAGAAAATCCCTCAAAAGCTGCAAACATATTTAACACCTTCTTTGCGAACGTAGGGGAAAATCTTGCCAATCTCATTCATACTGACCCAAATATAACATTTCCAGACTGTAGTATTGATACTGACAATAATATAGCAACATTCCAAGTCACCACAGAGAACGAAATAATATCAATTATAAACGGTATGCAAGGAGGTTCTGCCCCGGGTTTTGATGGAATAACAGTTAATATTTTAAAAAATATTAAAAATCAAATTTCTAAACCGTAACACATAATAAATGTAAGTTTCCAAAGCGGAGTGTTTCCATCAATCTACAAACAAACTACCATTACTCCAATATTTAAATCTGGTAACCCAGAAGAAGTTAGCAATTACCGACCCATATCAGTAATCTCGAACATAGCAAAAATTTTTGAAAAGATAGTTAAAAAAAGGATAAACCAATTTGTAAAATGTAATAAATTAATTAATGATAATCAGTTCGGTTTTATGGAAGGTAGAAGCACTCAGGATGCAATTGCAAAATTAACTAGTCTTGTTCATAATTCATTAGATAAATCATTAAAATGCATTGGAATTTTCATAGATCTTAAAAAAGCTTTTGATAGCATATCACACGACAAACTTATAAGTAAATTAAGAAACATTGGATTAAGTGGTACAGCTATAGAATGGATAAAAAGCTACCTTTTCAAACGCCCTCAAGTCGTAAAAATCAACGATGTACTTAGTCAACAAAAAACAAGTCACTTCGGCATACCTCAAGGTACAGTCCTGGGACCGTTACTGTTTATCATTTATGTAAATGACATATTCAATCAAAGATTAAGGGGACGGTATCAAATCTCGACTTCAGTACAGTTAGGTATTATTGCTACTTGTAAATGAATCGGTCGGCCGCTAGAACAGCTGCGGTTTCAAAACCAACACCGCGTCTTTTGAGTAGATAGGGGGATGATTGACACGGTTTTGATAAAATACGAAATAAAAATACACGTGCTTTATAAAATTTATATTTATTTACTAAATAATGGATACAACTTGACAGAATAAAAATCATACTAGCAAAATAATGGATATACAGTCACATCTTTTGCGCCCTGGACCTTTTTTGACGTCTCAGTTTTTTACTCAAAGTCACATAGAATCTAATCGTGTTTTGACTTGGAAAAGATTTTTGGTTCATAAATTTGATTATATGGTTTGTGTAATGACAATAACTGGGTTTTTTTAAATATAATATTACCAGAAAGCAATGGGTGTGAAAAAAGGGAAAACGTAAAATTAAGTTACGACAAATATTTTTTGATTATATATTTAGTGCGATAGAAATGGAAAAAAGTTTATTTGTAAATCATGAATGTAATTTGAAAATTTATTTCAATGTTTTTTTCGTACTCGGGAAAGAATATATTTTACAATATTAACTTAGATATACAAAAAAGTAGAATGAAGTACATAAACTAAGAAAAAAACACAGTCTAAGATAGATATAAAGAAGTTAATAAAAATTGATATAAAATTATCTAAAAGTCTTGGTTAAAAATACTTTTTTCATGTTTTTAGCATAATATCCTCGAAAAGTGCCAAAACTTTGGCTTTCTTTGTGGTTAAGGCTATTAAAAAAGTTTTTTATACATTGTATAAAATACACTATAATTCTTACTATGCATTTTACCGGTAATATATTATTTTATATTTATTTTCTCTCTCTCTCTCATATATATATTTATATATATTTTTTTAATAATTTATTTATAATACTACTACCCGGAATTAGCCATCAACAAAATTCAGTGCATTTATCAATGGATCTGATAGACATTAGGTAAGTTCTTAGATTTCACGGCCAAAAGCATTTTTGTTGTTTGTTTTTGGGGTGTTATGCCGTGTTGCGCTAACTCCTTCTTTAGCCGACGTTTCGGACAGCGTTGCAGTGTCCATCATCAGGGCAGATCCGGTAGATCACATCTTCGGATCTACCTGATCTGCCCTGATGATGGACACTGCAACGCTGTCCGAAACGTCGGCTAAAGGAGTTAGCGCAACACGGCATAACACCCTAAAAACAAACAACAAAAACTGATAGACATTGTTCCCAATCTTAGCGACAGTTTGAAAGGAATCGGTAGAATCGTTGAAAGCACCTTCACACTAGTCTCGCAAAGTCCATCTCCAAACTCCGTAATCCAGATTTTGCACCAAATCGGCAGAAAACTCAAGAAATTCAAGCTGGATGCTGAAGTTATGATATTAGATCCGAGTTCAATGCACATCCAAACTCCTTAATCCCGATTTTGAACCAAATCAGTAGAAAACTCGAAAAATTCAAAATGGATGCCAACATTATGTTTTTTGACATTAGATCCGAGTTCAATGCACATCTAAACTCCCTAATCCCGATTTTGAATTAAATCGGTAGAGAACTGAAGACATCCAAGATGGATGCTGAAATTATGCATTTTGACATTAGATCCGAGTACAGTGCACATCCAAACTCCCTAATCCCGATTTTGAACTAAATCGGTAGAGAACTGGAGAAATTTATGATTGATGTCGAAATAATGCATTTTGAAATTAGATCCGAGTTCAAGCCACCACCTACTCCGTTTTACCGACTTCGATAGAAGTCGGTAAAAATTTGTAGAAAACGTGTCCATCGGAATGATGTATTTTGACAAACCTTATTCTTCTTTTCCTCCAGTGGAGCGGTCTCTTTCGGCGCTGTACGCGCGAGTCCCTTTATTATTTCCCATTTATGTGCCCCTTTATTATTTACGTATTGGTACCTGAAAAAGGTAAAAAAAAGTTGAGACCGTAAAACAAGTTTCAAATTATATATTACAAAATAAATAATATTTAATTTCCACTTACCCCTTGGCTATAGCACCAATCTCCTCTGGATTCCTATTAGAAATTTGAAAGTTGGCCGAGCACTGGAAAATAAACAAAATAAGCGTGCTCTCACTTCCGAATTCACCTCGAGACTGACAGTCACTAGCGGTGTTCGGTCAAGCTATGGACAATGATTTCATCCATAGGATTTTGTATGACGGAAAATAATTGAAATATTCGGGAAGTTTAATTGAATCACAACAAAAATCCATATATGTTAAAGTGTTTTTTATTTATTTAAAATGACCTGTATCATATTTACTTTGAGATGACCGATGGATTTAAAAAAAAAATCTCTCTGATAGGAGCTATTCTGCTTCCAGCGAAGGCATTTTTGAAGTTTTACGTAAAGTTGCAATGTGTATTTCATATAGAATAAAAAAGTTTACGATAAAAAAAGTTAATTCACTGGTAACATAAGACATTTTTCTAACTACCCCTATAGAATTTTTAGATAAATTATTAGTGGTATTCCTTTTACTAGGTAAATACAAAGTGATGTTTAGCGCTATTTATGATACTTCCCCATAATATCTTATGCTGATGACACTGTCATAATAATTGAAGGTACTGATTGGAATAATGTTAATAACTTAGCAAATACTGATATTAATATACTGAAAAATTGGTTCGATAAAAACCTCCTCTCATTAAATACTGAAAAAACAAAATGTATCCCATTCTCTATCAACAAATTTAAATCAATACCAGAATTAAAAATTATAATACATCAACTTAAATGTAACAGAATTACTTGCAATCAAGAATGTTCTATACTTAGTCTAACTTCTGAAATTAAATATCTTGGTATATATATAGATCAACATTTTAAATGGAAAAAACAAATTTGTGAACTTGTCAAAAGAATTAGAAAATGTATTTATATATTTATAAGACTTAGAAATATTCTTCGACTAGAAAACCTAAAAAGAGTGTACTATGCAATTGTACAATCTATATTACAATATGGTATTATTGGCTGGGGAGGAACTTATAACAATATATTAAATCCACTTAAAATAGTTCAAAGATTGATAATTAAAGTAATATTGAAAAAACCATCCAAATTTTCTACTGAGATTCTCTTTTCAATATTCAATGTACCCACAATAGACAATATATATAAAAAATATTCAATTCTACAAATTTATAAAGAAATACAGTTAAATAACTTACAATTCAATTCATCAGCAAGATATCAAAAAACTATCAAAATCCCAAAACTTAATACAAAGCACACACAAAATACCTATCTCTATCTAGGTATAACATATTTTAACATCCTTCCATTATATCTAAAAAATATTGAAGATATTCAGGAATTTAAAATAAAATTAAAAAATTACCTAAAACTACTATAAAAGTCCATATCTTACTCTTATTATTATTTCCTTCAAATCTTGAAACTATATTATTGATAAATCTTGCCTATTTCTTACTTATCCCTTTGGTTTTGCAAATATATTATTTACTTACTTACATGATTCCATATAATTGAGCTAGGATTCACTCACCAAACACAAGAGCCTCGTCTCTTTATGGTGAGGAAAAGCTATTATTATTTACCTTTATAACACTGTATAATATGTATAATTGTATATTTATTGTAAAAAACATACAAATATTAAATAAAAAAAAAAAAAATAAAAAAAAAAAAATTCAACGAACATTAAAAACAACAGTAATAACAAAATACTTCCAAGGATCAAATGATTCCTTTCTCTATTTTAAATTAAATAAATAACTTTGTATACACCACTATTTAATCAAAAGAATCCACATGTTTCAAAACCAATGGTTTATTCGTCAGGAAAATGTCTGCTTGTTTGACCAATTTCCGTTATGTTGTTTTAACGCAGGTGGGGCAAAAGTAGTGTCATAATTGGCTACCATTTCGTTACAATTTTTAAAAAAATGGGCTCTGTTTGCACGAGACGCTCAGCCAAACGCTTAATTGTTCGCGCACATAGAGCAAGACGACGAGGAAAACAACGAAGAAATTCACGCTGCATTAAAACAACGTACCGGAAATTGGTCAAATAAGCAGTAACAATAATTCCGAGTTCTTCAGGTGTGTATCACTCAATTTTTTGTTGTCAACTAATTCTTTATCTGTCTACAATATACATATCAAAGCACAATGACCTTTGACGCTATTTGCAAAACTTATATCATTACTGCCCCACCTTGTAGGAATAGACAAATAATTATGTACAAAGTTATTTAATTAATTTAAATTAAAATGAATTTGCTATTATTGAAGAAGTGATTTAATCTAGGACGCGTGGTACATGATAATTGTCCGCTGTCCGGAGTCTCCTTACCTGTCCGAAGTAACCCGATTTTACGATAGTTATTAATCTCTGGTGGTTTGTAATGTTAACATCGTCAATCCAAATAACTGTCCGATAATCCGTTTGTCCGGGGGTTGTTACAGCTGATTAATCAAACTAGTCTCACCTGACTGGTGCTCAGGTTGCAAGCCCCGCAATAAATCAGGCTAAACTATGCTACTTGCCTTCCACCCTCGCCTTCATGGCCCTCCGCCGCCCGTTGCCCTCCGCAATAAATAGCACTGGTTACGCGACTCCGGCGGCACGTGCTGCCGACAAGTAGGAGATATGGATAATTGATTCCCGCGGAGTTGACACCCTTTTCCCGAAGGATCAACCTTTTGGTTTTTAGAATTATCGCCATTGGAAGAGAACCATTGATTTTTTTTGCCGTTTTTATTTTATTTTTTTATTTTTTTTATTTTATTATATTTTACGCCCAGAGGGCTTTTACATATATACATAAAGGCAGTACAATTTAACATGAGAAAGAAATATACATACATACATAAATGAATTAAAAATAAATGCATTAAAAATTTAAATTTTAAGTTCAGTGAAAAATAAAGACCAAAATTTAAAGTACTGTGATCAGAGAATCACAACATTATTGTTACGGTATTGGTTCGGTATTGGTTTCGCATAGTACGAAACCGCTGTACCGGGGAATTAGCTAGTTGCAGGAGTTCGGAACTGTCCGATTTGTATTTTAATATTTTATATAAGTTAATTTTAATGATGAAAAAACTTTTTTTTTATAACTAAATAATACTACAGATTATGATGGTTTATAATGCTTCTATGAATCATACATTTAATTTGCCGATGTAGTTGATAAATTTAACAATGAACTTCTTTAGTGAGAACTTGTATCATGGATAAATGATTTGATTATTTCATGTTTATATTGTATCAGTGACATATTCCATACATCTATGTGCGAATACATATTTCCCAAGTTTTGAATTCTGTGGAGTGGTATATTGAACTGCGTCCTGGTCGTAGTATTACCACAATAAAACGGTATTACTGACCTTGTGTTTCTGGCAGGCACATTCAAATTTATGAGCGCCAATAATTCAGGGCTGTCAATTGTATTATGCAAGATTTTAAATAGAAATACTAGATCGAAAAGAGTTCTTCTGTCACTCAAAGTTAATAGATTAGATAACCGTAATAGATAAGTGTAGTTTATTTGTTCTTTAGGTATTTTTAGTTTATAATTTAAAAAGCTTAGGATTTTTTTTTGTACTCTTTCTATTGTTTGAGAATGCGCATTATAGTCGGGAGACCATACAGTTGAATTATATTCAACCTGACTTCTCACTAGTGATGTGTAAAGAAGTTTCAATGTTTTAATGTTGGTAAAATCTTTAGCCACTCTTAGTACAAAACCTAACATTTTTAAACCCTTCTTTGAAATATTTTCAATGTGAGGTATGAAGCTAAGTTTGGTGTCGAATGTAACACTTAAGTCATTTATTTGGGAAACAGATTCGAGAATGATGTTATTTATTGAGTAATTAAAATAAATCGGATTTTTTATTTTGAAAAATCTCATAGTTGTGCATTTATTAACATTAAGGTATAGCTTATTATCGTTACACCACTGAACTAATTTTGACAAATTTGCTGAGAGAATATAACAGTCGTCCAGGTTTCGAATTGCTTTAAAAAGTTTCAAATCATCTGCAAACATAAGTACGTCGATGCCTTTAAAAATATTACAAATGTCGTTCACAAAAAATATAAATAATACAGGTCCAATGTGGGAACCTTGCGGTACCCCACTGGATTCAAAAAAATCATATGATGATTCCCCATTTAGTTTAACACTAAGTTTTCTATTTGAAAGATAGCTTATAAACCAATGCAACATATTTCCACGAACTCCAGCTTTAAACAGTTTTTCTACGAGAATAGCGTGACAAACCTTGTCGAACGCTTTGCTGAAGTCAGTGTAAATTGAATCAACTTGAAGCTTCTTCGCCGTTGCATCGGAAATGAAATTTTGATATAGAATGTGATTAGTTAGTGTTGATTTTCCGGTTATAAAACCATGCTGTTCAGTACATATAATATCTTTAAATGAACTAATTATTTTATCCAGGATAAGCTTCTCAAAGAGTTTTGGAATTGTTGATAGTATGCATATCGGTCTATAATTAGTTACTTCGTTTTTATCCCCTTTCTTGAAGATAGGTGTTATATAACTATGTTTCCATAGATCGGGAAATATACCTTTCGATAAAGAATGACTAAAGAGTGTGTACAGGGGATAAGCAAGAACGGTGACACACTTCTGTAAGAGTAGTGGTGGAATGTTGTCAGGGCCAGCATTTTTATTGGGATCAAGAAGTTTAATTTGTTTAATAATTTCGTTTAGTTCGATGTGCACATGCGACAGGTTTATATTGAAATTAGGAGAATAGTTAGGTAAGGAGAACTGTTTGGGTTGACTTTTATCGTAAACGTTCTTGAAGAAGTCGGCAAAAAGATCGACAATATTTTTGATACCATCAGCCTTTCGGTCTTCAAGATACATAGTATTTGGTATATCAGAGTCTCCACTTCTTAATGTTTTACTGAATCGCCAAAAGCGTTTTATATTGCTAAAAATATCATTCTCTGTCTGCTTTACATAGTCGTTATAACATGCCCTAGAAAGTTTATTACAATCATTTCTTATTTTAGAGAATTCTATGTACAACTTTGAGGTTCCGTGATCCTTATACATTTTGTGAGCTGTTTTTTTACGTATAATTAAATTAATCAAATCTTTATTAAACCAGACTGGATATTTAGATTCCTTATATTGAGTGTAAGGGACAAAGCGGTTTATATGATTACTTAGAATTAAGTAGAACTGTTCAGTATTATGATTTAAATCATCACTTTCTAAGAAAGACCAGTCTACTAATGTAAGCGAGTCACACATACCTGAATAATCAGCATTTTTGAAATTATAGCATGATCTCGTAGATTTCGGAATTTTTTCGCCAAAGTATGTTATACAAATATTTAATGGAGGATGATGGATGTCAGGGGGTATGACAACTTCTATGGCTTTACTCACTTTTATAGATTGAGAATTGAAGAAAACGAGATCCAATACACGATTGTTAATGTTTCTAACAAGATTATGTTGATTTAAGTTTAAATATACTGACATATCGAGTATTACTCTTTCACATTCGGAGGTAGTTAAATTACAAGTATTCGACAGTTCAGGGTTGTGCATATCCCAATTTACATTTGGAAGATTGTAATCACCTACGGCAATAAATTTGGCATCAGTGTATTTTGCTTTAAATATTTCCACGTCTTCATAATGGTTTTTAAATATAACAATGTTGGCTGAGGGGGGAGGTATACAGAACAAATTATTATTTTCTCACTTTTACATTTCACCAATACAAATAATTGTTCAACGTTGCTGTTTTTTGTTTTTAATTTCTTAGAAGAAAATTTCTTTTTTACTGCGATGTGGACACCACCTCCTCTTGACTTAGAGCTGGTTACGTGGTTTCTGTCCATCCTATAAACATTATAGGAGGCTAATCCTAGTTCAGAAGAATTGATGGATGGATCTAACCATGTTTCAGTCAGTACCACAGCTTCACATATTATTGATGGTATACAAATTCTAAAGTTATCTAGTTTCGTTCGAAGTCCACGTACATTTTGATAGTAAAGGTTTAGTGAGCTAGATTTTGATAGTTTTTTGTTTGAGCCTTCACGATTTTCGGTGTAGAATTGATATACTTAATAGTAATGTTGGTTTCGCCGTTTTTTAATCTTGATTCGAGTTCACTTCGTAAAAGAGCAAGTTCATTTCTTTGGAGATTGGTGAGGTCGTTTGCTGCTTTGACACCGTTCTTCAACTTAGCTCTGTTCATCAGAATGGATTTGGACATCGTAGAATCCTTGAATTCAATCTTAATGGGTCTTGTTTGGTCGGGTTTCTTGATTCCCAATCGGTGAATCTTGATCTCATTTGGATTAAAGGTGTTTTCAAAACCCTCCAGGGAAGATGTAACCTTCTGTATATCTTCGGTGATTCTCGATGCAGTTGATTGTGAATTGCTCTCAGGGATGTTGAATAATATAATGTTTTTAGATCTTGACTTCCTTTCCTCCAACTCAGTTAGCATCTCACAGATGTCGGTCACATTGTTTACAGATGACGGAATTTGAGGAGGAATGTTTTTTTGCATTTCTTTGTATGCCTGCAATTCACCTTCCAAGGTGCCAGTTTTGGCAGCTATCGCTGCCGACATGCTGCCAATTGCGGCCAAGACTTCACATGATATTGGCGTGATTTTTGCTATTTGGTCCTTGGTAAATTTATTAGTAGGGTCAAGAAGTACCTTGTTAATAGCGTTTACTGCCTTTTCTGCGTTGTAGATAAATGCCTGGACATCCATTGTGACAGTAAAAATATGTTTTTCAGTTTTTATAAATTTTTGTTTAATAAATATTTAAACTTTATTTTTGAGCCACTGGTTGAGCTTCACTGTCACAAGTTTCAGATAGGTAGTTCGTATAGGTACTGTACTTATCAAGAAGTGTATTTGATGTTTATGTTTTTGCTTTATTGGTTAAATGGTACTAAAAACGAAAGTTAATTCACTAAAGTTAGCACTGTTTGTTAATTATATGTATAGTTTTAGTGTTAAGATTCACTGTAAATATGTTTATTTTTATTATTTAAACAAGAGACAATTTTTTGACATTTGCACTGCCGAGGAGTATTGTTGTATATCTGATTGTTCGCTATCGGGAAGTTGAGTTAAAATAATGAATATACTCAGCTTGGGTAAATGGGACAATTGCATCCAAATTAAGCAGATTCACTAAAATGTTAAAAATAATTGTTAGAAGTTCAATCAATATTGTAAAAAGTACCATCTTCCACTATTCAGACCTGATCACCAAACACGGCTAAAGCCATTTCCAGCGACGTTTCAATTGTGGATGGTGGTCTTTTATCAGGACGATACTGAAAGTATCTACAACTCTGGAATGTGCCGGAAGTATGTACCGCCGCCCCGGTATCATTTATTGGATAACCAACACCATGGCGCCAGCCTATATATCGGAATTATGTGTCCGACAAAACCTAAGCGCTAGACAGCTTACTCTGAGGTCAGCAGATCTAGATGTTACCAATCGTTTAATCGAACTTTCTCGGTCAAATCGAGCTGTTTACTATGATCGCTCTTTTCGTGTAGCTGGCCCACTCATTTGGAATAAACTTCCCCCAGCCATTACCAATATACAAGATTTGGCTGAATTTAAACGGGTTTTAAAAACAAAATTATTCAAAAAATCATATTTAATAATTTAAAAATCATTTATATTCTCATGAATCTAAGCTTCTTTTCAATATATTATAATAAGCCAGGTTTTGAAGTTTCCGGAAATTGTTTGGTTTCGGTTTCCTCCTTATTGTACTTTTATGTTTAATGTCCACCTATTATATAATTTTTTAATGCTTTCCTGTTTTATATAATATTTTAATTTGAAAGTTCTTATTTTTCGTGCACTGTTATTGTCTTTTATTGTTGTCCTCTACTAAAATAGCACTGTTATTGTTAAATTTAATTCTCTGCTTTTGTGTAAACCGTTTATTCTTTATTTCATATTATGTTATTAATTTTTTTTTAAAGGAACACAATAGCAAATTTTATTTTTAAGTTTATTATAGTTAAGCGCACTTGAAGTGAAACAACACAAAACTGCGCTATATAAATACTATGTTATTATTATTATTATATTTGCTATAGGTCACTCCAAGTGGTGACCTATGGCAGAGAGTCTTGGCGGCAAATGCCCACCTACTGCGCGATGAGGAGAAACTGGTTGAGTTAGGCCTTGTGACTTCTTCATTTGAATCTCTCGTCCCTTCGCCTTGCAACACAGTGGGAGAGATGGATTCATACGTCCATCACTCCGAGAGGCACCGTCCCTCAGATTCCTACCCACCCCTCATACCTCATTCCTTCTCAGAACTTCCTCTCCTTCCTTTCGTAAAAAAAACCTTCACATAACATCCCTAAACAAAACAAGGACCGGAGGGAAAACATTTTCCTCAGTGCCTTTAGCTAATGCAAAAAAAAATCAAATAAATTTTTAACATCCTCGCCGGGATTTGAATCTACGATTTCCGAATTCGTAACCAAGAATCGTAACCACTAAATAAGTAACTTTAACTCTTGTAAAAAGTTACTTTTGAAGATAATATCTATACATGTGTTATTCCGAAACGTTAATTATATGAAATTCCCTCGAAAGAAAAAAATCGCAAAGTAACCTCCGAAATTTTTTAAAAATTTTGTTCTGTTATTTAAAATGTTATATGCACGAAAAAATTCACAGTATATCTTTAAATGCAACTAAATCATTTGTGTATTTTTTTTCTCTATTTCAAATGAGGCTCATCGAAGAAAACTTTGTTGGATGTTTTGTTGTCACGAATATTTTTCTTCATTCCAAAGTAATGTTTGTTGATGTGGACTAAGGATTTATTCAATGTCAATATTTTTACTAAAATCATCAATATTTTCTTGAGTAATCTGTGGTATTTCTTTATTAAAAATGATTCGTTACGATACAACTTAATCACAATGTTTTATTTTTTATTTGTTAAATATTTCCTTGTGTATATTTTAATAACAATAAAAATATAAAGACTTGTTTATTTACATTTTAACTTCATTCAATAAAAATCAATTTAGATATTTCACATCTGCCAGTGACGGCTATTTATTTTTCTTTATCTTCTATTAGTTTTGAATTTTGTCTTGACGAAGAAAGGGTACTTACGAAACCGATCTATAAAAAAGTGGGTGTGTCAAGCCTACGCAAGACAGAAGTGAAACTTCTAGTTTCAGCTGATGCTTGGCGTGGCGCAGTTCGCTGGTGTCTGAGAGAGAGGAAAGAAGAGAAGAGAGAGAACGTTCGTGAGCGGCTCCCCCACCTCAACAAGGTTTCACTTCAAAAATGCCACAGCCGAGAATCGAACCTCGCTTAACTGATTGAAAGCCAACCACGCTGAGCACCAACTGTAAGCAAAGCCGCATAAATTGATTATATTATGTAGGTTCTGAAAATATGAGAGCTTGTTATGTTTTATAATGTTACCTACATCACACCCAAAATATAATATATTTTTAAAAATAATGTACAATGTACAGAAATAGAATCCCACACAAGATCGCGTAGTGCGCTCTAGCGAACGGATATTTTATCAGAGGGAGATAGTTTTAATTTTTTTTTCTGTAAATTATTACATATTATCAAAATAAATAAATTAATTAAATAAATGTAATACAATTATCATAATATACGGATTAGATAATAATTTTAATCCAACACAATAACGCAAAGCGCGCTCTAGCGGAGTAATGTTTTATCACAGTGAGATAAGTGTTTTTATTATTTTGCAATATTATTTTCTTTTAAAAAATGTTCTGACCTACTAAAAAATAAGATATTGAATGAAAAAGGCGTTAAAAACAAAAAAATAATGTGCGATGGCCGAGAATCGAACTCGGATCAACTGCTTGGAAGGCAACTATGCTGACCATTACACCACCAACGCCAGTTGTCGGGATGAGCTAAGAAGCATTTATATGTTACTTCAAAACTTTGACTAGATCAAATGAACTTTAATCGGTGGTCCCGCATTTTCGTTTCGGTCATGAGTCGGTTTTACTCCGGTCATCGAAATTGCATGACGCGCGTAAAGAAGTTTCACTTCAATAATTTTAATAAATTTTGCATTCGTTTTTATAATCAAATAGTTGAAAAGTTTAATGTAGAAATGTAATACTTCAGGTCTCGTCGGCTTGAAACGTTTGGCTGAATATTGTGTGCAGTGATGTGGAGTAGTTTGCATAATGTAACGTGACGTTATTCATAGACCAATAAAATTTGAATTGAAATTGTTTTCACCTCACATATTTCAGATCGTAAGACTGTGTTTGTTTACTATTTGACTACAAAGTTTACTACCCGATTTTGCCCGTGATTATTATTCTCGTTTATATTAATGAAATAATCATAGTCATAATAATTCTTTAGCAGGTGATGTTAAAAATCTTTTTATTTATTAAATTATCGACAATAACATAATATATTGAACAAACCAAGGTTGACGGTACAGCCTAGGTGCGCGACGGATTTTGAAGTGTTACATGATCAAGCAACGTCAGTTTGCAAATGAGGGCGATTGTTGTTGATACTGCTGATTTGTGTTTTGTTTACAGCAAGCATATCAATAAATAAATGGAGTAATTATACTAAATAGAGAAGTTTACTTAGCGTCGCTAAGTACACGTAGCTTAACGTAAGTAATTAAGTTAAACGTAACGTAAGTAAATGTTTACTTAGCGTCGCTAAGTTGGCAACAGCACTGACGGGCGGCATTTGGCGGTTAGGGGACCGCCTGAACTCTAGTCCTTAATCATCGTTACGAATATTTTTGATATTATGCAACTCAATCAGTTTATCGTATGATATGGATTTTACAATGTAATTATCTTATAAATAAACTGTTTGATTCCAAAACATAATATTTATTATAATTTGTTATCTTGTCTCAACACACGGAGAAAACTAACTAATTTAAAGTACTGTTCATTTATTAAAAACCTGCTCAAATTATTCATTATTTTGTTAAAAAAGGGACTGCAGGCCTTTAACGAATGATTGAGTTCCTAACAAGGTATCAGTTAAAAGCGAATGTTTTATGATGACGGCGGAACACGTGTTCATACAAATATAGATATTAATGTTGACATATTGATATTGTCGCATTTGATATTTATTAGGAAAAAGACACGTATTCTCGATATATTCTGAATGACTAATAATTTATCAGGAAATTGGCATGGTTTCACTTAAGAGTATTATTTTTCTCCGTGTATGACACCTTCAATTACACCAGAATAATTTCCATAAAATAAATGTTTTTCTTACTTTTCACGAGCATTTTTTACTTTTTATATAATTTTCTTATGAATTTCAATATTTTAAATTTTTATTATGTTGTCTTATTAGAGGTTCAGTAATAATTAGGAAATCTATAATTGGCTTTATTTTGGCTACACATGTACAAACTGATACAAAATAAATATCGATTTCTCGAAAATAAAAAAATAAAAATTATATCAGACCCACAATAGTAATAACGATTATAAAAATAATAATAAGTAATTTTAATTTTAGCTCTCTCATTCAAAATTTAGGCGTATTAGATCTGTCAAAGAATTTATTTAAAAAAATTCAAAAATCAGTAATTTTAAATACATGTGGGATTACGAAAGATTTTTAAAATATTTATACTGAGGGAACAGTAGGATTTATAGGTCCAGTTAGGAGTTCTACCAAGCCGAATCCTCTGATATGAAAATATCTGGAGTCGGTGAATTATTTTCCCATTTGATCTCTGGTGAGTTGACGTGTTGTTCTTGCATTGCTTTGTATTTATTATGCTTATATGTTGCACTTGCATAATGTGGATTGAATAGATGATCATTTGTGGAAAAGTGAGTGGAAGGGTCTAGTTTTTCCTGTGGGGAAGATTTAACCCTGACATAAAGTCGAAATTGAAAGTATGTGTTTGTTCCGGAATGTAGGAGGTTTGTGCGATCCCACACATCCCATAAAAAATACAATAATAATACATTAATAAGCATACGACCGAGTCGACAGGAAAAAGCTATGGAAGGTGTTGTCCAAGTATGGAGTGAATACAAATCTGACTCAGGCAATTGCGTCTCTGTATGAGGGAAGCGTTGCATGTGTTAGGGTAAACGGTAGTTTTACGGGGTGGTTTGATATCACAAAAGGTGTTAAACAAGGCTGCGTAATGTCACCGTGGTTATTCAATCTATACATGGATAATTGTATGCAAGAATTGAAAGAGGCAGGATTGGGTGCGAATTTGAATAATTTGAAAGTATGTTGTCTGTTGTATGATGCAGTGCTTTTTTTTTTTTTTTTTTTTTTTTTTTTAACTTAAACAGATTATATCAAATGTATACATTCATATCATGAGAGGTGTAATACAATAAAAATAAAAACAAAAAACAATTAAAGCGTATGCAGTTAGAAATAGTTTGTATTAGAGTCTAGTACAAACTATTTCTTTCAGCTAGCCAATTTTTCAACCAAAAATTTCTTTTTATATTTGTACATTTTTTGATTTCTGCAGGTAACATATTTAAACAATTTGGTATCATGTAGTCTAGCGTTCTTTGTCCATATTTGTTTACATACTTTGGTACGATTAGTCCTTCATTTAATGTAAAACGAGTATTGTAAGTGTGTTCCAGTCTATTTATGTACATAGGGCTATTTATGTGCTGAAAAATTATTTTATACCACATAATTGCTCTTACCGAGAGGATTTTCAGATTTTGATAAAGGTATGGAACATTATGCCTTTGTTCATATAAACTTTTATGAGCTAATAATTTAACAAGAGAATTTTGAACTGATTGAACATGATTTATATTTGTTTTAGAGGAAAATCCCCAAGCTGTAATTCCATACCTTATGATAGATTCAGCTAGTGATAAATAAATTATTCGAAGTGTGCATATTGGAACATAAAATTTTAATTTATATAATCTACTAGTAATAGATCTCAGTCGTTCACAGACTTTATTTATCTGTAAATCCCATTTGAAAAAACAATCAATAATAACACCTAAATAAACATATTTTTTAACCAGTTCAATATTTTCACATGTACACAGCGCAGGGATACCAACATGTAGGCAATCTGAATTGTGTGTTTTAATTTCGGGTATAATAGTATTTACCTTGGCATTTGGTGATCTAATGTGTATCAATTTAGTTTTTTTTGCATTTATGATTAGGCCAGAGTCGTGAGACCATTTTAAAAGTTCAATGTAATCTTTTTGTAAAAGTTCAATACATAATTGCAAATTACTGCAAGAAAACACCAATGCAGTATCATCCGCGTACACAAAGTGTTTTACATGTTTAAAAATAAATTTAATAAAAGATACATAAATTATATATAAAATAGGACCTAATATGGAACCTTGAGGTACACCTGCTAAGATTTTTCTTTTTTTACTTAATGTGTTCAAAAGCTTTATTTGCATGCACCTGTTGTTCAAATAATTTTCAAATAGTTTTAGAAGTTTCCCTCTTATTCCTATGATTTCTAGTATTTTCAACAATTTTTTATGGTTAATAGTGTCAAATGCCTTGGAATAATCTATAAATAAGACTAATACATGATGTTTATTATTTAAATTATTATTTATCAAGCTGGCAAACTTTTGAAGTAGCACTTCAGTGCCCTTTTTTTTTTGGAATCCATATTGGTTAGTATCAATAATAGAAAAATCTTCCAAATATTTTATTAATTTAATTTGAATGTATTTTTCAAGAATTTTTTCGAGTGATGGCAAAATACTGATTGGTCTATAATTACCCAAAATGGTGTGATCACCTCCTTTATAAATGGGTCTGATAATACTACATTTTAAATCATCTGGAATTTTTGCTTCAAATAAGATTCTGTTTACAAAATGGGTTATAATTGGACCTAATGTTAATATATGTTTTTTAATATCGCTCATTCTGATATTATCGATTCCAGGAGAAGAGCTTTTAAGTTGTTTCACAATGTTTTCTATATCAGCAATTTTAGCCCTAGGTAGGTACATGCTTTGAGGCATCTCCTCTGGTTCAAACCCAGTTGTCCTGTGATTACATTTATGTAACATATTGCAAACATTGTCAGAGAAATAATCAACAAAGTCATTTGTTACGCTTTCTTCGGTCCGATCTTTCATCAAATATTTGGATGCAACTTGGTCACAATTATTTTTACATTTCTTTCCTAAAATTTGATTACATTCGTCCCATGTTTTTTTTGAGTCTTGAAATATATTTTTGAATTTATCATTATAGTATGAGGTTTTTAATTTTATTAACAATTTATTTAAAATATTTCGAAAACACTTATATTCTTTTTCATAGTATTTGTTCGTTGAAGCATTTCTCCAACGTTTGTATAAAAAATCTCTTTTTTAAATTTTATAAAGTGCATCAGTAGATATCCATTCATTTATGGCATGCGGTCGGTTTTTTGATTTTTTGCTTATTTCAATTGTGCTTTTTTTATACAAGTCATCAAAATAATTTTTAATTTTCAAATAAATAACAGAACATTCGGTTTCCTTTAGAAGCGATTTCCAATCATAATTACAAATATGTTTATCAACCAGTTTTTGCGAAAGAATTTTAACTTTATTATAATCATTTGAGTTTAAATTATCTACCGAGTTATAGCGTATACTTATAGCTGATTGCTAATAGTATAGATAAAGGCTGCCCAACCCCAGGACCGCGGGCCACAATGTGGCCCGCGAACGAATTATAAGTGGCCCGCGTGAAACATTTTCAAAAAACCCGCCAATCCGCCAGTTTGAAAAAGTGTCGCGGGCCCGCGGTAAAACAAACAATGCAGCTTGCGCGCGGTCACCAGTGTTATCAACGACGGCGATTTATCGCTATTTAGGCTACTCAGAACGAGAATCAGCGACGAAAAAATCTAACCTGTTGAACTTACTTTTGAAACAAAAATACACCGGTTTTCAACATAATATTTTTTGCGTCGAAATGGAATCTTGTAGCCACCCCCCCCCCATGCAATTCGAAAAATTGCTGTGGGGAATCACATATGATGTTCGGGTGTGCGGAATTTTTTCTCAGCGAAGTTCCGTAACAACCCCCTTCCCCCATGGATTTCAAATATTTTGTGGTGAGCACTCATTTAGATTTTTTTTTGTGGGGAATTATGTTTTATAGAAATTCTCTAACAACCCCCCCCCCATGGAAATAGGAACCGTCAGGTATTCAGTGGCCCGCCAGTGATTCAAAATCGTCAATTTCGCCCAACTGCTAAAAAGGTTGGGCAGCCTTGGTATAGATGATCTACAGTCTCTCGTGTCTAGGATGAACGAAGTATGCATGAAGAATGAGTTAATGATGAATGTAAGTAAGTCTAAAGTAATGGTGTTTGAAAGAGAGAGTACGAAAACAGTGTGCAATATAATTGTGAATGAGGAATACTTGGAGCAGGTGTATGAGTTTGTGTATTTAGGAAGTATGTTTACGAGAGATGGGAAGGCTGACAGAGATATTGAAAGAAGGGTAAATGCCGGTAATTCCGTTAAAGGAGGACTGAACGCCGTTGGCGCTAACAAAAAAATTGTCCAAAGAAGCGAAGTTAGCAGTCCACAACGGAGTGCTGGTACCTACCTTGATGTATGGAAGTGAGGCATGGAACTGGCAAAGAAAGGATGAAAGTAGATTGAATGCTGTTGAAATGAGATCCCTGAGGCGTATGTGTGGTAAAACCATGTATGATCGTGTGAGGAATGTGGAGATCCGCAAAGAGTGCAGGGCTGATGTAAGCGTAATGAGTAAGATAAAGAAAGGGACGCTTAGATGGTTTGGGCATGTAGAGCAAATGAGCGAAGATAGGAGTGTAAGGAGGATATATGATGCAAATGCGAATGGTAGAAGAAGTCGGGGACGCCCGAGGAAGACATGGCACGATCAAGTGAATCAGATACTTGAGTCGGGCCATGTCAAGAGTCAGAATAATAGAAGAGTATGTATGAGACGATGTATGAATGTGAATGAGGCAAGGAGTGTGTGCCAAGACCGAGTTGTTTGGCGGTCCGTCCTCTCTGCCTACCCTTGCGGGGAAACGGCGCGCACATAGATAGATTTTAATGATTTAGGCGGCCAAAATTATTTTTGGGGTTATTTTAGTTCTAAGTTCAATTAAAATAAAGAAAAGGTATATATTTATAAAAACATACATATATTTGTCAGGTTATAAAGAACAGTAATATATAACAGAGCTAAATTCACTAAAAAATACAAATGAATGGAAACAGAATTTAACAAGTTTTCTTTAAATATAAAATTACATTAAAAATCGGTATCTTCAGGTCCAGATGTCTCTACTGACTCTGTGTTTGGGTCACCAGGTAATAAAAGTTTAACCGTTTCAGGTAGAAATGCGTTACGTGAAGGTTTTCTTATTTGTCTCAAGCAACTAATGAAGGGATCTGAACTTAACAAAAGCCTATAATATACATCTAAGTTACATTCTTCCCTAGAAAACTTTCTGGCAAAGTTTAGCCGGTACGATCGGAAATGCTTGTTCTGGGCTTCTGCAGCTTCTTCCGATAGCTGTCCAATTGGAAGGAGCCCCGAACTTTTTATGATTTGGCTTCCATGTACCAATATCTTGTGCATAGTTGGCGTCATTGGGTGCCAACCATACTGTTCTACGTACAATTTTGCTGTGTCGTACGCATATTTATCATATTTTTCAGCATCAATTTTATGGCCACTAGAAATAGTTTCTAAAATAACCTTGAATCTGTAAATCAGTTCAAAGTTAATACCTGTGATGGCTGAAGCCAATTCGGGGTTTTCAAAAAACCTCCGGCTTGTGTTGCCATCATTGGTGTTGCCAAAGTTGGCCTTTGGCATGTCAATAAGCAAACCGGTTTCATTTCGAAACCTCTCCTGAATTTCCAACTTCTTTTGGGCTTCTAATGCCTTGTCTTCTTCGGTTTTTCTTTCCCTGTATTTTTTTACAAGTAGCTCCACAGATGTAGCACTGGGATGTTGACTTTGTGTCTGTGGTTGCGTTACACACCTTTCCGTCAATCATAGTCATTTTGAGTAGGTGCCCGAACGAAAACTCCTCTTCATTCAACGTAACAACTGTTTTGTTTAGTTGCTTAATGGACTCCTGCACATATTTTATCTCTTCTTTAGTTATGTCCGTTGTTTCTTTTACAAATCGGAATCGAATCGGACGGCAAAACCTTGACGAAGAAGGAGTTGGATTCTGCCAAACAATTTTACTGCCTTCTTTTCCACAAACAATGCGCAAAGGCACAAAGGAACTCATAAAAATGTTGGCATCGGAATCAGTCTCATTATCGTAAATTTGTTTAAATTTGGATTGCTGAGAACCGTCACAACCCCATTTGCAGATTATCATTAACGACTTCCTTTCTTGCTCGTTAAGCCGGATTATCACATCTTCTAGGTATTTTGATAATCGTGTTACGGTTAGATCCATTAGGCACTGTAGATTACTTTCCGCGCAAGTAGCCGTAATTCTTAGGGATTCTTTCGGCGGATAGCACTCTTGTTTTGCTTTCAAAACAAGATCTGTAACGGACGTACTGCTCCGATATCAGCCGACGTCACCCCATATTAAAATCTGCCATTTGCCTTAACTTTGCCTGTCCTTAAACTGAATAAACTGTCCTCTATGTATGTGAAATTGTTATGTATAATGAAAGAAATGTATAAAATGTATAAAATGTATGTCTGAACCTCTATGTAAACAATAAATGAAACGTCGGAGCTTGGATAGAGGTATACGGGCAGAGAAGTATTGTTAGAGCTGGTAAAATCATGAGAGCATTTAATTCGGGCACGATTATTAGAGTCGTGCTTATACGAGAGTGAACGCTCGGCCGCGACCCGAAGCCAAGGGCCGCGCGCCGTCACAGCGTCGAGGTGGTTTGCCGCCCGAGCGTTCCACAAGCGCGACTCTGGGAACCGTGCCTGAACAAAGAGAGGCCGTGGTCGCGTTCGGCCATGAGCCCGAAATTACCGGCCGAGGGGCGGTAGCCAACCCGGCGGCGGGCCGCGGGCACGTAACAAACACGGGCCTCGATTCCAGGAATCAAAGAGAAAGCGGGCCCGTGTGAACGTCGCTCGGTCAGCGAAGGCCGCCGGGGTCCTATAAAACGGGCAACAGCCCCTTGGAAAGACAGTTAGCCAGCAACCTCCACCAGCTCAACACCTCTCTCTCTGCTCTGCCCTCTACCTCGCTCCGACTTCTGCTTCTACTCGCCTTCTTTCACTCTGACCCCCGCCTCACCCTGGACCACGGACTTGCCTACCCCTTCGGACCAGACTCGGAATCAGCTCAAGAACAAGAAAACAGCATTCGGACCAGCTCTACAGCGGCTTCAGAGACGGCCCCGTTCTACCCCTCCACGCCACTGAAGGACGACGCCTTCCGCCTCCACAGATTGGGATCACCGGCCCCTTACAGTCTTATGTGTCACCATTGCGTCTGATACAAGATCATAGCAAGGAAAATGTTGTGGATTTGTTGCCCTTACTATCTCATACTGTCGTCTCGTAAAATCAGCTTCAACGAACATCTTAAGTGCTTGCAGAGGCGTCAATTGAGGTACCTCATCGTTGTTGGTAACTCTACTGTAGGCTTTTCTATAGTTACTAGCCCGTGTTGGGGAGTTCGTAATATCTTTAAGCACTTTCGAGGCGGTCCTATGTCCCGTTGTCTGCAACACAGATGTAGCAGCGTGAACAATAACTTCATCACCTGCGGAGGCCCTTATTTCTTCCGTTTTTCTTCTTTTACTACGCTCACTTAGTTCTCCAAAAGACTTGGGTGGTCGACCTTGCGAGGAGGCTGATTCAATGGGAATCTCGAATGTTCCCTCTAACCATGATTGGTTTATTTTCAGGAAAACATCTTGGTGTTTATTTGCCTTTACCCATCGTTGCTTAATTTGTGATTTTACATAAGAAAATATTTTTTTAAAGTCTTTTTAGCCTCTTTGTTGTGCCCATAGCGCATAAGGAGAAAATTCTCATAATAGTCAAGTTTTTCATTTAAAGTTGGTAAATTTTGACTCTGTAGTTGGTCAAATATGTATTGACGAGTCACTACTTTAGTACCCGGGGTAGTAGGTAGACCTGAAACAAATAAAAAAACAATTTTAATACAAAATATCGCACACTCAATATTTCCTATATTTGACAAAGAGCCTTTCAAAAGGGCTTAGCTCAAAAAGCGCGATTTTGCGCGGCTATTTCTTATGGAATTAGTTAGTTACATATATGCACTGTATAGTATAATGAAAATTAATACAGGGACGGACTCATAAGTACATTAAAAAGGCACTCGAATTTAAATATATTAAAAAAAAAAAATTGACAGAGTGATGTTTGTCGTTTTAAAAATGAATGACAGAGAATGTTAATTAAATTTTTCTGTAACGAAAACAAATTGTTCTTACCTGTATTATCGCAATCCATCACAGTTAAAACGGAAATATTAGCTTGAAATGAATAATGCACTTTGGAAAGTTATAAGTTTAGGAGAGCGCCGAGACCCGACACGTACACACTTGTTCACTATCGAATTCCGACTGATCAAAGTCGACTCCCGCGCTTCCAAGGAGGGGGGAGGGGATGTTATATTGTACATAGAACTGTTGACTTGCCAATTAAATAGATACCTTACCATTATATTGATTTAAAAAAAATACTTTTGGCCGTCTAAATCATTAAAATCTACGTATGTGGCGTGATGGTTAGTTAGTTAGCAATAGTAACATTCCATGAAGAATACAATAATATATACATACACATGGGAAAAATGTACAAGCAAGGAAATAATTTTTATATTATTATATATACGTAGAATAAAAGCATTAGATTGACTGGGCCAACACTGGGCGCTGCGATGCTTGAATCTGGACTGAGGCGGGATTCCATGATAAGGATATTATGAACTTGTTCGTCCTCTCCCTTAAACCTGCTACCCAAGCTATTTCGAGGGCTGCGAAACCTGGTACTCTCCCTTCCGTAGGCTACTGAGTGCTCCTCTTTACTGGTTGATATTATTGTCGTCCTTCAGCTATCTGTTGATGATGTGCCCTAGAAAATTTCTTTCTTCTACTACTTTTAGAAGCTCACCGTTTAAGAGAGCTGATGGATTGCTTTTCGGACCCTGTTCCTGTAGTGTTTGTTGTATTTTCACCCAAAAAGCATGACCCGCCTTAGAAATTATTTATACTTCATCATAAAAAGATATTTTGGGCGTCTGCTTAACTTTCTTAATCAAAAAAGCCGTAAGTTATTTTGCTTCTTATGTAGGCAATTTACTTAGCATAATAATATGGCATATTGTTCCGAACGAACTTCATTTTGGGCGAATTGCTCTACATATTTGACTTCCCGCGCTACCAGTCCAATAAGTGAATACGAGTAGGTACATATTATGCTTTGGTTGTAGATTCCATTAACATTTAGAATCCAAAATAAGCTTATAGCATCGCAGCGTAACTTAACCCGTAATCTTAAGTATTAATCTCGTCCATGCATTACAAATTTGATTTAATATTACGTGTTCGTGCTTTACGTAAAGTTTACATTGCTCAATACCTGTGTTTCGCTTTGGCAATAATTGGCAATTAGTACCTACCCGAAGCTTCGAGTTAGTTACAGCTAAGGGTTATTTATTATTGATCGTTTAAATTTGTGTTATTTGTTGTATTGCATGCAAAATTTTGCAACTGATAATCTCTGATAATCTCTGTCGCCTGAAATATCCATACAAATTGAAAATATCTCCCGAGTAAAAATAAATGCCGCTGACGGGAATTGAACCCGCAACTTCTAGTCTTCGTCCAGTCAGGTGCTCTGAACCACTGAGCTACGTCGGCTTATTCCCAACCCGCCAAATAATTCAATTTGTACTAGTACTTCAATCAACAATTACTGCTTATTATATGTTTTCATCTGTAAACAACCAACTTTATTTTGTAGGAAAACAACTCGGTCTTAGCACACACTACTTGCCTCATTTACATTCATACATACTCTTCTATTATTCTGACTCTTAACATGGCCCGACTCAAGTATCTGATTCACTTGATCGTGCCATGTCTTCCTCGGGCGTCCCCGACTTCTGCTACCATTCGAATTTGCGTCGTATATTCTCCTTACATTCCTTTCTTCGATCATTCTTTCTACATGCCCAAACCATCTAAGCGTCCCTTTCTTAATGCTACTCATTACGTTTACATCAACCTTGCACTCTTTGCGGATCTCCACATTTCTCACAGGATCATACATGGTTTTACCACACATACGCCTCAGGGATCTCATTTCTACAGCATTCAGTCTACTTTCATTCTTTCTCTACCAGTCCCATGCCTCACTTCCATACATCAGGGTAGGTACCAGCACTCCATTGTGGACTGCTAACTTCGCTTCATTGGACACTTTTTTGTTAGCGCCAACTGCTTTCAGTCCTCCACTTATATATTGCTAGTTTACGCAGTTCGGCTCGCATTAAGAATCAGGTCAAATTAGTATTAGTCCGTATTCCTGTTAAAAACGGGACTGCAGGCCTTCAACAAATGAATTAACAGGTTCCCTAACACACTGTCGGTATAACACAAATATATTATTAGGATGCCGGAACACGTGTTCTAAAAAATCTAATTGAATAAAACATAACTGCATGAACACGCGTTCCTATATATTCTGAATAGACTAATGTTTTATTAGGAAATGGATTTATTTATTTATATATATATAAATTAAAAAGAATACAAAACAAAATAAACCTTTGTCTGTCCAACTGGGAAGGATTCCCGTTTCAGGACAGCCAAATTGTGTATTTAGTACATAATATTCTTACAATGGAATGGCGATGCTGTCAAAAGAAATTTTGAGAACATTGTTGATTGCATTCGAAGTGACAGGATGGTTTCCTTATGCTTGAAAGAATCGCAAAGATGTATTTTATTACCAGGGTTAATTTGGATAACATTAGTAATTGCATTCAGAACAGATGAATGGTTTCTTTTGGGACATCACAAGTCTGAGATTCTTTGGAGAACATTTACAATTGTATATATATGAATCCTATAGTACTATATTTTTAGAATTTCTTAGGTGATAGAAATTACACATTTCTAGACCAGAATATATGCCGTATGACACATGAATTTCCAATTTTAAAATTTCGAATCATTATTTATTAAATTATTGGATTGCAATCACGTTTTTAATACGACATCAATAAATCATCGATACTCATTTTTCTCAGTGTGGTGTTGCACCCCCGCATGCATTTATTTTCCAATCTTGTTTATACCGTCACAAAACATTGGGTTATCGATATCTGGCAGGGATGCACCCCGAGATAAGCCATTAAGAGTTGTAGAACAAATCGCAGTAATATCTGTGCGGCTCCCCAACGCGATCGCCCTGATATTGCCTTCCCTATCAATCTTCATTGGCCACCGACTGACGGTTGTTGCAAAATGTCAGGATAATGATACGTGAAGGAAGGGACGGGAAAGTAATAGAAGGTGGTGTTACTTATTACTTGGGGATTTGGACACGTGCTTGCTTACTAAATGTGCATATACAGGGTTTTCCAATAAGAGGTGTTATTTTGAATAGCCCGTTATTTCGGTAGATGTTACTTTTGAAGCTGTCATTTTTTGACATTTGACAAGTAAAAACTACGTTATTAATAAAAATGGAACGGTACATGCTTTAAAAACGCATTAAAATTATTAAAATTCACTTGAGTGAATCAAATGCAAATCATATTGAGTGATAAGGCCCATTCCCACCTCGGTGGCTTCGTCAACAAGCAAAATTGTCGCATCTGGGGCTCGGAAAACCCAAGAGTTATTGTTGAAAAGCCTCTCTATTTTCAACGTGTTAATGTTTGGTGCGGTTTATGGTCCAGCGGAGTCATTGGACCTTACTTTTTCGAAAATGAGGCTGGAGCAACAGTTACGGTGAATGGATCGCGCTATCGAGAGATGATTAATAATTTTTTATGACCGGAATTGGATTTTATTGATCTGGACAACGTTTACTTTCAACAAGACGGCGCTACGTGCCACACAAGCAACGAAACCATTGATCTTTTACGATTGAATATCAAAATAACACCTCTTATTGGAAAACCCTGTTTTTGGAAGATGATTTGATATAAGGTTTGGTTTGAAATATGCAATTATGAATACGTCAGTGACTTGCATTGCTTTTGTGAACATGGGTAAGTTGTAGAGTTGTAGGTAGCTTTTGAGATGATGCGTTTAAACCGGGTATTAACCACTCGAACGATTTTTGACATATAATGGCAAGTTTGTAAAACTTTTTGAAAGATCGCTTGTCATAATGTGCCAAATTTATAGAACATACAACTATGGGATAAACAGTGAAATGTATGGTGGATTCATTGGTTTTAAACTCGTATGTTTCTAAATTAATATTTTGATTTAGACATTCGATTAAATCGACAACCGAACACACATTGCTCGAGTGGTTAAGAGACTTTCCTGGCTTACTTTAACCAGGCATCCAAAGCTTATTCTGAGTAAAATAAAATTAGATGGCATTTTGGTCCCCGGCGACTTAAAAATCATGATAATCGATGTTACGTGTAAAAAGCTTAAAAATCGAAGTAATACACAAAATCAGGCAAAATCACATAAAAATGATGAGAATGTTTATACGGCCAAGGCTTGAAGTCTAGTCTAGTCTAAAGAGAGAAATTTTATTTAATATTTTGTAAAGTCGACTCCAAATGTGATGTAGATTTACCAGTTTCCGGAAAACATGTATATAGGGTGTTGAGAGACGTACCTGACTTATTTTAATGATTTCTGACATTATTTGGAGAAAAATATATAAGTAAAATTTTGTCTCTTGTGAAATTTTTGGTTGTTTTTATCAAAAACAAAAAATCTTTCACATGTCATCGCTGGTTGCTTAGCTGAGTAACCGCCCAAAACTCTGAGCCTAAATCCCCAACATTTACTGATTTTTTAAATGTATTTGGATGAACAAAAATAATAAAAAGTATCAGGAAACAAAAATGTTATTTATATTTTTTACTCTAAATGACCTCAGTTATCACTGGTAAAAGTATGACATATACATCTCTTAGTACTCTATGTATATTTACTCCAAATGACCTCAGGTATCACTGGTGAAAGTATGACAGATACATCTCTTAGCACCCTGTATTTTTTTAATTCTAAATGACCTCAAGTAACACTGTTAAAAGTATGACAAGTACGTCTCATAGAACCCTGTATATATTTACTCCAAATGACCTCGGGTATCACTGGTAAAAGTATGACAGGAACATCTCTTAGCACCCTGTATATATTAACTGGTTCAATAAATTTAATATAATAAATTTAATAATATGTTTACGGTATAGCATTAACTAAATTGTTCCAAGCTTAATATTATTTTGTTCAATGACAAATATCACAATAGGTATATCTAATGTTTTATTATGTTTACTAAACCGTGACATAAAAACGATGATTTCTAAATTTAAACAAAGCTGCTTCAAATCTTTTGATAATTTTCGTAATTTCTCCGTCCTGTTCAAATGTCTTAATATTTCAATTTAATCTGACTCGCCCAGTCGTCCTGCGACACTTTATTGTTCCTTCCCAGGAAAAATTGCTTTACGTCTCGGAAGAGGGCGAACTTTTTGAGAGGGAAATTATCCCTATAATTTTTCATGTCTTTGTTCGCCTAAAAGATTACTAATCGGGGTGATAATTTTGAAGGAAGTTGAAATGTATACTTATTACAGATTTCATTTTTTTTTGTTATATCTGCCTTTACTTATGCAGACTTCGGGTGTTGGAAACTCTGTAAAACAGTAAAAGGTTCTTAATATAATTGCGTTTATTTACGTTTCAATAACCTGTCTGGCTAACTACACCGTTCGTTTTTTTTTTTTTTTTTTACAGTAATACCGCACAAGAGTCCCAACTGCTCCCGTCTGGAGCCAGTGAGACTATGGCATCCCCAATTGGGGTATGTTGTGAGGCTGAGGGTATATTGGGGAGGGGAGGGAGATGGGGAAGAGGAAGGTGGGGAAGTACCTGGCTATTCAGATCTGGTCACCAAACACGGCTAAAGCCATTTCAAGCAACGTTTCAATTCTGAATGGTGGTCTTACACCAGGGCGATACTGAGAGTATCTTCCACTCTGGAACGTGCCGCAAATATACTATATATTATTTTAAATTAATTAATTGTGAAATAACACAAATTAATCAAATAAAATTTATTTGCGCACGCCGGGTTCGAACCCGCGACCTTCGGATCTGTAGTCAAAAGCGTATACCACTAGACCACGCCGGCCGTTACCCGAGGGTAGGTAAATCTCTCAGCCCCAGAAGCTTGCTCTCCGATAATATTGTCTCGCAAGTACCTGCTATACCCTAGCGACATCTGACGGACTCTGGCGTAGGCTTTATGTCTACCGCCATCTATCGCTTAAATACTCAACCTAATTACCATACATCATTTTTTTTAAAAATATGCTTTGTGGTATTTATGTAATTTTAAAAATGTCTGCAAAAAAAACTGACTCACTAACTTACCACCTTTTACTTTACAGGGGTACCATCACATATCTAATCTAATATAACAAAAAACAATTTGTTTCGATCTGTGCATTACATTGATTTTTTTTTTCATTTATTTAATATCAACGGTAAAAACAAATCACCAAAAAGAATCGCACGTCACAGTTAAATACAAGAATAAGAAAACACTGGAAATAATTTGATGATACAATGACGTTAGATAGTATAAAATGAATACAAGATCAACTATATACAAGTGCATACACAATATATAAGTAGACTGAAAAGATATGTTAGTATAGCCTTCTTGTCCCTACTTTCAGTTAAATAGATCGGCATCTAAAGGGTTAAAAAAACTTTTGGAGTCGTGTCTAAGCTTGGACGAATTTAAACAGCTACAATAGCCTCGCGACGACCAGTTTCTTTTTAAATTTGACCTAAGAATCAAACTTCGGACTCGATTTATTTGAAAATGAAGTCTCAAATCCATTAAAATTATAATCCATTCCGAATGTGATGTAGATTTACCACTGTCTCACTTGTAACATAATAATGACTATTGTGTAACTGTGGGTATAAAGTTTTATTGCAGACCGCAATGCATTCTGGTCACATCTTTAGCTTTAGGGTGATGAATACAAGATTACGCGTCTGAAAATTCAAGGAGAGATTGATAAAAACACAGTAAAAAAGGCTGTCTGCATTACGAGATGCAAACTATTTCTCATCCCCATTCTCCCTAATTCAATTTAACTGAATTCTTTTAGGTATATTTTTGAAACAATTTTTTTACATTTCAGCATCAAACCAAAACGTCCTACACGGAGAAAAATCAGTAATATTGAATATTGCTGATTTATAAAGAATCTCTTCAACTTATTCGTTATCCGGTTAAAAACAGGATTACAGACCCTTAGCGAATGAATTGATAGGTTTCCTATTAAACTTTTAGTGAAATACGAATGCATTATCACGACGTCGGAATACGTGTTCATAAAAATCCTAATATTTCGTCATAATATATTATCAAGGCAAGTGCAGGTTCATGAACATTGAACACGTGTTAAGATATTTTAGGAATTTACTAAAAGTCTATGAGGAAACGGCTTGCAATCCCGTTTTAACCGGATTGCCAATAATTTGAAGAGTTTTTTAATAAATTAACAATGCCCATTTTTCTAAGTAAATTATTTTTTCTTGTAGATTGATTGATTCCTACAACTAAATACTAGTACAAAAAAATCTATATCCGCCAAATCATCTGAAAAACGTATTCAAACTTTATTCTTATTTATTTATGGCTGTTCATACGTCACTTTAGTGTTGCCAGCATTTTTCGTCTTTCCCTCCATAACGTATGACAGCTCGCTCGAATTTTGAATTTTGTTTATGGCGATCGTTCTGAAAACATCCCCTCCCTATTATTCCATAAAGGGGAAACAGACGTGAAAATATTTTTAATATGGCAGGGCTTCAATATTTAAAAATACCGACGGCATTTTCTTCATATTTTTATGCTCGAGTTTCGGGCACGGCCGGGTGGGTTTTTATTGTGTTTTTAGTACCGGGCGATAAATAAAAAATAATTCTCCTCACTTCTCGTATTTACAATCTTCACTTGAATAATTCGAGAACCTCTTTCATTGTCTTGATATTCGGTTGTTAAAACTGAATACTACCGTTGGACGAAATTACTCACTTTGAGTAATAAATTACGCAAATAGTTAACTTAAAGCGTTAATAAAATATCCTTGAAGCAAAGTTCTGTCAATACACCAGTGAATATATAATCCTGATGTCGCTTATCTTCAATATGATATCTTTCCACTCCTAGGCCCTAGACAGGTCACTGAAATTATAATAATTATTATATTTGAAAATGTGTAACCGATCTATGATCTATGTATGATCTAGGTATAATCTATCTATGAGCTATTATCAATCTATGATCTAGGTAAAATCTATGATCTATCTTTAATTTATTTATTTATTGCATCTCACTATACATAAAACACTTTTTTTTTCACATAAAAATCAACCTCACTAGGACTAAGCCTGTATCGAGGTTAACAATTTACATTTGAGTGAAGCAAACATAAGAGTCATCACAAACATAAAGTAATTTTACATACAAACACAATATTTAAAAATTAAAGAAAAAATCTATCTGTGATCTATCTATAATCTATCTATGACATATTTATGACCTATCTATTATCTAGGTATAATATATAATCCATCTGTGAGCTATTATCAATCTACGATATATCTACGCTATATCTATGGTCTATCTATGATCTATATCTTAAAATGTAAAAATTATTGTACCAAATAAATAAATATATATGATCTAGATATAATCTACCTATGAGCTATTATCAATCTACGATCTAGGTATAATATATAATCTATTTATGATCTATGTATGATCGATATATGATCTATTTATGATCTATCTTTAATCTATCTGTGATCTATCTACGTTTATTTATTTATTGGATGATTAGTATAGCGCCGCTTTTGTGAGACATCACCTCAGGGGCGCTTTACGTTTACGTTCTATCTATGGTCTATCCATGACATATTTACGACCTATCTACGATCTAGGTATAATCTATTATCTATATTTGAACTATTATCAATCTGTGATCTATGTATGATCAAGGTTTAATCTATAATCTATCTATGATCTTTCTATGATATATATGATTTTTTATTTTTACTTTTTACTATCTATCTATGATCTTAATATGATCTTTCTATGATTTATCTATGATTTATATATGATCTTTCTATAATCTATATATGAAATATATAATATCTATCTATGATCTATCTATGGTAAATTTATGAAATATTTGTGATCTATCTATGGTCTATCTATCTATCTTTAGAAGTAGGGAAAATTGACCTTTCTTCAAACAGACGGAGAAGCCCACAACGCACTTCAAAATTCCATTTTTGAAAATATATACTACCAACAAATAAATTATATTGTTTATTTTTCACATACAAACATACAATAAATTAAATATTATAAACATAGGCTATTAATTATAGGTAAATCATTTTAAAGAGACCCTTGCTTGTGTAATGTTTTACTGGATGGATCAACAGATAATTTAATTTAATAATATATACTTTGGTTGTTAGGAAGCTGAAGAATTAAACGAAAAAATATGAAAAAAACATTGTCGAATGGAATCGCAAGTCTAAATTTAAATGGATATTGATAACAGTCATCTCTGGGCATTTGCGGGATAATCTAGGGCGGCTGCGGGCGAGTCTTCTAAACAAGTTCGAAAAACTTTTTTGAAACGTTCGTTCGATACATCTATAGTGTGCATAGATAAATTCAAAAAAGTCCACTTAAAATTTTTTAACCTTTAGTTAAAAAATATATACAAACTTCAAGAAGGTAGGTTCCAGTTTCCTACATGGATAAGTATCTGCTTGATAGAGTGTATTTACGGAATTTCAGGATTTTGCCAACTTTTCGTAGAAAATTCCAACTAACTTTTTTGATCGCCTGAAAACTTTCAACTTTGTAAAGTTCAACCGCAAATTTGACTGAGTGGGAATAATTCTCATGATGGATCAGTAGGATATAAATATCTTCCTCACAATACTTTTACATACCAGAAAAGTTTATCTTTGAAAAGGTTTAAGTATTTGATTTTTGAAATTTATTGTTGTTGTTATACGCCCATAGGGGCTTTTACATAGATTATAAATAAGTTTTACATAAGTTATCGAGTTAGAATTTATACTAAGAGTTATAAAAGTGAAGAATTTTAAAAAAATATACAAGTAGTTTTTGAAGAATATGGCGTAAAGAAACATTTTAAACAACATAATATTTAACAATAACAAAGAACAAAATATAATATAAAACATTACAATAACATATCTAATCGTTAAATCTATTACAATAATTTGTATGATTCCACAAAGTGTTGGTTTAATTTGAATTTAAGATTATAAAGGGAATCATGGAATATATCTATAATACCACCAAACTTGTTGCCCAAATCATGCATCCTATTGGTAAGTGAGTTTGACTGATAGTTGGTTTTATATGTGTCGCAAAAGAATGTTGTATTTTGTCTAGTATTTCTTGTCGGTACATAGAGTTTAATAGCAGCAACGATGGCAGGGCTGTCAATAAGGTTGTTCATGACTCTGTATAATAAAATTAGGTCTGAAATGGTTCTTCTGTCAGACAGCGTAATTAAATTAAGTCCATTCATCAAATTTACATAATTAATGTTTTCTATTGGAATTTTAAGCTTGAAATTTAAGTACCTAAGAAATTTGTGTTGAACCCGTTCTAATTTGTTAGAGTGTACTTTATAGAAAGGAGACCAAATAGGTGAATTATATTCCACTTGGCTTCTAACTAGTGAAATGTAGAGTGTTTTCATGCAATCCAAGGACTTAAAATCAGTTAGGGTTCTACAAAGGAAGCCAAGAATCTTTAAAGCCTTATTAGTTATATCATCTATATGCGCTGTGAATGTTAAGTTTGATTCGAATATAACTCCCAAGTCACGAATTTGTGATACTGGTGTTAATTTAACATTATTTAAATTATATTCATGTAAGATATGAGAATGAGTTCTGGAAAATCGTATTACTTGACATTTCTCAATGTTCAAAAATAACATATTTTGTTCGCACCATTTAAAAAATTTATCTAAATTAGCTTGTAAAATTAGGCAATCATATATATTTCGTATTCTTTTAAACAATTTTAGATCATCTGCAAAAAGTAGGACTTGTACATCTTTAAATATGTTTACAATGTCATTAATGAATATTAAGAATAATATTGGGCCAAGGTGGGACCCTTGCGGGACACCACTTGTGGCCTCGAATACATAGTATTCTATAAAATTAATCCTGACACAAAGAACTCTATTACTGAGGTAACTAATAATCCATGTCAATAAACTACCTTTGATGCCTAACAGTCGGAGTTTGGATATAAGAATATGATGTCGAACCTTATCAAATGCTTTACTGAAATCGGTCTATATAGAATCCACTTGTTGTTTCAGACTGAGCGATTCAGATATGTAATTATTGTAGATAGTTAAATTACTTAAGGTAGATCGACCTCTGATAAAGCCATGTTGGTTAGGAACAATAATATTGTTGATAGGTTTTACAATGGTATCTAATACTAATGACTCGAAAAGTTTGGGTAAAGCAGACATAATACAAATAGGTCTGTAGTTAGATATATCGCTTTTGTCGCCTTTTTTATGAATGGGCGTTAAATAACTCTTTTTCCACAGAGCCGGAAAACAGCCAGACGCTAAGGATTTGTTAAAAAGTTTATGTAAGGGATATATCAAACTATCAATGCAAGTTATTAAAAATATGGGAGGAATACCATCCGGTCCAGCAGATTTATTACTATCTAGTGCTTTTATGCTTCTTTCTATGGAATCTAATTTTATGAAACATTGACTTAGGTTTAATGACTCTTCCACTGACGTACTGGAGACTGCTTTGATGGGAATATCTTTGTCGTAGACACTTTTAAATGAGTCAGCAAAAAGATTAACTATACCCTCAATACTGTCGGCACATTTTTCTTTAAAGAACATGCTATTAGGATATCCACAGTTGTCTTTTCGTTGAGATTTAGTAAAATTCCAGAATTTTTTCACATTGTGATGATGTACCTCATTTTCAATTACGTTAACATAGTCACTATAGCACTTTATTGATAATTCTTTACATTGTTTTCGTAGTTTAGTAAATGCTATATAATCGTTAGAATTTCTGGTATGTTTATATTTTCTGTGGATACATTTTTTTTTATTAATTAAATTAGTTAGTTCCCTTGTAAACCATTTCGGATAATTAGATGATGTAAAGCTAACCTTGGGAACAAATTGTTCTATAGAGGTATTTAAAATCGAGTAAAAGTATTCTAATTGATCATTTATATTATTTTCCTCATCTAAAAAGGACCAATCTGTTTGGGCAAGGTACTCCGTAATATGATGGTATTCAGCTTTGGAAAAGTTATACGATGGGACACTTGTTTTTTTTGAAGATGTTAAAGGCCTATTTGTTATGATAATGTCCAACGGTGGGTGGTGTTGATCTAATGGTAATAATAATTCGTCGGATAGCTCAACCACTATTTTCGAATCACTTGAAAACACTAAATCCAACATTCGATTGTTAAAGTTGAAAATCTTGTTTGATTGAGTTAGTCCCAAAAATAAAGACATATCACGAATTTCACTACATTTAGCACACTGTAAATCGGCTTGGTTTGTAGCAGGTCCGTTGTCATCTTGGCTGGTCCAGTTAGGAAGGTTATAATCACCAGCAATAATGAATTTTGCTTTAGGATATTTGAATTTGAGTACTTCTATGTCCTCATTGTGATTTTTATACGTTTGCAAATCCGATGCAGGTGGGATATAGACACAGCCAATAATAATTTTTCCATTAGGTATATTGAGCAATACAAAAATTTGTTCAACACTTTTGTGTTTTACCGGTAATTTAGTAGATGATATATTCTTGGATACGCACAGCATCACACCTCCTCCGTTAGACTTTTTGCTCGTAATAGAATTTCGATCAGAACGATATGTGGTATATTGATGTAGGCCTAATTCTGACGAGCTGATATCAGCATTTAACCATGTTTCAGTTAAAAACAGAATATCGTGTGAGAAGATTGGGGAGTTAGTTTTAAGTTGGTGCAATTTTGTACGCATTCCCCGTACATTTTGATAATATCCTGTAAGTCTAGAAAATCTGTTCTGTTTGTTTTTTAGTTTTTTGCTTGGGTTTTGATGATTTTGGGAATTCCGTTGAAATGTTTGATTCGTAAATCGACTTCGCCCTTTTCTTTCCTCTCTTCTAATTCCTTCCAGAGGTCAGTTAAGTGATTTCTTTGTTGTAGTGTCCTGTCAGGTTTGATTATAATTCCATTGGACAGAGTAGTTTTGTTAAAGAGTATTAGTTTCGCCTGTTTGACTTCATCAAATTCTAATTTAATTGGCCTGGTTTTGTTTGGAATTTTACTTCCGAGCCTGTAAATTTTCACATCTTCTAGATTGAACTCGCTATTAATTTCACTAATAGCTGCTAATACCTTTTTTCCATCCTCCAAGACGCTCACTGTAGTTGAGTTCGAATTACACTCGGGGACGTTGAGTAAAATTATGTTGAAATGCCACGAAGCAAGCATAAAAATGAAGCTTGTCTTTATTGAATAATTATTGTTTATTCAGGGTAATCGTAATGTACTTTATAATCTACGCGATCATAGATGGCGTTAATTTCATTATTTTAAATTAATACATTTTTGCAAGCTATGCCTTAAAATATTAAGACGAATTATTATTTGGCGCCCGTACATACGCAATATGAATATGAATTAATATAGATTGTATCGTTGATTCAATCCAATATTGTATTTTAAGGTTAAATGCGACGCTCGTTATATTCTACGTGTTCATAGATGGCGTTAATTAAATTATTTTATTAATATACGCTTTTTGCAAGGTATTGTTGCTTTAAAATATTAAGACAGATTATCTGTTTGCGCCCGTACATTCGCAAAATGAATATGAATACATAGTTTTGTTAGTTTAAAAACTCAATGCTTTCGAGAGAGAGATACAAATACAATATTTTGTCGATGATTCAATGGAATATTGTATTTTTATGCCTTTCTTCAAGAAATTAAGTTTTTTTACAGACAAAACTATTTATTCATATTTTGTATGTACGGGCGCAAACAAATAATTTGTTTTAATATTGTACCTTGCAAAATGCATATTTTATTAAAATAAATTAATTAACGCCATCTATGAACACGTAGAATATAACGACCGTTTAACCTTATGGCGAAGCTTAATGCTACACAAAGCACTATTTTCAGGGTGAAATGCCTAAAACCAAAAAAAAAGCTTAATGCTAAATCACTATTTTGATTAATCTTTATAACGAATTGGTGTACATTAAAAATACCAAAAAATATGCTTTAGATAAATTGAAGGTTTTCCTATCGTTTCGCTTGAGTAGAATACAAATAAAAAATAAATTACTCAATAAAAAATATACATGTAAACTACTAAAAAATGCATTTTTACAATAGAAATGTATGAACGCGCAAAGGAAAAAACTTTAAAAAATACAGTATTATAGCTAAGATTATCTGTGACAGTTTCACTTGATTAACTTCTTTATAAAATTATTTACAAAATAAATAAATAAACAGTTTTATGCTTGAAATCCAACGTTTCTAGACTCATTTTGTCCAGAAATTTTAATGCCTATTACCTACAATATAAGGTATAGCAAGAATATAAACATTTTTGACTTGTAGCTTCCTCTTAAGGCGATGCACTACGTCGTGTAATATTTTGAATCGAGCCGCTATCAATAACACACCTTACGTAGATGGCGATAAGGCTTTTCTTGAAAGAATATAATTTTTAAACTGTGTATGCACGTGCTAACAAATAATTTGTCTTTATATTTTGAAGCATCTATGAACGCGTAGATTATAACGCACGTTACGTTTAACCTTAAAGGTGATTCGATTTTTTTGTGACGTATGGTTACAAAGAAGCTGTTAGCGGTATGCTCAAAAGAAGATATTAATATTAAATTTACTTTAGAGAATTTGCAGTGTGAAATTTATCGGTCAACGATACTGTTTTTGCACCTAACGCAATTTAAATCATAAGCTATGGAACTTTCAGATATCAAATTTACAGTAAATTATTGGGACGCGAAGTTTTTTATTTATTCTACGAGTAATTTCTTTTTTATAAATAAACAATGCGTTTTAAAATCCAGTTGAAAATAATGGTAGCTTATTAAAAGATATGGCCATTATGTTTATTTAAACGTTTCCATAGTCTGCTTTAAAAGTTTAATAAACATTTTCACAAAAATGTATGTAATAATATCTAAATATTAATATTTCTTCGGCATGTGACCACACAAAGTACCGAAGAAGTCTTTTGCAGCGACGATTTTCCCGCATTTTCGTCTTTCAAAAATTCAAATTTCGAACGTCAATGCGACCATATTCAAGGCCTTAGGGCTCAAGGTGATTTATGGTGTCATAAATTCTACGTAAACATTCAAAGTTCACCAACTTTGCACATGAATTTATAGCCAGACAGAGACAGATCATGTTCGGAAAAACGTACGTATTTTACAACGTGACAAAAATCACAATTGAAAATACATAAAATAAAAAAAACTTTACACACTTTTTCTACTTTGCGTAAATTAAATTCTGAATACTAAAGTAACGCAATTTACGATATGAATTTTAATTAGGTAATTTATTTCTGTGACTGTGATAAGTGGTGAGTTATTGACTCTAATGTATTGCATACATCGAGGTTACATTTGCATGATATTATTAATTTATCTATAAATGTTATGACCGAATTCATTTGGCTACCTGTACTGTAACTGTAAACTACATAATTGTTTTTTAGAGCAGTATTTGGGAAATATTTTTACTAGAAATAAGAAGGCTATAGATATATTGAAAGAAGGGTACATGCAGGTAACGCCATTAATGGAGGAATGAACGCTGTTGGCGCTAGCAAAAAAACTGTCCATAGAAGCGAAGCTAGCGGTTCACAATGGTGAACTGGCTGGTACCCACTCTGATGTATGGAAGTGAGACATGGAACTGGCAGAGGAAGGATGAAAGTAGACTGAATGTTGTAGACATGAAATCCCTGTCCCCTGGAGATCGGCAAATAAAGCAAGGCCGATGTAAGCGTAATGAGTAAGATTAAGAAAGGGGCGCTCAGATGGTTTAGGCATGTTGAGTGAATGAGCGAAAAAAGGAGTGTAGTTAGAATAAAGAACCCAAATGTGAATCAGATACTTAAGTCGGGCCATGTCAAGAGTCAGAATAATAATACAAGAGTACGTTTGAGACGAAGTATTAATTTGACTGAGGCAAGGAGTCTGTTCAAAGATCGATTTGTTTGGCGGTCGGTCCTCTCTGCCTACCGGTTCAAGATGATGGTTAGTTAGTTAGTTAGTTAACCAGAGCAGCATTTTGAACTCGAAAGGAATTTATTAATCAAGCATGTTCGTACATGCATACAATCGTTAACATGTGTGTTAAAAACAAAATAAAATAAGTATGTGATGTACTCGTAGGGAGGTATAGAGACAAGATTTTTTTAGAAAAAGACAAGTAATGATAAAAGTTAATAACGAACAAATAGTTCTGAAATAAGTTGCCTTTTGAATTCCACAAAATTGTTAACACCAAATATATCAATAAGTTCACAGCGTTTGTTTGCAAGGTGATGAAGTCTTGGAATTGGTGAATAAATAGAGTAGTTAGTATTGAGGTTATTGTTACATTTAAGCAACAGAGCGGCTTATCAAAAAATATTCTCATATCTCGGTCCTAAAATATGTAATTAAATCCCCTCTCAGCTGAAACTGTGTGAATTGTCATCCTTCGGTCCAAGAGTGACAAAATGGTTGTTGGATCTAGGCAGGACTGATTCCGAAATGATACTAAAAAATGTAATTTGAAATCACGGACGCCTCTATGTATCTTTTTTATGTATCTTCGTTTTAACATACTTATTTTAGCTAATCTTAAATCCTGTATTCGTCTAGGATAACTTGAAACTTGTAAATTTGACTGTCCTGAAACGGGAATCCTTCCTAGTTGGACAGTCAAAATCATAAAATGTAATCAATATTATATTATAAAAAAAAATAAAAAAATAAAAGCTTCCAGTCTATCTTTCAGTACATTCATATAAATGCAATGTTAATTTTGAAAAACAAAATCAGTCGTTAGTGGTTTAGTATTAGCTGTTTATTGTATTTTAAAATGCATTGAATCATGGAAAGGGCTCAAAATTTTGAATCCGAGGCGAAAACCCGTAAGAATAGGAAAAAAAGTTATAAAAGAAAACTATACTTTTTTTTAGGTTCTCTGTGTGGTGTACTTTCCTCAGTTTCACGCTTGTTCTACCTCTAGTTGCGGACACCATGTATAACGATGGAAACGGAATTATATAACACTAGACTTGACTCTTGCATGTGTGTTTATTTTTCATTCTATTTCTATTTTTAATTTGTTTTAAATACCGCATTTTCCGTTCAAATAATTCGACTAGTCGAGGTCGAGAGTAAAAATAATACTGAACGTCATTAGTTTTTTAGGCTTATCGGAATGTATGTACGAGTATGAGATCAACTGGTCTTATTTTTGTTGTAGATATACTCGTATATATGGGCAGTATACTTATTTTACTAAGGTATTTTCAGATAGACATATACTATGGAAACAACGCTTCAAGGTAGCACTTGAATTTTAAGATCTGTTTAACGTTATTTAATTTGCCATTTCTTATAGTTTTTACTATTTAAAACTGCATGATCTACATATCTCTTAAAAGTATAAAAAAAATTCGCTATCCGCGTCTGTTTGTTTATGTGATAAGTTCTTCTAAACTACAGAACACATTTTGATAGAGTTTTCACTATCATTTAGAATTTTTTTCCGGAAGGTTTATAGAAAGTAGAAAAAAGTCACTATCGGCGTCTGTCTGTTTGTATGCTTAGTTCTTCTAAACTACGCAACGGATTTTGATAGAGATTGATAGGATATTTTCACAATCATTTATAGAATTTCTTTCGAAATGTTTATCCGTATTAAATTTATGGAAAGCATATGAATATAAAGAAGGGTTACATGATAACTCAACACAATGAAAATTCAACACACCTTTAAAAAGTGATATAAAAGTCATTAAAAGCGATGAAAAAAACTAACCTATAAACCCTACATATGTAACCTATTTAACCTAGTTTTTTTATCACTTTTCATGACCACTTTATATCACATGTTTTAAATTTGTGTTGAATTGTCGCTGTGTTGAGTTGTCCGGTTGCCATGAAGAATAGTGCCTTTGTGTGGGTGTCTTTGTTTTTTATACAAATCTACAGTTTTATTTCGATGTTTGTGAGATTTTTAATAATTTTTAATGAAATTTTGTATGGTTAATATTCAAAATAAGGAGAAAATAACTGTCAAAATCTGATTTCGAAAAACTCCGAGTAACGCCGGAACTTCAACTAGTATAGGTATTAACATGATACATTTACCGGAAAAACTACGAGTAACGCCGGAACATCAGCTAGTATAGGTATTAACATGATACATTTACCGAAAAAACTCCGAGTAACGCCGGAACTTCAGCTAGTATAGGTATTAACATTTATTTATTTATTTATTTAACGCCCAGAGGGCTTTTACATGGTTGGTAGTATAATTTTAATTTGACAGATATTTTGAAATATAAAAAATAAGAATAAAATTACATTTGATAAAAGCTATGCAACAAGTCATACAAACACAAGAAACTAAAACAGAAAATTACAGCTATTTGTAGGTTTACATGATGTGTTTAGGAGTATTGTTGAAATAAATGTTTTAAATGATCCACAAAACTTGCCAAGTTGGTATTGAATATGTCAACATCACCCAAGTAATGATTTCCCATGGTGTGAAGTCGTTGTATCGGAGAGTGGGCAATGTAGTTACGCTTATGTGTGCTGCTGTAGAATATTGTATTTTGTCGTGTTGTTACTGTGGGTGTATGTATGTTTATAAGTTGCAGGAGTTCACAAGAGTCGAATTTAGAGTTAAGTATTTTGAATAAGAAAGTTAAATCGTTTATTTTACGTCTATCTTCTAATGTATGTATTTTTAGAGTATTTAATAAGAAATTGTATTTTAAGTCTTCGACAGGGATATTTAATTTAAAATTTATAAAACGTAGAAATTTTTTTTGTACTCGCTCAATGTTGTTAATGTGAATTTTGTAAGATGGAGACCAAACTACTGAGTTATATTCAATTAGACTTCTTACTAGCGATACGTATAATAGTTTAATGGCTTGTAAAGAATTAAAGTTTTTAGTTGTTCTTAATACAAAGCCTAGTGTTTTCATACCTTTGTTCACAATTTGATGGATATGATTGGTGAAACTTAGTTTTTCGTCCAAAATAATTCCAAGATCTCTCATTTCCGTGACTCTTTCTAAAGCTATGTTATTGATGGAATATTCGAATAAAACAGGATTTTTGTTTCTGAAGAAAGTCAAGGTTTTGCACTTTACTACATTTAAAAATAAATTATTTTGAACGCACCAATCTCTAAGCTTACTAATATTTGATTGTAGTATATGGCAATGATTTATGTCAGTTATTTTCTTGTATAGTTGATAACATGATACATTTACCGGAAAAACTCCGAGTAACGCCGGAACTTCAGCTAGTATAGGTATTAACATGATACATTTACCGGAAAAACTCCGAGTAACGCCGGAACTTCAGTTAGTATAGGTATTAACATGATACATTTACCGATCTGTAAATTCGTAAGTGATTTATTTATTTGTTACCAAAAAATGCAGCCAGATAAGAACCCATTTAACTACCTACATTACATAGATTTATGTCTTCCTTCTGGTACGATGTTTTTATCTGTTTTCGTTTGTTTTGATGGCTATATAGATCACTGCTTTACGATTTTTATGTGCAGAGAGAATTTTTATCTGCAGACACTGAATAAGGATTCTTTCAAGTAGGTAAACACGAGAAAGCAAATATGTGAAAGTGTACACTGAGTGACCGAGTAGAAAAATTCAAACGAATTTATTTCATAAATTTTTGATGAGTAGTCTTTCACAGTACATAATATATTATATACGTAATTTAACGTAATACAAATCTTTTTCAAACTCGTAACTAACTTCTCAAAAAGTAACAACGCTCAAATTATAAGATATAGCGTTATGAAATTTGCACTACAGTATTTTACCTTGATTTTTTCTTGTTTGTAAGTTGCAACGTAATTTCCATCGTGAGATATGAAGCTTTCAAAATTTGAATTAAATAATTTAAAAAAATAGACGTTACGCTATTCTACGTTATTTAAAAATTATTAATTTTCTTATTTTATAATGTTTTTTAAAAACAAATTTGATTGCGTGCTTGAAAACGCCCGAAGAAACGAATTTATTTTAACCATAAGGAAAACTATGAAATGAAAACTACCTTTTTGTAATTTAGTAAAAATATTCCGACTTTATTTTACCCCTAAACACAAATCCTTACCCCTGTATTTTCGTTGCTGCAATAAGTACGAACATACGAAAATTCGCAAGTAAAAAGTGACATTTTCCTCCCCTTAAACACAGTAAAAAAGTAATGTATTTTCACACTTTTTTGTGAGATGTCATAATTTCCCTGTCATATTTCCTTCCTGATATGACGGCAGCGACCCCTGCGGACAGTCGCAGAACTAGTTCGTGCCGTCTCTCGAATGAAATGGTGCATAGGAAGAATATGAAGTATTTAAAAATTATTTTTTGAAGTTTTATTCTTGAAAACAATATTAGAGATCCTCAAACGAAAATTTGAAACAAAAAAATCAGAAAAAGATACGGAATAAACTGACCATATTTCCTTCGGTCATATGTAACTGTATCATACTTCGACTATCACTAAGAACTATCACTATTATCTTAATTTTCTTATTGCTAATCTTGTATGATCGCAAGATTCTTCCCGAGCAAAATGTAATCTAGATAGTGTCTTCGATAAAAATATTTTGTTTAAATTTGCGGCATCTATTGAATTTTCTAGGTTCAATTTTATTAATCAATTACAAAATTAATTGCTAACATTGTCTTCGATGATTAAATATTAGAATTAGGGTTTACTCGGTAAGTTATTGCGAAAATATATATTTTTTTTAATGATCTAAAGACTAAAACATTTTTCCAAATAAAATAATATTTAAAATGATTTTTCTCTACCTCTGTTAAATTTAAACTTTATTGAAATCTGAACCATTAAATGTATTTTCTTTTTGTACCACAGTTTTCACTAACTTTCTGTCTGAAGCTGTAAAATCTCTCGAACTGACAGTTCATAAAGTATACACAACTTTTTCTCTCATAAATTTATGTTTATTCGTAAATATGTAATGAATAAACACTTGGAACATAACGCTCAATCACCATTAATATATCCATTATAATCTTCAAATTCACTTAAAATAATTTTACTTCAGAGAACAGTGTTGTAATTTAAGTATTTAAATGAAAACGTAATAACGCAAATATATGGAGAACCCTAATAACAATAATTATCATAGTGTTATCAATATTTGTCAATTAAGCCCTAAGCAACAAGGAGGGAATATCCCAACCATAGCAGAATAAAATATCAGTAATCACAAACCTTTTCAATTACATAAATTCATTTATACTCATGTGAATTAAAAATATCTATTTACTATGGAACATCATTCATAACTTTAATAATAAATGTCATAATTACCTATACAATAAAAAATATAATCATATATTATATAGAGACAATGTTGTGAACCCCTGCCTAAGTTTGTATAAATTCCGTAGCATAATAATTTCAAGTACCAGTCTGAAAATGTCCGTAGTAGGATGAAACCGGTCTTGGTGAAAATAAATAAGTGGAACAAAGTGCAAAAGTTATTTAAATTTCCAACCCAACACAGTGGAATTCCAACACGAATTAGCAGTCCAAAAACTAGACTCATAAAGTAATTATTGAAAGGTTAGAAGGAATTCAAAAAAAGTTCAGAAATACTTAGGACGGGTTGTTTGATAGTACAGGGTTTTCCAATAAGAGGTGTTATTTTGAATAGCCCGCTATTTCGGTAGATGTTACTTTTGAAGCTGTCATTAGTCAGTAAAAACTACGCCATTAATAAAAATGGAACGATACATGCTTCAACATCACATTGAAATTATTAAAATTCACTTGAGTGAAACAAATGCAAATCATCTTGAGTGATGAGGCCCATTTCCACCTCGGTGGCTTCGTCAACAAGCAAAATTGTCGCATCTGAGGCTCGGAAAACCCAAGAGTTATTGTTGAAAAACCTCTCTATCCTCAACGTGTGACTGTTTGGTGCGGTTTATGGTCCGGCGAAGTCATTAGACCTTACTTTTTCGAAAATGAGGCTGGAGCAACAGTTACGGTGAATGGATCGCTATCGAGAGATGATAAATGATTTTTTATGACCGGAATTGGATGATATTCATCTGGACAACGTTTACTTTCAACAAGTGCCACACAAGCAACGAAACCATTGATATTTTACAATTGAATATCAAAATAACACCTCTTATTGGAAAACCCTGTATTTGAACCATTCATAAAATTTCAACGTTCATTTGCAAGTTCTGTGAATGTCCTATTCAAGTTCTGTTATAATATGATTATTGGCCAGTTACTTGACAGAACTTAAATAATAACAGAACTTGAAAATTAACTTAAAACTTGAAAAATTGGTCAAACACTCTGAAACAATCCTTCCGACCACCCCAACATTTAAAAGACTCATTAGCATTCCACAAACTATCAACATTAGAAGATAGAAGAGATATATCAAAATAATTATCCACAACGCTATTTACAACGACTACCTTACTGATTCTGGAAAATATCCACTGTTCAGTTCGAAAGACACGGTCAAACAAACTAGTCCACATCCCACACTCAAAACTAACGACACACAACATTCATTTTTCCAAAGGACATGTAAAAAATAAAATAATATCTTTTCAGACGCCGATATTTTCCATTTGTTCTTAGCTCAATTTTTTTAAATGCATATTGGAAAAAATTAAATCAAATTGGTAATTAAGTACCCTCCACCCCTGCTGTGTGTAAGATTATTATTTATTATTACTAAGTTATTTTCTCATTTTCATTAAGTTGTTTTTTTTTCTGTATGTAACATGAATTTTTTGTAGAAACCTTACTGATTCGTGTAAACATGTAAAATGTAACCATTTATATAAAATATGAATAACTGTTTGTTTCCCACTTAAACTAAAATAAAAAAATAAAATATTCAGTTATCTGCTTGCAATTAATTATTTTAATAAAAAGACAAATAACTTTGTTTACATCACTATATTTGTACACAATCAACATGTTTCGTGAACAATGTTCACTTCTTCAGGATCAAACGTATACTAAACTTAAAAATTAAATATAGATTACATATGGGCGGAATGGGCAGAAGGGAGGGGGAGGGGTAAGAGTGGGGAAAGCTTATCAATTAGGGATTTCAAAGCCATTAGCAGGGAAAGACCGGTTAAGTGGGAAAAGGTTCAAAAGAGGGTTTACAAAAATTTGCTGTTTATTAATAATGTCTGCCTTATTATTAACATTTTTTCTGATTTCTAAAATCTCTATTTGTCTTATCTATCTAAACTTATTTATCTGTGATGCCTTATAGCCTGTATGCAATATTTTAAGTCCATGGTGTTTGTCAAAATTATGATTATTGTTTATTAAATGATCTGCGAATTCAGACTCGCTATTGCCATTCAATGCCCTGAGGTTAAGGAACATCTCAACAGTTATTTGTCTTTTTAATAAAATAAATAATGCCATCACAAAGTGAAAACCTTTCCGAAGAAGTTTTCTTCGAAAAATTAATTGTTGTTCCATATTTTGCATGAAATTTGCACAACCTCTGGATCGATTTTTAGATGAAATAGTTCCAAATACTTACAGCTAGTACTTTAATTTTGATCCTGATCTACAGAGCTTTGCAATATAAATTAGACTATCAAAAATAGCAAAATACGTCATTTAGTTTTGAAAACGTTAAACAAATTGTTAAATTTAGAAAACGCGGTAGAGTTTCCAACAACGTCGTTAGTAAATATTACATTATAATCTTAAGACCTGTTTTATTAAAAATGTACATAGTTTTTTGAGGTTTCCTGTATTATCGACCCGTCCGGCCAGCGGGGAAAGCGCGCCAAGCGGCCGCCATCTTGACGGGTTGCCATGGAGACCGGCGAGCGCGGGAAACTACCACCGTCTCTCTTTGCCGCATCCCTCGTATAGCAACCCCAGTGCCGGAGCCGGGTGCCAGACAAAACAATCCTAGTGCACATTTAAAACTTATATTCAAACCTTGGGACGTTACAACAATTCTGTAATTATATCAATATGTCAATAATATACATTTTATAGTTTTCACTCATCAGATAAGTTGGTGCGAATAATTATGTCAAAATTATGCTCAAAGCTGTGAGATTTAATTTATTTCACATGTTTTTATGATGACCAAACCTCAAATACTTATCTAGAGTGAAAATTAAACATATTTACTTTAATAACAGATTCCTAAAATTACGAGCAACTAGTAGTTACTAACCGGCTTCGCAATGGTAAAACAATTTTTATTATTAAAGAAATTGACATAGCTCATGATGAATTCGTGATGAATCATTGCCCTCAAGATTCATGCAAAAAATACTGTTAAAATTTATTGATGCCGGAGATCACCATTCAAGAGTTTTTGATATTTTAAGAAGACTTAAGCTGTAGGATTTAATATATAGTCGTTTATGGTATCTACAGACCTTTAAACTTGACGTGTCAAACTCGACCCGTCCGACTGCTAGGCAAGCTACTTACTTCTTACTCATCATGCTATCGTCACAAACTTATTTCTAAAAGTAAAATAATATGATAATTTTTTTTCGGAAATATGTAGACATTTTTTTGCGCCAGTGATATTCAACAGCAAAAATCTTTAGATATTTGAAAGAGTCTCTCATCATTGACCTGGTTTCCATCACTCCCTGCAATTTTTTTTCCGTTTATTTGGTAAATCTTTGCAATTCTACTGTAGAGAGTTTGTCAAAATGAGATGTAGACGGTAATTTCCTTTTATTTTGTACGTTAAGTGTGCCAATGTCATTAAGAAGTATTAAAATTCTGCTTGAAGAGGTGAGACAAAGAGATAGGGGTAGTTATATGAAATTTCATGTTGACAGAAACTTTCCTCTTGTTTTGAAGGCCATTTGTGCTAAATTTTATCATTCTCGTAATAAAACTGTATATTTGTATTAAAAAAAACAGAGTCACGACTGCGCAGACAGTATTGCTCATACATAACTAGGGAGTTTAATTAAAAATAATTTTTAAAGTAGACTAAGTCACTTTTCAGTCCTTCAACTTTCCCTATGCAAAAAAACTATATCGATTGGTCGGTCCATTGCGACGTGAAAGAAGGACAAAAAACAATCAATCAAACATACGATCGCATTTATAATATAAGTTAGGATATATTATTTAATATCGAATATTTTATAAAAGCCAAAAGAAAAATTTTTCAAAACCCAATATTTGAAATAATTTGAAACAATGCGCAAAAAAAATCTTAAGTGTACAATCTATCTCTACTCTTCTCCCCTGCTTTAAAATCTTCAAAACACGAAAGCATTTAAAAAACTCGGAATCTCAAATTTAGTGCTCATTTTTCGGACAGATACTGCTGCCCACTGAGCAGTGTAATTTTATTACCACTCCATGGAATAATCCAATAACCATTTTGATTTGAAACTCAAATATTTTGCAAGAGTTCAATTTAACTGAATTTGCAGCGTACAAATTCAGTGTATTGAATTAAAATTATTATTTAACTTATTTTTTTAAAATGTTTTTTGTGCTATGCATAAAAAACCTTGTCTTGTAAACATTAGTTTATCATTAAAAAATAATAATATTTGACAAGTCAAAATATTTCACCAACAAATGTACATATAATATATCTCGACGCCATCTAGTGGGAAATTCAGCACTAACAAAGCTTTTCCTACAAAAATAAATTTATTTGTTTACAGGTGAAAAAATATAATAAGCAGTAATTTTCGATTGAAGTACTTGTACATATTGAATTATTTGGCGGGTTGGGAATAAGCCGACGTAGCTCAGTGGTCCAGAGAAAAGTCCACTATGGTATATGTCTATCTTCTAAGGGTTAAGCCCAGCAACGCCGGGTACACGTCGTCGTAGTATATTCAGAGAGGTTAGTAATGTAAAGGTACAGAGAGGTTAGGTAACGTAAAGGATATAATTAAATTATGTAGCAATTAAAAAAAACTATTAGTCTATATTTATATTGTAAAAAGGAAAGTAAAAATCAATTTAAACTTCAGAAATCTTCTGCAGCAGCGGAATGATTATTTTCATCTTAGCTTAAAAATGTACCGGGATTGTGGAAAATCCTTCCTTCGGCAACATCACGCGAGTTGTGTCCCGTTAATCGCCGTAATGACCAATTCCAGCGGGGCATGTTGCTACCGCAGGGGTATGGGATAAGGGATGCGTCCACCACCCCAGTGCGGTCTCTTCTCCAGCACCCACCCCGAGGGAGCTGTTGTAGGTACAAGGTACAAGTGCAGACGGAATTCCGATTGGGTGTAATCAGTGTTTGTGAAAATATTGTCGTTCTGTCTGGGAGTTCAGGGTGTCTAGCACGGTCGATCGATACAATCCTACATCAATAAAATTTGGACTAAAACCATCATGACGGCCGGCGTGGTCTAGTGGTATACGCTTTTGACTACAGATCCGAAGGTCGCGGGTTCGAACCCGGCGTGCGCAAATAAATTTTATTTGATTAATTTGTGTTATTTCACAATTAATTAATTTAAATAATATATAGTATATTTGCGGCACGTTCCAGAGTGGAAGATACTCTCAGTATCGCCCTGGTGTAAGACCACCATTCAGAATTGAAACGTTGCTTGAAATGGCTTTAGCCGTGTTTGGTGACCAGATCTGAATAGCCAGGTACTTCCCCACCTTCCTCTTCCCCATCTCCCTCCCCTACCCAATACCCTCAGCCTCACAACATACCCCAATTGGGGATGCCATAGTCTCACTGGCTCCAGACGGGAGCAGTTGGGACTCTTGTGCGGTATTACTGTAAAAAAAAAAAAAAAAATTATTTAGTGCACCTGATACCTACGAGGGCTTAAGCGACATTTGTTGACTGTTTTACAGTTAAGAATTGAATAAAGACTAATAATTTAACTTAATGGGTAATCTTCTAAATGAAAAAGCGGGACGTGGTTTTTCTCCAAGAGGTGAGCTGCGAATTTTGAATCAATTTTATTATTTTTATAGCAACGCATATGTTCTTTGAATCTAGTTGAAAAGGCTCTCCCAGTCTGTCCAATATAAACGGCATCACAAACTCTAAAAGTAAAATCCCTAAACTTAAAAATAGCGGCATTTATGAATTAAAATGCGACCATATAGACTGTGATGCCGTTTATATTGGACAGACTGGGAGAGCCTTTTCAACTAGATTCAAAGAACATAGCAAGTCAAAAGGTCTCAAAGTGGTCCAGAAAAGGGAGAGCATGAAAGTGATAAAATCGAAAGATGGAAATGAGTGTTGAGGAATGTTGAGGAATGAGGAAGAAATAAAAGAGATATGGAGGAAGTATTTTGAGGAAGTCTTTGAAAGCGATCCGAATGACAGTGATTCCAGCGGCGAATCAGATATGAATGATGAATGGGGTGAATGTTACCAAAATCAGCGTAGGTGAGATTAAAATATCGATTAAATGTCTGAAAAATGGTAATGCTGTCGGTTTCGACAATATTGCTGCTGAATATTTCAAAAGACGTAGAATTATAATTCTCACATGGTTGCGAAATCTTTTTAACCAATGTTTATAGAAAGGTTACACGCCTTTAGACTGGAGAAGGGCTGTGATCATGCCGTTATAAAAAGGTAAAGGGTCACGTATGGAATGTGGGAATCATAGGGATGTTAGCATGCTAAGTTAAGTTGGCAAGCTATATGGTAGAATTTTGATTGAAAGGGTAAGAAAGGAAACAAAGGATAAAATATGGGATGGGCAAGTCGCTTTTATGAGTGGAATGGGTTGCATGGACCAGATATTCTCATTGCGTATGCTCACTGAGAAGTTTCTGCCAAATAAACCAGAAACCTTTGTAGATCTACAAAAAGCATACGACTGCCTCTTCAGGAAAAAGCTATGGGAGGTGTTGTCTAAGCATGAAGTAAACACGAATCTCACACAGGCAATTGCGTCTCTGCATGAGGGAATTGTTGCATGTATTAGGGAGAACAGTGGTTTTAATATTTATAATTTAGTTTTCTTTTAAATCGAAATATAAAATATGCAGTGCCGAATTGATTGGAAAATAAATTTATTGTTTTACAATTTTGAAGTGAAACTTCTTTACGCGCGTCATGCAATTTCGAGGACCGGAGTAAAACCGACTCATGACCGAAACGAAAATGCGGGACCACCGATTAAAGTTCATTTGATCTAGTCAAAGTTTTGAAGTAACATATAAATGCTTCTTAGCTCATCCCGACAACTGGCGTTGGTGGTGTAATGGTCAGCATAGTTGCCTTCCAAGCAGTTGATCCGAGTTCGATTCTCGGCCATCGCACATTATTTTTTTGTTTTTAACGCCTTTTTCATTCAATATCTTATTTTTTAGTAGGTCAGAACATTTTTTAAAAGAAAATAATATTGCAAAATAATAAAAACACTTATCTCACTGTGATAAAACATTACTCCGCTAGAGCGCGCTTTGCGTTATTGTGTTGGATTAAAATTATTATCTAATCCGTATATTATGATAATTGTATTACATTTATTTAATTAATTTATTTATTTTGATAATATGTAATAATTTACAGAAAAAAAAATTAAAACTATCTCCCTCTGATAAAATATCCGTTCGCTAGAGCGCACTACGCGATCTTGTGTGGGATTCTATTTCTGTACATTGTACATTATTTTTAAAAATATATTATATTTTGGGTGTGATGTAGGTAACATTATAAAACATAACAAGCTCTCATATTTTCAGAACCTACATAATATAATCAATTTATGCGGCTTTGCTTACAGTTGGTGCTCAGCGTGGTTGGCTTTCAATCAGTTAAGCGAGGTTCGATTCTCGGCTGTGGCATTTTTGAAGTGAAACCTTGTTGAGGTGGGGGAGCCGCTCACGAACGTTCTCTCTCTTCTCTTCTTTCCTCTCTCTCAGACACCAGCGAACTGCGCCACGCCAAGCATCAGCTGAAACTAGAAGTTTCACTTCTGTCTTGCGTAGGCTTGACACACCCACTTTTTAAAGTTTCGTGGCTGAGGTTGTAGAATGGGCCTCCAGAAGTTGTAAGCGCCTTTTGCGAATTATGTAAAGCCACCAGAATAAGTTTTCTATCCCGAGAGTCCATCTCAGGCCAAGGGGTGGAATAGAATGCAAAAGCTATTTCTTCACTCTGTAAATAAAAATTAAAAGAATTATGTTACGATTCTGTCATCTGTGTAATATTAAATCATTGAAGAAGATATAATATTAATAAAACCAAACGATATACGTATGTAACAGAACTACACACAGAAAACAAAAAGGTAAAAGGATTTCTGTCTTATAGGGACAACGTATAACGTTCTGTATCTGGTTCTGTTTCCTAAGGATTATTTTCTTTTTAGGTAGATTAAATATCACACATTGAAATAAATACTTATGTAGTATTAAAATAATTTTCATTAAAAAGATAATCCATAGATTGATAGATCATTGCCTTATTTTCCACCGTTTGCCCAAAGTGACAGAATACGCATATTTCAATAAACTGGTACGGCAAAACAATCAACGTGCTGGTATCCTGAAAGTAATAAAAAATATTAAATTTTGTAGGTTCATGTTATACGAGTATATATTGGTTTGTTCGTTTGTTTTTTATTTTAAATTAATTTAGTTCTATTTGTATGTAATAATGGTGCATTTAGTAAATATGTATTTTTTTACACATATTCACTATTCACCATCTTATTAAGTTATGGTAAACTTTGTCCTGCATGCAAAGGCTGAAATCATACAACTGATTTTAACTTAAATATCTAATAGAGACGAACTATTTAAGTAGTGGGTTTAAGTAATTATGCACAAAATAGGTTTTTAGGGTGTTAGTTTGGGTTATTTTAATAATTTATGGGTATTTTCTAACCTTCAAACTTAAATTTGATTGATAAAATATTTTAAGGCATTTTTACCATCTCCCACGAAATAAATAGTTATTTCTAGTAGTAATTAAGTAGAAACCACGTACATTTCACACTTTCTTGTCGTATAAAGCGTTCAACGGAATTCGAACAGTTTATCGACTAAAGCGAGCGGTTCAAATCTATTGTTTTTTTTCGAAGTTATGGATTTGGTTAATGCGCCTGTCCAGCCAATGGGAAATTCGGTTAATGCGCCTGTCCAGCTGATGAGAAATTCTGTTAATGCGCCTGTTCAGCCAATGGGAAATTCGGTTAATGCGCCTGTTCAGACAATGGGAAATTCTGTTAATGCGCCTGTTCAGCCAACGGGAAATTCTGTTAATGCGCCTGTCCAGCCAATGGGAAATTCTGTTAATGCGCCTGTCCAGCCAATGGGAAATTCGGTTAATGCGCCTGTTCAGCCAATGGGATTTTCGGTTAATGCACTTGTTCAGCCAATGGGAGATTCTGTAAATGCGTCTGTCCAACCAATGGGCGATTCTGAATTTAAGTCTTGGTCACATCCTAAACTTATTAATTTGTTTTTTTTTTCTTAAATATTTTTTTTTAATATTATTTATTTTTTCCATAGGTATTATAGATTCTTACCTCTAGATGAATAAATGCAAAGCAAATACATGCTGTGCTTACTGACAGCTGTAAAAAAACCAGCCAGTAGAAGGCGTTACATCGAAGTTCGTTAGCGCTGGAATAAACAGAAAATAAATACTTATATATTTTTCGTAACCTCAATAAAATACATAATAATCAACCCCTTACCCGTCCTAGCTCCAATACTCCGATGGTATCAGGGTATAGTTATTTTTTCAGTCATCGGATGTTGGTTGTGTTGTGATGTAGGAATTAGCCACCCGAGGAATAGAACACTCTAGGTCTGGGTAGGACACAAACGCGATGCTAACTCAGTCACTTTCCCGACTGTTACAATCACGCGTATTGTATTTGGTACGTAATTTTTTTTATCGAAATTTAAAAATCTATTATTGGTAACAAATTCACTAAAACTATTTAATATGCTCTTTGTGAATCCATAATTTTGTATTGTACAGGGTTTTCAGATAAGAGGTTTTATTTTGAATAGCTCACTATTTCGATAGATGTTACTTTTGAAGCTGTCATTTTTTAACATTTTACAAGTAGAAACTACGCCATTAATAAAAATGGAACGATACACGCTTTAACAACGCATTGAAATTATTAAAATTCACTTGAGTGAATCACATTTAAATCATCTTGAGTGATGAGGCCCATTTCCACCTCGGTGGCCTCGTCAACAAGCAAAATTTGTCGCATCTGGAGCTCGGAAAACCCAAGAGTTATTGTTGAAAAGCCTTTTTATTCTCAACGTGAGACTGTTTGGTGCGGTTTATGGTCCGGCGGAGTCATTGGACCTTACTTTTTCGAAAATGAGGTTGGAGCAACAGTTACGGTGAATGGATGGCGCTATCGAGAGATGATTAATGATTTTTTATGGCCGGAATTGGATAGTATTGATCTGGACAACGTTTACTTTCAACAAAACGGCACTACGTGCCACACAAGCAACGAAACCATTGATATTTTACGATTGAATATCAAAATAACACCTATTATTGGAAAACCCTGTATATTTATCTGGGGAGGTGCAGAATTCTCAATCCCATTGCCTCTCGAAGTAACATAACAAGCAGTACTAAAAGTTATGATAAAACACATCATACGAACATCCCCATGAAGCAGTCTATAAAGAAAGCCAACTCTTCTCGGTCCGTCAATTATTGATTTATTGTTTAATGAAATACTATAGAGACCGCCCAATCTCAACAAATTATCCGTCCAACAAGCACAGTACTAGAAGCGTGACAACGGATCGTCTTCTGCAAGTACCCTCCACTAGTACTGCCTTCAGACAGAGATTCCATACTTTCCCTGACCCCTTCATATAAAATAGGCTAGATTTCTAACTAAAAAAATTGTGTTCACGAAAGGTATTCAATACCAGATTTAAGAGAAACCTTACAATGAGTGATCTCCCGGCTGCCGAAAATATCATGCATCCCATCACGAAAATTTAATTATTCCTTCTTTTTAACTCTGAAAAGATAACGACACGAAAAAAATTAGCAATTTACAAATTCTGTGAAATTTCTATTCAAGTTCTGTTATAATTTCAGCTTTTTGAAACAACTGCCCGATAATGATATAATAAATAACTCGAACAGAAACTTCGCACAACTTCAAAATCAACTTTGAAAGTAGATCAATTGTTTATATTCTGTGAAACAGCTCATTTAAAGTATTTTTATAATACTTTTATTTTTAAATACTATTTTTTTTCTAATTAAAATCAAATTAATATCATAGTTAGCCGTTTAATTAATTATTTCAAATTACTTTATATAACTTAACGCGTAAATTAAATTTTTACTTCTCTTATAAAACATATAGAGCACGGCTGATTACGGAAGCAATTGAAATTTACAAAAATTCCATAAATATTAATAGAGACGATGGAGCTAAACTCGGTAGTTCTTGGTTAGTTGGACGGCTACACCAGAACTAAACGCAGAAAACCACTTAGATCTTAAAGGGTTGGAGCTGGCAACACGGTATCGCATCTTCATACATAAGTACACATTTCACCACAACCTTAGATTACACATCTGCCCTGATGATGGACATTGCAATGCTTTCCGAAACGTTATCTAAAGAAGAAGGTAGTGAAAAGTGTGAATATCTCAAATCATACCTATCTCAGAAAAGGTTACAGCTAGTCGTGAAAATTAAATAAATTTACAAAAAACAATGTTTCAAATTTTCTTTTATTTAATAAATCTGTTGTGTTCATACAAACAGGTCTCCAACTCGTGTTGGAAGGAGTTTATAAATAACAGGTTCTTTTAGATAAATCAGGGATTTAACATTACTCCGCGTATTATAATGGTAACTCGATATTCGACCTAACTAGAAACTGGTTAATTGGAATCTGAAACAGTTTCTCTGGGTGCCTTTCCACTGGCCCTGGCGACTACTGACCACTGACTCCATCTTGCGGACTTCCACGCAAGCTCTATACACTGCCATTTGTGCGTGCATCTATGAAGCTCTTACTTCCCAACCAAAATATCCTCAGATATTATAGATTTGTATGTAGGTACTTAAATACATACCTATTTAATTTTTAACAATACATTTTATGTAATTCAAATAAGGAATTATAAAATTTGTCTAAATCAACGTCACCATCTCAATTAAAATAATTTTTGTCAGACTTTCAATATATAGCATAGCAATGTTTATTTAGATTTAACAATTCGTAGTGGAAACCAAAGTCACGCGCACTCTGGTGGGGATAAAAAGGTAGTATCTGACACGGCTACCACATTTAGCCGGAAACGGAACGTAACAATCAAATATACTAATACCTATAGTGATAATCCCTTTCTGAATCACCCGGAAAATGGTGTATAGTAGATAACTAGAAGCAGAATAAGTAAGAAGTATGATGACGTCGTGGAAGAGAATTGGAGTAGGATGGAAATGCCTTAGGATTAAGATTTGGAATGAGGAGGTACTTAAGCCAGTGGAGAAATCCAAATCCCACTCGAGATATTATGATGATGTACAAAATAATTTTTATAGTGATCAATTAATAGATTTGATACTTACGTCAAAATGGCGGCATGTCGTTGCATAACCCTCTTCAACGACTTTCTGAATTCATTTTTATCAAACCCCCGTTCGTATTTAATTTGAGATATTTGGTAAATCATCACACCGATGTGCGCATTGATGAAATCGCAAAAAGTTATGAAAATGGAATTATACATTGTCGATGACAAACACATGATACCAATACCGAAACTTCGTGTCACAAAATCAGCTTTAAATAGGGGGACAATGATTTCCTGTACCCCAAAACAGTATTTTTGGATTATTGGTAAGAAAATATTCAAAAAGGAAAGGACAATGGCGCATCTTAAAAATGGGTGCATGAATTTTAAAATGGGCTTCGTTTTATTTATAATAACTCTTCGATATTCCTCTTCTTCCAATGTGAGGTGGTTATTGAAGAAATCTACCAAGGTTTCGAATGATTGTCTGAAGAAGAATAGTCCGAAGTGTTTTGAGATGACGTTAGTCATATTGCCTTCAATAAAGGTGACGAGTATTACTTCTCCAGTTGTATTGTAGTGCTGGGAAATCGAAAGGATCGAACAGAAAATAAAAATGATCACATCTATCATGATGCAGATAGTGCTAATTAGTTTCTGCAAGCGGACCCTAATTTTGTAAGGATTCCAACCAATTAGCCACAAAGGTATCACTAGGAATTTGTAACAGTCAAAGTAGCCGTATCCCTTCGTATCCCTTCAGTATCCCTTCGGCACCGGTGCGTAGTCGGGATACACGCCAAACGCGCGCCCAACATTTGTACACGGTTGACATTTGTCACATGAGAACGGGTCGCTTCTACGATTCGTTCTTAAGTTCAACAGCTCGGCTGTGGAACGAACTGCCGGCCTCTGTGTTTCCTCCCTCCTACAACATGGGACTCTTCAAGACCCATGTTCACTCCTTCCTCTCCACAAAAAGACCCTCCACACAGCATCCCCAAAGATGACATAGGCCCTGAGGGAAATTATTTTCTTCAGGGCCTCCTGTGTGGAGTTAATATATAAAAAAAAAAAAAAAAAGCCGACTGCCATCTTTCTGACGTTATTTATTTAGTTATAACACTGACAATAGCAGCTGGTAGGGAAGTTGTCAGGTTTTATACCCCCTAGGAAGAGGTATTCAGTAATGATAGTCCTTCATTACGTACGGTTTGTTAAATCGCGCTTCAATTTTTTTTAAAGCGCGCCTTAACATCTTTTAAATCTTACTATTAATTTTTTTTTAAATCTCTCCTTACTTTTTTTAAATCGCACCTTTACTTTACGCTATGAACTGATAATTAAAACTTAAACTTTTCCCATTACGAGCTCAATTAAGAAGTTATCTGTAGTACTTTCAGCTTCACAGGGGTTGGGAAATTAAATAATATATTTAGGAATAATTATAAATAAAGCGATCTTTTTGCTGTACAAATGCCCCTTTTGGAGACCTTAATTGCAGCTAAGGCTTCTATACTTCTAGGAAAAGCTTTAATCTCTTTGTGGATGGTTTTGGTAGCTAGTTTACTAATTTTAAATGTATTGCTGCTAAAGCAGATCTTTTAACAAACAAAAACTTGTAACACGAAATAAATTTACGTTACCCATCGCATTTTCTACCGCAGCCAGGATAAATTTACTCTACCCATCGCATTGTTCTACTGCAGCCAGGATAAATTTACGCTACCCATCGCTTTGTTCATCAGGATAAATTTACGCCACCCATGGCTTTCTTCTACCGCAGCCAGGACAAAAGACGTTAAAAACTTCCGAATTGATTTCTTAACGGTTTAACAATGAGTCTTTTTTTAAATGCACTTTCAGAATTTCAATTAAATTAAAAGCCGACCTCCATGACGCAAAGTGTCGACTGACCGTTGCACCCCCCTCCGTCAAAACTCTTGACCAATGTTTTGTACATTTTTTTAATGAGCAAATATTCAGAACGGGTTGTTCCACAGAATTTGAATAATTCATAAAATTTAAAAGTTGATTTTCAAGTTCCGTGAAGGTTCTACTCACGTTCTTTTATTATTTCAGTTTTATGAAACAACCAGCGAATAATGATATAATAACAAAATTTGAAAAGAACCTTCACAGAACTTCAAAATCAACTTTGAAATTTGATGAATTGTTCAAATCCCGTGAACCAACTCATCCAAAAAGATTTTACGGGGTTGAATTTTAAACTTTCAGGAAATTCATTTTATTGCGGATTTCTCGCCAAAAACATTCGTTTTCAACACACCAGTTAAGTGATATTCCCATCAAAATCAGGTTCAATAATAGTGATTTATTTTTGTTGTATTATTCTACGTAACAGGGCATAATACCCCAAAAATAAATCGCTATAATATTTTGGGCCGTGAAAATCTCAAATCATATAAGAAGGTTGAAGTTTAATAGAGGTTTTTAACGTTTGTTGGATCGTTTTAGAAAAATGCCTAAAGACCTTGAAAAAAAAAATTTCCACAGCGATGTCTTCAAAAAACATTTAAAAAATCTTGAAAATATCTTTAGCAAAATAAGGTGTAAATTTATGCCAATTTTTTTAAAATTTTCTCGAATTTTCATCTACATTTTCCTACTTCTGTTCGTAAACCGTGCCACTTGTAGGAACTCTGTGACACTTTGTAGAAAATGAATAGGTGCCACTTTGACAGTTAAATTGCCCATTTTCTAGCAGTTTATTGATTTTATTATCAATTACCCCATTACCTTTTTATTATGTATAATATATGTTTAACCCTTCAAGCCTTCAATGGAAAGATCTGACCCCGCTCGTCCATGCAGTATAGTAGTATTTTTTTTCATCTTTTTTCATAATCGCCCCCATCTTGAATATGCTTGTGTTATATGGTCTCCTTTTTATGTTACCCATATTCGTCATATCGAGTCCGTTCAACATCAATTCTGAAAAGGGATTGCTAGGAGACTAGGATTAGAAAGAGGCAATTACTCATATTATGAAATTGAACAAATTCTAAACCTTTCTCCTTTGGAAGACCGTCGGAAAAAATCTGATCTCATTTGTTTCTTTAAAATTATTAACAATATTATTGTCTCACCTAGAACTCATCTCATTCAATATACCTTCTCGTAGACTCAGAAATAAAGAACTGCTCTTCCTCAATCAACACTCGACTGATTATGCTTATAATTCACCATTGTCCAGAATATGTAGAATGGTCAACTCACCTTGATTTTTTTGGTATAAGTCAGAATGTTTTTTGTCGCTCACTATGCAATTGTGGATATTTTGTATCACTTTAGTTCTAGCAAGGTCTTGACTAGACTTGACTCTTCTATTTCATTTCTATTTTCTTATGTTTTCTCTGTTTGTCTCTGCTTTTATATACCATACATATACCCTCTTGCATTGTACATTGTCCCAAATCTCGTGTCGCTTTGTAATATATTGGACGTAAGTCCGTTAATTAATTAGTAAATAAATAAATAAATAATGCGCAAATTTGTGATTATTCTTCTCAGTTTTTCTCAAATACGTGTACTCGATTCCATAGACATAATACTAAACATTTAATGTATGAACGTGAAGAGTGAAGTTGATTCTCTAAGCAAAAGGAATGTGTTTTATAAATATCGAATTCTTTCAGAATTATGGAAGTTTTGAGTCAAAATGCTTTGGCAAGTTTTTTTGGTTTTCGTGTTTGATAAATATTTATTTGTTTATTTACGGTACAAATATCTTTAAATACGGAATTAAATTGTTTTACAAAAACAAGCTTACACAAAATTATACAAACTTAATTATTCAATGATAGCCATGTTTGATGGCGTCATACGAAGTAAGCTGGAGTATGCTAGTGGTGTGTGGACTCCGCACCAAACTAAGTATATTAATATGCTGGAACAAATCCAGAAAAAAATCCTCAGGTATGTCTATATGCGGATGCGTGGAACTTATCCAAGGTTCATGCACCATGTGGACTTACTTGAGGCAACAAATAGATTTAGCTTGGAAACTAGACGTCATGCAAATCTTGCAATACTTAGTTTTAACATAATCCATAACTATATTGATAGCCCGTTCCTCTTGGAATGCTATGGTTTATACGTGCCCGAAAACTTCAGCCGTAGTCGTCGACACGACTTATTCAAAATACCATACGGCAGAACAGATATTCTAGCACAACATAGCATGACAAGAGGAATGGTGCTATTGAATGAAATCTCAGAAGCACTAGATATATATAATTCTTCTTTAAATAGCCTAAAGTTTTTTTTGTATAATAATTATCTTCATAGGTGTTAAGATTGTCAAATTGAGAATTGTACAGTAATTGGATAATCTATCTGTTGTGCAATAAAAAAAAAATAAAAATAAAAAATAAAAAAAACTTTGATAACAAAATTTTACAACTTAAATTTACAATTAGGCTAAATGAAACATAATTTTAACTAACAATATTTTCAAAAAAATATTTGAAATGCTTTTTTGGAAGTTATTTCGGTGCTATCAAAAATAACTGCTACTTCAGCTTATTGCTTACCTAAGCTGTGCACAAACAACAACATTGTTTATTTCGAATACAAATATCTGAAAGGTAATTTTGTCTTATTTCCAAAATAATTTTAGTTTTTATGACATCTTCAAAATTAAAAAGTATGTATCTTAGTTAAAATACCTCGGAAATTCATGGGACCTGTTGGTAAACATATTTAAAAGCCTGGAGGGTTAAAGGAATTTAAAGTGCATACGTGCAGTTTAATTTTACGACTGAGGAACATATCTATTTCATAAGACACGTTATTAGAATTTCCACGTATTCAGTATATTCTGGTATTATTGCGTATCTAGTTTTAATCCAATTAATGTTTCTTTTGGGAATTGATCGATGGGTACTTGGCCAAAACTCTTCCAGACACAATTTTCGGGTAAAACTTTGTAATCACACCAAAAAGATGGCAGGCAAAAAAAGTGAAGATAATGTTCGTAATTCAAAATGAAAGTATTAGACTGATACAAATGAAAATAAGAGACTGATAAAAATGAAAGTATGAGACTGATAAAACTGAAAGTATGAGACTGATAAATGAAAGTATGAGACTGATAAATGAAAGTATGAGACTGATAAAAATGAAAGTATGAGACTGATAAAAATTAAAGTATGAGACTGAAAAAATGAAAGTATGAGACTGATAAAACTGAAAGTATGAGACTGATAAAACTGAAAGTATGAGACTGATAAAAACTAAATGATGAGACTGATAAAACTGAAAGTATGAGACTGATAAATGAAAGTATGAGACTGATAAATGAAAGTATGAGACTGATAAAAATGAAAGTATGAGACTGATAAAAATTAAAGTATGAGACTGAAAAAATGAAAGTATGAGACTGATAAAACTGAAAGTATGAGACTGATAAAAACTAAATGATGAGACTGATAAAACTGAAAGTATGAGACTGATAAATGAAAGTATGAGACTGATAAAAATGAAAGTATGAGACTGATAAATGAAAGTATGAGACTGATAAAAATTAAAGTATGAGACTGATAAAATTGACTGTAATTAGTTGGCAACAGCCCTGTATCAGTCCCTGTCAGACCAAAGGACCTAGATTCGTGTCCTCGTTACCTTTTTTTAAATTTTTTGTCCGTCTGTTTCATATTTTCATTGAGAATTGTTGATATTATCTTCGTCAATGATTAAATATTACAAATAGTGTTTATGTTCTCCCATGTCGTCAAGTAATTATTTAAACTTCAGTTTTAACAATTCAATATTTATATGTTTTACTTTACGTGTGCACATTTAAAAAAAAGTGTTTTGAATTATTATTATCATGAGTGAGTTTTTGTCGTTGTACTTTTAAATAATTATGTATTGAACTTAATTTTTGTTATATTCTGTCTTATATTTATTACAATACTAGCTGACGTGTACCCGGCGTTGCTGAGGGTTTTCCTTAGGAGATAGACATATACCATAGGGAATTTTTCTGTAGGCCTTTTTAAGATAAACAATTCAATCGTACATAATTTTGATGTATATCATAAGGTTTAGCCAGTGTTAGCAATGTTTGTGGACGAACATATTTTTTACGACTTGATTACAAAACATCGACTTTTCTCTACTTTCTATAAATATAATATGCAAGTTTAATATAAATAAACCTTCCGAAAATGTTTTTTTTAATGATATTGAAAACCCTATCAAATTAATTTCGTAACAGACAGACGCCGATTGCAACTTTGTTTTATACTCTTTAGAGATGATATATTGTCGTAATATGATACCTTCAATTACATCAAAATAAGCTACATAAAATAGAGTACACCAAGGAAAAAAATATCCCTCAGCCTATGTCATCTTTGGGGTTGCTGTGTGGAGTGTCTTTTTAGGGAAAGTAAAGAGAGGAACTTCTGCGAAGGAAGTATTTAGAAAACAATAAGCACTGTACCTAGAACAGTAAATATTAATTTTTACCAAGTTTTTTTTTGTTTTCAACTAAAACATCACATTGTATTAGACAGTTAAGGTTTGAGTAAGGACTCGAGTGGTTACTCGGCTGAGTGACCAGTGACGACACGTAGAAGAAATTTTTTTTATTATTAAAAAAAAAAAACATTTTTACTCCAAATAATCTCAGGAAACATTGGTTTAAGTGAGTCAAGTTCGTCCGTTAACACAGTGTAAAAAGAAGAGTGTCAGTAGGATTTAATGCAAATCTGCAGTTTTATTGCGAGATTGTTGAAATTTTGCACACCTTCAAAATAAGAGATAGGTCACTGATAAAGGTACATGCGATAACCACTCCCATCTTCTTTTCCCACCCCTTAATAAAATAAAATTTCCCGCGGAATAAAGCCTGGGTAACGCTGGGTACTTCAGCCGGTGAATATTATTTTAACGTTTGAATCGAGGCCTTTTATACTTCTCGGTCATGTTATAATTTCATTCAAGATTATTTCGTGATAAAGCGACCACAATAATATAATAAGGGTAGGTACTGCGACTAAGGGCTGTTTTGTATTCAGAGACATCAGCTTAATTAGAGGAGAAGGACAAAAGGTTCTAGGTCTCGTCTGTCTGAGATGAAATTATTACATTAGTGTTTTAATTCGTTTCAAAGTTGACCTGTATTCGAAATTACATTACTTTACCCCATTGATGTATTATACTAGATTAGCCCTGTCTAGTTAAATTCATTTTAAAAATAACGCCACGTAGCGTACGTCACAAATATGGAGATGAACTTAACAACCCAACTCTGTTTAAACTCCTTGTACAAGCGTTAAAACTCGTAAGCGAAACCACGGAGAATTTGTTGTCAGAGGTGTTGTAATATGGACATAATTCAAATTTAAATATTTGGAACTCGGTTATTTTTGTATTAGAAAAAATGAACTTGCCCAGCATAGCTGAGAAGCAAAATAGACCAACAAAAGGTAAAACGCAATGCACAGTGCCTATTTCGCATTGCGACATAATGCGTGGGCCTTTTCATAAATGTGAATGTGAACCAAACCAAAATTGTGTTGGGGTTATTTTTAAATGAATATGCCGTGTCTAGTCTAATTTTTATTTTTTTTTTTTTTTATTAACGACAATTTTAATTACAAAGTTAAGTATATTATTCGCAGTCCTCCTCACTAGGTATTCCTGTTCCGAGGCGGACTGTAGGTTTTGGTATAGGTGTAGATCGTGATTTCCTTGTTAATTTCTAGAATTCTTATTTAGTCTATGCTTTACCCCAATTACGTTACACTACATCCAGACTTATTATTGACTCACAAAAGACAAAATAATGAGTCAAGTAAGAAACAGCCTTGATTTCAGTAAATTCTTAATTCAAACGTTGTTCATATGCGACAAAGTTAGACATTTAAAGAATATGTGTATATGAACGAAATAAATTTTTACGTATTTCATATTTTCCGTGTAATACAAACACTTTTTCATCACACACGAGGGCATTTTGGCACTTTTTATGCATTTTTTTTTCAACGCGTGACAGTTGAGTTCTGAAACTACGAAATAGAGTGCACGACAATTGACGTTTCTTTTGCTTGCCACTTTGAGAGTTATGCAACGCGTCCATATATATATATATATATATATATATATATATTTACACGTCATTGCTTTACCGTAAATTATCATTGCGGTCTAATCGGGAATGTAAATTATGTATTAGAATATCACTAACGGTAGGTGCGTTATGTCTTGTCTAAATTTTTTACACATCAGTTCCAATTTTGAAAATGACAAATACATTAATTTTCTGTTAAAGTATTACATTATATGTAGGTACTTTATCGCCTGTCTGAATTCTTGACACAATCAGTTCCATTTTTGAAAATGATACTTAAATTCAAAACAAATTCGAGTTCATTGAACTAGTGTTACAATGAACTCGGTATAGTACAATATCACTCACAAACAGACCCAGAGCCGAAATAAGTATGTTTGATTGAGTAGTATTAATAAGGGCGCTCGCAGACGAGAGACTTTTTATTTTTTATTATAGTGACTATTAAAACATTGTTCGTAGAAAATATGATATTAAATATATGTATGGTTAATTGTATTTCTTAGTCCTCCTCACTAGGGTGACCTGTGCTGAGGTGGACTAAAGGTATTCATTTCTGTTTTATTACTTTTATATGTCGTTTTTAATGTTTTTTTTTTTCAGTTTTTTTCATTAATCTCTTTCAGCCAGATTTTTGTTCTTGATTTGTTATCATTCAAATGTTTTATTCGCTTTACATCAGGGGGAAGGATGTTGTGGAGTTTCGTCGCAAAATAAATATAATTTCTTTGTCCGAATGTGGTTTTATGACCTGGAATATTTTTGATGTCATTATGATTTGATCTTATTTGATGGATACGCGGTATTGTAGAGGATTTAGTATTTTAGAATATTTTTAATAGTTTATATTGCATATATTTGTTGTAAATTTGGTACATCAAAATTATTGAAAATTTCAATCGGAGGCGTTCTTATGGGTACTTTCAGTGTTGTCTTTATGATTTGAATTGTGTTCAGGTTATGTTTATACTTAGATACAGCAGATCCCCATCCTATAATTCCACATTCAATACGAGAATGACATAAAGCGTTATAGATTTTTTTCATGTCCTTTTTATTTACCACATTTCTTAGATTTTTAAAGAAATATATCAGTTTTGAGAGATACCTTTGATATTTAGGTCCCATCTAAGATTTTCATCAATTACTACCCCGAGATATGTTATGCTTTATGATTTTTCTATTGTTGTGCATTGCCATTGAACACTATTTCTATGACATTCTTCTAATTTTAGTTCGATTGATTTTACTGGTTGGCCCCTTGAGTTTATTGGAAATGATATGTATTTTGTTTTGCTTATATTAAGGGTAAAAGTGAGTTCATTTTCTGCCAATTTTGAAGTCGTGGACATAAAAAGTTAGCTAACTAACTAACTAATCAACACGCTGTTTCCCCGAGGGGGTAGGCAGAAAGGACGGACCGATGGCACACACTCCTTGTCTCATTCTTGTTCATACATCGTCTCATACATACTCTTCTATTATTATGTTGCTAGCATACAAATCTATTATGGTATATGGAGTTGCCATGGAGGTACGCACACGAGAGACTTTTTAGTTAGAAGACTTTTAAGTTGCGGTTGCCGACAATTGCAACTTTCTCCACGGCTGAGCGATTATTTCTAAAGTCTTCGGGGACTGCTCCGAGTTCAAATTTTCCACATACTACCATATTTCTCTTTAAGTACTTACTACCAATATATAAGTAAATAATTAGACATTACTAATGATACCCAAATAACCATTGTTCATTTTTTACAATTTCCAGGTGAGAATTAATACTTAGACGAAATAGTTGCCGTAACTAAAGTCTCTCGTGTGCGCACTCAATTTGAAGACGGCGACTGCGACGAAATAGTTGCCGTCAGATACAATAGTGAATAGTAATCATTGAATTTGAAGTCCTTCAGTGACGTGGCTAATCTAAGCATTTGAATTTTAGTTGCGTTCGATTTCCATCAATTCAAAAAAGCATTGTAATTGAATTTTCAGCTGATGCATTTAAATTTTTTTTTTTTTTAATTTCGTACAATTAAAAGTAAGTACCTACTTATTATACGATTTCTTATTTTTTCTACGTCTGTGCTAGGGTTGTCCCAGTGTTACGGTGGGCGAAGTTATATTGGACTATTATACTGACTCTAGCATTCTGCATCGTTATTTAGATTTGATGTTTATTGTTTAGTTTGATGGACAATTCTAAAACTTTCAACTCGATACCTTAGTTTTATAGAGAAATAACTAAAAATATCCAATTTTGAGAAAACTGGATTTGAATATTTGTCACAAATTCATCGCTCTTATGTAAACTTATTTTGAAAATCTATCACATGTGAGTGGACTCAATACGTTAGTAATTTATCAAACTATCGTTTCTATGGAATGGTTAATGACCCTTTCGTATTAAAGTTTTTCTAAATTTATTAAAATGTAATCACACTCCTTCTAATTTCTACCTAAACTTGCACAATCCCTTGAGAATCTTATTTAAAGATATCTATAGAAAAAAAAAAATATATATAAACAACTCATTGCTTCTTCTGAGAGTCATGTTTTTTCGTGGACATTGAGGCATAGAACTGGAAGGGGAACGATGAAAGTATATTGAAGTTGTAGAAATGAGATCCTTGAGAAGGGTGTGTGGTTAAAACCGTGTAAAAAATGGCGAGATCTGGTAAATTCTCGCAACGTTGATTACGTAAGTCAAATTGTTTATTATTTCTTTACATTGTTACTTTTTACGATAGAGTTTCTAACCTCACTAGGACAAGCCTGTGTTCAGGTTAATAATTTACAAAAAATAATAATAATAACACAAATATTATAATTTAAAATTCACATCACAAAGTAACCGCTTTATATGAAGAAACAAATATTATATATTAAGAGAACAATATTGTTACATTAACGTTTGTACGAATTGGATACCTACATGGTACCTATTAATCTAATCAGCCAATTCGTTATAGTATAATCTAGTAAACGTGTAGGGTGTCAACGAAATACATTGATTGATTGAAATTAATGGAAGAACGGAGAAAGAAGTGTAAGTAAATTACATGACGTGGAAGTGAACGATATCGAAATTAATTTATTCAGCAAAGAAACAAATCAAATGTTTCTCTATTGAACTGTAAATAATGGCAACAGTTGTGACGCGTCAAACATATTTCAATATGGAAAATTCTGACATGTTTATTTATGAAACTAGCAATGCCTGTTCTTTATAATTCCATAAAGAAATACATAATTTTAATAAATAATAAACGGTCTCCGTGATCGAGGGGTAACGCTTTCGACTAGCAAGCCGGAGGTCGCTGGTAAAAATCCCGGCCTGCGCAAGTAAATTTTATTTTAATAATTAAAATAAGAAGACAGTATATTTGCGGCACGTTCCAGAGTGGAAGATACTCTCAGTATCGCCCTGGTGTAAGACAAACATTCAGAATTGAAACGTTGCTCGAAATGACTTTAGCCATGTGGAGAAGAAGTCGAATTAAAATTAGTTTGAAATAAAATTAAAAATAGTGGACAGAAGAGACATCTCTGGTCAGTTTTGTATAGATTTTGCTCTGCAGGTGAGTGATAATGAATTACAGTCATCTTTGCATTAATCAGACGGATTCATCCGAATTATATCGTTTGTAAAAAGAGGTCGAATTAAGACTAAAAGGATTAAAATATTTTTTGTCACAATAATGTGACAGTACTTTAGAATTACAATGTGTTGATTCTTTTATTATTCTAAATTCCAGTCTCTTGAGAGCTGGTGGTGACAGATTATAATTTCATACTGCGAATGCAAATATTATTGTGCCGATCACCAGTCCACTGCCGAATTTGAAGATTAAGGAGCTAAACTCAATGCGAGTGATATTTCTGGTGAGTCTTCTGTTTTTATGTATTTGGTGGCTGGATTATAAGTTGTTACTTCTCCTGCAGAGTGAATTTAATAATCAACCAATTCTTTTTCATAGGGAATTAATTTCTCTGATGGTCTGTGTGACTACAAGCCAGAACATCACCACCATGTTTGGTGACCAGATATGAATAGCCTAGTACTCCGTCACCTTCCTCTTCCCCATTTCCTTGCCCTCCCTATAACCTTCAGCCTCACAACATACTCCAATTGGGGATGCCATAGTCTCACTCGTTTCCGACGGTTGGGAGCAGTTGGGACTCTTGTGCGGTATTTTCATAAAAAAATTAAAAGGGAGAGATTCTTTACTATTTGTCAACATTATCTCGAAACCCTGAAATTTTGAGTTTTTCCATATAGATCTTTGGGATCTGTTGGAAGAAAACTGAAAAATAAATTTGAACTTGTTTTTTATTAAACTTAAAAGAATTTTTTTGGCTGAAAATTAAATAAAACGCATTTAGTACATTTACCATTTAACAATTTAAAAAAATATATTACAACCAAGGTTCGCTCGCGCTCAAACTTTTCAGCTTGTCAATCAACACGTTTCTATTAAGATTTTCAGATAGTGAGAGGGGCTTTTTTTTAATTAGAAGTCTTATAACTATAAAAGAGGCAATCTGTTTGTATGTCTCATAAAAATTTTGCGAATGTCTATTATTGCTTGCAATGTCATTTTCATCGTTTAGTATGGAGCATTGACATGAAAAATTAATTAAAAAAGACAAGGTTCCATGATGTTCGTTATGAGTTTTAAAATGCCAGACAAAGCCGGGTATTAATTTTGAGTTAAACATTGAAAGAAGAAAAATTAAGGCAAATTATTAACGGAATATTTACATGTTTTAAAAATGTTTTTTTAAAATCAGTAAATAGCCTAACTACTAAAATACATTTGTTCCGTCATCTGTAAGCCTTTTAAAATAATCTACCATCTGAGGAGGTTAAATACAAACATGGACACATGGTAAGTTCACTTACTGTAAATGAACTTAATGAGCTGTAAGCTTTGATACATAACTCATCCTCTAATCCCAAAAGTACCGCATGAACTTCGCACCCGATTAAATTCCTATATCCTAAATAGAGTGAAATATTCCATGATATAAACAGTGCGAACCTACTCACTCGGGCCTGTTGGGCCGGTGCTTCCCGCGCATGCGCCCCGGGAAATGGCGGAAAGCTGTGCTTTGTTTCGCGGTCATTCCGCCGAGCGCGGCCAACTTCACGTCAGTGCTGCACGACTGCTGGGGCGGGAAACATTACGTCAAAATAAAACAGGGAATACGACAGAAACGATTGTCAAAATGTGCCGAGGTTATTTATATAATTTGGACATGAATACTGGACGATTTTTCTCAAATTTTAATAAGATTTTAACATGTGTTTCATCTCCAATGGTTTGTTATTAAATTTATTGCAAATTCACGGTTATTTTGTCAGTTTTTGTGTCATTTAGCTGAGCTTTCTAGTGTTTTGTGTTGATGTGATGATGGTGGTTATAACTTTTGATCACAGTTGGGTGGTGCGTTGAATTAATGTGTCGGAAACATCCCCTTTTTTATGGGGTGGTGAAAATTGTATAAAGAAATGCAGAAATGCGTCGTCGGTAGGGGTCGAAATCGTTCGCAGCGGGGACGGTTTAAGAGGGGTGATTTTTCCGTGTGAAGTTGTATTTTTTACACTCGAATATAGCCCTTGAATGGCATTTCTTGGATTTATGACTAAAAAAGGAATGAATACAAAGGATTTTCCTGCATAAAATAAGGTAATAATATCATTTGTATTTGATTTTTTCAGTTTCAGGTGTAAATATGTTCAGTATGGCTGCAGAATGACATCTGAACAGGTGCTTGATCAGACCTTGGAATCTTTGTTATTGTTCGAACTATAGTTTCAGTTTCCATTTTCATTGGAATTTCATTTTGGAATTTTTTATCAATCTATACGCAATGTGGCCTTATTTTTATAGTAATATTTAACTTAATGTTTTATTCAATATTATTTGCGTAACATAATTTTGTACAATTTTAATTACCATCCACACTACTTATTATTTATTTATGATTATTTAGTTCATTGTAACTTTATAAAATCAACGTTATACATACCTACATGTCAAGTATTTAAATCAATTAAAAATATCTTACGGGCCTCCGTGGCCGAGGGGTAAGGATCTCGTCCAGAAAGCTGGAGGTTGCAGGCTCAAATCCCGTAATTTTTATTTAATTCATTTGTGTTATTTCACAAATTACTAATTTAAAATACAATATAGTTTATTTGCAGCACGTTGCAAAGTAGAAGAAAATACCAGTATCGCTCTGGTGTAAGACCGCCTTTCAGGATTGATACGAAATGTCTTTTGCCGTGTTTGGTGAACAGATCTGAATAGCCAAGTACAACATACCCCAATCGGGCATACCATGGTCTCCAGACGGTTGGGAGCATTTGGGAATCTTGTGCTGTTTTTCCCCCATTTCAAAAAACCATAATTTAATATTATTTTTAAAAAAAATAAAATATTATGATTTTTTTTTGCTGTCGCTTGATTTTTGAGTTCATTCTTATTTTCAAGCTTAATTGGATTGAGACTTGTTTCTGTGTATCGTGCAAATACATTGTAATATTGAAACAATGTTCATTACCAAATTTACATATTTGAATAGACAAGCAGTAAATTATCTCGTACTCTTCCATGTTTGTATCCGCTAGATAAAAAATAAAAAAATATTTATTTTTTTATAAAAATTTTATGCCCAGAATGATGAATAGAAAGCATACATATATAAATAATTTTTAAAATCTTATTTGTATAGATCATCTATGTTGCGAAAGTTTAAATTTTAGTAAGAAGTGATTTGAAAAAAAATATCATTTTACATTCTTACATCCGGGGGTAAAGTGCACTAACTTCGGGAGGTGATTCGACACGATGGTAGAAGTATAACAAATAATTAACTTTTTTAGAAATTCTAATGTTTATTTTCTGATAGAATAATATTTTTCCATAGAAGAATCTTTATTTTCTCATACAAAAAAATCAACTTTTTTACCTAAAAAAAATCCTTAAAATATTGGAATTTCTAAAATAGTCGTTGAAATTTATCTAACACTTTATCTAATCACCCCCCGAAGTAAGCGCCCCGAAGTACCCCCGGACACCCTGTATAATATCCCGTGATTTTTCAAGGGTCTGTCTAAACATTAATTTTTTTTTATTTATTTTTTTATGTGACACCTCACAAGAGTGTCCCTACCTGTGCAGTGCACAGGCAGGGGAACTATGTCACCACCCGGTTGGGCGGCGTTGTGAGGCGGAGTAAGGTAGGGGCTGTAGGAAGGGATTTGTTAATGCGGGCCTTGAAGAGGTTCGGATTATAGGAGGGAGGAAAAACAGATGCCGGTAGCTCGTTCCACATACGAGCCGACTTACACAAAAACGAGTCATAAAAACGGCCCGTTCTCATGAAGCCAACGTCAACCGTGTACGGGTGTTCAGTTCGTGTCCGTCGAGTTTCGCGCACATGCACCGGTGCATCAGGAATCAATGCTGCTAGCTCCTTGGAGCAGGCTCCATTGAAATACCTGTAGAACAGACACAGCATGCCTACATTGCGTCTATGCATTAGAGAAGGCAATCGGTCTGTTAACAACGGATTGTCAATCAGACGGATCGCTCTCCTTTACACAGATTCAAGCAGGTTTATCAAGTATTTTGGGGCACCAGCCCAAAGGTGGCTCCCAAATTCAATAGTTGGGCGGACTTGAGACTTGTACAGGGTCAGCAGCTGGTCACTGTTGAAGAATCTCCTAGCCCTGTACAAGACGCCCAACTTTTTGGAGGCCTGATTTACTCGGGCTTCTATGGATCCCGATACTTGAGCTGGTCTGATATAGTAACTCCAAGCATTTCAATGGAGTCTTTATTGGGGAGAGTGCTCCCATCAAATTGCACCAAACAGTCATTGATCTCCCTCTTTGCCGAAATCAGACACGCTTGGGTTTTTGAGACGTTGAAACTGACCAAGTTGGCCTTACCCCAGGCACGAACCATCTCTAGGTGGTGGTCAATTTTTTGCTTCAAAACTTCCCGAGCTGTTCGGACATCATAGGTGGAAGGGGGCCTGTCAAAAAGATAACCCTCGTGAACGGTGCTGTCATCAGCGTAGCAGTGAATTGGTGCACATTTTTTTTTTTTTTTTTTTTTTTTTTTTTTTTTTTATTGAAACATATAAACAAGGTTACAATTTTTTAACAATATAAACACCAATATTTCAATCACTCTCCTAATAAAGCAGCTGCTTGTGTTTAGGAGAGGACAACAAAAATATTTTAACATTTGTTTAAATTAAACAAAAATTATTAGTAATAAAACAAAAAATAACAATAAAAGTAATAAAAATATAGGTTAGTTAATAAATGATTAAAAGAATTTAAAAGGCAAAAACATATTTCTAAACAATAAGTAAAGTTATGAGGTGGTACAAGAGTATTTTAATTTAATTTTTTTTTTATATTTTTCGAAGTTTTCTTCCGATCGTATATCAAGGGGTAATTTATTAAATAATTTTACACCCTTGAATATATAGTGATGCTGTGCTGTTGTGGTTCGTGCTAGTGGCACGGTTAGTCCTCCAACAGATATTAGTCTTTTACTAATATTCAATTGTGGTATATTATTTTTACTAAAGAAATCTTTATGTATTTGTAGGAGTGCAATTTTGTCATAAATTTTTGTAAGTGGGGGAACCGGGAAATCTTGAAAAACATTTATAGTTGGGTAGTAATATGGCTTTTTTAAGATGATTTTTATTAGTATTTTTTGAATAGTTTCCAGTGGGAGTAGGGATGATTTATATGCACCCCCCCAAGCCACGATTCCATATTGTAGGACAGAGTGCGCCAGTGCATAATAAATATCTCTTAGTATTTTTAATGATACAGTATTTCTTAGTCTAAAAAATATATAGATCAGTTTTCTCATTCTGTCTACTGTGAAATTTATTTGACTTTTCCATTTGATGTTATTATCAATAATTATTCCAAGATATTTTATTTCTTCTTTACTACTAATGTTTATACAGTTTAAGTTACAGGGTGCGATTCTAAGGAGGCAATTTCTTTCGTGAATTTTTATGTTTAGATTTACATTTGAGATATTCCCTGTTAGACTATAAGGTATAAAATGGGTTTTTTCGACATTTAGTGTCAATAAGTTTTCGTCAAACCATAGTTTAACGATATTTATGGCATTATTAGCTGATACTTCGACCTCATTCCAAGAATTTCCTTCAATAGTTATCACTGTATCATCTGCGTAAGATATAATGTTTCCAATGATTGGGAGTTCAAAAAGTTCATTTACATATAGTATAAATAGTAAAGGTCCCAAAACAGTTCCTTGTGGAATTCCAAAATCTATATTTTCTATTTCACTTAATTCGTTGTTTACTTTAACCTGTTGAGTTCTTTGATAGAGATAACTTTTTAACAATGTTTTAGCTTTGCCAGTAATTCCTATATTATTTAGTTTATTAATTAATTTTGAATGTGAGACACTATCAAAAGCTTTACGGAGGTCAATGAATATACTTAAGCACTTTTTGCCTGTATCTAATGTTTTGTAAATAAGCTTAGTTAATTCTGCAATTGCGTCTTGTGTACTAAGTTTATCTCTGAAACCGTATTGACTAGGGTTAATACATTTTTGGTTATCTGTATAATCAGTAATTTGTTTTTTTATTACTTTTTCGTGTATTTTTGAAATGTTGGATAATAAGGATATTGGGCGGTAATTGTTTACTTCTTTTGAATCTCCGGATTTATATACTGGGATTATAATGGCTTTTTTGTAGTTAGACGGGAATATTCCGTATTTAGTACTTACATTAATTATATGCGTAATCGGTTTGGTTAGAAAATTGCGGTATTTTTTCAAGATTTCTGTAGTTATACCGTCGTATCCTGGCGCACTACCATTTTTAAGTGATTGTATTATGTTTTCAATATTTTTTTCTGTAGTCGGTTTAAAAATTGAAAGATTGCTATTTGTTATTTTATCTTCATGTATGTCATCAGGTTGATAATTTTGGTCAATTTTACATGCAAGTTTTTGACCGACGGTAGCGAAAAATTTGTTGAAAATATTTGCGCACATTTTTGGTTCACGGATAGCATTTATTTTAGTTCCATTATTGTTTATAACATTTATTGTAGACTTAATTTTATTATTTTTATTCATTATTTCATTTATAGTGTTCCATGTTTTTTTAGGGTTTTCCTTTGTGAGGATTATTTTCTCCCTGTAATATTTTTCTTTTGTGTCTTTGATAATTTTAATGAGTTTGTTCCGGAATATTTTGTAATCGTTTTTTACTTGGCTATTGGTAGAGTTTTTTTTTGTATCTATGAAAAGTTTTTCTTTTTTCCGGATAGATATGAGTAATCCTTGCGTAATCCATGGTTTGATTTTCCTTAATTTAGAACTAGGTTGATTATTTATAAAGGTTGTACAGTCTGCGATATGAGCATTTAAAGTTTCTTCAAAGAAGTTTGCGCACATGTCTGGGTTTTGGCAATTTAGTATTGCGGACCAAGATTCGTTACTTAATTTATTATTTAATTTTACATTGTTCAATTTGGAAATTATGTTAATATTTTTTCTAGAGTCATTTAATCCTAAGTTTTTATTTAAATCATAAATAAAAATATTTGTATGGTGATCTGTTATATCATTTTTCCATATAATAGATTTAATTTTTTCTGTGTGTTTAATATTGCTCCATATGTGGTCCAGGCATGATGTATTCATTCAACGAGATCGTTGATGTGCAATAAAAACAGCGTCGGAGACAGCACAGATCCTTGTGGCACCCCCGCATTGATTTGGTACGGTGAGGAAGAAGAGCCGTCAACCACGGTTTGAATTGTTCTTCCCCTCAGAAAGTCCGCAATCCAACTATGCAGGGTTGGGTGGATCCCATACGATGGTAACTTCCCGATAAGCGCCCGGTGCCAGACTCTGTCAAAGGCTTTGGAGATATCCAACCCAACGGTTTGGGTTTCACCAAAACGTTCCATGTACCGCCCCCAAATATGCGTTACATATCCGAGTAGATTGCCACACGATCGGTTTCGACGAAATCCATATTGCCGATCGCTTAGGATATTGTTGTTCTCGAGATATGTGAGCAATTTGTTGTTAACCACCCGTTCTAATACCTTCGAGAGTATGGAAGTGATGGCTATGGGGCGGTAGTTAGAAGGGTCGGAGCGGTCCCCCTTTTTTTGGGATTGGGTGGACGATTGCCTTTTTCCAAAGATCTGGCACCTTTCCACCTTTGAGAGAGAGCCTAAATAATTTCGCGAGCACTGGAGTCATTTCTGCAGAACACCTCTTGAGGACCAAGGCAGGTATTCCGTCCGGCCCACTGGCTTTGTCGACTTTCAGCTCGTTCAAGACTCGGAGAACCTCTCTGTTCCGGATCTTCGGTTCCTCCATTTGAAAACCGCAGTGCGGAATGGAAGGGGGAGTCTCTCCGTTATCTTGAAGAGTTGAGTTTTCCGCGAAAATTTTGCCTAATAATTCAGCTTTCTCGCGGGCCGAGTTAGCCAGCCGACCATCAGGCTTGGTCAGAGGTGGGAAAGTGGTTCTGCAGAAATTTCTTCCGATCGAGCTAGCGTATCAGAAAGCACGGCTACCAGTGGGGCAGTCAGCCAGCTTTTTCGCAATTCTCTGGTCGTGATCGCTCTTAGCTCTATTTAGAACTCTCTTACAATCCCTTGCCCGTTTTCGGTATTCCGAAAGGTTATTCATGGAGATAATCTTCCGGAGTGCATTAAAAGCCGTATTTTTGAGTCTGACAGCTTCAGCACAGCGATGGTCAAACCACGGTTTTGTGCCCGCTCCAGAGGATTTGACGGAGAAGGGAATGTAGCAATCCATTGCTGATGTGATTACTTCTCCTACCTCGCGTGCACAAATTGATGGGTCCTCGGAGCTAGAGCATACAGAACTCCAAGGAAAGGCGCCGAAGAAAGACCGCATGCCGTCCCATTTTGCTGCTCTGTAGTGCCATACCTTCCTCTTTACCTGTTTGTCGGGTTGACGGTTCATGGAGGATGGGACAGAGGTGGTAATCAGGCAGTGGTCAGAGGATCCTAAGGGCGCTGTCACCTCCACTCTGTACCCGAGTGGCTCACTAGTGAGAAACAAATCGAGTAGGTTGGCTCGATGTGATGGGATGTCTGGTATTCTGGTCGGAGATTCTACGAGTTGGCTTAGTCCATGGATAAGAGCAAAGGATTCCGCTGATCTACCGGCAGAGTTTGTTGGGCCCGAGAACTTCAGCCATTGTTCATTATGAACATTGAAGTCCCCCAGGATTACAAACTCGGCCGATGGGTAACGGGGCAAGAGTACATCTACAGTGTCACTCAAGTATTTAAACAACTCAACAGTGTCTGATTCGGCAAGGTTTGGTGATCGATATAGGCACGCATAAATTCTCATCATACCAGTGAGATCCACACGTACCCATAACACTTCGTGTTTTGCGCTCTCGATATTTGCGAGACGAGCGCAGCTGATGTCAACACGGCTGTAAAGGCAGACACCTCCTTTTGGCCTGAAAAGGCTTTCCAGATGATATCCTGGGCAGTTCAGATAGGAGGTATCTGGGGGCTCGGCAATCTGTGTTTCCGTAAGGAAGAGGAGATGGGGATTTTATATGGGGATATTATTATAGATGGGGATATTCTTAAAAAACCATAATGAGTTATTAACATTGGTCTTATAATTTTCAAAAACTATTTGGAAGGAAACACTTCACTTGTGGTCTTAAGCAAGAGTTAACCTGTACGATAAATCTTCCTATCAATTACAATGTACGATTATAATTTTCGTGTGGTGGAAATTTGAGTAATAATTCAAATTTGGAAAGCGTAGAGCAGAACAAACAAAACCTTTTTATTTTAAATATCCCATGAAAGGGTAGGTACCAGATACACTCGCTCCAACCAAGCAGGTACCTACCCACCCCTATTTTGTACAATACCCCAGGTTGATGGGTAGGTATTGGGGTAGTTAGCTAATACCTACCTCCATCCATTCATAATTAATACACAAGCCGTAATGTGACGACTCTATGGGGAGAGATTGGTTAGGTTGAGAGGGATCGAATTGTTTTCAGTTTTAATATTGTTTAATGTTTTCTTTGCTGAAAGCAATTTTTGGTAGATATGTACTATCATTATCGCCTCGCCTCCGCCATACTGAATCGAATATGCGTGGCTTAATAGCTTTAACTATTTGGTAATCAGATCTGAATAGTTAACTTTTAAAATTTCCTTTTCTCTATTCTTACTACCTTCGGCCTCCTAATGGAGATGCAATAATTCCACTGAATCCAAACTGTTGGCAGTATAAAAAATATACAATATTTGTGATTATATCTGACTTATAGTTGCTATGTAGCTTCGTTCGAGTTACAATAATCTTTTTGATAAATTCGACTGTATTTTTATAACTGAACAGTGGAAAATACAGTGTGAACAATATAACGTGTTTATCATATTTTTGACTGTTGAAAGAACAGTCCTTTTTGTTCCAGCGAGCGTTTTCAAGTTTCCCTGAAACGGAATATGGTGACATTTACATATAAGTACAAAAACACAGGTTATATTAAAACAATGAAGACAATGATACCAAAATTGATTAATTGTTTTTGAATTGAATCTAGGTACTGTTGAAAATAAGCAAGAAAGGAAACTTCTTGATAATGCCTAAGTTTTAGAAGGCTCCTATAATCTTGTAAACAACAGAGAAAATTACGTCTGTTTGTCTTATGACTTCCATTTGTTGGATAAACACGTTAAAAAGAGAATAAAACGAACAAAACGTGAAGTATGATGAATCTTGAAATTTGTAATGTTCTTTGTAGTATTGCTCAACTATTTTATGGAGATCATGAAATAAATATATATATTCCGACGGATGGATTTTTTAGCACGGAATTTGAATGGCACGCTGTTTGTGTGGTAAAATTGTAATACAAGTTTGTCTTATTTTCTTATTTTTTATGAAAGTTCACTGCACTAACGCACTTCAGAAAAAAACGACATTACATCTATTTGATATTAAATATTTTAGATGCTGTTAATAAAAATTGCGAATAGAATATATCTTAGCATTTTAAATAATCGCGTATTATTTTGATGAGTCCTTTTGTAAGCCCAGAAAAAAATGAAGCATCATACCCCTCTTCGGTTATGGTTTCTTTGTGTAATGTGGCAAGTTAATTTCTTTAAAAACATTAAAATATACTCGATGTGTCTGAAATAAAAATAAAAATCTTTTGATCATTTCATGGATAAATTAAACTAGGCGACTGGTGTTAAGCCGTAATTTAAACCTTATCGTCATCTGCACACGTAGTGTTATTGTTTGCGTTCCGATTCCAAATAAATATGATTCTTGAGCCGTAATAAAATCATTTCTACCAGGGAGACAGACTTGGTTAAAGGTAATTCAGGGTGACTTGGTGTTCTACCACGGCTCTATGTAGTTATGAACCCAGGTACTGTATACTGTAGACTCAGTAGATTCAGTAGACTGTAGCTACCAGGCACATTCCGGCAGCCAGAATTACAGTACAGAAATAGTACGGATGTAAAGCACGAGGGGAGATGGATTAATAGGGGATGTTGTTGGAGGGTGCTCAAACGGTGGGGTGGGCTGCGTTTAGAATACGGAGTGTTGAAGCTTTGAACTTAATATTTTTACCTTCATTTAATTTCATTACTTGTAACTATTGAATATATTTTTTGACATGTAAGTCGGTGAAATAAGTATCTTGTTAAAGTATTTTATGACAAGCAAGTGGGTTAAGTAGATAGTGATTATACCGCAAGACGACAGAAAGAACAAGTGAATCAAATAATAAGTCGGTTTATGTCAACAAACGGATTGGAAGAGTTTGCACGAGATGCTGTATGAATGTGGATGGTGCAAGGAGCGTGTGTCAAAACATAGTTATGAGGCATTCCACCCTCTCTGCCTATTCCTGCGATTAAATTAATGATGAGGTAGTTTGTAGGGTTTTTTTAGTTACTACCATTTTTTCTTCCGCATGTAGCTGAAACGTTAAATTCAAACGATGACTTGACAATTTATGCCTAGTTTATGATGATCTTAAAATTTTGCACACAATACGTTCCACTAAATTAGGTTACTACTTAACCCATTAGTGTCAGTATCGCCGTCTGATCTAAGATTATAATAATAAGATCATGTGACATAAGCTCATGAATATTTTTTATTTTTTTTTAATTAATATCTACATTTTGAACTTTCAAAGAAGATATCTTAGATATATAACTAGAAATACAAACAAAAACAGATGTAGAATTTATTTATTTAGTCCTCCACCCTAGGAGATCCTGTTCTGAGGCGAACATGGGTTGTTTTTCAGCGACTTCAAGGATTACGTAGGGTATTTTCAGTAACTTCTATGGTTCAGCTTATTTGATTAGGTAGGGTATATTCAGTAACTTTTATGGTTCAACCTCAAGGATTAGGTAAGGTATTTTCAGTAACTTCTATGGTTTAACTTCAAGGATTATTGTGGTATTTTCAGTAACTTCTATGGTTCAACTTCAAGGATTAGATAGGGTATTTTCAGTAACTTCTATGGTTAAACTTCAAGGATTAGGTAGGGTATTTTTCCAGTAACTTCTACGTTCACTACTGGTCAGTTCTTTTTCTGATAATTAAGCCAAGATTTGTTGGAATTAATATAGTTATTAATTTGTTTGAAACTGCTTGGAAGTTTGTTATATACCTTTACAGTTAAAAATTCAGAGTTTTCTTGTCCAAAGATATTATTGCACTTTAGCTTGTCTATTTGCTTTGGTCTTGCTTTATGAATATGTGAGGTGTTTGCCTTTTGTCATTTTTGAGATGACCAACCAGAAATTTTTTGGCAATTTTTTTTTCGTACATTAAGAATGCTTTTAAGTATCATTTGTATTAAATATAGTATCAAATTCTTCAAGTCATAAGTTCTGGACCACTTTAAGAGACGCTTTTTATCTACTTTTTTTATTAATTTTGGTCATTCCTTGGTATCTAGCACGGTAGATCGGTAAAACCTTACATCAATTCGATATTGACGAAATCCATTATCTTATGATTTCGACAGTCGGTAGATAAAAGCCGCTGCTTTTAGCGCTGCCTCAAGGTTCCAGATAATATGTCAATATGCATAAATTTTTAGATAATGGCCTTAAGTCATACAAAATAGCTGGCTTATTAACGGATCGAGGTAAACTATTGAAGGTCTTGGAATTGAAAGGAATCGTATACACGAACCATAGACTTAATTAACTCATCTAAGAAGCGATCAATTGATCCCGTTCCAGATCGGAAAAGCAAAAGTTTTTAGTTATGACTAAAGACCTCATGAACTAATTAATTTATTCCCTTTTAGTGTCAAAAAGTACATGCGGACTGCCAATACATATTAAAGTTAAGGTATTAATAAAATACTGTTATTTTATTATTGTTGTTTTTAACGTTTAACGTTTACGTAGCCATCTGACGTTTAGGAATGTCAATTCACAGACAGATGCGCCAGTGCTACCATTATATAGCGATTTCCTATTAAATTTAGTGTCAATATCGGTTCGGATATCGACGCCGCAACCGTGCTCCTGATATTGATATAAAATCGTCGGTAAAGAAGTGAATCGATCTTATATTATTAATTTATCAATTTGATTGTGCTAGACCCGCTGATCCATTGAGTAAAAACGTTTTAAGGCGATGCACTACGTCGTGTAATATTTTAAATTGAACCGTTATCAATAGCAACCCTTACGTAGATGGCGATAAGGTTTAAAGCTTTCAAGAAAAAAACATGGACAAAAAGTGCCTTTTATTTTATTTTGTGGATGTTCAGGCATAAATATTTATTTTTTTTCCGATCATTTTATAAATAACTTAATTTGCCACATTATACAATAAAATTATAACCGAAAATGGGTTTGTAAGTAGGAGATTTTGAACTTTAAAGCAGTTTTCATAGGCCTATACATTATTTTTTTCTGGGCTTATAAAAAGACTTATATAAAAAAATACTCGATTATTTCAAAGGTCAAGATGTATTCTACTCGCAGTATTTAATTAAAGCATCTGAAACATTTCTAGGCGACCAAATTTTCAAACCAAAAACACATGATTTTGCATTACTACGTATGGCATCGCCTTAAAATATCATTCAAATGCTACTGTTTAGAAGGTCTGGACAACTTTTAATATTTTCCGCCTCTCTTTTTTGTTGGAGAGTTGGAATTGTACATCTGTTGAGGAAACTATGGATCATTATACGCAGACGGGCTGATGGCGTATTCTCGCTCGCAACAGTAAAGGAGAGATGTAGCGACTGTTTTAAACTGCGCACTCAAGTCTTTGCACGTGAATGTTTGCAGAATATAATAGAGTCTGGGATACAGAAAGAGATTAATGCAGAGAAGCTGAGATGACTTGGTAGTTTTGACAAAAGATTTTTTTAAAATAAAGAGTTTGTTTGATTTACTACTTATCAACCCCTGATGGGCTTTTACATGATTTTATATTTTACATAATTTATTGCATAGCAAAAAAAACTCACATAATACATTGTAGTTATAAAAATATATGTGCAATAGATTCTACTCGATGCTCCTAAATAATAATATCATGCAACGTATCTTTAAATACTGTTAAACGTATGTCGATATTTGATGTGAATTTGTTTTCTAGTGTATGAACGCGAGAAATAGGTGCATGTGTGTGGTAGTTAGTTCCGGAATAAGGAATACCAGTAAACGTTTTAAATTTTGTTCATAAATGTCGATTTCATGATTAAAATAATTTTCAAATTTGCATTTTTTCGAAGCCTGCCAAAACGATTGAAATCTGCGGAATACGCGTAACGTCATACTTCCCTCGGTTTTATCGGTTAACAGCAAGGTCAATCCCACACGGGTTGGAATGAAAACAAAAAAATATTTAAATTAATTCTTTTGAAGTAATTTGTAAACTGCAGTAGTAACTCGTGTGCGAGTTTACGCAGTGAAACCAGGCACAAAATTGTTCTCATTCTTAATTAATTAACTTAATTCTCGGGACTGGCCAACCCGTGATGTAGCGGTTTAAGTGCTGTCACAACCCACCGACCAATCACGGGGCGTTTGAGGGTGTCGCGGTTTTAATAGGTTTTAAGTAACGCTTTAATAACTACATAAAATAGTCTCAGCGGTATTCACATAATTTGTTATTATTTTTAAAACGGTTCTAAAGTCCCACTTGCTGTAGTCAGTCGGGAGAAGTGGGGAATCTTGTGCGGTAGGAATATACATACAGAAGCTTGAAATATTGAGTTTATTTGAACCAGCAGAGAAAAAGCTTTTAGGGTTCTGTTGCCGTCATTGAACACATTTTATAAAGGTCAGAGGCTTCCATTGCTCAAATCAAAACTCCCGTTAAAGGTATACTTAAAAAAATCATAATCTGCTCTTTCACAGATGGCGCCAATTAAATACGTATTATATAATGAATTTTTTAAATATTTCTTTTACTTACATGTCCTATTCTCTTATGTTTTATTATTTGTTCTACAAAATATTAGTTTGTTATTCTTGGAGAATAACTTTTTAAAATGAGTTAATTACGAAATAGCACAGATTAATAATATAAAATTTACTTGTGCACGCCGGGATTGGAAGCCGCGACCTCTGGCCAGTTGAGAGCCTTACCCCTCGACCACAGATGCCATCAGATTTCTGCTTTACAGTTAAGATTGCACACGCACCGGGCATGCTAATTTGAAAGTTCCATTAGTTTTAATGATATTTACGATCGGATTTTAAGACCGTTTTGCAAGTTTACGAAAAAAACGATATTCGGTGGTTTCATTTTGAATCTTTTTTTATTTACAACAAGGAACCAACTACAAACATTTTAGATGCTAAAATTTTGTATTACCCTACTTGTTTTGCTTGCAGAACGTTCTAATAGGCAAAGAACTCATATACACGGTGTCCGGAAACCAGTGCTATAAGCGGAACGTGGTGAATTCGCACAATCCCATTTCCAAAAAAACACTTGGGGCTGGCTCTTATAATTAAACTATTTAAAAATCATTTCTGATAGCAACTCCGTAGCGACCGATTTTTTTTCTATATTTATTGTTTAATTCGTAGATCTCCATTTAATATTTTTTTTTAAATTTAATTTAAATCAAATTTAATTAAATTTTTATTAAGTTCTGCTAGTATTTTTTGGTTTTTGTTATTGTTACAGCGGTTTCAAAAAATATTTTTTTTTGTTATTCCGACTTTTGATATGGCCCGATTCAAGTGGTTTACTCGATCGTGCCATGTATTCCTCGGGCATCCCCAACTTCTTTTACCATTCACATTCACGTCATAAATTCGCCTTACACTAATTTCTTCATTCATTTGCTCTACATGCCCAAACATTTAAGCATCCCTTTCTTAATTTTACTCACTACGCTTATATCAGCCTTGCTTTTTTTGCAGATTCTCACACAATCATACATGCTTTTTTAGACGTAAAACAATTCAACTTTATACTCGAAAACGAATGCTCAAATCAAAAAAATCATTCAATAAATACGACTCACCAGAGATAAGTTACCACTAGTTTCTGGACACCTTGTATTATAAAATTAAATAAGTGCCTTTTCAGTAAAGCGTTTTGTGAACTTTCTCTCCCTTTCCTTGAGGTCTAATTATTCTAATTGTGGGTCTAAAGCGTCCTCTCAGGACCTTATCAGGTAATGTACATCGTCACGGAACAATTCCATTTACTTTTATGGAGGGTGAAACAAGTATATGTTGAAGTAGGAATGTACAAACCCATCAATGGAATATGTATATGATATAGTAGGAATGTACAAACCCATCACTGGAGAATGTATATGTTATAGTAGGAATGTACAAACCCATCACCGGAAAATGAAGATGTTATAGTAGGAATGTAAAAACCCATCAATGGAAAATGTTTATGCTATAGTAGGAATGTGCAAACCCATCAATGAAACATGTATATGTTATAGTAGGAATGTAAAAACCCATCAATGGAAAATGTTTATGCTATAGTAGGTATGTGCATACCCATCAATAGAACATGTATATGTTATAGTAGGAATGTACAAACCCATCAATGGAAAATGTAAATGTTATAGTAGGAATGTACAAACCTATCAATGGAAAATGTATATGTTTTATTAGGAATGTATAAACACATCAATGGAAAATGTCAACAAATAAAGCAATTTTTTACTGAAACCAGAAGTGGTTAACTCATTTACAGCCCAGAAATGTGATCTTTAACGATTGAAAATAAAAATGATGCCACCAATTCACTCCAAATAACGAATACATTTAGCTTAGAAAGTAGGAGTTATGCAAATCTTGCAATAGTTAGTTTTAATATAGTGCTTATCTGTATTGATAGCCCATTGTTCATATATAGTACGACTTGCTCAAGATACCACACGGCAGAACAGATATTCTAGAACAGTATTTGGGCAACCTTCGCGATCGAGGGGTAAGGCTCTCGACCAGCAATGCGAATTTTCCGGGTTTAAATCCAGAGAAGAATTTGTGTAATTTCACTATTTATTCATTTAGAATAATATTAGTATACTTGCAACACGTTCCAAAGTAGAATATGCTCTCAGTATCGTCCTGATGTAAGACCACCAATCAGAATTGAAACGTTGCTTGAGATGGCTTTATCCGTGATTGGTGAATATCTGGAAAGCCAGGTGCTCCCCCACCTTCCTCTTTCCCATCTCCACCTCGTCCTCACTATCTTCAGCCTCACAACATACCCCAGTTGGATGACATAGTCTTACTGGCTCCAGACGGTTGGGAGCAGTTGGAACTCTTGTGCTTTATTCACATAAAAAAGCATAGACTGACATAAGGAATGGTGCCACGAAATCATGTTTCTAAAGCAGTAGATACATATAATTATTCTAAATAACCATAAAAAAAATTGTATCACAATCCTCCCGTACGTTAAGAGTGTTAAAATAAGAAATTTCGTATTTTAAATGGATATTTAATCTGTCATAAAACAATTTAAACTAGTTATTCTGTGAACAGTTAACCTCACGTCAAAAAAGTACATTTTCATTATTTTTATTATTTTTTATTTATTAAATAAAATTGAAATTTTCTCTCAAATCATAAAATTTGAAAGTAGGTAATTAAATACCTAACCACTCAATTTATTATTTAAAAAAATAATAAAAATGACTTATACAATTTATCTAAAGAAACGTCACCATCTTAATAACAGTTATTAAGGCAAGTAGGTACCAACATATTAAAGAACAATGCGAAAAATAACATCCAAATAAACACCACGATTCACAGTAAAAACCATTGAAATGACAATCCAGACAGAGGAAGTACAAACTGGTCGATTTAAAACAAGACATTGCCACGGTCAGTCAATAAAAAAATAACCAATGTAATTGTTTCTTTTCCAATGATTGTTTTAATGTATTAAAAAAATGATAATATTTCACTCTAAGAAAGGGAAATTTACGACATTACGTACATTACTTCGTTTACTTACGTTTTAATGATCAGTGGCAGAGCGGTTAGATCTTGGCTTTGGACCCAAGATCCTGGGTTCAAAACCTAGCAGTGGGAAAAACTAATAGAATTTTTATTTATTTAACTCCTCAGGCCTCTGGTATATTAACCGTTATATTTCTTAACTTCTCGATTTGTAAATAAAGCGTGGTGTTTTCTCTTTCTAGCACCGTTTATTTTATACATCGCAACATGACAGTAAGGGAGAGACAACGATTTCTATCAGATCATATGAGTTTTTTCCAAAACCGAACAGATGAATCTACGGGTAATAGCTGTTTGTTTGCAAAACCGAATTAGACGTAGGAGTTAATATAAATTATAATTGACTGGGTGAAGGACAGTCCTGTTTAACTTTGTACGTTCCGTTTCCGTTTCAAGATGGTGGCCGTCGTAAAATCGAACTAATTAGCCTAAGGGGTTGAGATCTTATGCCTCGTGTGTTGGTATTTCCCCAATAAAATTAAAATGATGTATGTACGATAAAACCTTATTTTTTTTTTCGGGGAGATTTTTTTAAATCATTTTGCTTCTATTTATCACTCGCCACAGAGAGACGCTAAACACCACCGACCCATTACATAACTACGTTTTTCTTAGTGAACGATCATCTAGTGACGTATCTAAAATACAAGCCTAATCAAATTTTCTTTCCAATAATATACTGAAACACCTCCCTCCATACAATGAAAATGTGTTTTGAAATATCTCACCGCTATCATCGTAGTTTCACGTAAAAATAATTTGATTATCACGTGAAATTCCAACAACAAAACACACCCTTAAACACAATGCTTTCTCCGTGTTTAGTGCACGTATCACGTACTACGTGCTTTTGTCAATAAACACGAAACAATCGTAAGTTTTTTTTAAATATTTTAAACAACGAACAAGTTCTGTTAAAAACCACACCCCTTAAAAAAATTATATGTGCTAGTTGTTACTGATCGATTAACATTCTACAGTGAATAGTAAAATTGTAAACCTTAATTGAATTATTATAGAGTTCATCAGCTTTTCCATTAAACTTGTGCTTGTGATGGCGTACTGCCTTCTGTTATAATGTGAAGCCTTATTATTCCGATTTGCCGCGAGGCCTATTTAAGTTTCATTGATGCCGCTTTACGTTTAGAATTTATAAACATACCGATACTATTTTAACTAGAATTCATCGGTCTTCAACTTCGATTAATTCTGTCAAATTTATTATTTTCGTTGGATATAAAATAATTCTATTTATTCTGTCAAATTTATTATTTTCGTTGGACATAAAATAATTCTATTTATTCTGTCAAATTTATTATTTTCGTTGGACATAAAATAATTCTATTTATTCTGTCAAATTTATTATTTTTGTTGGACAGAAAATAATTCTTTTTATTCTGTCAAATTTATTATTTTCGTTGGACCTAAAATAATTCTATTTATTCTGTCAAATTTATTATTTTCGTTGGACATAAAATAATAATATTCGTAGTGTAGGTAGTATATTTTTCAAGATATATGTGCAGGAATATACAACATTACATAGTAGAAATACTCAACTGATTTGTTAAATACTAGTAATAAACTGGAACGATTTTTGCCATATTATGGCAAGTTTGCATAACATCTTGCGCGATGGCTTGCCATAATGTACCAAATTTATAGTACCCCTAAAAATATGGAATAAACGGTGAAATTGATGTGAATTCATTGGATTTAAAACGCAGTAAGCAGTTCATATATGTCTTTATTAATATGCCGAGGAATTATATTAATTAAATCGAATGGATAAATGGAAAACCGAACAGCCATCGGCTAATGCCTAGTGGAAAAAAATTATAGGAAAACAAACACGTGTTTCAATCACATAATAACATGGGGGGAATTCATCATTACCATTGTGATGCATACGTTGAATGATTGATAAATAATGACCATCTACTGTATTAATTTCTCGTTGTTTGTATAATATCTCAATTTACTGTTTTTTTTCTAGTCATTACTTTTAACTTCATAATAATTGCCTTTTCAGTACAAACAAAAATTAATTAGTAACTTTTACTAATTAGGTCACAATGGCCGAGTAGTTAGAAGCGTTATCCCGGTAAGACAGAGATCCTGGATTCGATTACCAGTTAAGACTGTTACCTTTTGATTTTTCTGTGTCTTATTCTGTTTCAAATTTAGTTTAGATTTATTAGTATTATCTTCTTCTTCAGTGATATATTACATTGTTGAGTTAATGGGTAAAACCTTCAAAAGTTATTCTAGTGAAATTGAATTATTAACGAAGCTTTTTCTTTATTTATTTGTAATGAGGGTGGAAAATGAAGAAAAAGCGTATTTTTAAATTATTCTCACAGTATCAGGGCATCAGAATTCAACAAGGGTAATAAAGCTTTCAATAAGAGCTTTCGCAATATTCGATAGGAAACAATGTTATTATATTCGCGGTATCAGGAGCGTACAATAGCGAGGAGGTCACTCATTCTTCATTCACCCAAAGTCCTCGCTTTGTCAGTGTTCCTTTATGTGTATTTATTCTATGAGTATAATGGAACTTCCACGTGCGTGAGTGTGGGAGGCCTAGTGCCAATGCACCACTCGTTTCTGTTATCCTATTAGCTGACTTGGCGGTTTTGGGTACAAATGCTGGGAAAAGAGGGTGGAAAATAGGTCGGCGTTGTATAATAGACCGCTTTCTTCTAGGAAAACAATGTTTCTATAACCTTACCGTACAGGAGGGTTCAGAAAATTTTATTATTTAAGATACATGTTAATTTAATGGTTGACGCGTTCGCTCGTAGTGTTTGACGGTGTCGTTCGCATGTAAATTTGACTTGTGTTATTTCACATTTAATTCATATTAAATAATATATAGTATATTTGCGACACATTACATACTGGTGGATATTCTCAGCATCGCCCCGGTGAAATACAACAATTCAGAATCAAAACGTTGTTTGATTTGGTTACCAGATTTGAATGTCCTTATACCCTTCAGCCGAACTATCCCACTACTGTCTCACTAGCTCAGATTAGCAGGGAGAAGTTGGGTCTCTTGTTCGGTATTTACTTAACACGTTGAACGCCATTGTGGAAATGAAGAAACATTACCATTTTAAATTTGAAAAAAAAATACTCAGATGGCATCGGCGGCCATCAAAACGTATTCCTTTTTTTTATGACCAAAATTTTCCATGAAAATCGAGAAAATTAACTGCGGTCACCGGTGACCGTCATGGCGCTATGGAAGAAAAATGACGTTTTTTGTTATGAGGTCACCGGTGACCTACATGGCGTTCAACGTGTTAAGAGTTTTTGGTTCCATGGCAACAATGACAGTGTTTTGAAAATAAAAATATTTTCCTTAAATGAATGTCTTTCTTGAAAATTCTTTTTTTTTGTTGGTATTCAATAGTTGTGCGTAAACAGCTTATCTGAGAACGCTAAAATTATATTTATAATATAATTTTAGGTCAAATATCATTTTGAAAATATTTATCACTAAAACTCAGCGAATTAAGCTCGGTTGAGAGATTATGGCACACCTGTTCCCATCTCCTGATATTGCTCCGTCATATTTAAAATTATATATTTTTAATATGTTTTTATTTAATTTAATTACATTTATTATATCTTGTAGATTTAAAAAAAAATTTAAACATCTTCTATACTTTTGTAACTTTATTGCAACTTATTAAATGACTTTTATACTAGCACATATGTAACCGTTGTATATATCTACTATTTTTAAGTTAAAAAAATAAAATAAAAATCCTCCAAACTTGAATGAAAGTATTATTCAAAAAATGCTTTAGTCATGTAATATTTTATATTACTTTAAAAGCTTCCGAAGCCTGAATTTCAATATTTCCCTCTCAGCGAGATAAAACCATTAACGTGTTCGATCCTGTACCAGTGCCAAGTTTCTGGGGTTGCTACTCTCTCGTCCTTTACCCCCGCCTACAAACTTGTTTCAACTGCTCCCGTATGCTGAAATCAATTCTGAAACTAACCAGAAACAGACTGGAGTTACAAAGACCTACAAAGTTTTTCATTTATTTTGGGACTGAAAATTGACTTGCGAATGCGACATTGGATCTTTGAAGAGTTCAAACCAGGAAACTTTTTAAATATCTAAGTTGTACTTTCATGTGACGTTTTAAAAAAAATAAGAAATTCGTGTATATCGACGGTTTTTTTAGTAAAACAAGCCACATTTTTTAAAAATGTCTCTTTTCAGTGGTGAATAGTTTTAAAAATCCATGATTTAAACATTTTTTTAATTTTATTTAAAATAGATATAAGTGGGTACAGTGGTGTTATATAAATTACATACGGGTACAAAATATATTGATATTCGCAATCTCACCAAAGAAGAAACTGGTTCTTGTGCTTGTTGAGCGAGTTACACTAATTATAAGGAAAATAGAATAACATTATACAATAGGTATATATAATAGGAGCAATTGAAACTTCTGGATCATCTTTACGTGTAGGAATACATATATAAGATTCTGTTACATACTAAATATTGAGCAATTAAGAGAGTAATTAGAAACATCCAAATAAAGTACAGATGAATATAGGCTAATAATAAAAATAAAGAAAGGGAAAAACAGGCATTTATTTATTTCTTCATATGAAGCGGTTACTTTGTGATGTGACATTATAATTTAAAATTAAACAATAACTTTGTAAACATCACTTATAGGTAAATACTTAATGCCGACCGGGTTTCGCTACAACCGTAGCTTCATCAGGGCAGTATAATACTGCTTTACAGCAGTATAATACTGCTTTACTTTATTATACTGCCCCGATGAAGCTACGGTTGTAGCGAAACCCGGTCGGCATTAAGTATTTACCTATAAGTGATGTTTACAAAGTAATTGATTAATTTTAAATTAGGCATTTATTTAGTTAATTATTCCCGACAAGAATAACTTCAGTTTTAGTTTCAGTTGATATCTTTTAATTTCTTTATTTTAATCGGAAGGCTGTTGAAATACTTTATTCCTAAATAGATATAATAGTTTGGTATTTTGATGTTGTATTAAAATCTTTTCGATAGGTGAGTTTCAAAGTTTTTGATGATATTATCTTTGTAAATTTGGATATTGCATTTTTCTTGAAGATATCTTTTACTCGAGGCACCCCGAAATCTGCGAATAGCGTTTCTGTTGGATATGTGGAGGGTTTAACATGATTAATTTTTTTTCTGACTAAGGCCATGCTTAAAATATCTCAAAATCTGCTGTTTCATAGATGGCGGCAATTGAATTATTTTAGAAATTAAAGCCTTTTGTAAATTATGCTTCAAAATATAAAGACGAATTATTTGTTTTCACCCTTACACATCAAATATAAATAAATAGTTTTGTGCGTATAAAAACACTATTCTTTCAAGAAAAGCGTACAGATACAATAGTGGATTGATTCTCCGATAAAATATTGTATTTTATGCCTTTTTTGAGAAAATTAATAGTTTTTGTACGACAAAACTATTGATTCATATTCATATTGCGTATGTACGGGCAATTACAAATAATTCGTATTAATATTTTAAGGCATTATTGGAAATATGTTTTTTTAAATGATAAATTAAATTAACGCTATCTTTGAATGCGTAGATTATAAAGTACGTTGTCTTAACCCTTAAGACATTTATTATAATAAAAACTAAATTTACGTGTATTTTTTTTGTAATTTCGAGAAAACCGTAGATGAAATGAAAATATCTCAACCCTCATTTTCTCGAACTTTTAAATAGAATTGCAAAATTTTTCATTAAAGTTTTGAAAAATAAATTACTGTTTTACTAATTTACTAATTACTAATACGTAAATAATCTTTTTATCGTATCCTGTAAAGTTTTCACTTTGTGGCTTCAAGTGTTTTACCAAACCACAGTCGATATTATTGCAATCCTTAGAGTAGAGGCATCTGGTAGAAACACTGTTCTTGTTCTACCTTATTTCAATGGAAGATGCTTCGAGGAACTAGCGTCATTGATCCATTCGGCATATAGTCGGGAAAAACGCCAAACGCGTGACTAACGTTTGTACACGGTTCACATGAAATCAACAGCTCGGCTGTAGATCGATTTGCCCACCTCTGTTTTTCCTCCCTCCTACAACATGGCTCTCTTCAATACCACTTGATTCTTCCGTCTTCTCCTCAAAATGTCACCCTACACAGCATCCACAAAGAGGACAGTACCTGAGTATTCAAATCGTTGAATTGATCGAGATCCAACTGAATTACGTAATTATGTTCATTTTAAGGTAATATAATTAGAGAACATATTACACCATGGAAATCGATGGAAAATTAAATTAGTTTTAGTGTATTAGAATTATTTTTTTTTAAATTTCTATACGATATATGGTTAAAATCTTGAATGTAATCTTAGAATTATTTTGTAACTCTTACTAGAATTTGGTCGCTAGTATGGAGGGTCTTGCTGAAAAACAAAACTTTCGAATTATGAGCTCTGAGTCCGAGCTCTGAGGCTGGCCATGTCAAGAGTCAGAATAATAGAAGAGTAGGTAGTAGTATGTATGCATGTGAATAAGGCAAGAGGTATGTGGCAAGACCGAGTTGTTTGGCGGTCCGTTCTCTCTGCCTACCCCTCCGGAAAAAAGTGCGTGATGGTTGGTTAGTTAGTAAAAAGTGAATACTTCGCTTTTCAGCTCGTAGCAACACTTCTATCATGATCTTTATTCTATTTATCTAACTATAAACAAATGAGCTTGCTTGTGTTATTTTTATTTTTATTAATTATTGTTCAACAAGAATGAACAGAGTGTTCATACTTGAGCGAAGTCAGATAGTTATTGTTATTACTCTTAGTAGTTTCACATTGTTTAAACAATTTTCACATCGCTTCAAATTAACATAACGTATAATTCTTACCCCGTTTATTTCTTAAATTATACTTTGTGTGCTTGAAGAAATGTAGGCTATTATAAGAATGCAATAAATAACTTGATTAAAATCGTACAGTGGAAGTTCTTATTTGGAGCGTAGAAATATTTCCATAACAATGTCAGTGAGCAAATATAAACGTACATCATATCCGACGTATCTAGGCCAGAATATTTTTTTCGAAACAGAGAAACATGCAGAAAAATATTGAAAACGAATAACTTATTATAGGGGGTTGATAATAGAAATGTTTTTTTGTTTTGTTTTGAGGGCGTTTCTCGAAGTGAAACGTTGCATGTGTTCAAATTTACGTGACTTGTTATTATGATTGTTTTTTTTTTGTGAAATAAAATTTTTCACATAAAAAAATTTCCTCTCGTATTAAATTGGACCTTTAAAAAAATGTGCGCTTGACCTCCTGGATTGTACTTTATGAGAGTGGGAACTTTACATCAAATATTTTAAGATTGTCAGTCTCTGAACATAATATATATTCTCCTTTCTACTAAGACTTGTCTAAAATTGTTTTCAATCCATTCAACATTCCAACACTTCTATGTTTGATCTCGACTAAAATATTCCGTAATATTTAATTTTCCTACTTAAATAATTAACATAAAATTGTCCTATTTTTTCAATCCATTGAAATGATGGCCAAAAATATCATTGAAGGGTAAAGCGTAAGTAAGACAATAGGTTATCGGTGATGTTATACAAAAAAATGCACCAACACACAAAATAAGTGTTGTAAGCATCATCTCTAATGGCGGGACCTATGTACAATATTGTACATATATTGTCTGAACCTAAAAGCGAAATCTTGATGCAAAAGCGCAGTTTATTATGTGTATTTTTCTTTCACGTATTATCTTTAAATAAAGTACAACAAAAAAGAAAAACATTTTCTAATTGCTATTCTTATCGCTAAATCTCCAAAATGGGGCAAAGTTTGTAGAACTTGGCCCATAATGTTCGTGGTTACACACGTTTTAATGTTCCTTGTTCATAATTTCCGAATCAAAGGGAATTTATGGCTCGGAGGGGCACTTTAATGAACAATGGAAATTTACGACTCTGTAGGTAAATATTTTGCTCCCTGTCATTAGATCTTAGAGGAATCTTTAAGGGGACATTCATCATTCTTTGAATATTTGTTCTAATTTACTTCTGTGCGAAACTGTCGGTTGGCCTTTGGTGGCTTTCATTACAAACATTAAAACTAAAACATAATATAAAACAGGAGGCAGTTTGTGTTTGTGTTTGTGTTTGTTTGTTTGTTTGTTTGTTTTTTTTTTTTTTTGCACTTTTTTTGTGCTCAGAAATGAAAATCTTCTGAGTAGACATTTAAAAAAGGTATCTTACGAAGATGAGTTAAAATAACGGTTTTCCTTATTCCTTTCCTTTTTCCTTCCTGAATTCTTCCTTCAAAATTTCCTGAAAATTTCCTTCCTTCCTGAAAAACCGGTGAGCTTTGATTTAGTAAAATTTGTTCTCTGTATAATTTGTAGGTCAATTGAATTATACGCAAATTCAATTCAGTTATGAACTATTATATAGAGTTGTTGAAATATATAATACTAAAAGATCTAAACGAAACATGAAACAGAACAAGATATAGAAAAATAAAAAAAAAGGTAAAGGGGTCATCTGGGAATCAAATTTAAAATAAAAAATCAACGCCTCTAACCGAATCAAATTTAGTTAAAGGCGTTGTCCCGGTAAGACAGAGATCCAGGGTTCGATTCCTAGTTGTTTATATTTTTCTACGTCTTGTTCTGTTCCATGTTTCGTTTAGATTTATTAGTCTTCTTCTTCAATGATTTATTACATTTATGTGTATAACCTTCAAAAGTTATTCCAATAAAATTGGATGACCGGGTACGACCGACAATTATTTCTAATATTAGTATATATTAATATTTTATATATTATTGCTGTAATGTCATCCAATTTCAGAGAAATGCTTATATGTCCGCGTGTGTGTATGTGATTGCCATTAAAAGGTGATAGAATGTGTGTGTATGAGATTGCCACTAAAAGGTGATAGAATGTGTGTGTATGAGATTGCCACTAAAATGTGAAAGAATGTGGGTGCATGAGATTGCCACTAAAAGGCGATAGAATGTGTGTGTATGTGATTGCCACTAAATTGTGATAGAATGTGGGTATGAGATTGCCACTAAAATGTGATAGAATGTGGGTGCATGAGATTGCCACTAAAAGGTGATAGAATGTGTGTGTATGTGATTGCCACTAAAATGTGATAGAATGTGTGTGTACGTGATTGCCACTGAAAGGTGATAGAATGTGTGTGTATGAGATTGCCACTAAAAAGTGATAGAATGCATTGTTATCGAGGATTCTATCAGCCGAGTTTCAGCTCGATCCGATGTCGGGGAGTGGGTTAATTTCCGCTTCCATAATTTGCATTCAGTTGTTTCATTTGCATTAAGTAATCTTAATTAAAGAATTTAAAATAAATTCGAAAAAATCGTATATAACTAAATGTAAGCAGACATAGCTCAAGGCGTAAAGCAATGATACCTAATTATGGGTAGTCATCGTTCGACTGGCTAACAGAAGAGTGATATATTGTATGAATATGAATGAAACATGAGTGGTTGCTAACAGATATTGCTTTTCATAGTAGCTCTAAGTCAAATATCCCTGCGGTAAAATGTTTTTTAAACTTTTATTTTGCACAGAAGCTCTATAAATACTATTACTCCATTTTAATGTCCGAGAAAATCTGGAAAACTTCCCTTTCTACACGTGAATTCAAGCGTAGTTTATGGTCTGGTGAACTGCGAGGGTGTGTGTGACCTCCCAGATTTACGGCTATGATTGGGTGAGGAATGAGGATACGGAACCTGCAAAGCAAAAGTAAGTAACATGAATAAGTTAGTGGAAACTTCAACCTGAAACATCAGATGAAAAACTGGAAATGACTGTGTGAAAAACGTGAAAATAGACTGTGTAATAACAAACGGTATATTAAAATCACTTAAATTATGTATATATTTATTAGATATGATGAGTGCTAAACAAAGAAATTTCTAAACCGTTTAAATTTTTATCTATAAAGTATTTAACAAAATTTACTACTGTAAAGAAAATAAAAAAAACAGTAAACATTAAAACGAGTTCGGAACAAATACTTTATTGTAGGCAAAGTAAAAATTATCAATAAACACTTATTAAAACCATATGTCTATATTCGCGGGAAAGGCGACACGGCGCGTTATCTCTGACTATGTACGAAAAGTAAAGGCTTCCTCTGGGCACTATTCAACCTCACTGAAAGGGACGACACATCTCGCTATCAGTATCAGGTCTTAAGCCTACGACCGGCTCAGAATCTCTGCTCGTTCAAGGCCGTGCGTTTAAGGCCGGCGTCCACTTATATAGGCCGTCCATAGTACATCATTCGGTAGGATTCGGAGAGCCGGCCTCTGATTAATTGGTTTATAATTCGTGTAACCGGTACGAGATCTACAATATATCGCGTTCGTATATAGGGATTAAGTCGGAGTAATAAACATAACTCGAAGTTCACTGTTCACAGATCTACTATTTAGTAATAACATGATTAAATTTGATTTAATTTGAATTTTTTAAAATCGCACTGGAGTTTCAAAGTCCTAGTGTTTTCAATTATTTTGGAAATGCAGTATTTTGTGAGGTGGAAGGAAATGCGAACAGAAAACTGAGGACAGATGAAGAGAAAAGAAACTAAATTTTTTAACTGGTCTCGTCAGGCTACCGCAATTGAACATTGATGAACCAACTCATTTCTGCCCTCGAACTAAACTTTGTCTTGGCTCTCTTTGAATTAAGAGGAACCGATGTACATTAATACCGTGCTATGTACCCCTAACTCCTTATCTCACTCTTCTGCCCCTTATCTGTCGACACCTGTCATCTTACCGAAACAAATCTATTCGTCTTGCTTTTAAAAGTTGAAATACAGGAATAAAATAAGTTGTATTTCACGAAGATTGCAAAACTGTAATAGTACATAACTGCCGAATAAATGACAAGTGTCCCACTGTTGAGTTTGGCAACCGCCTCTGATAAATTTTTGTCGGTTTAATAGATTAGATGGACGAATTGCAGTTTTTAAAAGCTAGTTGTACGGTGGTTGTGATCGCAATAGGCGAATCAAGAGTGGACTGTAAAATATTAATTGTAAAGTTGACACAACTGTGGTTGGAGATGGTGAACATGATGGAGAAGGAAGGAATCCGACTTACCCCTTTTATGTTCTTCAAAGATGATGATGGTATGATTTCACTCACAGGAGATATGATTTCACGCTCAAGCTTCCATAACATCCAGGTTGGATACGAAACACACTGAGGGAACCGAATATGTTCACTGCACAGGCCTTCTACCCTGAGTCGATATTAATAACAGCACTGATAACAATAGATGTTCATCAAACAAGCTCCATCAATAAAACTACTGGTTTGACAGTCACTTTTATCGTTGTAAAACATAGGTATAGTCAGATAATGCTAGGTACTTGTAGGTAAAAATAGGAGGGGAAATGCACGGACGAAGGAAGATTAATAGTTGCGTCAACAGTGGTAATATTGAGGTTGACACAGTTGACAAGTGCCACACGAGTACGGGTCGTTCGATTCAACTGTGATATGATTTACCAGCGTCTGAGCTTTCTCCCTACTGCAACTCTTAAAGACTCACTTACTTCCCTCTGAAAGAACCTCCAAACAGCGTCTCCAAAGCAGCTTACGCTTCAAAGGAAAGATTAGCGTCGCTTGTGCGGAGTTAATTTAAAAAAGATGCCTTATAATAATTTGCATATCGTATTATTTTGCAGACAGGTGTAGCTTCATTTTCACGGGTCGTCTTTCTAAACCGCGAACGTGGTGAAGCCTGCATAACGTATTTAATATTAATATAGAGGGTTAGTTGAAGTTCCTCATTAAAAATGTAGATTTGATGCAGTATTCTTAGGCAAGTTTCCCCCTAAGAAGAATAGTGCCGTAATGATTTACGCCCGGAGAAGTTGGTCGGGGCTTGTTATTAAATAGGCATTGAGTGGTCCGCGCTTTCACTAGGGGAGTATATATAGGGGTGGTTTTCTTACTTCAAACCGAGAGTCAAAGGAACATGCAGAGTGAACGTGTTATTGAAAAATTACAGGCCTTAATGCTTGCATGAGTGAATTTTACTCTTTAGAAAATATTATTTTTAAAGAAGTTACGTTTTTTTCAGATTTAAAAGTAAGATTTCAAAATCATCCTGGTAAATTCGTAAGTATCACCTAACCCGACTTAATCTAGCCTAGCCTTCCTCTTCTTATGGCGTCCTCTCCTATCTAAGGTTGGCTATTAAAAGAAAAATCTTCATCCTGTAGGTTACACCCCCGGAACAATTCTAAACTTTTTTTCCGAATGAGTAACACATTATTTAGTTATATTATCATATCATTAGTTTTGTAATTATTTTTATTTTTTATTCTTCAACTGCCAAAGCAGTTTGTTAGTTTTTCAATTATATAACGAGAAGTCACATTCAAATAGATACATAGAATAAAATTTGAAGGGATTACAATTAAACGTGTGGAATAGCAATTTATCTCATGTACGTCTCAAAGGTATGTCTTAATTAATAAGGAACAGAAGTTCGGAACACTCGATGTTATTTTTCAAAATTCTACTTATAATTGTCATTTCAGCTACTCCTCGTCGTTATTGTAAATATTGAAACGTAGATTCAAAGTTATTGTTGAATTTGGAGGTAAAAACAAATTTATAAACCTAATTTTTTTTATTATTTTTTTTGGTAAACTATATAACATCTGTCGGGAAGTGGGTTAATTTCCGCTTCCAAGATTTGCATTCATTCATTACCGCAAATAAACATAAAATTCAAATAGATGTATTTAAAAACCATGTATTTTGGTGTAGAGTAATCGCTTAGTGGATTGAAATTTTTGTAAGTAAAACAATCACTGTATTTTTTTTTTTTTTTTTTTTTTTTTTTATAGTTAATACCTCACAAGAGTCCCAACTGCTCCCGTCTGGAGCCAGTGAGACTATGGCATCCCCAATTGGGGGATGTTGTGAGGCTGAAGGTAAGTGGGGAAGGGAAAGAGGAAGGTGGGGAAGTACCTGGCTATTCAGATCTAGTCACTAAACACGGCTAAAGCCATTTGGAGCAACGTTTCAATTCTGAATGGTGGTCTTACACCAGGGCGATACTGGTAGTATCTTCCACCCATGAATCACTTGTGTATAATAAATTTTGTCGTCTACCTATTTCATTAATAATTAAGCCAAATGTATTGCCTGGAGCAAAGGCATAAGGGAATACGAATGGTGATCAATACATTAATATCAATAATTAATCTGTATTGCTTGTTCGGAGATTAGTATCCCTAGAGAGCAGTGTACTGTGATTGTAGTGCAGGTGCAATGATAGACTCCCTTGAAAGGATGTTCAATTTATTTGGATAATAAACCTACTAGGGTTTACAGAGGCACTCGGTATAGCTGCCGATTTTATCAGATTGCGCGCAGTTCGACATGTACTTAAACTAAGTACATTATGTGGTCTGTCTTTTAACGCATTACACAAAAAAGTAAAGCTGAACCCTTGATCTTGTGATGCTTCTAATTTTTTTCAACCTTTTCTAGCTGTACCATCTTAACGTAACACATTAATGTCACCTCTTCCATGTTTGCTTGGTACAGATTATCTTCTTTAGTTTTTTTTTCAATCATCAATGCAGAGTGTAACAGCACGTACCTGAAGGATTTTAAACATCGATTCCTGAGCAAATTGTAGTTAAAAATGTAGATGTCATTTTGCTGTTCGATTAAACTTTTCCAAAAAAACAATATACAAATATTTTTTTCCATCACACCTCGCCACTGGGTAGTTCGGTACCGCCTAGCGGGTCACGTGATACGCACTCCGTCTCATTTCAACAGCACCGTAACAGACGAGGCAGAGCACGTAACACGCGATCCGTCACGACCTGTAGCAGCGTGATCAGTGGCGACGTGTGATATACAATATTTTTTGTTTGTTTTTAATTGAAAAATAAATGTCATTGGACATTAAAATGATAACTACATTTTTTACTATGTATTATTGCTAATACAACCTTATGTGTATATTTTTTTATCATTTCTCGTGTAATTCCTTTATGTATTCTATGTGTTATCTTTGTAAAATATAGGTGTACAATATGATGCATGTATAATATGTATATAAACCTCCCGGATTTTTTTTCTAATTTTTTTATAATTTGATTTAGCGTCACAATTGTTTTAACATTAGACTTAGTATTAGACCTCATAGAGTGATTCAACAAAAAAATATTGTTATGGATTATTTAATTTCGGTTCAAGTTTAACAATTTTACCTAAGGTGGGTGAAATCCGTAGAAATCTTTCCATAGGAACTGTCGCCAGTAACACAATATAAAAGTTAAAAGCTTCCAAAATTAACGAATGTACGTCTTTTTACCTTTATGTCATATATACGGTCTTTGGTTCAGCTGCAGTCTTTACAAAGCGGCGTCCCGCGTGTTAAAAAGGCATAAAATAATGGCCCACTTTAGCGAAAACAATCAAGAAGGGGGACTCTCTTGTTTCTAGTTCAGAGGTCACCAAACTTTTAAGCTATGTGCCAAATTTTATGTATGTATATTTTAGAATAACCTACATATATAATTTTCATAACCTACATTTTTAAAACTAAAAGTCCTATTCTTAATAATCAATTAGATATATCAAGTAGTCCAATATTAGGTTTTTTTCCAATAAACCCTTAAAAAATGTCCAAGTTCTCCTTATCACCATGTCAGTTGATGCTTTGTTTCTCCAGATATATTATTATAATCCATTAGTCTACATAATTATCTTTCGGTTTTTCCTACGTTTTTTGTACTTGTGTAAATGTATTTTATGATTTCTCTGTGTTTGTTATATTTATATCATGTTGTCTCCCTCAATTTTTTTTAATATATAAGCTCACACTTTGTACTTCTTGTCTAGTAATAATTTGTAACCTGAAGATGCTTGAGTAAAGCGAAACCGGTCGGTTCTAAAATGATTAAAAACTCGTGGTTTTAAAACAAAAAGTATTTTATTTTATTTAATTTTCACACAAAAGTTGTTTCAAAATAGAAATTAGGCCACGAACAAAGCAGTACTACGAGATAACAATAACCAGTGATAATAATAATAATATTTTAATGATTTTTACAAGGGCGCTGTACAAATATATAATACATTTTTACAACGATTTATGTTATTACTAACTATATATAGAGATAATATACAATACCATACTTACCTGGTAGGTCACTTGAGATTAACACTCAATCGACATCTAATTGTTTATTAGCAAAATTTACATACAGCTTTTAGGACATAATTGGACTTTTCGATATTTATTTTAATAATATGTATTTATGTTCTTTAATGAGCGTGTTTAGGAAAGGAAAAGCAAATTTAGTTCTGTGAAAAATATACCTCGAGTCTAAGATTTTTCTAATTTTCTTTTATCTAAAAAATCGAATCCAAAATTTCCGCTGAAACTTGAAGATTTGAAGGTACTTAAGTACCTACCTACTTAATTATGAAATATTATTTTTTTTTCTTCACATTTGGAAATATTATTAAAGCATTTGTCCAAACGAACACTATCTCAATGAGAATTATTTTCAAACATTCTTTAGGCAGGCAGGTACCAAAAAATTGAAAAAATGCGAATAAGGAGGTTCAAATAAACTTGAAGATTTCACATTTAAAAAAATAATCTTTACTGAACCATTTAAATGGCCACCCCCTTGAAATGGAATGTACAAACAAAATTTACTGATGTACGAAAATTCAAAACAGTCGAGTTAATACAGGACGCTACGCTCAGTGAAAAACATATTTATATGCTTACCGCACATGAGTCCCAACTGCCCGTATCCAGTGGAACTATGGAATACCCAATTATGAGGTTTTGAGGTTGCAAGGCTGGAAGGAACAAAGAATGGAAGATGATGAGGAAGTAAAAGTACGTACGTGGCTATTCGAATCTTGTTATTAAACACGGAGAATGCCGCATAAACGTTAGGATTCTGAATGCCATTATTTTAACAGTCCGAGAGTACGTTACGTTTGGTGACTTAGCAGGAGTGGCCGGGTTCGTGGGGTGAGGTTTGTCTAGGGCTTTTGCGGCGGATGCGTTTGCCGACCTACGTGGCCGGTTGGATCGGAAGAGTCTGGTTGAGGGAGACCTTTTGGCTTCTCCAGCCGGACTCTCTGTGGACCCATCGCCTTGCACCCAAGTGGGAGGAATGAATTCATACGTCCGTCACTCTTGGACCCTTTTTCTTCTCAGAATTTTCTCTCCTTCTGTGATGTTCTGTTGCTCGTAGTTTACTTATTGAAACTCTGATGGTTTGTTTACAGATTTATTTCGAATAATGCGTATTACAACCGAGCTTGTACAATAGAGGATTAGTAACGTCTGCTCGCTAGTGGGGTGATTTCTCGTCTGCCGAGCGCCGAGCGACACTGGCAGTCTCTGCGACCGGTTCGGAAATGCTCGGCCTTTCCGAGCAGTTCCGAACCGCTTGATCAGTGTTACCAGATACTGCACCTTCCTTTTCCTAAAAAGACCTTCCACACAGCGTCCCCAATAGGCATAGGCCTTGAGGGATTTTTGTTTCAATTTTTTTTTAAATAGGTACTTATCTTTCTAGATTCTTCTCTCTCATCAACAATTCAAGTGAAAAATTATGAAGATCTGTATCTAAAGGTGTTTGTTAATCGCATGGTAGAAAATTAGAAAACTGTTTTTTTTTAATAACTGTGACTAAAAATCGCCAAAGGCCGTACATATATTATTGTTTTAGTTTGGTCAGCCTTGCTTTCGCGGGCCGAATAAAATGTGTCGAGTCGTGTGCAGCTCGCGGGCCGTTGTTTGAAAATCGCTGCATTCTCGTCTACTGTCTCTAGTGCGGTTAACGACCTGGGGCTCTATTCCTGAATCGAGGGCGCTCGTAATCGCCGTCGAAAGTACGTACGTTGGTCGTCGTTGCTATTCCCGAAATTGGTCGAAGGTACATACTTTGACGCCAAACGTCAAAAGTCATTCCACACAACATCTACTGGGTGCAACCAGTAGAAACAGGGCAGCGAGTGGTAGGTTGTTGGCGTTTCTATGGAATTGGCTGTCAAAATCTAGTCTAGCTGTAAATTTTTGTTTTACCGCGCGGATTCCGCAAATGTAAAAGTGGGTGAAAATTTCCCATTTACTAAGTCTTTATCGGAGCTTACAAGCTTAATTAAGAGTTGCTTTTGGCAATTTGTAATATGCCCCGCAGCCATTTCTCTTTTTAATAACGAATAACTGTTGTCTGTTTGACAGTCACACCATAGAAATCCCCAAAACATCAGGAACATAGACAATATTCGCAGGGGTGCCAATATAATCATCTCTTCTACCAACTTCGACCGTTCGACGCTCAAGAATACGTAAAATTGAAACATTCGAAAAAGTTAGTCGCGGCGACTAGTAGTTTTTCACTCGAAGACGGCGCATACGAAAACGATTGATCGTTTAACTCCAGAATCGCAGGCCTGCTCGTGTTTCGGTTCGAACGTGCAAATAGAGGGGGAGAAGAAGTTAAGAACATTTGCTTTATTTATGTGCGCAATCTAGGAGCAGCGCCGGATCTAACATCGGTGCAGGTAGAACGCGTAACAAGGGCGCAATCGTAAAAAGGCGGTAGAGGACGATTATTTTTCTTTATGCTATAAAATAAATAAGCATATAAAATTTGGTTTCATGTGATAATTATTGCAACAGAAATATAAATCTTTGACGTGAGTTATATTTGTCAAGCGTGTTTTGACCACGGAATTTTCTCCTTTTTTTCTGATTGAACCTTAATACACATGTTTGTAAAGACGTTATTATCAAATCACAGTTTGTAGTCGTCAAAAGGTGAACCATTTGCGCTCTTGTATTATAAATATAAACCTATAGCTAGTTGAATATAACTTTTGAATGGAAGGAAATAAAAATTAGGGCACATTTGTAAAATTCTAAATTTTAGAAGCACTATTTATTTCACCGGGCGCCATTTATACTGGTACCAGGTGCCATTTATACTGGCACCAGGCGCCATTTATACCGGCACCAGGCGCCATATATGTTGGCACCGGGCATCATTTATACACGCGCCAGACACCATTTATAATTTCATTATCTACACTTAACGAACTTTAAACATCCAAGGTTCGGTCCTGTCTAGATGATCCAACTTCCCATACCACATAACTACAGAATATCCCCAGAACACATAACTCCTAGATTCCTGCAACTCAACTCATCGCATCCCCAAACATTGCTACATTACTTGCATAAACACATGTCGTCACTATGATCCCTTAGGAATACAAAACAGGAGCATTTTTCTTGAAGTTTCTTCGATGGGGGCAGAATAAGCACTGTAAAAAAAATGTTACCTCGTGGTAGTACAATTATACTTTTTTTTTGGATTAACCGATCAATTGGAAGTGGTAAATATTCTCAGAATCGTTATTAGTGAAGGGCGACCATTTGGAATTGAAACTTAGCTTGAAATGGATTGAGCTGTCTTTGGTGATTCATCCATTTGGGGATTGTATAGTCGCAATGGCTCCGGCCAGCTGGGAATCTCGTGTGGTATTTACGTAAAAAATATAGTATGAGAAATACTGATTTTTCTCGAATAAGTCAGAAATTGCAACAGTTTATATTTACATTAAATACGCAGGCTTTCTGAATTCTATTTAAGCAAATCAGTTTCATACTGTATAACCACAACCTTCTAGATCACGAGGCCGGGACACTCATTCAAAGCAGCCTCCCAACTTGTATGAGATTTTACATTAATTTCATTTTAATTGTTTTTCAATTTATTCTTATTTTTTAAATAATCTTAAAACAATTTAGAAAAACACTTAAAAAAATAAAATTCAATAATTTTTTTTTAGAGGTTCTCATACAAGTCAAGAGGCTAATTTGAATCAATGTCCCAGCGTTGTGATCTAGGAAGTTTTGGTATAACACGATCATATTGTATTATATTAATAATGTATTGTATTTAGTATGTACGAGGTATCTGGTCTCACTCTAATTGAAATGTTTCTCAATGAACATTTGAATAAATAATTATAGAACGATAAAAGTTTTTTGTCGCTTAAAAACATAGAATAAAAAATTCTGAATGTGTGAAAATGGAACCATTTTTGTTTCAACTCAAATTTGTATGGAAGGCACTTCTAGTTTTACTCTTTTTTATGCTTTAAATCTTCATTAAAATCACTATAGGTCATAGAGCTCGCAGAGCATATCGACTCTATGACTGACAGGTATGTAAATATCATGAATCCAGAGCTTTCAGTCAGAGAGCTGCTTCAGCTCACGTATTTATTTATTGTACAATTTGTATAGCGCAGCTTTTGTGAGATTTAACCCATTATAGGTCATTAGCTAAAAACGGATAGTTTTGAGACCTGCAACATTAAGGTATATATATTTCTTTATGTTTACAAGTTATAATCGCCCTTATGGGTTGTAATCATTTCGAGGTAACGCACAGAGGTCTTGAATCGAACCAACCGCCCCGAAGTTCGCATAAGTCGAGTAAATTTTCGAAAATAGCGTCCTGGTCAGTTACTCTATAAAATTATCAGAGCAGTTATTCTCCTGTAACGCAAATAAATAAAAGTAAATTTTTCATAACCAACCTATCTTTTTGTAATGAAAACGATAATTTTAAATCATTTTTTTTGTTTACTTAAATGGACACCGGTCAGAAAAAAGACTGCTGGAAAATGGAAAATTTTAAAAAGACTAAGCAGAAAAAAAAAATTATGTTTTTTCTGTTCATCAAAATGAATATAGAATACATAAATAAAACTATTAAGGGCGTATCGTTAAAAAAACTTTGTCCTATAAAGGGTTAAGGCGATGCACTACGTCGTGTAATATTTTAAATTGAGCCGCTATCAATAATAACCCTTACGTAGATGGCGATAAGGCTTAAATTCCCGCTTTACACCATCCGCCTGTTTTGATTTATGCAAGAAAAAAATGGCCAAAAAGTGCCTTTTATTTTATTTTGTGGATGTTCAGGCATAAATATTTATTTTTTTTCGATCATTTTATAAATAACTTAATTTTCCACACCATACAATAAAATCATGACCGAAAATGGGTTCGTAAGTAGGAGATTTTGAACTATAAAGCAGTTTTCATAGGCCTTATACATTATTTTTTTCTGGACTTATAAAAAGACTTATCTAAAAAATACTCGATTATTTCAAAGGCCAAGATGTATTCTACTCGCAGTATTTAATTAGAGCATCTGAAACATTTCTAGGCGACCAAATTTTCAAACCAAAAACACATGATTTTGCATTACTACGTATGGCATCGCCTTAATGTTTTACGTTATTAATACATTTAGATTAGTGATGCATCTTATTACATCTTGTTACTTTCCGTCCCTTTATTTTTTATTTATTTAATTATTATTCACTAACGCCCTATCGGACTTTTACCGAGTAAATTGACAGTTTATATATGTAAGTGTAACATAATACATGAATAATAGCATAACTAAATACAAAAAAGGTGAAAATCAAATGCTAATACTAAGATTAACATAAAATACACATAAAATAATTTTGTAAATAAAGAAAAGTTTCAAGTATAAAGTAAGTACGTACATTGTACATTCATATATGCATTTAATTATTCATATTTGTTGCAAAACCAGTAAGACTGAAAACAGTATAATATACTGATATGTATTGTAAAACAAATGTTTAAAAAAAGAAGAAAAATAATGTCTGTTGTATCTATAGAAAAAAAAACTAATAAGTGATGGCAAAATACCAACGCCGTAATTAATATCGAATTTAAATAATTTATTGTTTAATTTGGTCTGTTTTTGCCTTTACTTGCTTATGGATTTTGTGTGGTTTAAAAAATTGTGATTCAAAATTTTAAAACGCTATTAATTTGTTATTTGCTGCCCGACGTTTTCAATTTGATTTAAGCGTGGAGATATTTCAGAACCGATTTTGATTTTTTTATTCTCCTTCTATATATTGAACGAAGTTATGCATATAGCAGCCAGCCTCAAACAACTAAAACCGAGATAAAAGCACTTTTGTCTAAAGATTGAATAAACAAATATCTTTTATCTTTTAATATTTATCTTTTAAAAATGTAAATACTATGCAGATACCAATTTTTAATGTCAAAGTGGATTTCAATGTTGATTTTTACAGATATTTGCGTTTTTCATATCTGGCTATATTCTATAGAATATTATATTTTCGAAGGAAGCAAACACTTTGGGGTGTGACATTATATATTAAATGAAAAAAACACACTTTGTAATACACCACTTTTTATTTGAATTAATAATGACAGCCAACCGGGTTTCGCTTATCTCAAGCTTCGTCAGGGCTTATTATAAAATCTAAAGATAATTACATACAGAGACATATATATATATATAAGAAAATAAAACAATGAGTGAAAGAGATACAAATAAAAAAGCACGCACCTTATTGGCGATTATTAATAATAATTCAAACACAATTATGAATTTAACTAAAAAGTTTATTTAAGTCCCATTTTGAATTTATTTCGTTAACCTCCACTGAAACTTTTTACTCCCACCCCCTACCTACTCATCCTATAATATTTTGTCTTCTTCTATTCCATCCTCTCTAATATTCTCGTCTCTCTCTATTCTATTTCTATCTCTTTCAGAAAATAGCCAGAGCTACTAAAAACACAAACAGCCTTACTAATAAAAAAACATTACCCAAACGTTAACCGGTGTTTTAGTTGCCCAAAAATATATATTAAAATGAATAAATACTTAAATTTATGTTTAGAACTCGTAGAATTTAAAAAAAGTCTTTAACTGGCTATGAAAGAGCTGGCAACGTCGCATTTTGTTGACGCACGCAGTTCCCGTCTTGAAAAAGTTAGCTTAGGTTAGGTAAGGTTAGGTTAGGTTAGGTTAGGTTAGGTGAGGTTATTATTTATTATTATTGGCTTATTATTATTATATATTATATTATTGTTAGCTTATTCTTTTTAATTGACTGTTGTTACTGCGTGAATCTAATAAGAATTTCGTGAAAGTTGTGTTTTTAATACCATATGTGTAGGTAAATATAATTACAAGAAATCGAAATTTAGTTTATTAGTAAGGTTTTCACACACACGGTTGTTTATCAATTGTATAATATTTACACCACATTTATTAGTAAGGCCGTATACAGGGGTAATACAAGGTGTCCTTTAGAGGATGATTTTAGAAGTAAAAAAGATCAACAACTTTTTTCGAAATACCAATGTTTTAAGATAGTTTTTAGAAAAAAGGTGGAATTGTTAGAAAAGTGGGAAAATAAGTGTTCTTCTATGGAAAAAAAAATGTTTGGGAAAATAATCATTGAAATTTCGAAAAAAGTTAATTATCTTTTTCACTTCTACCATCGTGTAGAATCACGTCCCGAAGTAAGCGCACTTTACTCCCGGACACCCTGTATAAATACAAGCGCCGTGAACGTTTTCTACTGATAAATGTCATTGTTCGAATGTTAGGCATTTCGCTGAAATAGACCAGTCGACTCTGGCTGTTTTCTGCTAAATATTTTTTGAGAAATAGCCACATAAGGGTTTTCAATGCGGTGGGCGCTTTCTGCACATTTTCACATTCGAATACTATGAAAGGTTATGGCTGGTTTAAGTAGAACATAGGATTCACCTTACTCTATCGGGTGACAATAATATCTTATTTTTGGCAAAATTGTGGACTGGCTGGTTTCTGCATAACTACGTTCAATTATATACGGAAAATGCACTTTTTTATACTCCGAAAGCGAGGACTTCTATCTATCAGAACTTGCCAATCAACAGAGCGACTCAACTGATTAACGATTCTGCATTGCCCATCGACATTTTCAACGTCACTTACTGACAGTTCACCAATTATCTTTTGACGTATGTCACAAAGTAGTAAAACTGCCCCCGTGACCTTTTACACTTGCATTTACCTCAAATTTGTGATCTTCTCCGTAATATATTGGTACAATTTTGTTTGCCCATACCGGTTTCGTATCAAAGTATAGTGATGTGTGAGTTGATTAATAGAGAAATGCTTATAAATATTTGACAACTGGTAACTGTCGATATTATTAACTAACCAGCGCAGACCCGTGAAAAATCATGGGATATTATAATAACAATTTTTTAAAATGACAATAAAAATAATTTTTATTTAAAATATTTTATTGTAACAGGTAGGTACTTTATGGCTTCTCTGAATCCGTCACACAAGCGGTTCCATTTTGAAAATGAAAATCAAATTCAAGGGTTCATTGAACCAGATTCACGAAGGACTAACGCAAAAACTAATGTAGGTACTTGTATGAATTCTTCACACAATCAGCTCCAAATTTAAAAGTGTGACACAGCAAATTCATTCACAGCGAGTTCATTGAATCAGAGGTCGCACATACTAAATCAGTGTTTTTGATAACAGACACCCTAAGCATCGACGTTAGTATCATTTTGATTGAGATAAGCGATATGATAGTGTCAATATTCAATAGGTTGCATATTTATTAGATAACCTGCCAAACTTATTAGCTTAAGCACACATTATATCAAATAGGTCATGCTAATGTCATAATACGATTGCTTCCTTTGAAATCATTAGATTCTTTTCCGCCGATTGGCAATATATACTCGTATATATGTATGTATATAATGATGCTTCAACTTCCTTCACCAAAGTTGAGTTGATGCATATTGCCCTGATAAAACTGAGTTGCTTGCTTGAGTTAATACAGTGCCCTGGTGTAACTTTGTGGCTTACTTGAGTGTATATAGTACCCTGATGAAAATTTGTGTCTAACTTGAGTTTATATAGTGCCCTGATGAAACAGTGAGGTTTAATTGAGTTTATATAGCGCCCCGATGAAACTGAAAGGCTTAATTGAGTTGATACAGTGCCCTGATAAATTTTTGTGGCTAATTTGAATTTATACAGTGCCCTGTTAAAACTTTGTTGCTTGCTTGAGTTAATACAGTGCCCTGGTGAAACTTTGTGGCTTACTTGAGTGTATATAGTACCCTGATGAAAATTTGTGTCTAACTTGAGTTTATATAGTGCCCTGATGAAACAGTGAGGTTTAATTGAGTTTATATAGCGCCCCGATGAAACTGAAAGGCTCAATTGAGTTGATACAGTGCCCTGATAAATTTTTGTGGCTAACTTGAATTTATACAGTGCCCTGATGAAACTTTGTGGCTAACATGATTTTATATAGTGCTCTGATAAAACTGTGAGGCTTTATCGAGTTTTTATAGTGCCCTGATGAAATTTTGTGGCTAACTTGATTTTATGTAGGGCTCTGATGAAACTGTGAGTCTTAATTGAGTTTTTATAGTGCCCTGATGAAATTTTGTGGCTTACTTGAGTTTATATAGTTCCCTGATGAATTTTTGTGGCTAACTTGAATTTATATAGTGCCCCGATGAAACTTTGTTGCTTACTTTAGTTTATATAATGCCTTGATGAAACTTTGTTGCTTTGTTGAATTTATATAGTGCCCCGATGAAACTTTATTGCTTAGTATTACTTATATATATATTGCCCGGATGGTAATCTGTTATAAAATATACTGAGGTTGTACATGAAAGGTGTTTCGTAGTTAGAATTAAATTGATATTATAGCATATTACCCTGTTTTGTATTTTCTTTTTGGAGTCAGTGTACGAATGTGTTTGCCTAATACAAATATTCGAGTGTTATGATTATCCTGCCGATAACTTCACGTCGACTAGACACAAAAGTGATCGATAAACCTTTTATATCCCCCTGTCACTATGACCGATTTGCAGTTCTCTTCTGTCAAACACACAGTCTAGCTACGAACCCTAAATTCATATCGATCAATCAATCTACGTATTATGACTTATTTTACAATAATAAGCATAAATGTGCGCTAATGAAATGAATTTATATATATAAAATTATGGTCAAATATAGGTAAGCCTATATTTCATTACTAGCTGTTCACCCGCCACATATTGCTCTGACTCAGTCTATCTGTGCAGATAGAGAAACAATTGCGCGTGTTGCTTTTACGTCCAACAGATGACGAAATTTAAAAAAAAAGTTTTTACTTTTCACAAGTGACATCTAAATAATATAGTTATATGACCGGTCGGTGGCCGAGTTGACATCGCGTTTGGGTCCCACCCAGGCATAGTGTGTTCCATAGACATATGAATATTAGTAGACCTGCCCTAAGTGATTAAAAGCGTATTATCCCCACTCCCTATACCGGTTCCATTGGAGCCGGCTGTGCTCGCGTATGGCCTCAAGTGAAATTTGAAAACGTGACGTCATCATTCTTGTGCGAACTATGGTCGAGGCATCATCGGTTCATTTTACGAAATAACACGGCAGAATGTTGACTTGTGCTATGAAAACTTGTAAAAATAGATGTGAAAAAGAGAATAAACCCAATTGTCGTATTACATTCCATATATAAGCATTATTTTACTTTATTTTAAGCATATTCACATCGTTTAATATGAATCAGTTGTTACTATCACATCGAGAAACGTCTGGACGCGAAACACAAAGCTGGTTGGTTGCTGGGAAGTAAATTATGAACATTTATACAAGTGTCTTAACTAAATACTTAAACGAAATATTCGATTCTGAAAATAGAACCGAATTTTTTTGCCGAATTTGGACTTCGAAAATTTGTTCATAACGTGGCGAGTAATTTGCGCTCCCATGTAAAAATGTCTATTCATTCAAAAGCAGATTTTACTTTTAAGAAGTAAATGGTGATATTATAATGCGAGATGCCTATTTACTGTCAGATTGATTTATTGACGAATCACAGTCAGCTTCACTCCCTTCGTTCTTCAACAGTTGATTTTACCCCTCGCCATTATCTGCTCGTCTATTAATTCCTATGTCTGTGGTGTGTTCAATTCCTCGGCTGGCTAAGTCCTCCATCACAACACAAGCAACATTTTCAGCTCACTGTGGTAGTAGTAGGAGATTTTCAAATATTGTCAGGTTATTCGTAACCTGGGAATGTTTGACTTTCTTTTTAAAAAAAATAACTAAAAACACACGAATATTCAAATGTAAGGTTATGTCAATATTTGAAAGCAATCGGTGAAACATCCCGAGTTGTTCTTTGTTCATTGATATTTTCATTTATTCCATTTTACCAAAATTTAAATAAGAAAATTCTAATATTTTGCTTTTTTATAGTAAATATTTATTTTATAATTTACTTTACTTTTATGTTGATTTTTGTTTTTTACTTCAGGCAGGTATTAATACCTGTTTTCTCTGATCTCTCTTTTTGTATTTATTGTACTGATGTGTATTACGTTAATTCATTTTGTTCCTATCTTTTTTTAAAAGTATTTTTCTTATACTTTGATACTATGCTCATAATGCTATAAAAACATTATTATTATTATGTTAGATTTGAAAATCTTAAATTTAAGTTTAAACAAACGAACATTAACGTTTTTATTTACACAGATAATACTGGTTTTATATTATATACCATGTACTGAAATGTGTTAACTGTACGAGAAGAATTCTCTTCTTTTGATTAACTAAAATAAATACCTTTGATCAGAACAGCTTTTTCATGACTTGTTTTCCCCTCCTTAATTTTAATCAATTTCTACTCAGCAGTTTTAAACTCCCCGACCCGAGATGCTATCTGCTTTGCCTAGTATCCGATTTTAATTAAAAAAAAAAAAAAACAGAAAATGAATATGATATTGTTTATTTTGCAGCTAACTGCAATCCCATCTAATTCCGCTGTGTAAATTCGGTAACATCTATAGCTTTACGCAGTAGATGTTGTAGAACAGAGGTTCCCAAAGTGGTCTATATAGACCCCCAGGGGTCGATATCGGCTTGCTGGGGGTCTATATCAGCGTGAAAAAAATTTGGGGGTCCACGAAATTCAAATGGGGGTACATACGAGCGGACCCCCATTTACCTTAAGTCAACATTTAGGAGTTCCGTAGATGACACAATACACCATACTAATAATAGACTGAGAAATTACTTATTTGATATTTGTATTTTTATATTTGGTATAGTTGTTTATTGAGGTACATAAATAAAACTATACGTTCCTTTTCTCGTCAGTATTAATATATTGAAGCAAAACATTGCACATCGGTAGCCGCGTTTCCTAGATTCCCAACTTGATTATCACATGGGACGTTAATAGTTTTAGGAAAATTCAATATTCCGCAGGCAGGGGGTCTACGGAAAAAATATATTTGGCAAGTGGTCTACGGGGCAAAAAAGTTTGGGAACCTCTGTTGTTGAACAACGATGAAACGTAATTTCATACATCTATGATCCTACGCAACAACTATAATCACAACAAGCACGCGCATGTGAACATCGACATTTTTGAAACATCAGTGACATCTAGTGAACAGTTTACACACTAATAGACTGAGCATATACATATATAAAATTGTTTTCGACGTAAGTAAGCCTATATTTCATTACTAGCTGTTCACCCGCCACGCATTGATCCCAACACCCACGCGCATGTGAACATCGACATTTTTGAAACATCAGTGGCATCTAGTGAACAGTTTACACACTAATAGACTGAGCATATACAAATATAAAAATGTTTTCGACCTAAGTAAGCTTATATTTCATTACTAGCTGTTCACCCGCCACGCATTGATCCCAACACCCACGCGCATGTGAACATCGACATTTTTTGAAACATCAGTGACATCTAGTGAACAGTTTACACACTAATAGACAGAGCATAGATTAGATTTGATGATGTTTGGGAACACCTTTGTCCGCCATATTTGTTCACTTGTCAACGGTCTGTGTGGAAGTATTGCCCACAATCGCATTAGTTGCGTACTTTATTCCCTCAAGGTTTGCTAAATACAAACGTGCTTTACAACAAACTGTTCATGTTTATTTTTATAAATATCAACATGTTACTTAAGTACTTCGTTTGTATTCTTGTTATTATGTACAATTATTGAACTCTTTTACAACAGAACTTTTTATGTACTCGTATTGATTGTACCTGCTTATATGGTTTATACTTAGTTTATTATGTTTTGTATCATACATGTATTATTGTACTCCTGAACAGCTTCCCAATAACAATGTATACATGTAAAAAAACTTCGGTAATTATTCGGAATCGCTGGACAAGGATTATATGAAATATTTTTAAATAAAACCTTCTGATTTACCTTAATTACTATAAAAGGAATCTTCAACAAGAAAAGAAAAGAAAACTTCAACATTATGATCCTTTATTGTTTTTATATTCTATAGTATTTGAAAAATATAAGTTTCAACTATATATAGGACAATTTTTTTTTAAATATAATTTTCCCGTCCTTCTACAGTTAATATCAGCAAATAAAATCACATTTTTTGAAGCTTTAACAAAAGCAATTGAATGATATTAGACCATGGTTGTGTGAAATAACGGTACTTATTGGCAAGAATCTTTGTCTTTGTAAGTTATATGACGTCTGTCATTTGGCACATAGTTTTATCTCAAATGTCGAAGCTGACAGTTCGCCATTTGATTGAAAAATTGACTGTAATACAGACAAAAAGGCACAAAATGGTGTTCGATGGATTTTGGTTATAGTAGATATAGGATATAAACAAGAATGCGAGGACAATGATAACCAAATCACTTACCAAGCTAGCATCGGCGAAGCAGTTCGAATATACAAACGCAATCACTTCATTCATTAGTTTATGCGTTAAACGATAGCCCTACAATAATTCCGTTCGCGATATCTCGAAGTAATTGAACAACGATGAAACGTAATTTCATACATCTATGATCCTACGCAACAACTATAATCACAACAAGCACGCGCATGTGAACATCGACATTTTTGAAACATCAGTGACATCTAGTGAACAGTTTACACACTAATAGACTGAGCATATACATATATAAAATTGTTTTCGACGTAAGTAAGCCTATATTTCATTACTAGCTGTTCACCCGCCACGCATTGATCCCAACACCCACGCGCATGTGAACATCGACATTTTTGAAACATCAGTGGCATCTAGTGAACAGTTTACACACTAATAGACTGAGCATATACAAATATAAAAATGTTTTCGACCTAAGTAAGCTTATATTTCATTACTAGCTGTTCACCCGCCACGCATTGATCCCAACACCCACGCGCATGTGAACATCGACATTTTTTGAAACATCAGTGACATCTAGTGAACAGTTTACACACTAATAGACAGAGCATAGATTAGATTTGATGATGTTTGGGAACACCTTTGTCCGCCATATTTGTTCACTTGTCAACGGTCTGTGTGGAAGTATTGCCCACAATCGCATTAGTTGCGTACTTTATTCCCTCAAGGTTTGCTAAATACAAACGTGCTTTACAACAAACTGTTCATGTTTATTTTTATAAATATCAACATGTTACTTAAGTACTTCGTTTGTATTCTTGTTATTATGTACAATTATTGAACTCTTTTACAACAGAACTTTTTATGTACTCGTATTGATTGTACCTGCTTATATGGTTTATACTTAGTTTATTATGTTTTGTATCATACATGTATTATTGTACTCCTGAACAGCTTCCCAATAACAATGTATACATGTAAAAAAACTTCGGTAATTATTCGGAATCGCTGGACAAGGATTATATGAAATATTTTTAAATAAAACCTTCTGATTTACCTTAATTACTATAAAAGGAATCTTCAACAAGAAAAGAAAAGAAAACTTCAACATTATGATCCTTTATTGTTTTTATATTCTATAGTATTTGAAAAATATAAGTTTCAACTATATATAGGACAATTTTTTTTTAAATATAATTTTCCCGTCCTTCTACAGTTAATATCAGCAAATAAAATCACATTTTTTGAAGCTTTAACAAAAGCAATTGAATGATATTAGACCATGGTTGTGTGAAATAACGGTACTTATTGGCAAGAATCTTTGTCTTTGTAAGTTATATGACGTCTGTCATTTGGCACATAGTTTTATCTCAAATGTCGAAGCTGACAGTTCGCCATTTGATTGAAAAATTGACTGTAATACAGACAAAAAGGCACAAAATGGTGTTCGATGGATTTTGGTTATAGTAGATATAGGATATAAACAAGAATGCGAGGACAATGATAACCAAATCACTTACCAAGCTAGCATCGGCGAAGCAGTTCGAATATACAAACGCAATCACTTCATTCATTAGTTTATGCGTTAAACGATAGCCCTACAATAATTCCGTTCGCGATATCTCGAAGTAATTGACAATAAACGATTAACACGAGAGGAAAACGTTATTGCCTTCTCAGCAGATAACTCCAAAAACGTGCTTCCATTATAGTACCAGTTTTTCTTCTTATTCCCAAAAATAACAGCACTTGAAGTGGAACAATTTTCTTGGAATATGTTCCATAATTTGAACACTTTCCAGTTAATATTATCGATGGTTGGGGAAAGGTAGGAACTGGATAAATGACATCCCGGTAGGAACAAACCATAATTCTCATTTCAAAATTAAACAGCAATTTTTCTTGATGAGAGTTCAGCGTCATCATTTTGGATATACTAGGTTTCTATCGAGGTAGTAGAAAAAAGAGATATCTGCACAAAACCTCGCACATTCTGATCATTCATTCTCACCATTTTGCACAGGACACTATACCACCATCTTAGATGATATACGATTTCACACCACTAAGAAAACCCTTGAAACTAAAAATTGAGCAAGCTAACAACTTCGGCATCCCCAAAGATGACATGACAATTAATGTATTAAAAACCAAAATGTGTAATGTTTGTGCACAGGTTTGTGTTGTGTGTTTCGGACTTAAATATATTGGATATCTGACTATGGATTTGGTGAGCTAGAACATCGCTAGATGTCGTTAAGTGTTCGATTTATTCTGCAACTTCACTCACATTTTTATATATATATAATCTGGTTGGGACCTTTGTAGTTTTTCTGGCCCACCGGTAGAATCACAATAATCACCCCCAGAAACGGATGAATTGCCCGCCTTTCGTGTTCGCTGTACGCTTTAAGCTGTTCGCTGTTGGCTGCTCGCTGTTCACTTTGCTCCCAGTGACAAATCGTAAAATTAAAAGGTGCCCAAGGGAGTAACAGATCGAGAGCAATTTAACAACAAAACACTGTTAGTAACCATTTTCATTTTTATGGGGGAGGTTGGGTCTTGGGATTAAGTATTACAATTCTTCTTGTGTAATAATGCACTCTCGCATTTCTTTTATTGTAATAAAATATGTCAGTTGACTATTTAATTGTCGATTGATTAAACATCATACGTGTAATGTTAAGCCTTTTCCTGCTTTCCGTACAAATACTTTAGACATACTAGAGTTAGATGATTATTTCAGAACTATATACAACAATCTGAAGGGGCATCAAATGAATACCACTTTAGATAACGTAGCACGTGAAAGCCAGGAGATGAGTTGGTACTTTGTAGCGGTTACAGCGGTTCAATTTGAATTCGAGTGTTTGTTTAAGTTGAAGTTTGGAAACTTGTTTGTGGTTGGTTTATTAATTGCTTTTCATTCCAGAAACCTTACTAACAATTCAGATCTGAGATCACTTTTGTGGATAATGTTATTGTTGTTAATCGAATCTGAACAACTATCTGACATTTCGATAATTTTGTAGGAGAAAGATAAATCAGTGACTCAAGAAAAGAAGGCATTTTTAGGTCTTACCATTTTTGAGATCACCGCGACAGGTGGTTACCTTCGATAGGGTAAGGCTTAGAGGAATTAAAATAGAAGATTTGTTACTGATACAAGGTGCTTAATTTCACTAGACTACGTGCTGTGGCCATACTTGAGATTTACTTCGTTTAGTATTGAACATAAGTTTGTTTGTTAGACACGCTGCCACAAACGCGTCGCTTTTGTTTTTTTTTTTCTGAAAAAATTGCCTTACTTTGCTTTTGAGAGATTCACAAAAATCTTTAACGAGCCATAAACAAAAAAATATGAGTTTCTTCCCATTTGTAAATGGGAAGAACATAAACACAATCACTTATTATACAAAAACGGTAAATGACGAATGACTATCCTTTTCGTATGTGTTTCGTTGTTATATTTGAAATTAACAACAAGAACATGCTATATTTTTAGATCGATTAGCATGAAAGTAACGTGTCTTTAATTTTATAATTTCATTGGGATAAGGCACCTAAAATTCTAAACCATTTCAATATGTTTTTTCATTGCAGTGTGAATAAAGGTCGCAATCTGTCTACTCAATGTCAAAAGCATATAGGTTAAACAAGTCATCTTTTCCATATTTGTTATATTCTTTTATCCCTCTATAAAGGCTACCGGATATGTTCTCATATTGACCAACTTCATGTTGACAATTTTATTTTAACAATGAGCTGTCGGAACCAGAATGTTTGTAGTTATATCTCGTAAACGGTTTTCGGAGCTTGTAAAATATCTTTGTGTTATCTGCGGCCCCCCACCACTTTCAACGTGACCCAAATTATTGAATAATTCACAACTAGCAAAAAACTTTAACCTGAAAGGAAAAATCGATTAAGAACTTAGTTTACTAATTTATAAAACAATTGTTGTACCACACAAAGACTACAGTTGTTCTCGCATTCTCAGTTTAAAAATACAAATAATCCAGAATAGAGTAAAGAGACAAATTTTAAAGTGTAATAAATATTAATCAAAGGAAAAGGCTTAAAAAATTAGTGTGCAATGATTGAGTTTCTATGACGTCTACATTTTTATGTAACTATACAGTTTTTTAACAATTTAAGTTACTTTACAGACAAAATACATTACAATAAAGACTTCCACATCAAATAAGAAAGAAAGAAAACATTCGACTAAAAAAATCAAAAATACAGATTTGTTTACTTGTATAAAGGCATCCAAATGTATAGTTTAGGTATCAGTTATGAGGAGGTTCTCCAAAGAATCGAAGGAAGAAGGCACCTGCTCAGGACCTTGTCCGAAAGGCGTGCAAGATGGATCGGCCATGTTATACGACAAGAAGGCCTCTTGCATGTCATAATAGAGGGTATGACCGAGGGGACCAACTCTAGGTAGTACGAGAGTACCTGGAGGACCTGCTGGTGGACGTGCGCTGCTCATCATATGCAGAAGTCAAAAGAGCCGCACAAGACAGGGAAGAATGGAAGAGGAGATTAGATGAAATTGCTGCAAACCAATCCCAGGATTGAAACCAGAGAGAGAGAGGTATCAGTGTAAGTTAAAATTAACCTAGATTGCTTATTCAAAGAAAACATATTTGTGCAATAAGTATCAGAAATAACTGTAAATCTCCAAATAGTATAAAACAAAGTCGTTAGCCGCATCTGTTTGTGCGCTTAGTTCTTCTAAACTACGCAACGGATTTTGACAGGGTTTTCACTGCCATTTGGAGAATTTCTCCCGGTAGGTTCATATCAGGTGCGGTCCGTCCATACATGTTGGGAATGTTCTGCATCCCTTGCATTTTGGAGTAAAAAAAAATTGACTTCTAGCCGTAAACAGCAATACTGCAATTTAAATATATTAATATTTCTACAGCGACCTTAATGTGATTTTTTTTTACCAAAACGGCGCTGAATCATACAAATATTATTATTATAAGATTTCATGCATATTATCGTCCCGTTTCTGTGTATGCACAACAAACGACACGATACAAAGAACGCTGGCGAGTCTAAATATAAACACATTCTCAAATACTGTGAAACGCGTAAAACACACGTATACAAGCAATAATACTGTGGTATGGAAGCGATTTGTAAATCGCTTCCCATATGCTAGAACGTACGTTCTTTCCGCGCATGCGCAGTGAGACCCACAAGCCAATATCTTAGTCAACTTTATACGATATTAATGACAGCATCCAACGTACAAAAACCGTCATTAAAGCTCATATGTATAATGCACATAATCGTAAACTCTATTACTAATCCATTGGATTGTATGCGCGCGCTGCTTTGGCAGTTTGCTTTGAGCTTGAATACTGAAGTGGAGTTCTTATTGAATATTATTAAACTGCGATTTGCTTTTTAATCATAATTTAAATAAATAAAAATGAATCCCCTAAATAGGATGGATACTTCGCCAACGTGTTCTAAATGATAATAGTGAATTGTGTGGTTGTATAATTGAATCATTAATGCAAAAAAGTTTTATGTCTCGGCCATTTGCGGAAAAAAAACTTATTATGGATACTGGAAATATTGAGTTATGGAGCTTAATGAATTTATGGAGATACTTTTAGACGGTACCTAATTGTATCTTGTTCGTGGGCTAGCGTCTAGATGTGCATATTTGATATCAAGTACGTAGTAAGTACGAATATAAACATTTGATGTCCAGCATCCTTTCTACAAAAAGTCACCGACCGCCACTGGTTCATATATATATATATATATTTTTTTTTTTTTTTTCTGCTTCCGATTTTGTTGTCCGGGTTAAATCTTCCCCATAGGAAAAACTAAACCCTTCCACTCACTTTTCCACAAATGATCAGCTAGTCAATCAACACTATGCAAGTGCATTATATAAGTAAAATAAATACAAAACAATACAAGAACAACAACACGTCAACTCACCAGAGATCAAATGGGAAAAAAAAATTCACCGACTCCATATATTTTCATATCAGAGGGTTCGGCTCGGAAATATATATATATAAATATATATATATATGAACTTTTTTTATTATTTTAATAAAGATCATATGGGTTACATTAATACATACATATTTTGCAAAATATAATATTTAAGTTCATAATTGGTCATGTATTCCTTATGTATATGTATACCTTACTTGGTTCTTATATACATATATAATACATACATATTTATAGAAAGTAGAGAAAAGTCTCCTAGCAACGCAGGATACACGTCAGCTAGTTAAAATGTAAACATGTATGTTATTTATTTATGTTTTAGACTAGCTGATGTGTACCCGGCGTTGCTCGACTTTTCTCTACTTTCTATAAATATACAGGGTTTTCCAATAAGAGGTGTTATTTTGACATTCACCGTAACTGTTGCTCCAGCCTCATTTTCGAAAAAGTAAGGTCCAATGACTCCGCCGGACCATAAACCGCACTAAACAGTCACACGTTGAGGATAGAGAGGCTTTTCAACAATAACTCTTGGGTTTTCCGAGCCCCAGATGCGACAATTTTGCTTGTTGACGAAGCCACCGAGGTGGAAATGGGCCTCATCACTCAAAATGATTTGCATTTGATTCACTCAAGTGATTTTTAATAATTTCAATGCGTTGTTGAAGCGTGTATCATTTTTATTAATGGCGTAGTTTCTACTTGTCAAATGTCAAGAAATGACAGCTCCAAAAGTAACATCTACCGAAATAGCGGGCTATTCAAAATAACACCTTTTATTGGAAAACCCTGTACTATTCATCTACATATATATGTATATATATATATATATATATATATATATATATATATATATATATATATATATATATATATATATATAAAATACTTCCAGAGGAAATTTTCTTAATGATAGTGAAAATCAGATTTCAAGAAGTGGATCTATTTTATGTTTAATTTATATAATAACCGTTCAAATAATCTCGCATTTTACAAAATATAACTTAAAGACACGATACCGAAAATACAACCAAAATCATCTTCTAACTATTTTGTGTAGTAGGCACGCGTGTTTTACTATTTTAGTTTGCTTGTTGATCGGCAGTATAAGGTACACATCGTTAGGGTGGAGACGAAACATTACGCTGTGCGCATCATGGCTTAGCCTATTTCAGCATATCGCTCGCCATAACTTCAGGAACAAACATTTAAATGTTTTACGATCACTTTCTAAAGAACTTCATTTACCACTTTTTGAAAGCGGTTTTTAAATGCCGATACATTATTTTAGTGGGCTTATAAAAAGACAATCAAAAGCATGCTCGATTATTTCAAAAGCCAAGGTTTGTTCTAGTCGTAGTATTTAATTAAATCATCTTAACCCTTTGGGTTTTAAAATATTTTTACCAACAAGTCCCAACGACATGGTGAATTTTCTTGGAATTCCGGAATGCTCCCGAGGTATCTAAAATGTGCTAAATATTACTTATTTTTGAAGTTGTCGTTAAAAGAAATACTATTTTAGAAACTTAATTAAATAATCTTACAAATAATCTTGAAATATTTTACATTTGAAAAAAAATTGACCTTTCTGAAAAATATATTTTTAATATCTTTTATGAAAATGTACAAAAAAAAACTTACCAGGACATTTTGACTTGAAACGTCCATAATTTTGAAAGGATTCGATATTTATAAAACATATTCCTTTTGTGTAGTTAATAAGTAATAAAACTGTAACTTCGCTTTTTATCCCATTTATATAATAAAAAATATAATTATTTTTTAACTTTCTACTGTCAATGAAAAAATGCCGAAATTCTAATTAATTTTATTCATGTTATAATGTATAAATATTTGATACAAACTGTGAAGAATAATTATTTATCTTTCCAATGACGAATATATCACATATCTACACATTATAGAAAAAAAGATAAAAAATACTTTTATAATGCATTGACGCCCCGGTCAGATCTGTACTTCAGTGGCTATAATGGAATGTAATGTTTGTGGCTTTTAATAATGTCCTTCAGAGGCTTGAAGGGTTAAGTATTTCTAAGCGATCAAATTTTGAAACCAAAAACCCATGTTTTTGTATTACTTCGTAATGGTACACCTTAAAGGGTCTTATCATGGTAATGCGATCTCACCACTGCCTTGAGCTTATTATTTACTAAAACAACGACATTTAAGAATCAAATTATTTTTAAAAATCTCGTTATTATAAAACCATCGTGATATGATAAAGGTTTTCTGTATTTAGCTTCAATCCATACAGACTTCGCGCTGGCGAAAATTCTGTCAGAAGCGAACGAAAATTATCGTAAATAAAACATGAAAACGTTCTGCAGCCCCTGAATATTCTTTAGATTTTAGGAGAAAACCTCCCCAGAGCTTTGATTCAAAAGGTAGTACTCATTCTGCTTCCTCCATGATTCCGTTTCTTTGCCATCTTTCTTTCAGCCGACATCAGGGGTTCTCAACCTAATTTAAAAATATTTTTTCTGTTCTTTTTAATAACCACTTGAAAATATTTCGCTGTTAAACATTGTTAAATTAAATTTGACATGTCAAGAATCAGAATAATTGTAGAGTATTTTGCTGTCGAATAGTGATTTTTAATTCAGTCAAGTGTCGATAAATCGTATTTACCATAATTAACAATCTTAATAGTTACCATAATTAATTTTCTGTGCAGGGTTTCCGGGGGTTAAGTGCACAAACTTCGGGAGGTGATTGTCATGATGGTGGAAGTAAAAAAAGTTTTCGAAATTCCGTTGTTTTTTTTCCATACGAGAATATTATTTTCTCCATACAAACAATTCAACTTTTGTACCTGAAAACTTACTTAAATCGTTGAAATTTAAGATATTTAACTTTTTATTTGTACTATCATGTAGAATCACATTTCGAAACTTGTGCACTTTACCCCCGGAGAGCCGGTATAATATAATTGTTTGTTTTAAATTATCTACCCCACCTACTAGGGGTGGCCTGTTCTGAGGTAGGTGACAGTAAAAATATTTCATCGCTTTGTTATTTATTGACAGATTTAGGCACCTGCGTGAACACGTGTTCAGATATATTCTGAATGACTAATATTTTATTTGGAAATGATCATGCAGTCACATTTTTAACATTATCTTGATAAAAAAGCCATAATCATTTTTCTTTCGTGTTTGTGCTGAGACAAAGTTGTGTGTTTACCCCTGTTGTAACGGCTTTATGGTTATTAATCGTTAGTTTAAAATTACACGATACAATAATCGTTCAATTGTGCTAAAACTGGAAAGATAATTTTAAATTCAATACTAGAAAGGCATCAATATTGTAAAAATATGATTTGTTAATATTGAAATATTTTTTACCTGGTCGGCCATGATAATTCAAACGGTTTTCCAAATATTTTTCTTATTTGATTGCAATTCCAAGGTTGGCGATCACTTACTTATATTCCTACAGCCTCTGGTCTATCCTATCCCTTTGTCCCTCCCTCCCTCCCTGATCCGGTTAGGAGAAGGAGGGGGAGGGACGAACCCTTAATGCATATTCTATTTAGATTTGCAATGGATTTCAAAAGGGTATTCCAATAAATTATTATAATTGCTCCGAGGATATCCGGAATGTTACTGAGTGCTCGGTTTCTATTCAAGGGGATATTTTTCAAACGCTAATCGTATTTTTTTTTCTTTATTCATAAAAATATATTTGAATACAGTTTTTTACATACTTTTCGACTACCACACTAGACACATGTCCGTATTATGGTAGTCGAAATTTGTGTATAATTATATAAATGTAATACATGATTCATTTGTTAATATATTATTTTGTGAAATGTAATGTATTTGTAAAATAGGTAATACCTTAACTGAAAATAAGAAAGAGATGAAAATAAATGTAAATTAATTTATTATTTTAAACAGAATTTAAATAAAAAAAGAATAATAAAGCAAATGAACTTAATTTAATGATGTCAGATGTTCTTTAAAATAGTTCCTTCCCTTCATAAATTACCAATTCTGAATATATAATATTAGGTAGATTTAATCTTGTAAAATTTCTTTTGGATGATTTGTTGTATCTAGTGTTTGGTCTGCAATGGTTATTTTATTTATAGGTGCGGTAGTTTTGTTGGTATGGCAAATCTCTTTGACAATATTCCAGATTTGTTATTTTTTTATTTATATATTTTGTATCGACATACCGCCGATAACTCCGTTGAAAACTTACCCTCTTTATCATAGACAACGTATGTAACCGAAATAGAGGTTACGACGGAGCTCTCGGCGACAGGGCCATGCTAAAAGGTTAATCTTATTTATACGAGTATAATACTAGCTGACGTGTACTGGGCGTTGCTCGGGGACTTATCAATAGTTGGGGTAAAGTTTTGAGGTTGTGAATCCGAAAGTACCCGAAAACTGGATGCATTTTAAGGTGGAAATAATATTATTGTATTGTAATACGTATTTGTTTAACTTGATCGTGTCATGTCTTCCTCGGGAATTCTTCTTACTGCTCTCTATTCGTGTATCACTTACGTCACATTTTACATCAATTCGTTATTTGATTCATGTGTTCCTCGGGCATCCCCAACGATTTCTACCACTTACTTCAAGTAGCATCATGAATTCCACATTGTTAGTGTTAATTATTATTTCGGCTTTAATTCGACTCCGTATCTCATTCCAGTGCAGAGATAGTGCGTTGAGTCTTTCTCAAGCGTCACCGACTTCTTCTACTATTATAGCCACTCACTAACTCCTAGAAAGAATGAAGTTTGAAATTTGCAGCGAAATTGAATCAATGAAATCGCGTACGGGTCAAACAAAGAAACATTTAAAAAAAATATATTGAATAGATATTATGCCAACTGCTAATATCACCATTAAAACCTCGCCATATTTATCATAAACGACTTGTGCATTTTATAAATCATGCCCAAAGATGACTACCAAAATCAATAATTAATAATAGGAAAGTACTCGAGAAATAAATAAATAAACAAGTGAAAATGGTCTCCAACTGGTAAATTGAAGAATCACTACTGAAGAAACGCCCAGCCCTGTACAAAATGCTAAGCTTTTTAATACAAAAAATATTTATTTACTGTTATTGTGTGTAACTTATTTGTTTACCTGTTTATCATATTGCAATTTATATAAACTAAATTGAAATTGGTGGTTATTACGAAGTGCGTCGCGGGAATAGCAGGAACTACGCACTTTATCCTGCTTTGGGAGTCCTTAGTTTCACCTTCACTTTATTTCAAAAAATATTCTAGTCGAATAGAGGAGCGAATTCCGTCCAATATTCACGTGAGGAATTTTCTGTTAACCAGGCAACTGTCAAGGTAATATACTAGCCATGAATTAAAATATAAAGGACATATAAAATATTCCTCCTCTGTGTCTCATCCTTACCACATTAGCTTTGTAAATCTTCCATTCTTTTATCCCTTTTTCACAATTTCCTATTTCATACCACCTTTCTTCATCACTTGACTTGTAAGAAAACTGGAATGTGAGAAAGTTAGTGGCTGCCTTAATCATAAACTACTTACTTCCGCAGGTAACAACGGGTTTTAATTTATTCATGTCAATAATATTATAAATTATAATAAGAGTTATTAGTTATCGTAGACTCGATGGCCTTTCGGAGGTCGCGAGTTTTATTCCCGGCATTCGCAAATATATATATGTATATTGTTTCACAAATAATTAATTATAAATAATATATAGTAGGAGACACTATCAGTATCGCCATGGTAAAAGACCACCATTTAGAATTGAAGCGTTGCTTGAAGTTGCTTTAGCCATGTTTGGTGTTTAGGTCTGTTATATTATAAATATATTGGAGTGAAATGGTTTGGATTGGAAACATATGAAACATTTTTCAAAAGTACAGTAAAAATATCTTTTTTAAATTTGTATTATTTTTATTTATTGCTAGAGCAATCCCGATGAGTTACAAAACTCATTTTAGGACGAGAGGAACTTACAATACATAGATGGGAGTTAAAAAGTACAATTTTACATTGGTATTTTAACAGTTTTCTCAATTATTATACTTTGTAATATATTGTTATATTTTTACGTAATTATAATATTATCCCTTTATTCTCATCTTCTTTTTTCTTTTCTCTTATCATATCTATAATTTGTTATTATTTTTTCTATCTTGCTGTTTCTGAAAAAAATAAAATTATGCGTTTTTACCCATGTTTCTCTGACTTTTTAAGACGAGAGTTGCTCTAAAAAAAGGTGTAACACATTATTATTATTTAAAAAAAAATTTAAGCATTGTATTTGTTACTTGTATCATTAAGATTGATAAAGATACACATCGAAATAAGCGGTCTGCTTCCGGCGGAAGGTGCTTGAATATATTTTAGTTTAAATAACTTTTACGAATTTCAGCGTTAGTTACATTATAGTGTCAGTTTAATTATATTCGCGTTGAAAATTTGAAATCGTTAATGCGATATACGTGAATATCCAACCGGCTGCGCCAATGTTACGTTCCAGGATATATTTATCCAAAGAAAAAGTCTTACTAGTACAATGTTTATTGTGTGAAGGGAGCCGAATAAAAAAGAGAGCCGAACTAACCATGCACACACTTTTTCTAGATCAATTCTTTAATTGTCTTTTCTTTTTGAAACACTGCTGTGATTAATATTTATGGTTGAATTTTGTTATTTATGCGTATAATTTATTTGTTACCCAAGATGGCGGACCATCGTAAGGTTGAACAATCATCTCTGGCTAGCCCTAAACATAGGGAAAAACGGATGTCCAATATAGAAAACTGGAAGGGTAATGTTCACAAGCTTAAGAGGAACCGCGGGAAGAATATTTTAGAACTACTATCACATATGCTTATTTTTATACACACGAACACAATATTTATAAAAACATCACAAGTACATGAATACTACATAAGACAACATAATAAATAATACACACATTTAGCATAGACTGAAAGTTGTAAAAGAAACGTAGGCCACGAGGGTGTACACATATAAAATCTCCTTCCCAATTTCCGGACATCAGTAAATAGAATGAATATATTTAAGAGAAAACTGTTTGCTCTTAAGATCAGCTGAACTTATGTAAGTTGGTAGTAAAAAATAATATTTACATTTTTAATGTATACTGTTAAATTTCCCCGATAACTGGTGTTCTCTATCGACTTCAAGGTGTGCTCCCCACATCTCTACTGCGTAGCACATATTATGCTATGATCTACTTCCACTTGAGTTATGTAGTTAGTATCTGGGGCACCATTATCAAAAAAAAAATGTTCCGAAATACAATTCATTCAAAATAGAGCCGTACGGAATATATATCATCGACCGTGGAATACCCATGTCAAAGATATATACTCACAGACACAAATAATTCCTTTTGCGATTCTGCCAAAATAAAACATCACAGCTGCCGCCATTTACAAATAATTCAACACTCCTCACACACCAATACTAAACCAGTCTTTAATTTCGACATACACCCTCACAAAACAAGATCACAAAATCAAATACACTTATCATCATCTACTTACACGACAAAATTTTGGAATTAACTCGCATATAAGCAATACAACACATTACCTGGTAACCTAAAACTTCCAGCAACGAACAAAAAAACATTTGCAAAAGCTCTTAAAAGCTATATCCTCAACAGTTTTATTAATGAGTGATACATTCTTTCTTTAGAAATCCAAAATAACTTCTGCATTTTTTTTTTAATGTATTTACGTTGTCTTGTCTTTAATATAATGTTGTCTTTCCCGAAATGACTTTTGTAAACTCATTGGGAATAATGCATTATAAATAATATTTTGTAATGTCTTGTCTTTAATGTAATGTTGTCTTTCCCGAAATGACTTTTGTAAACTCATTGGGAATAATGCATTATAAATAATATTTTGTAATGTCTTGTCTTTAATATAATGTTGTCTTTCCCAAAATGACTTCTGTAAACTCATTGGGAACTCATAATGCATTATAAATAATATTTTGTAATGTAAAAAATAAATAAAAAAGCGAAGAAAGTGAAATGTGTATATTTCTTTTAACTTAAAGGAAAGATGTAAGTAACAGCAGAAAACACCCCTAAATTTGTAAGCGAAATAATAAATACATACATTATATCTGACATTTTTTAATATCAGGAATTATTTTATAGTCAAGTGTTGTATCCGGTTTATTTTAAGCATCGTGTCCTACAAAGATCCTTCTCCCGGGGAGGAATTCAATTGTTTACTGCTTCAGTGTTACATACAAAACAATGTAATGTCTGCGAATGTGACTCTTAAATTGGAACGGTAAAATTCTTAAAGGCTTTTGCTCTTACAGTAAATTTTTTAAAAATTCTAATATTAGCAATCTCCTTGGTGTCAAAACTCCCTGGTGCTCACCTAACACCACGAACAACAGACCTTGCCATTTATATTCATTTTGCTTTCGATGTTTTTTTTTCCTTTCTTTGTTTTTCTGGCTTTATTTGGATAATAAAAGTTGTTTGTTCCTTGGTCTCATAAATTGATGCTGCCAAGTTATCACAATAAACTCCGAAAGTTTTGTAATATAAAACAATCACATCTCACCGTTATAAAAGAAATGAAACAGTGGTTTGATTGGACCACTTCAATAACTTCTTTCATTCATGATTTAGATTTGTGATAAATATTGCGTGTATTTTTATCATTTGAGCATTTTGCTAAAACTTTTGTGCGCTAAGAATTATTAAATATTGTCCAGTATATCATTTTACGTGGTTGCTTATGTAGTGGTGTTCTGGATGATCTTTTTTGTTAGGAAACTGAAGAATGAAACAAATTTTCTGGCCTATTTTAGCGCGTGGGCGAACGATAAATTGAAATAGGAAGACGAAAGTATAGTGTGGTCTGACACAAGCATTAATTGCGAGTCTTAATTTTTAACGTCTCTACGCACGCAGAGTTTTTGGCCATTTTGAGGGGTAAGAGGAGAATGCTGGTGCACGGAGAAAATGAGTACCGATTTTTTAAAATAAAAATTTCATAATAAAATATTAGTAATTCAGAATATATCTGAACACGTGTTCACGCAGATAGCCTTGTTCCAATAAATATAATGGACGAGATGCGAAAATATTATAATTTTTAAAAACACGTTTTCCGACTTCTACATAATATATTTATACTGATCAGTATCAGTTCTATAATCAACGTGAACGGTCGCGCGCAGCGAAGTAAAGTATTGTCGCAAAAATTGCAAGTGCTGCCGAGCACCGAGCGATTTCGCCGAGCGATTTGCGCCGAGCGCAGCGAGCTAACACATTATGGACACGGCCATTGATAATATAAAAACTGAAATACAAAAAATTACTACAGTGAAAGATTCGAAAGCAAAAACGAACCTAGAACAAAATGTTTATATATTAGAAGAGCTTTGGAAAACTGAAAAAATTAAACACCAAAATGAAATAATCAAACTACAAAAAAAATTTATTGAAAATTACGAAGAACTCACGAAGAAAATAGAAGAAGTCGTAGAAAAAAACAATAAAATTCCATCTTACGCGCAAGTTCTAGCAGCAAATAAAAAAGAAATTTCAAAAGAAGAGAGGTTCTCTATAATAATATCATCAACTAAAAAAACAACAAAAGCTGCAGAAATATGTGATAAGATACAGAAAGACATCAAACTAGACCAACTTAAAATTGGAATAAATGGACTAAGAAAAACAAATAAAGAGCAAGTAATCATATCCTGCCCAAAAAAAGAATATACCAACACTCTTACGGAGGAAATTAAAAAACTCAACTATAACCTGGAAATAAATGAAATAAAAAAGAAAAAACCCAAATTAATTTTGAAAGGACTCAAATCGAACTTGACGGAAGAGGAAATAGTAAATGGGATACTCACACAAAACGAAGGGATTCAAGACATTGTAACGAAAAACGAAGAAAATAAAATAAATTTGATTACTGAAATAAAATACAAACATTCTAAGAAATACCAACGTGGTACTCGGGATCAAGAAGATGAAGAACAAAACAAATTCTCGAACTATATCGTGGAAACTAGCGGTACAACACGAAAAAATTTGCTATCATTAGAAAAGATAAATATCCAGTACCAAAGGGTTAACATATTGGATTGTGATCCTTTAACCCAGTGCTACCACTGCTGCAAATTCATGCACACAGCCTCCAGATGCCTAAATCGAATGAATCCATCGGTGTGCCCGCATTGCACGGGTGATCATACTTTTGCTAAATGCCCTGAAAGAGAAAAAACACCGGTTTGTGCAAATTGCACATCGCAAAATAAGAAATATGGCGAGAAAAATAAAACAGACCACACAGCTTTCAGCAACTTATGTCAATACAAAAATAAAATGCTCAAAGTAGCAAGAGACAGAATAGATTTCGAATAAAAATGACAGATTTTTTATATAACGTACTAGACGAAAAAAATAATATTGACGAAAAAACATATAACAGCTATCAAGAATATCGTACCCACCAAAACGACCTCAATCTCAGTCCTTTAATTCTACACATGAATATAAGAAGTTTGGAACGAAACATGGATGAATTTTTGACAACAGTAAATAATGATCTCAGGAAGCCCGCTTGCATTGTGTTAACGGAAACACATTCAAGTGGCGAAGTGGCGTACTATATACCGGGATATACCTGTGTATCTACTACAAACCGAATTAACAAAAACAGTGGAATCGTTATGTTCGTACAACATAATTGTGACATATTGTGCGAGGAAGAAATTAATGTGAATGGAACAAACTGCTTACATGTACAAATGAAGTGTTATAACAAAAAAATTGATATTATCTCTCTATACAGAACACACTCGTCTACTGTCTGTTTGTTTATAGAAGAATTAAGACATGTGTTATTAAACTACAGAAACGCGAATACAATAGTTTTAGGTGACATTAATTTAAATATATCGCACGATTATACATCGAACGATAAAGATAATTACTTAAATATGATGGCGGAATTGAATTATGTGTCGTGTATAAACTCTTACACCAGAAACGTCAATGGGCAACGTCCATCATGCATTGATCACATTTTCACAAATATCAAAGATATAAATAATTTAAACTCGGGAATTATAAAAACCTCAATTACCGACCATTACATGACTTTGCTACATTACAATTCAATAATACCTCAGGCGATAAACCAACATTGCGGACAAACTGCTAATAATAAAAAAGAAATATCTGTTGTTAATATCGAATCTTTGAAAAATAAATTGTCATCTGAATTATGGTTAGATATTCTCCGAAGTGATAACGTCAACGAGTGCTGTAAAATATTTGAAAATAGATTAACGAACTTTATAAATGATTCAAAAAAAATTATTCCAAAAGGAAATACAGCAAAATTTCGTAAAATCAAACCGTGGATAACACATGGGCTTGTTGTGTCCATAAGACACAAAGAATGGCTTTATAAAGAAACAAAAAAAAAACCACTAGACATTAAATTAAATGTTCATTTTAGAGAATACAAAAATAAATTAACCACGCTCATAAAAAACACGAAAGAAAATTATTATAAAAATAAACTTGATGATTCTGAAAATAACAGTAAGAAAGTTTGGAATATAATCAATGAAATCATGGAAAATAAACAAAATACCAAAAGTAATACTATTAAGAGTGTAATACAAAACAATAACATAATTAACTGTATTGAAGAACCTAAAAAAGGAGCAAACGCTTTTAACGAATTCTTTGCAAATATCGGAAAGAGTCTAGCAGAAAAAATTACCGTGAAAAAAATAAATAAGATGTATATTGAAAATATTCCAAATATAGAAACTAAACTTGAACTCTTCGAACCAACCAATCCGTCTGAAATTGTACAAATTATATCAAAAATGCGAGGTGGTTCTGCTCCGGGATTTGACGGTCTCGCTGTAAAAACACTAAAAATCATTAAAAATTATATTTCTACACCAATCTCTCATATTATAAACAATAGCTTTAAGACAGGAGTTTTCCCGAGCACGTATAAGAAAACCATAATCTCTCCAATATTTAAGTCCGGTAGCCCGGAGGACATTTCTAATTATAGACCCATTTCACTCTTATCTAATATATCGAAAATTTTTGAAAAAATTGTTAAAAAAAGACTAACTGCATTCTTAAAAAAAAACTCGATTATAAATGAAAATCAATTCGGTTTCACAGAGGGAAAAAGTACCCAAGATGCCATTGCAAAAATTTCATCTAGTATTCAGAGTGCCCTGGACAAATCAAATAAATGTATAGGAATTTTTATTGACTTAAAGAAAGCATTTGACAGCATTTCCCATGAAAGACTTATATTAAAATTAAAAGAAAATGGCATTGACCACTTAGCTCTTAAATGGATAGAAAGCTACTTAACAGAGAGACCTCAAATTGTAAAATTAAACCAAACCTTTAGTACACCACTAACAAGTACATTTGGCATTCCTCAAGGCACGGTCCTCGGACCATTACTATTTCTAATGTATGTAAATGACATTTTCCAACAGAAAATCAAAGGTGAATTAATCTCTTATGCTGATGATACTGTTTTATTAATAAAAGGTCAAACATGGGAACTAGTTAACAAACTTGCAAATGAATGTATTAATATCTTAAAATCATGGTTTGATAATAACCTACTCACACTTAATGCCAAAAAAACAACATATGTATTATTTTCACTACAAAAAATACCTAAACACAAAGTAAATATCATAATCCATGATGAAAATTGTGACAATGTCAACTGTAAACTACTTAATCCTATTTGTACTGTAATCAACTCTTCTTCTGAAATTAAATATCTTGGTGTGATCATCGATGAAAATTTGAAATGGAAAAGCCATATTACGGAGTTAGTAAAGAGAATAAGGAAATGTATATATATATTTGTTAGGTTAAGAAATATTTTAAATGTGAAAATACTAAAAAATGTATATTATGCTCTTGTCCACTCCCTGCTTATTTACGGAATCATAGGTTGGGGAGGATCTTATAAAAACAACCTAAACTCAGTAAAAGTCTCGCAAAAAATTATTATAAAGGTAATACTTAAAAAAAACTCTACTTTCCCAACAAAATTGCTTTTTAAAATGTTTCCAGTACCAAATATTGATGATATATTTAAGCAAACTTCGATTATAAAAATGTGTAAAGAAAAAAATAACACAGAATATCAAGAATTTTACAAACTGATGAGAAATGGAAATCAATTTATTACGCCAATCTTTAAAACAACTCAAATGCAAAACCATTATATTTACCAAGCCATAAAAAACTACAATAATCTCCCTTCCGAATTGCGCTGTATTACGAACCAACAAGAACAAATCAATAAAATCAAACTTTTTTTCAAAAAAAACTTATATTAAAAAAAATATATGGATATATTATATTTATATTTTACACATAACATTGAATCACTGAAGTAAGAATCGTGGCTCCCTTATCAGGCACAAGAGCTCCTCTTTTCTGATAAGGTATACATGACCAATTATGTACCTAAATATTATATTTAGCAAAAAAATGTATGTATTAATGTAACTATGATCTATATTAAAATAATAAAAAAAAAAAAAAAAACTTAACTGATAGTTTGTCATGAAATTTGTCAATTCATTCGTAATAGGCCGACAGTCCCGTTTTTAACAGGAAAACGAATAATTTGACTTTAATTTGATTTTTATTAACAATATTTAATGTCAGCATGTTTTCTTCGTGTGGGTGTTCCAACTTTTAAGCCACCTGTTTTCTGAAGAAGACATTTTTCAGTTAATCTTCAGTGACTCCAAGATTGCGAAAAACATTTTTTTACACAAAAGCTACTTCTCAACTGATGTAATAAATGTAATGTTATTAATTGTAAATTTTGTGAAATTAAAAAATTGGATTAAATGTTTTTTTTTTGTTTTCCACAGACGACAGTACGTTCTCACTTTTTTTATAATGTTTTTAATTTTATTAATTGATAATTTTTTGGTTGTTTTAGCGATGTGGAGTCCGGTGACTGCCGTGTCCGGTGCCGCAGTGGAGCCGCCCTGGCCGCCCGCACGCACCAAGCACTCGGCCACGCTGCTGGGCGGCAGCGTCTACCTGCTGGGCGGCCGCAACGGAAACGTGCCGCTCAAGGACATGTGGAAGTACGCCCTGAGTGAGTACTGACTGATTTATTATTTTCTAGTGAGTAGCGAGCCCTATTCACTTCCAAGTGTCGTTGACCATTTTATATTTTCATCGACTTTGCCTACGTAAGACGCAGCATTAAAAATGGTCTTTAATCAATTAATGATGGCCCCTCTGATGACCCTCTGGAGACGGGAAATATCCTCCATAAACGGCTGCTAACACTAATTCTTGTGTTTATATTTTATATTTTTCACTTAAATTCCGCTTATTTGTGCCTATCGGAATCCCATATGTATTATTACTATTTTTCTTACTCTAATTATGTATATTATTTCAAATGTGGAATGTATTGCATTGCACTACCCATGCATACATTATGGAATTATTTTTTATTTTTATATTTTTCGATTTTATGTTCGGGTTAAATCTTTCCCACAGGAAAAACTAAACCCTTCCACACACTTTTCCACAAATGATCATCTAGTCCAAGGCTGCCCAACCTTTTTAAGAGTTGGGCGAAATTGACGATTTAAAAATCACTGGCGGGACACTGAATACTGACGGATCCTATTTTTGTTACCTAATCTTTTTAAAGTCTTGTTTTATACAAAAAACAAATAAAAATATTGAAATTTTATTGCCGTTTATTAAAATAATAAAATAAATAGCATCTACTGCCAAATAACGAAACAACAAAGGAATAAAGGAATGAAAGTACCTGTGTTTCAAAACAAATATGGTCAAAGAACTCTTGAATACACAATACCTTTAATTTTTAACAAATTGCCATATGAATTAAAAGAAAATTGCTCCATTAGTAAATTCTCTTTAATATTAAAATCATGGCTACTAAGGAGTAACCTCATGTATTAAGACTGTTTTTCCCCACAACACTGTTTCTGTATTTTCAAATTTAAGGTATTACACAATTTTTTATTTATTTTTTTGATTTTTTTGTAGAAATGTATGTATTACTACGCTAAAGCGTTGATGATTATTTTAATTTTATGTACTATACTATTATTATAGGTGTAACTAATCTCCTGCTGACAAGCTACTTGCAGTAGCTTAGCGGGTATAAATAATATTGTATGTAATCTTTATACAAAAAAAAAAAAAATAAATAAATAAATAAAAAAAAACATTTTATGTAGCAAAAATCTAAATCCAAGTAATTGGTACAATCAATGTGATTTCTGACATTGTTTTTTTTTAATAATTATCCTATATTAGCAGTCAGTTCAAATGTTGTCAGTAGCAACAACTCAGACATATGTTGCTCAGTTAGAGATGTGCGGTATTTATTTTTTTACAAAATTAAGATTAGAAAAAAACTTTTCTCAAACATACGTTGATCCAAAACTACTTAAAAATTGAAAGGCCAGGTCAGTTATAGTGGAAAGTCTTCCTTTGGCACCAATTTTCAGAAATCTCCAAATTCTTCTGAAGAACTTTGTGACTTTGAAAATATTTCAAAAAAGTTTTTTAGTGCAGGATGAAGTTGCAGTTCAGTGAGTTCTAACTGGATATTTTCAGGATAACTAATTATTTCAGTCAAACTGATTGTGAAAGGATTAACAAAAAAAAAATTGTATTGTACTTTCAAAGTCCTGGAATCTGCTTTCAAACAACTGTAATAAGGGTCTACTTTTAGTCTCTCTCTGTCTGTCATATAATATGTTCTGATTTCTGATATCTATGGTCCGTCACTTTCCGAGCGGAATAGCTAAACACGTGACAGCGCGCAAGCTGCATTGTTTGTTTTACCGCGGGGGCGCGCGCCCCTTTTTCAAATCGGCGGGTTTTTTGAAAATGGTTCACGCGGGCCAATTATAATTCGTTCACGGGCCACAATGTGGCCCGCGAGCCTGGGGTTGGGCAGCCTTGATCTAGTCAATCCACATTATGCAAGTGCATTATATAAGCATAATAAATATAAAACAATACAAGAACAACACGCCAACTCACCAGAGATCAAATGGGAAAATAATTCACCGACTCCAGACATTTTCATATCAGTGTGTTCGGCTCGGTAGAACTTCTAATTGGACCTATAAATCCTACTGATCCCTCATTATAAATATTTAAAAATATTTCGTAATCCTACATGTATTTAAAATGACTGATTTTTGCATTTTTACATATAATTTTTTTGTCAGATCTATTATTATTATAAAATTTAAGGAAATTTATTCCAGTAAATTTGTACCTTCTCCATATTATAGTTGTGTATTTAAAAAAAAATATTTTTATTCGAAATCACAATCATAAAATATGTTTTTAAGATTTGAGTAGAATATTGTATGAAACCTTCTGAGCATATAAATGGTGTATTCAACGTGTACTTATCCACATAATGGACATTGGTTAAAAAACGATCTGAAGAAACATTTTAAAAAACGAAATTTCCGAACAAATAAATAATCTGTATTTATGTCCCCTGAGCAAAATCTTTGCTTTGTTAGAGGCCAACGATATCTGCTTTTCTTTGCAAACCTTTGAACTTAATCCAATACTAAAATAGTAGTTTTTCAGTTTTTGTTGAAATGTTTGGTGCGATATTGCCTTGGGTATATTGCCGCTGTGGCCTTCGACAAGATTTTTTTATTCGGGTTACGCCTTCCAACTTTCTACAATCTGATTTTACTGGTTCTGTAAAAATACAAAGTTTTCTAGTTTCGAACAGCCTTACACATCTATTTATTTACCTACATCCACACAAAGATTTAGTATAGTAGTCCCAGATGGAGGTTGTACGTGACGTTTTTGTTGTAGTATCTTCCGTCTTTTTCGTTTTCATACAACATAGAAGGTACATACATTATAATATAATAGAAAAGACGAACAATCGTATGAAATGAAAGCGTACATTTTCCTTTAATATTTATATGTATATATATACAAACGAAAACTCAATAATTGTCCGTTGGATTGACACAACAAATATCCTTAATCATTACGTAATAATGTGCTTTATATTAAAATTAAAATCAATTCATAACTTTCTTTGAATCTCGCAATTTTTCAATGCGCTAAGATAATTTAAATTTATTATAATGATCGTTATATCATATCTTCTAAGGGTGAGAGAGGGATGGATTGGGAACATACTTACTTCGAAACTGTGCCATTGATTTTATTGGCGCTTTGGAGTGAGATAATTGAGACGCCGTGTGCCACTTAAATTATATTGAGCTGCTTGGTTTGAAACTCCACCAGGGGAATTAAAAATGAATGTGATTTTATTGAATTATCGAATTTAAACACCTTTAAAAAATCAAGTACATTCTCAGATGCCATATTAGAAAAGAAAGCATCTTTTGAATCACCGCCTTTACTTCCTCACATACTAAATGTTAAAACATCAAGTTAAAATATCCTCGTCTATCTGTTTAATCTGTAGATGCAGTGTCAAATTAACACTGCCACAAAATATTCAAATTTTGAAAATTTACCGAGAACACAAGCAATAAAAAGGAAGTGTCATTCAGTTGAAGATACTCCAAGTCCCAATGCAAAAAGTTCCTTAAAATGGCTGTAGTATCCAATGGTAAGAACAGAATCAGCTGATTTTAGTACAAAATTTCCTGAGGCATACGCGTGATAATATATCATATAAATGATAAATAAGATCCAAGAGGAACGTAAGGCCAGCGTAGTGTAGATGGTTAAAACATCTTAAGTGGATGGGGGGAGACAGTAATGTAATATAACGCGCAGTGTATGGAAGTAACTGTCGGGGTCGCCCCGGCAAGATGTGGCAAGATCTAGAAACTCAGCGACATGATTACCTTCTGTCTATCTCTACAAATAACGAATTACCGTTTTTCCACTAGCTTCTGTCGGAATCTTGCACAGCATCACGCAAAAATATATGCAACGTACACTTTAGTGTTTATGATTTATACTGTAACGTGCAAGCTATGTACAAGGTGTGTACATGGTTAGTTCACTCACCATTTTTAATCCGGCTTCCGCCACACAATATAAGTTGTAACAGCAATACTCTCTCTTTGGAGTAGATCCTACGAAGATCCCATTGGCGCAGCCGGTAGGGTATTCACACATACCGCACTTACGATTACAGTTTTTCAAAAGGAATATAATTTAGCTGGCATTACAGTAAAGTTGTAACAGATATATTCTCTCTTTGAATAAGGACCTTTTAAAATCACGATAATCCATTGTAGCTAACTTTCTCAAAACCACCCTTATGGTGGTCTAGTCTTCCCGAATCTAAGTTCACCAATAAAACCATTTAAAAACCCTTCAACGCATGCCTGAATCATGCGAGTATGTTTAAAAGAAAATTTTAATATTTTTTTTCGCCCCCAATGTTGACGTTCCTAAAGCAAAACTGTTTTCAGTTATTGCAATAATTTATGTGCGATCGCTTTTAAAGTCATACTATTTCTTAATTTACCCCCACACCATCAAAGCAGACAAATTGAAAGATCCTTCTCCTCCATAGCTTCGAAGTTTTTATTGGGTAAAATAACTGTCACTTAACTTATAGGCAGTCACGTTTGAAATGAAACTATTTCGCAATTCACCCTTAAATACACGATCAAGGCAGATAAATTGAAAATCTTCCTCCCCACAAATTCAATGGATTTATGACGATAAAATCGCTTACATAATTTATGAGCTGTCTGCTTTTAGGTGAAACTATTCCTTAATTCACCCCTAAATACACGATCTAGAAACAAAATTAAAAAAAATAATCTCCCCCGTAAATTCGGTGTTTTAAGAGCGTTAAAAATCGCTTATATAATTTATGAGCGGTTTGGTACGAAACGAAACCGTTTTCTAATTCACCCCTAAGTGCATAATCTAGTCACGTGACTCGCTTGAAGGCTTCGCGTCAAATTGCAATTTAAATTTTGAATTGCTCCATTACCTGCCTGGGTGGGAAGAGAACTCCCAACGAAAGCCTGCGTTTGACTCGTTACAAAATATTATTGTTATATTTTAAGCACTTTGGTAGGTAATTTCAATTTATGTAATTAATTAATGCAACAGTTTCTACAAACGGTTTTGGATTTTTAAACCACGGTGTTTCAGATTTTTTTAACATTTAGTTTGATACAGAATTTATTTTTTTATCAGATAATCAACTTCTTTCACGTGTCTGATTCCTATCAGCCGATAGGTCTTTTGTAAATAGAGTATGGATTCATACTTCTAGAGTGTTCTTTCTGTTCAATAGTTTTTTCACTTCTGATATCAGCTCCTGTCACTATTTGGAAAACCTAATATTTGGATGCATTTATTTGTTTTAAAAATAATTTACAATGCGGAATATTAAAATATTAAATTATCTCGTTCACTAGTTGGTAGGACTATACTCACTACTCACGTAACTACGGTACTATTTACAATTTGGTTTATTTACCCCGCTTGTCTTGGATCAGTGGTTCTTTACCGTTGTTACATCACAAATGTTCCGAACACTAGTTTTCCGCGAACTTATTGCAAGAGTTCCGTGAACTTGTCACAAAGTTCATTGATCTTGTCACAAGAGTTTCGTGAACATGTCACAAGAGTTCCGTGAACATGCCACAAGAGTTCCGTGAACATGTCATAAGTATTCCCCGAATCGCATAAGCTTGCATTTACAGGTGAAATTGTGTGTTACGGCTTCCCAAAATAATATTAAAAAAAAATTCACCTATAATATATCTACATAACTTTATGACATTTTGACCTGGTATTGCTGAAATCTGCAAAAGCCGTCAAAAAGGGACCTAGGGGTTACATTTGATCCCAAACTTACTTTTTCAGATCATATAATGGGATTGGTATCATCTTGTTATAAACTTCTTGGATTTTTGATAAGAATAAGCAAACAATTCTCCAAGCCCGAAGCAATGACATCGATGTTCAACTGCCTTATATGATCTAAATTAGAATACGCTTCTGCTGTCTGGGCCCCATACCAGCAAAAATACATAGAATTATTAGAACAAATTCAAAATAAAATTCTAAGATAATACGAGAACGCATGGTAAATACCCACGATTTATGCATCACATAGATTTGTTCTCTGAAACGCACTACGAAAGTCTCCAATCTAGGAGAAATGGGACCCTTCAAGTAACAGCTTTTAAAATCATGAACTATTACATTGACAGCCCATACCTCTTGGAATGCTATAAATTGTTTGTACCGAACAACTACCGTCAGGGTCGACGCCACGACTTGCTCTATATTCCACACGGAAGAACGGATGTTATGGCCCATCATAGCATGACAAGAGGTATGGTGCTGCTAAATGATACCTCTAGGTCTCTTGACATTTTCACATTGGCCTTGAAGATTTCAAAAGTCATTTTAGACAAGAACTCTAAAATATCGGTTATTGTAAAATATTTCATTTAAAGCTTTGTATATTTATGTTATATTTTGTATATTTTTGTTATTTCATGTGTATTGTAATAGGATTGCATCAATCTGTAATTTAAAAAAAAAAACTTTATAATTCTGAATGATTTCGATAGAATGCGACTTATTTTAGGGATAGTTCTCGGAAACACAATACCTACCTGCTTTTGAATTTAACAATATTTTCATTTAATGTTAATTTCAAGTATTATCCGCTTCACAACGCTGCCCAACCGGGTGGCGATATAGCTCCCATGCCTTAACACTTTACAGTCAGGGGCGCTGTTGTGAGGTGTCACATAAAAAATAGTTCATAGATAATATAGGCACTTTACGTACCAATAAACATTGCAATTATACATTATATAAATACTTTAGTTTTATAACGACGAGCCAACCGGTTTCGAAAAGATTGTGCTTACCTATTGTGATAAAAATAAAGATAAATAATGTTATGTTTTTAAAACGAAATTAAATGGTTTTAGTAATTTTTATAGCTTTGTGTTTTCGATGTTCCGAAAATGATTTTATGAATAATGATTACTCTTAGGACGAGTTGTTTCGGAGAATCTGAACAATTCATCAAAATTTCATCGTTCATTTTCGGGTTCTGTGAAAGTCCTGTTATTATATCATTATAGACTACTTGCTTGAAAGAACTGAAATAATAACAGCAATTGAAAAATCTTTCACAGAACTTGGAAATTAAGTTTGAAATTTGAAGAATTGTTCAAATTCTCATAAAAAACCCGTCTTTAGTATTCCGTGCTAGGTTGAGAACCACTACCTTAGTTATTACTTTGCCAATTTGTATGTAATTTATATTTTCACGAGGATATTAGACGGATGATTATTGCGTGCTGGATATTTCCATGGTACCAGGGGCTTATTGCAAAGTGTATATATTATGCCAGCACGTGCTTTGATCGTGATCGTTCTTTCCAATAGCGTAACATACATTAATCCGATAAAAAATGATTTCAAAGTTGATACGCCTACATATATAAATACACTTGATTACATGCTTAATAGGTAAATGTGTTTTAAACAAGATTGAAGGTTTTTTTCGTAAATTTGTTTTTGGAATCCTAATATCTTTTCCTTATACCTTATACACAAAATATACCATTTTGATTTAAAAAAATAACCTAATAGATTTAAATAATATGGTTTAAAATTGACTGATAAATATATAAACGAACATTAACTTACGTTAGCAAATACATTTTTATTTTATTTAGTACTCTACACAAGAGTATCATCTTCGGAGATGCGGTATTTTTAAGTGACGAAAGAAGTTCTGGGAAGGAAAGATGTTTAAGGGGTAAGGAGGAGTCCGGGAGTCAGTGTGTAAAGGTGTGACTTATTAAAAAAAATAAGTCCAGCTTGGGAGGTCAAAGGGTCTCCCTTACCCGACCTCTCCCGATCTTGCCCGCCACCAAAACATGAACAAACCTCACCCCATGAACCCGGCACCCCTGCTAAGTCTTCAAGCGTAGCGGACTACTTGGTGTGATCCATGGCAGATGTGTTGGTTATCCAATGAATGGTTCCTGGGGCGAGCAGTACCCATAACCATCTCTCAAATTGAAACTCATCTCTTCAGAGAATCGTATCCATAAATCAAATCAAATCAAATCAAAAATTATTTATTATAAAATAAAAATTACAAAAGGTGGAGCTTATGGGTAGACCCCATTTCTTCCAGCTAACCACATTTATTTAATTACAATGTTTATATAATATTATTTGTTTTATTATAATTATTACAATGTTTATACAGATAAAATAACAATATACCAATGAAAAAATAAAAAAAATACAAATATATATACCAATAAAAATAGGCGTTTCATTTACGTGAGGTATTCACTCAACGTGTAGTGACATTTATTAACAAGGAAAGTGTTTAGTAACGATTTGAATTTGTGTGTATCTTGTATTTGTTTAATGTTATGTGGAAGATTGTTATATACTTTAATGGCCATGTAGTATGGTCCTTTTTGGAATATTGTTTTGTTTGCTTTTGGTATTAGTAAGTTTTCTATGAGCCTTGTAGCGTATTTATGTGTTGAGTTTTTTAGTGGGAACTTGTCTGTAGATGATCGCACTAACATGAATAACTCCATTATATATATGTCTGTGACTGTCAGAATTTTCAGATTTTTAAACATAGGTCTACATGAATCTAAACGATCAGAGTTTGTAATTTTTCTTATGCATCTCTTTTGTATGATGAAAACATCTTTAGCGTTTACCGAGTTTCCCCAAAAAATAATACCGTATTTTATTATTGAATATACATAACCATAGTATGCGGCTATTACTGATTCGGTGTTTAATATTTTTCTCAAGGTACCCAGAACATAAGAAAAACTACTGATTTTTGCTACAATTTTTGAGACATGTTCTTTCCAGTTTATGTTTATATCTAATTCTATTCCCAGTAGTGAACAGGTTTGGGAAGGTTCGATAATATTATTATTAATGTTTACATTTATATTTATAGGTGTAGCTTGCACTGGACAAAATTTCAAAATTTGGGTTTTGTTTGTGTTGAGTGATAGATGTTGCGATAACAGCCAGTTTGCTATTAATTGGCAAGTTTCGTTAATTTGTTTGTTAAATTCGTCAACGTCTCCATTACATTCAAACAACAAAGCGGTGTCATCAGCAAACATTGAACATTCTGTGCCAGCAATTATTGGAAGTTCGTTTATATAGATAAGGAAGAGGAGAGGCCCAAGAATGCTTCCTTGTGGCACACCCTTGTTTATTGTTCTCCATTTGGATTCTACCATGTACTGGACCATTTTTTCATCGATATTTGAAATTTGAACTTTCTGCTGACGATTTTTTAAGTACGATTCAAACCATTTTAATGCTAAACCTCTAATACCCACATGTTCAAGTTTAATTAGAAGAAGCTCATGATCAACATTGTCGAATGCTTTTGAGAGGTCGAGAAAGATACCTACAGTTTTTTACTAATATTAATATTTTCTAGAATTTTGTTCAAAAAATTGAATACTGCCTGTGTTGTTGAACGGCCTTTACGGAATCCAAATTGTTGTGGACATATTATCTCAAAGTTTTCGAGAAAGTTATAAATGCGATTGTACATGGCTCTTTCAAATATTTTTGAAAAGTTTGGTAACAAGGATATCGGTCTGTAGTTTGAGATTTCCTGTTTAGGACCCTTCTTATACAAAGGTACAATAATAGATTGTTTTAATTTTTCTTGGACGGTTCCTGATTCAAAAGATTTGTTAATTAATATTTCCAACTGGTAACTTAACGCTTCTGCACATGCTTTTATAATTTTTATAGGGATTTTGTCAGTGCCGACACTGCTTTTATTTTTCAGTTTTACGGTGATTTTAAAAATTTCCTCCCTGTTTATAGGCGTTATAAAGAATGATCGCGACTGTTTGTTTTTGACTGTTTTGGCAGATTGTGGATGTAGAGATGTATTTTGTGGTGGCGGCGGTGGTGCAAAGAACATGTTAAATTCATTTGCAATGTTTTTTGGTTCTGATACCAGGTTATCATTTATTTTAAGACAGATTTTTGGTTTACTTTTAGAATTAGAATTATTTGAGTTCTCTTTTATTATGTTCCACGATGTTTTGGTTTTATTTTGCGCGTTTTGAATTCGTTTACTATTGTAATTCCGTTTAGCTACCTGTTTTACTTTACTGAGAATTTTTTTATATTGTTTTATTTATTTTTTATTTTTTTTTTATTATTATTACATTTATTACATACAAGATATACAAATATAAAAGGAAGCTTTGACTGTCCAATTAGGAAGTTTCCCGTTTTAGGACAGTCAAATTGGCAGGTTGCGTGTACATAATTCCAGGTAGGTACATGTAAAATATAAAATAAAATTAAAATATAAAATATAAATGTAAGAAAGAAAAATAGAAAGAAAATATTTTTTTAAGAAAATACAATTTAGCAGTAATAAACAATAAAATCCAGATAGGTACATGTAAAATATAAAATAAAAATATAATATATCAATGTAAGAAAGAAAAATAAAAAAAATATTTTTTAGGTAAATACAAAATACAAAATCGAAGAAATCAACTCAGACTACGTTTTTTAATAATTTTTCGGAATCTGTCCTACCTAAGTCTAATAACCATTTAGTAATTTTAGTACCGAAGGCTGATAATTCACACAGTTTAAATTGAGAGGGGATTTTGTTGTATATTTTTGGTCCCAGGTATGAGAAAACTTTTTGATAAGCCGCAGTATTGCTAGTTGGAATAGAAAGGTCGTTTCTGCTCTTACTTCTGGTTTGATGATTATGATCGACTGTTATCGTTTTGTTTTTATTTTTGTGGACGCAGATTGTTATTTTTTTTATGTAACACTGTCGAACATCAAGCACATTAAACTCCTTGAAGAGAGCGTCGCTCGAGTATCTGAAGGGTTTCTTCATAATGACGCGTAGAATGGATTTCTGTGCCTTCAGTAGCGGGTATAATATTGTTAATCCTGTTCCACCCCATCCAATGCAACCGTAGGTTATGACGGAGTTACAGAGCCCGTAGTATATTTTTTTAATGTCTTGAGTTTTTATAATTTCCCGCAATGCTATAAATATATAAATAAGCTTGCGCACTTTATTCGCTGTGTTTTCAATTTGTTGTTTCCATTTAAGATGGTTATCCACTATTATACCTAAATATTTAATAGATTTAACAGATTCAAGGGTTTCGCATTTACAAGTATGGTTATTATTTCCAAGGCTACACTTAATATTATGTATTGTGAGGTGATGAGGTGTTTTGGGTTGACCTGCAAGGGTAGCGCTAAATGTGAGATATTTTGTTTTTTGTATGTTTAGTGTAAGCAAATTACAGTCCAGCCACTGTTTTACTCTGTTTATACCTGTGTTCGCAAGGTGGTGTGTTTGTTTCCAATCATCTCCTTCAAACAAAATAACTGTATCGTCAGCGAACGTGATAATTTTGCCACCAATGTTTTGGTTACAAAGTTCGTTTATGTATATAATAAAGAGAAGGGGCCCAAGTGTACTTCCTTGTGGTACCCCAAAAGTGTATTTTAGTGAAGTGCTAATAGCCTCGTTAATTCTGGTTTGTTGAAATCTATTAGATATATAACTTTCTATCCATTGAAAAGCTTTTCCCTTTATTCCTATATTTCTAAGTCTCTGTAAAAGATGTCAACTATGATTGATTATAATCGACATTTTATTGGTTTCGTACTTCTAACGTACCTACAGCACTGTGGAATATTACGTGGTAATCTATCTATATAAATAAAAATTTAATTGTTCGTTTGTTCAAAATCTTAAATCCCCGAAATTTCTTAATATTGGAAATAAAGTTACTTTCAGCCATAGCACATAAGTAGTCGTCGGACTGCCTATGCAATACTTCTCCTATAGTATTTATATTCATGTCCCCGATCAGTACATATTGTGCATAATCCTTAGTTTTTTTTAACTCACCAATAAGATTTTCCAGGAAATCTTGGATGTCATTGAACGATGGTGATCGGTAGATAGCTAGGATACCTAAATTCTCATTAATGTTGATTTTTAAACAATTACACTGATTTATGTTTATTTCTTGTACTAAGGAATTTAATGTGTTGTCGATATATACTACTACTCCGTTATTTTGGTTAATATGCGATGTTGTATGGTATTCATTATAGCCTGAAATTTGTTTGGCTATGTATGAATCATTTAACCTGCATTCAGTGAGAATTAGTACATGGAACTTTACCACAGCTTTTATTTCTTCCAAAAATATAAGAAAATCATCCAAGTTTCCCATCGTTCTAATATTTTGATGAACAATATTAATCCTATTAGATTCCCAATTAAATTGCATAATTTTGTTAATGTTTTCAAAAATTATTTCAGTATTTGTATTGTGTATGATTGTGAGGTCATTTGTGTTTTTTTGTTTCATGTACAGATGTCATAAATGGTACAGTACAGTGACCTAATTTATATAACTAAGCTAGGCGGTTAGTATCTATCATAGAAATCCAAATTTATAGACTAGCCCATGAGGGGAATGGGAACAAACCGAGTGGCGCGGAGCGTTGAGGGAGGCGTGATCGTCTCCCTTTCTGGGATTTGTCAATAAATGAACCGAACAGTATACAGGCGTCTAAAATTGTAATATCACCATTTGATCTGCGAAAAGAAAATCTGCTTACGAATTACTAGTCCTTTTTACAATGGCACGCAAATTGCGTAAAAACTTTACTACAAATTCCAAATTTTGCTACACTATTAAATTAAAAACTTTTACAGATGTGCTATAATTTACCAAGCTCACTCATTTTTAGCGTCGCTACGCAACCTGATTTGAAGGCGGATCGGTTTTTTACGAACATTTAGTTCCAGCGCAAGTCCCAAAATGGCCTGCGCTGCAAACCGTTGCCATACTTTAGCGAACTTTACTTTTCTGCGCAGAGTCTGGTTTTTTCAATGTGTGCCATTCAGCGTTCAACGTACGACTGATGTCGTAGATTGTACAAAGCATTCTCAAATCTCTGGATTTCATGTTAAGGCTAGTCTATCAATTCGGATGTCTATGGCATTTACTCATTTATGATTTCATCCACTAGCGCGCAAATGGGCCTATCTACTGTTATACTCATAGAAACACGTTGAAACTTTTCAGATAAATAATTATTTTGGGCTAAGAATTATTCTGTATCTGTACATATTAAGATAAATCCTTGCAAGTCATATTTGTAGAGGTCCCTTGAGATGATTTTTCACTAAAACGGCGCTGTACAAATTATCCAATTATTATTATTATTATTACTACCCTTTAAAGAATACCAAAGAAGAAAAAATATACATACAAAAAAGTAGGCACCTATTTGAATGCCGTATAAGTGTGTTGTTATTTTCCTGTTATAGAAGGGTAAATGCAGGTAACTCCATTAATGGAGGACTAAACGCAGTTGGCGCTAACAAAAAATTGTCCAAAGAAGAAGTAAGCAGTCCACATTGGAGTACTGGTACCTACCCTGATGTATGGAAGTGAGGCATGGAACTGGCAAAGAAAGAATGAAAGTAGATTGAATGCTTTGGAAATAAGATCCCTAAGGCGTATGTGTGGTAAAACCATGTTTGATCGTATGAGGAATGTCTAGATCCGCAAAGAGTGCAAGGCTGATGTAAGCGTAATGAGTAAAATTAAGAAAGGGACGCTTAGATGGTTTGGGCATGAAGAACGATTGAGCGAAGATTGGAGTGTAAGGAAGATATATGGTGCAAATGCGAATGGTAGCAGAACTAGGCGACGCCCGAGGAAGACATGGCACGATCAAGTGATCATGATCATTGTGTCATTTTTTTAACACTTGCTTAAAAACTGGATCTTTTCCGGATATATGGAAACTTACCAAAATAACCCCGATACATAAAAAGGGTGATAAATGCGATATCCGTAACTACCGGCCGGTTACAATTCTTTGCTCTGTAGCAAAAATATTCGAAAAAATCCTTAATCGGTATTTGTACAGCCATGTCAAACCTCTTCTTGACGATCGTCAACATGGGTTTAGACCCCAGATATCAGTATCATCAAATCTACTATGCATTTCCGACTTACTATCAAGAACTCTCGACCAAGGAAATCAAGTAGATGTTACATACTTTGACCTTGAAAAGGCCTTTGACAAGGTCGATATCGATGTCCTATTAAAAAAAATAGCTACGTCTGGCTTTTCCAAAAAACTTTTATTACTTTTTGCTTCATACTTCACTAATCGCAAACAATACGATTTTTATAAAGGTTCTCGCTCTGCTGAATTCCTGGTTTTTTCTGGAGTCCCGCAAGGATCAATTCTTGGACCGCTATTATTTTTGTTGTTCATCAACGATATTGGCTCAATCATCACTCATTCCTCTTATTTATTGTTTGCTGATGACCTAAAACTCTACCGCATAATGAAAAATCTCGCTGACTGTGTCCTCCTACAAATCGATGTGAACTCTGTCGCAAACTGGGCAAAAATTAACTGCTTAAGCTTCAGTGCACCTAAATGCAATGTAGTCTCTTTCACAAGGGCAAAACAGACGATCATATTTGAATATTCAATTAACGATAACATTTTTCATCGCTTTAGTCAAATAAAAGATCTAGGGGTTACTTTTGACAGCAAAATGACATTCCACCAGCACACAAATGACTTATGCAACAGAGCATATAAACTGCTGGGCTTTGTCATTCGCAATTCACGCTCATTTCAAAACCCACTAACAATTAGGCTACTTTACAACTCACTGGTGCTAAGTGTACTGGAGTCGAATTGCATTATCTGGGCCCAATTTGAAGCATCCTATATTTTAAACATTGAAAGAGTTCATAAAAAATTCCTACGTTTTTTTTTATTTTTACACCTCTATGGAACATATCCATTGAGATTTATTCTAGGTATGACTAACTACCATTCTCTAGAAACTCGTAGATGTTTTGCGTTGCTAAAATATTTCTTTCAATTAATCAATGGCCTCGTCTCTAACGGTGAGATTCTGGCGCAAATCAATTTATCTGTCCCAGAGTCTCACTCTCGGGCACGTCACTATAACATATTATATTGCCGATTGAGTCGTACAAATCTGTACCCGAATTCGCCCGTGGGAAGAGCGATACGCTATTTAAATATATTAGATACAAATTTCGACATATTCTTCGGAAAATTCAATGAGTTTGTAAGGTTTTTGGCGCTACATTCTCACTGTGAAAATGGGACTTTTACAATTAGTTAGATAAAATATCTGTAATGTTGTAAAATTTTTTGTACACAAATAAAATAAAAATAAAAATAAAAAAAGTGAATCAGATACTCGAATCGGGCCATGCCAAGAGTCAGAATAATAGAATAGTATGTATGAGACGATGTATTAATGTAAATGACGCAAGAAGTGTGTGCCAAGACCGAGTTGTTTAGCGGTCCGTCCTCTCTGCCTACTCCTGCGGGGAAACGGTGTGATAGTTTTTTTCCTGTTTACTGTTACTTTTAAGGTAGTTATTTCCTGATTGTATATATTTTTTCTCGTTCTTTGGGAAACGCTCGAAATGTAATGCTCCATCATTAAGTCTTTCAAAATATATCAGACGATTGTCGATATCATTCCTGTCTTCTTAAGGGAAATTTTCACCTTTCAAATCTAATCAACAAAGGAACTGCACGCGTACCAGTCACTTTGGAACTTTTTGACGCCACAACATATAATATTATTTCCGGGATATTTTGAGGATGCGCCTTTACCAACAGATCCAAATTTTGAAAGCCTCTATTTCCTGTATTTTATAAGCACCCAATTTTTCTTTTAAACATTTCTTGGTACAATAGATTTAAAGGGTATACATTTTTTCAGTTTTTTTCTAAAAAAGTGTTTATTTATTCTGTTTGCAAGCTATCGGAAAAAAGATGGTTAATGTGTACACCCTCGTGGCCTATGTTTATTTTAGATTTCGCTATTTAGGTTTAATTTACATATATAATTTATATTTATTTGAAATAAGAGTGGCCCTAATATATATCTTTGCGGAACTCCGTAGCTTGAGTTATTGTGTCGACTTATTTATTTGTTATCTAAGCTGACATATTGGAATCTGTTTTTTAGATACAATTTACTGAGTTTGAGGGCAGGACTGGTATTCCAGAATACCAGTATACCAATATTCAAGTATATAGTAGTTACCCGTGTAACCCAAATCAACAAGGAGGGGTATGATACGCTATCATCGATACACGGATCAGCACACAACTTCCATATTATATTTACTACAAATTTACCCGAAGGCTGACCAAGGACTTTGTCCCAAGAGGGGAAAAAGTAACATGGTTTAACACCCCGAGAGAAGCATACATTTTGGTTCTAGCTAGCCAAGCGTGTTTAGTGGCATTTAAAGATATTTTAATATCGTTTTATGAAATGTCATTTTGTAAACATAAATATAATGTTTTGAATAATTAATTTCTATGGTTGTTTTAATCGGTTATGTTACGACTGTTTTACAATAATTTCGAGGGTTTTATAAATTATCAACAATAAACAAGAAAATAAATATGTTGGTTAATATTTTATACGTATTTGTTCTGACAATAGGAATTTAAGAAAATAACAATTAAATTAACGAGTTTTCATTGTATTATCCCATTTGTTTAAATTCCGTAACTTTTTTTTAAAAATTTTTTTTATTAGTAGCTATATTATACATTTTTTTTACATTTTTATAAGAATATATATATAAAAAATAGATGTTGATTATATTCATAGTCCTCCTCACTAGAAGATCCTTTGCTGAGGGGGACTAGGTTTTGGATAAGTTATTCAGCGACTTCTATGGTATGACTCCATGTTTTGGGTAAGGGTTTCCAGAAACTTCTACGACGATGTTTTAAATATGCTAGTAAGTTCTTTTTCCGGTAATTCCTTAAGCCAAGATTTAATGTTCTTAATGCAGTTGTTTTTTGTTTTGATTTGTTTGATACTAAGTGGGAGTTTGTTATATACCTTTACTGCTAAAAACTCAGAGCTTCTTTGTCCAAAGGTAGAGTTACACTTTGGTATAGTTAGTATCTCTGTTTGTTTGGCTCTGGTTTTATGAGTATGTGAGGTGTTTTCCTGAGAATTATTTTTGAGGTGTTGTACCAAAATGTTTTTGGCATAGATTTTCTGTATGCTTGGAACGTCAAATTGTTTAAAAATTTCTGTTGTTGACGTCCTTATGGGAACCTTTAGTATGGTCTTTATGATGCAATTCTGAGTTACCTTCAGCTGTTTTATATGTTTTGATACTGCTGAGCCCCATCCTATTATTCCATATTCCAATTTGGAGTGGCATAAAGCATAGTAAACTCTCTTTAAATCCCTAGCTGACAAAATGTTCCGTAATTTTTTGAAGAAGTAGATGAGTTTAGTTAATTTTTTTGAAGTTCGATCAATGTGTGAATCCCAGTGTAGTTTATCGTCAATTTCAATACCAAGATATTTTATGCTTTTGGTTTGAGTTATAAGTATATTTTTATTTTATTTATTTTGAATACCCATTATATTATCTACCTGATTTAATATACAATTTATACTGAGTATTGAGACTAAAACTAGAGGTTCTGTGAACAGTACACATCGCGTCCAAAAAAGTACGTAATTCTAATTATCTCCAATTTAATAAATCAAAATCATAATTGAAAACATAATTTAAATACATACCTACTAAATTATAAACCATATATTTTATGTAATTTAAATAAGTTAGTAAATAAGGAATTTTACATTTTTTACAAAGAAACGTAACTATCTCAATGACAATTCTTTTTCAAAATTTCTTCCGGTAGGTAATTAACATAATAACTCATTCGAAGTTAGCTAACTAGTCAAAGTAAAAGTAAAAGGTTCTACTTGTATTTGTGTTTATTTACGTACAATAAATAGGTCTGGATTTAGCTACACTGTTCATTACCCGAGGGTTGATAATTCTCTGTTTCTAGAAGCTTGTTGTCTGTCAATAATATCCCACAGGCAATTGCTACACTCTAGCGACATCTGTCGTACTCTGGAGTAAGCTTTATGACTAGTGCCATCTATCGCTTGAATACCCAACTTATTACCATAGATCACAATACCTAGTGATAGTAAGGCTTGCTTGAATAATATAGTGGACGAAGCAGATTCGTCCAAAGGATCCGTTAGGCCTATTTGTCCCATTAGCGATTAGTTTCCTGCTCCGCCCAACGGATTTGTGGCCGCAAGGAAGTTGTGTGACTAATTTTCTGTAAACGAAAAAGAAACTTGAATAATCAATGATTATGTTTTTAGGATAGACTGATGCAGGTGTCTGGTAACTTCTAAGAAAAACTAGACAGTTTAATGCAATGAATAATATGAGATGAAGGGATGCTTTATACGTGTAGATCTTGTGAGAGGAAAATGTCAGAAACGTATCTAATGTGATAAGTGTGTGGTAGAAGGACTTTGTGAAGCCTCAGGAAGATAAACAAAATTCTTGTATCACATCATGTCGATAATAACAAAAGTATGTTCCGCGGTCAAAACTCTCTGTCTACCCTAGAAATGGCTATATGGTCAGTTAGTTCAAATTAATTTGGTATTTTCACAAAAATATTTTTTTCTAATTCTGATCGCTTTAAAAAGGTGTATTTTTAATATTTTCATAAGTAATCAATGATTTTTAAAACGATTTAAAACCGAACATTCGTAACGAACGGCTTGAACTAGCTGCAACGTAATTATGACGTTTAAAACGCTACTGGCTAGTAAGACGGCTGTCACTACCGTTGGCCGGTGTGACGTCTACAACGCCATATTCACGAAAAAAATGAACATGTAATTTTGGCGACAAATCAAAAATGGCTCAGCAACATTATAATAAAACAAAATGCCTTCATTATCCTCTATCTATTTTTTTAGAATAAAACAAAACCAATCATGACCACACGAGGTTTTCTACATCTAGGGTAGGTAAAAGAAATTAAAAAATTTATATAAATAAAAGACAACCGGAACTCTCCATCACCTACTAAGGTAATATGTAGAACATTTCACGAGACTTTTGAATTTATACAATTTTACTGACTTGTTCAAATAAAAGTTTGTAATTTTAAATAGTAACTAAATCATTGTTATTATCAAATAAACTGATACATTTTACCTAAAGAATTTAGCGGATTTTAATAATTATACAAAAATGAAGAAATGTTCGAGTGTCTACAAATATTTCAATCTACGTAGGCATTCCAAAAGCAGAATCTTGATATATTTTATCTGGATATTTGTGTTTGTTCATGAATGGAAAGTTTTTGGCAATGGAGGAATACGTAATTAAACTTTGCTAATGACGGAGGAAACTTTGGAAACGTTATCAAACGAATCTTTAACTTCAACAATCAAAACCGAAATAATCTATGCATCTATTGGAAAATTTTGTATAATTAATCTCTCTAAAGTTTAATCGAGTTTCTCTATTTTCTTAATTCGATATTGCTTTTAAACTTCTCGTTTCTGTTATTCCGTGCCATTTGTACGCGTTGTTGTATCTAAAAAGGTTGTTCGTATTCTGTAAGTTATTCACAAGCTTTCTGGCGTCTAACTTAGAATTTTGGTCTGTCTTAAATTTATCTAGTTTTATCCATTCTTCGCAGCCATCATCTACCAGAAGCTGGCAGTTCTTTTAGAGTCGTGAGCTTATCTCATTGTTGATGAAGTCTTCTTACCTTTGCCAACTATGGGCAGCTTCTGATGACATTGTGTTTTCATTGATCTTCCGTGGTGCCAAGTGCCAGAACTTTTGACTTGCTCATATTTCTGCCATTTGTCTCTCTATCATGCCTCTTTATGTTGTGGTATATTTTATTATCGTTTTATATTTATCGGATATATCCTATCTTTTTCTGCCATTATTAATCATTCTTTCCCATGAAATTACTTCGATATCAATGTGAGGTGGTTTTTCACTCGGAATGAATTTAAATCAATATGATAACACTAAACTTGCATGATTTGAGGATTTTACGGCCAACATAACCTACTGCCACGATTTTTTGGGGTAATAAGCGCTTCTTTCTTTTTTAGTCAACTTTCGGACAGCACTAGTCCATCATCAGGGCAGATGTGAACATAAACGTTGACAAAAGAAGGAGAAAATTCAATATAAAACAGTAGGATCTCAATGGGAAACACGGCATAATATCCTAAAGATAAATAATATCAGAACAATAATTTATTTCAAAATTTACAAACTATGCAAAAAGAAAACAGATAAAATAACAACCAAGCATTTTTATTTTTTGCATCCAAATTTTTTTTTGGTCACGTTTACAATATAGTTTTTTCATCCTAATGAAGGTACTCCTAGACATCTCAATGAGTTTCTAAAAAATATATATGAGTTACGTGTTCCTCTAGTTCGTCGTTGATTACTTAATTCGGTGAGTGTGCGGAACTCTCACGTTCAGAGGCTACTAAGTTTTGTTTTGAAAATATTAATGTTTAGTCCGTATTTGTAATACGTTATAAAAAGAAAGGGAAATATACAGTCTTGCTTACACCACGTTGTTTTTGTTTTCTTCGGTGAATTTTTTATACACTGTTTTTAAAAATACCTTTTTTGAATGTGCTTTTTTATATTTTAGTAAAAAGCTATGTTCAGTAGTTTTGTGAACAGCGGACCTCACGCCGAAAGAAATATGTTATTAACTTTCTTTTATTTTTAATCAAATTGATAATTTCGTATGAAAACATAAGATTTGTAAGTAGATACTTAAATATCTACACACTTCATTATAAACCATATACTTTTAATTTAATTTTTAAGAAATTACACAATTTATCCAAAGAAACTTCAATATCTCAATGACAATTCTTTTTTCAAACTTTCTTAGGCAGGTAGGTACCATAATATTTCAGATTTCAAATTTGAAAAAAATAAACTTAATGAATCATTAAAACGACCACCATATTGAAACGGAAACGGAACGTACAAACAAATTTACAGACAGAGAAATGCATAACGGTCTTTTACGTTGAAAAAAAGTGCTGTCAATTATATTGTGATTGTCGCTATCCTGTCTACATTTTATGAAAATTACATATTTTCGGAGATAATATCTAAATATACAAATATATGTATTTTTGTCTTTAAAAGAATCTATTTCAATTGAAAATATTTTTGAACACCCCCTTTCTTTCGTTACCATCGGAATTAATCAGGTCACAAGTATTGGAAATAACACATCGAAGTTTTTTAAACTACTTCTAATACTTTGACTTTCTGCTGCTTCGGGCATCTAAAATTAGACCCCTGATTGCATTGCGTGTATTGGCGGGGGTATTCAGGACTTTTTTGGGGTTTTATTGATTGGACGGGGAACGAGGTCAGAAGTCAGTTTCGCTTATCTTAACGAGGGTAGATCTCTATCACTCAAACCACCTACCCTTCTTGTAACTTCAACCCTTATTTGAGCCAGGTACGTAATATACAAGCCTCTCGGGTTGAAAGTTAGTTTTGTCTTATAGTACCGAGTACCTTACGATAAAACATAAGCTTACATGAAAATAAAATAAATTGAAATATCATATTTTAGATATATGTTTTTTTTTTCACGCTTGAACACTTCTGAAATAAAACTTTATCTGGATATAAATTTATGACTGATGGCTGTGTATACAATAAAAGATTTTCAGCATTTTTACAAATTGATTTAAAATTGAAAAAAAATGCAGTTCTCGTTTTTATGACGTATATGGTCGCCTTAACGTCTAGTAATTGATGAGTACTTATTGACTTTTTATAATTTTTTAAAATTTTTTTATTAACAATAAAGTTTTTTTATAGGTTTTTTTCGATGTCTGTCTCACTAGGATAAACCTGTGTCGAGACAGACTAATTGACTGAGTGTAGTGAAGTCCTTTTTTATGTGAAACCGCACAAGAGTCCCAACTTCTCCCAACTGTCTGGAGCCAGTAAGACTATGGCATTCCCAATTTGGATATTTTGTGAGGCTAAACGTAATAGGGAGGGGAAGGAGATGGGAAAGAGGAAAGAGGAAAAATGTGGAAGTATTCGAATATTCAGATCTGGTCACCAAACAATTCTGAGTGCTGATCTCACACCAGGGCGATACTGAGAGTATCTTCCACTCGGGATCATGCTGAAATACAATATATTATTTTAAACGCGTAAATTGTGAAATAACACAAATTAATCAAATAAAATTTACTGCGCACGCCGGGATTTGAATCTGCGACCTCTGGCTTGCTGGTCGAGAGACTCTCCCCTCGACCACGGAGGTTTCCTGTTTTCTCTACCTAACTCGACCGTTTTGCATTTTATATATCTGTAAATTTTATTATACGTTCCGTCTGCTTTTCAAAATGATGGCCCTTTTAACAGTTCAATAAAGATTGTGGTACCTTCACCTGCCTGAAGAAAGTTTGAAAAAACAATTGACATGAGGTGAATTAACAGTTGACAGAATTAATGGTTATTTTACTTTCCCATTAAAATTACTCAATATTTTCAAGCAATCTTGACATAATCTAAAGTAAATATTCCAAAGATGTAATTTCACAGACACACAAATATTTCCATATTTCAATGCATGGTTTTGTTAATCCTCAGACCTCCATTCTGTCAGAAGTTCAAAGTATTTCCGCTTTGCAATAAAATCCAAATAATGGAATATTTCTGAACGTAACCGAAAACTTAAAACAGTTTTTGAGTTGATGAAATAAGCTTTCAAATTTTATTGTTACAAAAAAAAATAATTTTCGAAATATTTTAAATCCAAAAAAAAATGCTGATTTTACGTTTTTTTGTCTAAACACTGAACTAGAATTATTGATAGCGAAAAAACACAAATTTTATGAGATAAATGTAATTTAATCATTATTATTTTTCATATATATTCTTCATGGGATGCTATCTCCACTAGCTTCTAAAAATGAAAAAAACATATATAACTTACCTTGTATAAAAAAATTTGTAAGTTAAAATTTACATTTTCTTTAGGGAGGATTTTTCATTCACAGGACATTCAATCTGTATACGACGATTCAAGGCGTTGGATTTTCCAACTTATCAAACATTTATCTTCCTTTCTCACAGCGAGCGACGTCGTATATCCCAATATTCCTCACAAAAAACTCACCTCAGGCCTTGGAAATCTAATAAACCTGCAGATATTCCACAAAATTACCCCAATCCATCAGCAGGAAGAAAACCTGAAAGGGATTGTGGCAAAAAGATAACAAAATTCATATCACAAATACTCGTATTTACTATGTATAAGTATAATATTGTGTCCGGTGCCTGGCATTAGACATAGAATACACTAGATTGCTCTTGTTGTTACAAGATATGACCTCGAAATAATCACAACGGACAAAGGGTAAAAAAATACAAATAAATGATAAAGAATAAATTCCAACCTTCTAATAACAGTGTCAAACAATTTGTAAACATAAAACATTAATTTCGTAAAACAACAACAAAAACACAAGAGTTTATTAGAAGATTACCCATCCCATTCCCCTCCCTTACAAAATTCAACTTTCTTTTTAAAATAAAGACAAACACTCTCGGGTTACGAATAACCTGACAATATTTGAAAATCTCCTACTACCACCACAGTAAGCGAAAAATAATACTTGTGTTGTGGTGATGGATGACTTAGCCAGCCGAGGAGTTTAACACACTATGCTTGGGCGGGACCCAAACGCAGTCAACTCAGCCACCGACCGGTCAATTATTAATTCTATAGTCGTACTGGCTCCAGACGTTAAAGAACTGTTGCAGTATTCACACAAAAAACTATCCTTCGGATAGTAGATTTTCTGTTTTCTAGCTTTTAGTTAAGGTTTTCTTCGAAAAAAATTAACTTTGTAATTGATAATTGATAATTACTGTATCATACGTATCCAGACATCCAAAATTTTTCAAGAAAATTCATATTTACGTAAAAACATTTTTTTTTTTTCATTTTCTAGATTCTTATATTCCGTGAAGTGGTGAATCATTTAAATTTACTGCATTTCAAGTTAATGTTCTTTATACAAATAGAACGGCGTCATATGCGCCTCACAATTTTTACCTCATATGGGTTTATTCAAATATTACCTGGCTTTTATAGACTTAGAGGCCTTGTATTTTCTCGGTAGGGAAATTTTTTTTTACCTAAAAACCCTACTAAAATTGCATGTATTATCCAGCATCAACATCACCAGCACCAACGGCGGCCATATACTACATACGTGTCTGTTTGTGTTGTGTTGTGATCGGGGGGGAGATTCGGCTGCGTCCTATTGTGGGAATCCTTCCGCATTTGCCTTTGGGAGTAAGGGAAACCGCAGAAAACCTTACCCAGGAAGGAGCGGCCGATAGTCAACTTGAAACATATACGGCCTTCAGTAACATCGGTATTTGATGTTCTGCATTTTGTGGTGTGTGTGTGTGTGTGTCTGTTTTTATGTTAATATATACTTATGGGAAGATAGAGAATAAACATACATATACATACAATTTATAAAGTATTATATAAATAGATATATAAACATTATATATTTAGGAAGGAAGTCGGGAGTTTAGGAAATACCTACTGCTCGCTATTCGTCCGCGTCTGATTCTGGTTCGTACCATATGTGGTCATGGTCCATGAGGATGTGTTTAGGTAGTCTGTGTGAGTATCTGAATGTCAAGTCGCTCGGTGCATTGTATTGTCCTATGTCTCGTATGAGCGTGTTTTTGCTAAGTCTGAGTGATTTGTAGAAGCGTTCAGTCAGTCTGTGTGTGAATTCGTATATAGTTGGAATTTTTTCTCGTTCGTGTAATCTCTTCAGGTTTGTTCTGAGTCTCGTGTTGTATGTGATTTTAATAGAGAGATTTTGAAGTGTCTGTAGTTTCGTGTGGTCTGAGTGTGAGATACTGCTCCATACGGGAATCGCATAAGACAGTACCGGGCGAATAAGCGAGTAGTAGATGAGGAGTTTGGTTTTGGGAAGTAGCGGGCTTCGTCTGTTGAAAATTGGCTTCATCATGCCGATCGCTTGTCGCGTGCGCGTGTGCATCTTGGCTTGGTGAGATTTCCAGTTGAGGCGGGAGTCCATGGTCAGGCCCAGATATGTCACTTCATCTTTCCATTCAATGCTGTGTCCTCCCATTTCGATGTTAAAGTCAGGTGTTCTATTTACAAGTTTTCTCGTGAACATGATGGCTTCGGTTTTCGCCTCGTTCAGTTTCAGGCGCCATTTTTTGTAATACTCTACGAGCGCGTCGAGCGCCCTCTGTAGGTAAATAGCGGCCATATTCGCTTTCAGCGAGGAAACGTAAAGTTTGACGTCATCTGCGTAGATAGACAGATTGCATCTCTCGTCTCGGGGGATGTCATAGGTGAACAGAATGAAGAGGAATGGTCCCAGTAAACTTCCTTGCGGCACGCCTTTTGGAATCTCACGCGTTGAAGATAGCACGTTCCTTATAAAGGATCTATTCTTTCGGTATTCCTGTACCAGCCTCGTTAGGTATATGGGCGTGTTAGTGCGGTGCAGCTTGTGCACGAGCCCGTTTATCCAAACGGTGTCGAATGCCTTCTCTAGGTCGATGAGCGCAGCGGCGGTGAAGCGATGTTTGTTGAATTTTCTTGCGATGAATTCCGCTACTCTGGTTAGTTGGTGGGTCGTGGAGTGCCTCTTTCTGAAGCCGAACTGCTCGTCTGGCAAAGTCTTGTTGTCGTTGTGGTGTGGGACAAGCCTGTTGAGTATAATTTGTTCAAATACCTTGCTCAACGTAGATAATAGGCTAATCGGCCGGTAACTTGTCGGCTGTGTTCTGTCTTTATTCGGCTTTGCGAAGGGCAGCACGGTCCCCGATTTCCAAATCTGGGGAAAATGCCCGGTCATGAGGCAGGCATTGAACAATTTTGCTGTGCAGATGATGGCTTTTTGAGGGAGATGTTTGAGTAGAATGTTGTGAATTTGATCGCTTCCCGGCGCCTTGTATCGCAACCTTGCAATCGCTTGATTGTGACTGCAATCTCGCTCGGCGTAGCAAAATGAATAGCGTTTGTCTGTTCTGCTTCGCTCAGGTCTCGTAGAGAATCTGCTACGATCCGGTCCGTAACCGGGTCGGAAAGGCCGTCTGTAGCGGCGTAGGCTCTCTCGAACCCGTCGGCGAGTGTGTCTGCTTTTTCTTGTAGCGACAGCGCCGTCCCTGAGCCGTTCAATTTCGAGAGATGGTGGGATCGTGAAATCTTTATTTTTCAGCGCGCTAGCCATTTTCCATAGGGAATTAACCTTCGGCGTGAGCGACGCGACTTTTTTGTTCCAAAGTTCGCGCTTGAGTTCTGCGATCTCGGTCTTGATTTCCCTCTGCAGGCAGTTGTTTGTTGTCTTGAAATATTCGTCGCGCGTGCGGTGAAACATGCGTCGCAGGAGATTTTTATCCTTGATGAGCGATAAGACGTACTCGGGAAGTTTGATCGTTTGTAAATGTACTTCTTTGATAGGTATGTGTGTGTCTTGTGCTGTTTGAAGTATCTCCGTGAGAGTGCTTGTAGCTGCGTCGATTTCTTGTGGCGAGCGCAGAGTTCCCGAAGTGAGATGAATTCGTTCGTTGACTTCCTTTTTGAATCCTTCCCAGTCCGCGTTCTTATAATTGCGCTGTTTTCTGGGGGTCCTTGAAGTTGTGCCTCCTATAGTGAAGCTCACGGGCAGGTGGTCCGATGACAGCTCGTCTAGCGTGCGCAGTGGAGATATTGTCTTTACATTTTTCTCGAGTACGATATCCAATGTACTCGGATATCTAAGTGCTGCGAGTAGTGCGTAGGTCTGTCGGGCGCCATTATCGAATAGGTATTTGTCTGCATGTTCGTAAAGAGCGTATTTCCCTTCGCATTACCTCTGTAGTTATTCCAGTAGTTGTGTTTGGCGTTCAAATCGCCTCCGATCACAACAATTGGTCCCAGATTGAGCAATTTATTGAGGTCTTCTCTCACTAGGTCTCTTTGGGTGCAGTATACGGCGATGATGGTATGCGCTCTACCCTCTATGGTGACTTCGATAATCGTGGCTTCGGCGTGCTTCAACTTCGGAGTGGGGATTCTTGTGGATGTCATAGATTGTCGAACGAATATTGCGGTTACTCCGCCTGATCTTTCCTGTCGGTCGTCTCCATAAATCTCGAAGCCTGGCACTCTCAGCGGTACGCTTGGATTCAAGTGGGATTCTGATAAGAGAATAATATCGGTGTTTAATTCATTTGCCAGGGCGAGCAGTTCGTCTGTCTTGTAGCGCACGCTAAATGCGTTCCATACGAGGTCTTTCACCATCTCGGTATTAGACATCGAGAGTCTCTAGAAGCTCCATCAGGACGACGAGCTTCTCTGCCCGCAGGATGCGGGCAGAGAATGCGATCGCAGCGGGCGAGCTGCGATCGCATCCTCAGGAGGCCTTGGAGCAGGGCCATGATATCCAGGTCGTCCTCTGAGGAGGTGGACGCGCGCACGGGCTACTGCTGTGGGCGGGGCTGTGGGGGCGGCGCGGGTTCGTGCTGCTGTTGGGCTGGGGCGGTGCCTCCGGCTACGTCGGCCCATGAGCGTCCATCCATCCTCGGCTGAGGAGGTGGCCTGCTGGGGTTCTGTTCTGCCGGCGGGCGTTGGGCCCTTCTGGCAGGTCGCTGCTGTATTGAGGCGACGTACGCTACCCGCTTGGAGCAGCCTCGGTAGTTGGCGGGATGCGGGCCTGAGCAGTTGCAGCATGCGGCGGGCTCGTCTCTCGTCTTTTTGGGGCATTCTGCCGAAGCATGCTCCAGTAAGCATTTAACACACCTTGCTGTGGGTGTTTCGGGACCCGTGCCCAAGTCTTGGCACCTGTAGCACTGGGTGCCGTGCTGAAGATGATTGCTCCTGTGCTTCTGGAGTCGAATGCAGCAGTGGCACAGGTATTTGACGGCCGCGCGCAGCTGTCCCATGTTAACTTCCTTATTGAAGTGTGCGAGGTACAAGGGATACTCAATTGAGGCGGTAATCTTAACCACCTTCACAGCTGGGAATCCCCGTGATTCCAGATCCGCCGCGATGTCTTCCACTTCTACGAGCGGCAGCCCCTTGATGACGGCCTTTTTCATTTTTTCGGCTTCGGCCATGAATGTATGGAAACCGCGAGCCTCCGCTCGCAGTCCATTGGTAAGGGCGCGATGGTCCTCCATCGTGCGCACGAAGACACTCAAACCCCGAAACCGCTTGATACCGTGTCGCCGACACAATTGGAAATCTTTACATCATAATTACTCAATCAAATGATGTGTTACATGTGATTAATCAAGATAATTACATAATGATATAACAGCAGAACCTGAAACACATCTGAAAATAACCATCCACTACCTCACTCAGAGCCACCAATCCACGAAATGACCACCGCTAAGGAAGCGACTCAGTATTTACGTTGACCCCCCTCCACTACTCACCGGATGGAATTCCATGATGGCCGCCGACTTCAACCAATCACAGCATAGCATATTTCATTGAGATTTTAATCAAACAATGATTACAAAATTCAATGTGACTATTTGTGATAACATCAGACTCAATTTACGGGAAAATTATGGAAAATATAACCACGGAATAAATACCAACATCAAGAAATGATTATATGCTAACATAATAACATGAAAAATTATACCTAAATATATTTTTTACTCTTTGGGAAATGTTCAAACCAAAGGTATTTAACTTCAAACCGAATATGAAAATTTGTATAATTTATTATAAAATAAATAAACGAGACTGGGGGAGATGGTTTAGTAGATTGAACTGACTCGGTTAAAGGTATCATATTAAAATATAACTTTCCTCTCAACAAGCTAATTGCGGAGAGGAAAAATACCTAACCAATTTACCCCTCACTAAAGAGGAAAAACTCCTCCGAGAGGGCCCGATTTGAAATCGTTCTATAAATAGAGAATCGAATTCCATACAAAGTCAGTTCAACAACTACCTCTGAAAGAGAATCCTCTCTCCTGAAGAACCATCTCCAAGTCTCCCAGAAATATTTTCAAGTGTTTTATTCAGTATCAAATTCAGTTTTTGCCAGTAATAAATTCTTTTCGTCAGCTCAAATTTGGAAATAAATTCCTTTCTGAACTTGGCTTTAAACTTCACTCCAAACCTCTGCAACATCCACCAAGACTGAAACGTTGACAAGTGTAACCAGCTTCCTTCGTATTTACAGTTATTTTACTGACGGTAAATTGTCTCGTACAATTACTATATTCATTATACAGTGAGATATAGATACATATTGACAAACACATATATACCGGTCTTTATTATACATACATTTATATGTTTTATCCCGGTAAAAAATATACAAGGTGTCAGGGGGGTGAAGTGCACTAACTTCGGAAAAAAAAGAAGTTTTTTTTTGTTTTTTACTTCTAGCATCATGTAGAATCACATCGCGAAGTTAATACGCTTTTTCCCCCCGACATACAGAATTACCTACATAACATGGTATATTCCTGTAGGTTGAATTAGAGATGAAATTAAACGAAAGATTGATCAAGTGATGCCACAAAGTGAATTTACAATAACCATTGCAGAAGCGTTAAATATGTATTTCCATCCGATTATTTAACATCACAGGGCCAATCCAGTATTATCCATGTCTATGGGTCCCATTTTATTTATGTTCATCCCTTTATTCTTGAAGGATGAGTAAACACGTCACTGGGAACAGAATTTATAGCTCAAGATATCGCGATTGCTCCAGATTTTACCTTTTCTCATTCTTTATTTGGGGCAAGAAAACCAACGTAAATACTGCCTCTATCACTATTCCTGACTACAGATTCTGTAATTTCCATTGAAAATAAATAGCTATCAATTTAATCATAAATTTTCTGGTCTCTACTTCGATCTACTGTTATTAATACTATTATTTTTTAATGATAAACTAATGTTTATAAGACAAGGTTTTATGCATAGCACAAACGATAGCAAATTATTATAAGCATTAATTAGTCGCCCGAAATATCAATACAAATTGAAAATCCCGTCGGCGACATTTATTTTTAATAGGGAGATATTTTCAATTTGTGTTGATATTTCAGGCGACTAATTATTCCTTATAGTAATTTAATTGAAAATACTGCTATCTATCAGTATTCCTGAATACAGTTTCTGTTATTTTCATTGAAAATAAATAGCTATCAATTCAATCAGAAATTTCCTGGTCTCTACTTCGATCTACTGAATTTTTTTTGTTTTATATTTTGGTACCTATATTTAAAATATTTTTACTGCTGACAGTGAAAAGATTTCTCGTTGCTTAACATAGAATAAAGATTCTTTGTTTAGCATAGAATAAAGAAGAAGACAAGAAATGATGTGTGGGCGTGTAGTCGCAATATTTTATGCGAATCAGTTTGTGGTTTTATGGTGAACTGTAATCAATGTTTGACACAACTATCGGGGTACCTGTGGTTAACAGTTATTTCTTGGTCTTTTCGATCGATATTAAGGATTTGAGGGACCGCGTGATAATCGTTGCACAAGATTCCGCAACAAATCCGAATTAAACGCACTGAGGGGACACTTAACGTCTACACTACCCATGTTTTCTAAACAGACTGGTCATGAATACACCTTTGAAATACAGAATTATTATTAATTAAAATAAAATAGTTTTGGTCTCTACTTTATAGCTTGTCTGAATAATTGTTATTCACACATAACACAAAAATTCAAAGCAAATTTAAGTGCAATGAAAGTGAAGAATTTTAAGCAGGAATAATTAAAGTTCATTATTAGAGAAATCCAAAATTAGTTCGATCACTTTATTTTGCTATTTTTTCCTTAAGGCGATGCTATACGTAGTAATGCAAAATCATGATTTTGGTTTGAAAATTTGGTCGCCTAGAAATGTTTCAGATGCTTTAATTAAATACTGCGAGTAGAATACATCTTGGCCTTTGAAATAATCGACTATTTTTTAGACAAGTCTTTTTATAAGTCCAGAAAAAAATAATGTATAAGGCCTATGAAAACTGCTTTAAAGTTCAAAATCTCCTACTTACAAACCAAATTTCAGTTATGATTTTATTGTATAATGTGGAAAATTAAGTTATTTACAAAATAATCGAAAAAAATTTAAATATTTATGCCTGAACATCCACAAAATAACATAAAAGGCTCTTTTTGGCCATGTTTTTTTCTTTCATAAATCAAAACAGGCGGATGGTGTTAAGCGGGAATTTAAACCTTATCACCATCTACGTAAGGATTATTATTGATAGCGGCTCAATTTAAAATATTAAACTACGTAGTGCATCGGTTTTTTGTCGGTCAAACTGTGAATATTTTTCCTCCGGTTTTAAACTAATACTCGTATATTGTAAGGCAAACTGAAATAGTCTTGGTAATAGTTATAACAGATTCTATAATATTCCGTCCCTGAAAGTAATTTATTTATTTATTTATTTATTTATTGGATGATTTTTATAGCGCCGCTTTTGCGAAATATCACCTCAGGGGCGCTGTACAGTTAATGCAGATATTACAAAAAATATATAAATATTACAAATTGAAATTGAAATTAAGTTAAATAAAATGAAGTACAGAAACAGGTGACACGGAGATGGAGAGTCTGCTGCAAGAATCCTATGTGGTGAGGAAACTGGACCAGCTGCTGCAGCGAGAGAGTCCACCGCGTCCACCAACAGTGCCAGCACGAGGTTCGTCATCCTTCCAGGTGTGTGTCTGCTGCTAATAGAGCGCTGACACAATGTCCTCTCATGGATTCCAGACCTTGGCAGCACCGCTGTGACATTCGGAAAGTCCATCTCCCTGTACACTTGTTTCTGGTGATTATGTTAGTGGTGCATTGTTCCGAAATAAAAGGCGGCGGACGGGATAATAAATCAGCTTGGGCACTTGTTAGGGCTTTCAGAGTTTCCAAGAATAACATTGAAAACATCTGGCGTACCTACAGTTACCGATTCTCGTCCCAAGTTCAACTTCATTGAATTTAGAATATTTTTAGCACAATTTTCGATTATTCATTTTTGAAACACTGCACTCTAGTCACATTACTATTAAGTTCTGATTACTAATTGGTAAGTTAATTTAAAATGTTGATTCACTGATTTTTAAAATAACTTCAAAGGGATGTTGCCTCGTTTCCCTTGAAAATACTAAAAAACACAAAGCGGTTGGAGACGGCATGACGCGTCCAGCTGCCACAAAGGGCGCTAACTTAATATTAGAAAAGCAGACGAGACGTGCGGCTCAGAAAGGCGAATAACTGAGAATGTAAAATAATATCAAAGACGGGAAGTCCACATTTTGGTAAATCCGTTTATTGATTCCTAGCTTTACCTCGCCACACGTGGCTGTAGCTCAGTCTGTATATACAGATAGAGAAACAATACCGCGTTTTCCCCTTACGTCCAACAGATGTAGCTGTTTTTTTTTTTAAAAACATCTATGTCCAACAGATGGTACTGTTTTTTTTAATTTTTTTTTTACTTGGCACAGGTAACATCTTTATAATATAGGTATATAAAAACACACGAATATTCGAATGCAACGTTGTGTCAAAATTTCAAAGTAATCGTTGGAGAAGTTTCGGAGATTTAAGATTTTGAACAAACGAATATTAACATGTTTATTTATATAGATTTCTACAATATGTCTACCAATTGCTATTTTTTTTAAATATTTACATATTTATTTACGTAATAATCCCTAGACTTGTGATAATTGTTCAAAATTTTCCAATGTACATTAGAACTTTCGGCTTGCGATCAGTCATCAGAATTTGCCACTGTACGTAGCACCTTTCAACTTGTAATCAGTGATAAGAATTTACCAATATACAATTATACATATGACCGTTCGACTTGCGATCATTGATCAGATGTTCCCAATGTACATAAGACCTTTTGACTTCGCTGCCTTAGTTCTTGTATGTTCAATAGACCATTTAGCAAATTTTACAGGAGACGTTTTTTTTGTTTTTACAGGCAAATTCTAAAACATTCTCGATTTTGGTCATTTCGTTTAGTACAAATGTGTAACAGGAAATTATTAAAGATAATTTTTCGAAGATTGAAGCTATAATATGCCCATATTATGACTTTAAAGGTGGACGTTGAACATGGCTTGAAAATGATGAATGATTATTTTGGATATTGAACATATCGTCTGGAGATTGAACAATTCGGCTCCCATAAGTTTGAGGTATTTTTTGTTCAATTAGCCAATTAGTGGTAAATTGTACATACAGGGTGATTTTCAGATTTCAAATACTTTACTTTTATCATAGTTAGTAGTTGACTTAAAGTATTACTTTAAAATATACAAACAGAGACCTTGAGTTGATTTTTCACAAAAACTGCTCTATATAAATCATCCAATATTTTGGAAGTTTGAAAACAATGCACAAGTACAAAGGTACCTACCGCTAATATACTACTATCGGATGTCGGTGCATGCGTGATGTGAAATATTCTTACATCGTACGTATTACGGCCTCCGTGGTCTAGGGGTACTCTTGATTAGAAATCCGGAGCCCGGCGTGCGCAAGTAAATTTTATTTGATTCATTTATGTTATTTCACAAATTATTCATTTAAAATAACATATATTCTATTTGCGGCATGTTCCAGAGAGGAAGATATGGTGTAAAGACCACCATAAGAATTGAAATGGCTTTAGCCGTGTTTGGTGATCAGATCTGAATAGATACTCACATTCCATCTCTCTTCTCCTTCATCCTCCTTCCTCTCTTTCTTCTCTCCATCTCCTTCCCCTCCACACTACCTTCAGCCTCACAATATACTAATATACCCCAATTGGGGATTCCATAGTCTCACTGGCTCCAGATGGTTGGTAGCAGTGGAGACTGTACCTATTCCATAAAAAAACCCCGAGCTATGCGTAAAATTATTGAAGTTCAATTTTCAGTTGAAAATTTGTTTTTTTTTTATTGTTTCGTTACCTACATTGTACAAATGTAATTTTTAAAGTTTACTTACTTTAGAAAGATTTTTTTTTCTTTCGGAAGGTCTTATTTGCCGTGAGCTTATTATTTATGTTGATTATCGTGAGTAAAATATTATTTTTTTAAATACTTCAGCTCTTAAAATCCTAAAATTATAATATCCCGCGATTTGGGTTATGGGTGTGCGCTATTTAACATTCCATTTATTGTTGTTAATCGTTTGCCTAGTTGGTTTTATTGTAGTTCCTACATAAGAATATGATTATTGTTTTTTTATGTGACTAAAAAAACAAAAAAATCAGAAACTTTTAATTGAATGATTTCAAAATTGAAATATTTGGACTTCGTTTTCATCAGCGATCTCAGCAGTGATAACGGACAAAATATGTGTCGTAGATGTTTTTCAATCAGACTACGAGGACAGTCGACTTTTTGCACATTTCCATGTCCTGGCTCTTTTGTTGTATTTCTTGAATAAAAATAAGTTTTAATGCGCTAATATAATTTATGAATACTCATTTTAGGTAAAAGTCCTTAGTTTGTAAATAAATAGTGAATAAATAAATAATAAATTAAGCAACCTGTATATTTGCCTAGCAAATTCAAGAAGTACATGTAAAATATGGTGAAAAAGCCTATAAATGACATAATTTTAAGACTTACCTTTCTATTTGAGCTACTGTTCTAAGGTTTATTGATTCTGGAGTCGGTGAAGTCATTTTTTAGTTCAATAACAGTATATATTCGCAATTAAACGTATTTTTAGTGGAACAATTTCGTTATTAGAAAACAACTAAAAATCAACATGGCCGCAAACTTTAACTAGCCGGCTCCTGATTGGTTAACAGTGGAGATTGAACATTCAAGACCTCAACGTTCGGCGGGATGTTGAACAAATATCTATGAACTTTTAAAAAATATTATATTCATAACTTTGAGGGTTTGAATGTTCAATATCCAGGAGATTGAACAAATAAGAACTGAAACATTATTCCGTGAGTGGATATTGGCACTCGAAAAATGCTTAAAATGTCACTTAAAAACCAAAAAATATGGTTTTTTTTAACTTCATTATTGCGCAATAGACTAATGTACATATTGGAAATCATAACTCAGTTGTGCAAAAAAGGTCTATTGAACATACAAGAACTAGGACAGCGACTTGTAGTCAGTGATCAGAAATTCCCAGTGTACATAAGACCTTTCGACTTGTGATCATAGATCAGAAGTTCCCAATGTACATAAGACCTTTTGACTTGTAGTCAGTGATCAGAAATTCCCAATGTACATAAGACCTTTCGACTTGTAATCAGTGATCAGAAGTTGTCAAGGTACATAAGACCCCAGACAAGCCTATGAAAATGATTATCTGTTCTAGAAAGAATTTAGAAATTTGAAAATTGTGTTGTTGACTTTAAATCGAAATAAGGAAAAATCGATCGAACGCATTCATTGGTTTTCTTCTCGGTGGCTGCAATTCATTTTATCTAAATTCTTGACAAATCAGTTCTAATTTTGAAAAGTCATTTTCAACTGTCAAGTTTTCATATCACCAGCGCTCACCGTTTTAAAGTTTTTATTATTTTACACATTTTGTCTGCTTTATACTTAAAGATAAGGCCCTTTTATAACATAAAGTAACAGTTGTACCTGCTTATATTGTCCGTACTCGGCCTATTATGTCATGTAATATACCCTCAGTATTGCACTCCTGATCTTCTCACATTAAACATTGTATGCATGTAAAAGCCTTCATGGTGTGAATAAATAAATAAATAATGTTTTTTTTTTTTGTATACTAATGTTTAAGACAAGATTTTTTATGCATAGCACAAAGGGTAACAATTATTTATAACATTTACATTTTTTCACCTGAAAACAACCAACTTTATTTTATATGAGAAAGGCATTGTAAGTGCGAACTCTCTCACTAGATGTCCCGTTGGCATCATGTTTCTTTTATCAGGAGATTTTTCAATGTGGATGAGTGTTTCAGGCTAATAATTATTGCTTATAAATAAATAAATAATGGTCTCGTGAATGTTATGGGGAATTGAGAAAGAACTACAAAAAATCGACTAAATTTATTTTTTCTCGCGTGCAACATTCATTTCCTGGCAACACCGCTTAACATGTCGCAACGGGGAGTCGCTATATGCACAGCGACTAGTCGACAGGGGGCGTGGCCAACATATCCGAGCATACCCGAGGGTGAAACGAAACGTCAGAAATGGCGTTGTAATAATATAATGTAAACAAACCTTTTTAGAACTACGCTAGGTTTGTGTAACATGGTTTGTGATTCAAAAGAAAGTGTCCCCTTAATACCGCCTGCTCGCGTCAAGGCAAGAAAAACATCCCAGTTTTCAATTAGTTTAGCGGCTACGCTAGGTTTGTGTAACATGGTTTGTGATTCAAAAGAAAGTGTCCCCTTAATACCGCCTGCTCGCGTCAAGGCAAGAAAAACATCCCAGTTTTCAATTAGTTTAGCGGCTACGCTAGGTTTGTGTAACATGGTTTGTGATTCAAAAGAAAGTGTCCCCTTAATACCGCCTGCTCGCGTCAAGGCAAGAAAAACATCCCAGTTTTCAATTAGTTTAGCGGCCACGCTAGGTTTGTGTAACATGGTTTGTGATTCAAAAGAAAGTGTCCCTTTTATACCTATACTTCACTTCGGGTATGCTCGGATATGTTGGCCACGCCCCCTGTCGATTAGTCGCTGTGCATATAGCGACTCCCGTCACAACGGATTCCAACCACTTGCCCGCGAAGAAACTCGGATCATTCTGGCTGAGCGATATGTTAGGTTGACACGGTATTAATAAAACTAGTTCTCAATTCCTCATAAAATCCTTCTGATAAATCTTGGGTCGTACATTTTGTAATTGCGTAATAAATTCAAGTGATTCCAAATACTTGTTTCTTTTCTTTTTACCTCGCGACCAAGGATGTAGTGGCGATCATATCCACTACAATATTAACCGACATTTAAATAAATTGTTAAAAATTCCTTTTTATTATTGTTTGTGCTATTTACATATGATACATTCTAAGGAATACGCGATGTTCAACTGTTCCTTTCGGTACTGCATCGACCGTTCCTCATGGTAATAAGGAAGCGGAACCGGAAATGGCCGGCAGGCTCAGTCCTACTTTATGGAGAGAGCTTCCGGTCCCCGCCACATCGCGACTTCCGGCTCTAGAATCCTGAACCTAAATTCAGTATTTAAATAAAATAAAGGAAGGAGGATTACTTTGGGGACCTTATTAAATGTTTTTCTTCTTCTTTGGAGTAAACATCTACATAATTTAACCCAATCTAATGGACCTGGGGAAATAATACCTCAACAGCCTTCCGGAAAACATCAGTACAATTAAATACGATAAATGCCTTGTAAAAGCAAATAATAAAGACTAATCCAATATAAAAAAATTAACTGCTTTAGCTTGATTCAAAACCGAATATTTTCTTACGTAATGTATATTATTCATTCTTATGAATGAATAATATGTTCTGAATTTGTATATATTTTCTTACGTAATTAATGAATAATATGTTCTGAATTTGTATATATTTTCTTACGTAATGAATGAATAATATGTTCTGAATTCGTATATATTTTCTTACCTAATGAATGAATAATATGTTCTGAATTTGTATATATTTTCTTACGTAATTAATGAATAATATGTTCTGAATTTGTATATATTTTCTTACGTAATGAATGAATAATATGTTCTGAATTCGTATATATTTTCTTACGTAATGAATGAATAATATGTTCTGAATTTGTATATAAAATTAAGATTTTTAAATTTACTTAAAACCTAATTAATGCTGATAGTAATTATTAATGGCACCTAAATGTTAATATAAATAATCCCAATCTCAAAATCAAAAATCACAACAAAATTATAACACTTAAAACTAAAACAAAAAGCTGCGTTTAAAATAAAGGGAGATCAGAAATAGAAAACACAAAAATACTGATATTCAAAATACTGATATCCAAATTCGGACTGAAACAGAAACGTATGTTAGAAACATTGGATCTCAGGGTAAATCTAATGAGCAACTACAAATACGACAGTTGAGAAAAAAGCTTCATATATTATGGTACTAAGTATACAACAAAATCCCACTCTCATTCAAAACTCACAACAATGTTATGACATTTAAAACTCAAATAAAAGCTGAATAGAAAAATTAGGAAGATCAGAAATCAATACAGACTGAAACAGAAACCACTCAACTGCACTTAAAAATACTCTTACCTAATACAGAGTGAAACGGAAATCAGTCAAATGCGCTTAAAAATACTCTTACCTAATACAGACTGAAACAGAAACCACTCAAATGCGCTTAAAAATACTCTTACCTAATACAGACTGAAACAGAAACCATTCAACTGCACAAATATTCAACATAAAATTTATAATTCTTTCAGTACCTATCTTCATATTATCCACACATGAACCAAGATTGGCAACAACGCGTTGGCAAATCGTTCTTGAGATGGCTGCCATTTCTGATCTGATATTTTGCTTCAATAGTGTCAAATTCAACGCTTTTTAATAGTTTGATTTTTAGGTATCCCCATTAAAAAATAATCCAGCGGACTGAGGTTAGTGCTCCTGGGTGGCCAGTTAATGGTGCCTCTACGATAAATCACTTTATTCGGAACAGTTCGGTCACAGCTTCAATCGATTGGTCAGATGCATGGTTCCAACAAGAAGGGGCCATTTGCCAAACATCTGATTATTGCAATTCTAGGTAAGATGGACGCACGGACGATCTATTGCCCGGTATAAAAAAAACAGATATTGACAAAATCCGTCGTCTATTGTCAGTTAGAGATATTTGCGAACACGGTCCAAATATGATTCCGACAGTCGGTAGACAAAAGCCGCTACTTTTAGCACGGCCTTCAAGTTGTTGGATAAGTCAATATGAACAACTTTATCGATAATATCGTTCGTTATGCAAAATAACTGGCTTATCAGTGAATATGGGTGAACTAACTAAACTCTTAGAACATAAAGAAATCGTATACACGATTCTTAGACTCAATTAATTCATCTAAGACGAGATCATTATATTCCGTTCCAGTTTCGAGAAACATAAGTTGTGAGTTATGACTAAACACCTCATTAACTAATTAACGCCTTTTTTACAGTCAAAAAGTACATGCGGAATGCCAATATATATTTAAGTTAATATTTCTATTAAACATTGTCAATTTATTAGTATTTTTAACTTTTACGTAGCCGTCTGACGTTTAGGAATGTCAATTCATAGCGCCAGTGCTGCCAGCGTACATTGAATTCTGAATTATTGAATAATCAACATTAGTCTGGATATCAACAGCGAGACCGTGCTCGAGAAATCGCTATAAAATCAAAGATAGTTACGCCTATCGATTCGAAATTGTAAACTTATCGATTTCACTGTGCTAGACCCCTAGAAGTGTTGTCTGCACACTTGTGAATGCATTTATTTTTCTGCCACGACACTTCTTTTGCTTAGCAAAATATGCTACCCGTTCATAAATAGTTATTTTTGAATGTTACTCAGTAAGAACAGAACATAGTAAATTAGTTAAATTTAAAAAAGGTCTAATGGATATCGTAAGAAACAGCATCTCTAAATAGTATAAAATCAAGTCGCTTTCCTTGTTTGTCTGTTTGTGCGCTTAGTTCTACTAAAATACGCAACGGATTTTTATAGGATTTTCAATATCATTTAGAAAATTTATTCTGGAAGGTTTATAAATATAATACACGCATATTACATTTATGGAAAGTAGAGAACAGTCGATGTTTTGAAATCAAGTCGTAAAAAAATATTTTCGCGCGCTGACATTGCCAACGCTGGCTAAACCTTAACAAGATACATCAAGATAATGTACTACGGAATTGTATAATTTAAAAAGGCCTACAAAAAATCCGCGACGGTATATGTCTATCTCCTTATGATAACTCTAGCAACGCCGGGTACGTCAGCTAGTAGGAAATACAATGCTTCTACGTGTAACTTATTTTCGATTCATAAACAAATCGTCAGCCTCACGTCCACCCACTTTCCTTGTCAGGGATTTTGTCGAGTGGCACTAAGCCGCTGGAACCGTGATAAAGAAGAGAGGAGAGGCTCGTTGATGTCACGTAGAGTGAGGTCACTTGAAATCTTCATTTTTCTTTGTCGTCTTTTCATCTTTTATCGGTGATATTCATTATTTAGTTTCCGCATCGCTGCTTTCACGGAAGACTTCTTAATAATCTTAAACGTTCCTTGTTTTTCAACCAAGGATATTTTATAATTTAAAATACGTTTGTGGTATTTTTATCTTTTCAATAATAAAAATAAGATATATTTATATAGTTTTTTAAAAGAAAGACAAACATTCCCGGGTTGCGAATAACCTGACAATATTTGAAAATCTCTTACTACTACCACAGTAAGCGGAAAAATTTGCTTGTGTTGTGATGGAGGACTTAGCCAGCCGAGAAATTGAACACACTACGCCCGGGTTGGACCCAAACGCGATGTTTCAACTCATCCACCGAGCGGTCAACTTATTAAGATCAATGTTATTAAATAATTTCGCTTTTTTGTTCCTTGCAAACACATCGGAATGGACTTTTTCTTCTTCTGATACCCTCACGTATAGGAGCTTGAATATCACCAGCGAAATCTCCATCATGCAGGCTGCAACTTGGAATAACGCGGAACTTTTTTTTAACATTATCATCACAGGGCCTTCTTCTGTGGAAAATATTTTTCCTCGGGGCCTGTGTCATATTTTATGTTTATTTTTTATAAAATGAAAGAAGGGAGGTTCTAAGAAGGAAAAAAAGTGTGTGGGGTGGGTAGGAATCTGGGGTAAGTGTATTCAAGAGCGACGGACTTAATCTCTCCCACTGCGATGCAAGGCGATGTTCTGAGAGAGTCTTGCTAAAGAGGTCAAAAGGTCTCCCTCAACCATTCTCTCCCGGTCCGGCCTGCCCCTAAGTTGGTGGGTGGACGCATTCGCCACCAAAATCCGGACACACCTCACCCGATGAACCCGGGCATCCCTGCTAATTCACCAAATGTAGCGAACCACTTGGGGTGGCTTATGGCAGAGGTCCCTCCAATAAATGGTTTCCGGGGCGACGGTACCCATACCCGCCTCCAAAAATGCACTCGTACCAGTCACCTTATGTAGTACCCATTCATCAAACGCAGGACATGAAAAATCTTTAGTTTATTTGGGATTTTTTTAGTAAATAAGTGTCACATCAAAAAATCGTTGCACTGGAGTGATTTTGAATTTCATGTACTTGGCGTTTAAGAAAATTGGCGACTTTGTTCTAACGGAAGTCACTCTAAAAAGCTGCAAGAGCGAGAAAAATAGTCCCATCACTATTAAGTTACTCGAATTGCGTAATGTTAGGAACACTATGTACAAAATTATTTATTTAATAAAGATTAACCGCGCCACCTGAAGATGTCACCACAGGTAATTAAAATTTAGTGAATTTTCTCATTTTTTAATTGAATGAGGATTTGAATTTTCAAAAAAAGTCCTGTTCTGTCTCATTCTATTAATCGTCTGTATATTATTTATGGTTCAAGTTGCTCTTCCAGTGATATTTCTTACTTAGCTACCATCCACATTCGACAAGTTTTTTTCTAAATCTTTTAATCGACAATCAGTATACCAAATAGCTTCCCGATTGCCTTTCTTTACTCCCCCATTTCTAAATCGGTCACGTAATATATAGAAATTCACACGTTCTCCTTTTGATCTCATTTCCACATCATTTGATTTGATCCTTACTATTTTGTACTTCGGCGTTGCCTGAATCTTAGGCAGAATTTTTCCAAATCAGATGTAGATATTAATTTTATTTTAACAAATGTACAAAATTTCATCATATAGTATAAAAATTCTGCTTTGAGGGGTGGAAAAAAGGGGATGAGGTGGTTTTTATAAGTCTCATGTAAACACTAATATTTCTCTTGTTTTGAAGGTTAAGGGTTCAACATTTAATCAGTCTCAGAATAAAAACGAAAAAAAAACAATCTACGGTTTTATAAAGTGTGTTCGTTGTTTACTTAATAGTTGCACTATTTCACTAGTTGCACTATTTCCCTGATTTCACAAAATACCAAAAATTAGCTCTTAGAATTACGAGAAGCAATAAAAGATATTGTATTGATATGTCATCGCATTAGAAATAAAAAATATGAATTTTAATGGAAATCAATAGACCGTCCACTTAACGATTATCCCCACTATGCACTTGACAGGCTACTAAACACCAAAATAAGATTGCGTTTTGTTGGGAAGTGAGTTAACTAAGAGCTCCACAGATGCACTCATAGAGGGCAGTGCAAAGAGCTTGCTTGGAAGTCCGCAAGATGGCAGCTAGTAGTCAGTAGTCGCTAGGGCCAGTTAGGCTGCTTCCAGACAAACTTGGTGTTTGCAGATCTCATTTAGCCAGCTCCTAGTTAGGTCGACCATCGAAGTCATTCTTGTGATACGCGAATTATTGAATAAATTCCTGATTTAATATTAAGAACTTATTCTCTAAAACCTTCTTCTACAACGAGTTGGAGTACTGTTTATGGGAACACAACACGTTTCTAAAACTCGTACTTGTCACTTATCACTTGACGCGTCCGTTTACACTTTGTGCACTAATCATTTGTACTTTTCACCTGTATTTGCCACTAATCCAAGTGTAATCGGTCTTAGATTTGCTAATGATGATACTGTTCTGTTTTTATTATTTACTAGTTGACGTTACCACCATTGCTCGAGGATTTATAAATGGTGTCTGGTAAACTTTTATTTATTTTAGCCAAATTATTATTATTATTGAATGTGTTCTGTTTTTTGTCGAGATTTGGAAATATATTGAACTAAAAGAAAATTTACTATTTTCATCGTTGTTTTGGATTTACTAAAAATAATGTTTCGTTTTCATATCGCCTATTCGTAGTTGTTAATTTTAAGCCCGCCTTTTGTTAGCTTAGAACAAGATATAATTAGCATAAAAACACACTTGGGAACAGAATTTTCATCTAAAAACAGACAGCAAACCCGAGGCCGAGAGCTTTATGATCTAAATAAAGATTTAACTTAAGATTATTATAGATGGATAAAAATCCGGGCTAGTACTTTGCCGCTAATTTGAATAACCAAATCTAGGTGCTTATCTTTCTTTACATTAATTTTAATATCCATCTCTAACGAAATTATGAAACAAGATCTACAGAAGCTTATTATCTGATATCAATTTTATTTTTAAAATCATTAATTCCCTTATTGACAGCCTCGTAAATAAATAAATATAAATATACATTTTCTTTATTTATTAAAATATATTAGAGTTTTTTTTTTATTTGCATAAATTTGTTTTCTAAAAATTCTCTCAGCTCTTTTTTCTCTGGAATGTCTAAATAAACGCAACGCTTTTCAGCACGTTATGTCATTTTCTTCTTGAGATTACGATGCTTTAAAATACAGATAAATTTGTTTAAAAGACAGACATTTTATTTCTCAATATTTTTCTAGTAGAAAAAAATCTTTTTTTTTGTAGCGGTATAACTTAACTAGTAAAACCTCAAACTTTTATATTTAATCATTGAAGATAATATTAATATTTTAGTTATTATAGAAATTCGTGCGAAGCATTAAAGTATTAATATTTTGCTAGTAATTATTTATGTAACTACAATTTATTGTAAGATATATTTTTTCGTCACAAAACATATAAACAATGAGGAAAAACGAAAAAAAAATTCACACATATTTCTAATGTGTGTTAGTGATTTTCTTCTTGTTAAACAGGTTGAACATTGTCCTGACGCCCAACTAATGAACATTTATAAACACGCAGGACCTTAGTTTACATTGTAATGCGGGTGGCTATCTCTTTGAACAAACCGAAACTATTGTTGAAACCTTTCCATCCTTGTTCTTAAATTAAATACACCGCTAACTGATGACTTAAAACAGAAACTTCGATAAGAAGAGTCCATAAGGTTCGCCACTAGGGCTGCCACCTGTCCGGGTTTGACCCGGAGTCTACGGGTTTGCATGGTGCATGTCCGGGCTACGGGCTTAACATCGATATCTCCGGGTCAGACCGGGCGGTGGCAGCGAAGCGACAGACGACCATCGCGGCGCGGAGCGCGTGACTGTTTGACTGAGTGAATGCATGATGCCAAAATAATGAGAAACATAAAGTTTTTTAGGTCTTGTGATCAGAATCAATTAACAAAAAAAAACAGTCAATGAGGTTTACAGGAGAACTCTTGAATACATACAGAAATATTATGATTTTGAAGATTCTGTACTCAAAATCTTTTCCAAATTCGATCTAACAAGTGCAGTAAGTTACGAAGATACTGTGGAAGCTGTCGAATCACTTGGTTTGAAAAATGTCGACGAAGATAAACTTTATGACCCGAAAATTAAACGAAGTATTTCCTCAGTTAGTAAATTCTACATTGCTTGTTGATTTAGGTACGATGGGTTCAGTTATTCAAAGTCACCTCAACCTTCACCGAACTGCCAAAAATAATTGAAAATTTTTTTTCAATCCCTATAAGCAATGCTTTTGTTGAACGCTTTTTTTCTTTAAAGGGAAAATTGTTGACAGACGAGCGGAAACAGCTTGTCAGTGGACATGATGAAGGCAGACTTAATTGTGAAGATTAATTACAATATGAATTGCCAAGTTTTTGAAGAAACCTGAGCAAGAAAAGATGCTTAAACAATCCCTTCAGAACGAAAAATATAGTTTTAAGTGTCAAGCTGGTCCAAGTCAGCTTAGCACTAGCTAGGTCATTTATATTTAAAACCTTACCAATGGTAATTTACCATGACATTTTGCCTTAATTAAATAATTCATAATAAAAAAGTTTTATATTAACAAAAAAAATATATTTCTCAAATCTCCGGGTCTACTGTTTTTGAAAGGTGGCAGCCCTATTCGCCACCCCCAATTGCATATTACCGACACGATCGTTCGCGTGTATCATTTCTCGGTACATTCAACACCCCCATGGAAGATTTACTATTAACTTTATATGTTGTTCCAGGTGAAGGACGCTGGCAGCTCTTGCAACCCACGGGCGACCGTCCGCCCAGTTTGCAGGAACACAGTGCTGTGGGGCACGCTGGCTCTATCTACGTGTTCGGGGGGGAGGTAGGCTTCTCAGGCACCGAGACGCCACTGTGGGTCTACGACGTAAAGGTCAGTCACTGTATTCTTTTATGAGTGTAATTCACAGGAAATGCTTTAATAAAATACCACTTAGTAATAGAGGAGTCTATCTTGTCTGGGTAATATCACTGTAGGAGTCAGACTACATGGCTCCGTTCTTAACTGAAGAATTCATTTGTATCAGTTGTATTTGCCACCCCAGTAATTCTTACTTGACTTCGACTGGCCACAAACGCCCATACTAGAAGGTTTGTGCCACTCGATTCTTGGAGATTAAAAGAAGATCTTAGCGTGTGGCTGGGTGGTCTCGACCGCAACCACGGAGAAATCGGTTCTCAACGGGCGGCCAGCTGAAACGGACATCATATTGGGAGACCTCTGACGGGTGAACCTCATGGCGACATGGACTTCGAGTTAGTTAATTTTTAATGTTGGACACTGTGCCTAGTTTATCTTTTAAATTATGTGAAAACTTTTTGATTCTTACTGGCGCCCTACAACCAAGGTCAGTTTAACATGTTTGTAAACGTCACAATTACGATCTTTATGCTTCAATGTAAATTTCGAACACGCTGGTGCTCCTTCGGACCCGGCGCACGAACCCGAGATTTAATTACTTTCATTTCCATAACTTGAGATTCGCTCATGTTTTTTTTACGTACTATTCTTGTATTTTTACACTTCTTGTATTTTTGCTAATAAATATCTTTTTTGGGGTGTTATGCCGTGTTGCGCTAACTCCTTCTTTAGCCAACGTTTCGGACAACGTTACAGTGTCCATCATCAGGGCAGATGTGTCCTAGCGCCCGAAAATATATTTTTACGACGTGATTACAAAACATCGACTTTTCTCTACTTTCTAAAAATATAATATGCATGTATTATATATATAAACCACCCGGAAGAAATTTTCTAAATGATAGGGAAAACACTATCAAAATCGGTTGGGTAGTTTAGAAGAACTAAGCGCACAAACAGACAGAAGTGGATAGCAACTTTGTTTTATACCATTTAAAGATGTTACGAATAACCTGACCATTTTTAATTTCTTCCTACTACGATCATTACTTAAAAAGCGGAAAATGTTGTTGTGTAATGATGAAGAACTAACTTTGAATTGAACCAGCAAAGCCATGGTTCTGTATTATAATTTTTCTCCACAGGCTAACCATTGGCGTAAAATATCCACCCGGAGGGGGGCCACTGTGCCACGGGGTAGGCGTGGCCACACGGCTCTGGTGCATCAGGGAGCCATGCTGGTCTACGGAGGCTACCAGGATCTCAAGGGGTCCCTCAACGACCTCTGGGCCTTCTACTTTGGTAAGGAAAACATATGTTTAAAAAAAGTTACACTTCACAAGAACGCCTCTGTTTGCAGGGTGTAAATTCAAGGAAACTATAGCGCCACCCAGTTGGGCGACTTTGTGAGATAGGCTAAGGTATGGGATGCAGGAAGGGATTTATTAGTGCGAGTCTTGAAGAGGCTTTTCAGGCTTTCACCCTTCGAGGGCGTTCTAGGCCATCATTTCAAATTATGCAGCGAGGGAAGGTAAATTTGAAGCCTTTGGAAATAACTCGCACATGCAAGTAAATTATTTTGTTTAAATGCTATTGGATAGCTCTGTTACTAAAACACATGGATTCAAGAAGGCTCCCACGAGCGCTCTGCATAACTTATTTGAAATTTTATTGTCTTGTCTTGATTTAGAAAATGTAATTTTTCTGTTCGTGCTACCCATGGAACTATGATTGTGCTACCCTTCGTAGTTGTTAAGTGCATCTGATAGTATTAATACGCTTGCGTCTGGACGATGTAGGCCCTCTGATTGGTCAAATTTAAATTGTTTGTTTCGGTTAAATTCCGCTAACTTGAAAATTAAGACCCGATTTCATACTAAAATAGGATCACCAGATTTCTTCAAAAGCATCTCTTCTGATCATATAATTTTTGGATAATATCGAAGAAAATATGTTTTAGAAAGTTCACAATCCATTGGATTAATTACATTACAGTAAAAATTATCCACAATTACGTATTGAAATTTGACGTTTATCATTATTCCCGCGAAAGACACATTGTTCAGTGTTGCCAGCGTATATCGATTTCCAATCAATGTAAAAAGCTTCTATAGCCAGTTAGTGTCAAGCAATGTACAATGTCAGTGTGATTTTTTAAAGTGAGATATGTATATACAAATATTTAATTATAAACAATAAATATAATATATAATTATAAATCCACCATTATAAAGCCGGCTGCAAAAATAACCAGTTCCACTCGATACTTAAATACGTAATTAATTATTTTTTTTATATTACAACACCGACCCCATTCGCTGTCATCAGCTGTCATCAGTTGTCATGTTTAATATGTGATAATTACAGAATTATTATTGACGTGATAACCGTAGATATTTCTTTTAAAAACTATCGCTGTGAATCGCTAAAAAGAAATATTTTGTTTTCAGATTATTATTTCAATTTAATTACTATGGCTAAAAGGTATGTGGACAATATTTTACCAGAATTGGTCAAATTTCGGAATGTTCGAATGAGAGGGAAATTTACCAAGCGATCGAAGTGCCATATACCACAAATTTTAGCTTATCCTCCTGCACTTAACGAATGATTGACAGGAGATTGTAGTCAATCTAAAAACTTTAGGAATTTTGTTTGTCAATACAAAAGCTACTAGATGTAAACAGTGCTAATAGATTTGCCTCATTTGGAGCGCAAATAGCTAATATCCCAGGTAATGGTCCATATTTTTAAAAAAAAATTTGGTTAGGTTTATCATCTGACTTCCAGAAGTATACAAGTTGCAGGTAAAATACCTTCCTATTCTCAGCTTTATCTATACGATCCTGATGAGGCTGTTAGAGTGCGTATGAGTCATCCATGTTATGCCGATTGCTATAAAAATATAATGCAAATAATTGATGATTGAACTAAAAGAAGCTGTCGAGGAAGAAGAAATACGCATTGCGGCTGAGGGTGGGCAGGTGAGAGATATACGTCTATTATTTACACGTTCATCAGAGGTACAATGCTCCAACCAGTTCTCACGATATCGCCATGGTTTACGTAGCAGACAGACGGGAATTTGTCATCGGGTATAGATATCGCTGTTTAACCTAAAAATGTTGAAGGACCTCAAAGGATGGCAACTTTATCAAAGCATTTAGATCCTATGGTTTTCCCACTACTATTTCCATCAGGTGAATGTGGTTGGACCCCAGGCTTTCAGCATCATGCTGATTTCTGTACTGCTCAATGTCATACTGTAACTGCTATGTAGTTTTATGCAAGTAAATTAGCAGTGCGAAGAAACATATTTAATCCAATCCATTATGCGGGTAAACTTTTTCAACAGTATTTAATTCATGCTTACATTATTTACCAATCTGGTCGCCTAGATTACATTAGGAAAAACCAACGACACCTCAGAGTGGAATGCTATCAAGGTTTGCAAAACCATGTAAGAAATTTAGCCACTGATAGAGGAGTATGTGCAGGTAATACAGTCATTCTTCTATCTTCATTTACTGGTGGACCACGCCATGTGAATGAACTTTATCAAGTTTCAATGGCAATGGTACGTAAATTTGGTCGTCCTGTCGTCGTCATAACTTTTACATGCAATCCCAAATGGCCAGAAATACCAACCGAATTGGAACATTATCAATCGGCCGCGGATAGGCCTGATATAGTAGCCAAGGTTTTCCATCTAAAAGCCAAGGAATTTATTCATGATATGACTGAGAAACATGTTTTTGGAAAGGTAATTTGTTGGGTGTATACAATTGAACAGCAAAAAAGAGGACTCCCTCATCTACATGGTGTGTTTACACTTTGCAGCCAAGATAAGTTGTATACAGCTTCTGATATTGATAATGCCGTATCTGCAGAACTACCCCATCCGAAGAACGGCTTTGTACCATATTATTTAAAAAAATAACATTCATGGACCATGTGGTGTACTTAATCCAAGGTCAGTCTGCATGGTAGACGGTAAGTGCTCTAAAAAATTCCCCAAATCATTTAAAGATGCTACTGATAATAATTCCGCAGGCTACCCAGAGTACAGGATACGTGATAATTTTTCTGAAAATCACGTTGTTCGGGATACACGTATCGACAATCGATTTGTTGTTCCATATAATGCATTCCTTAGCAAAAAATATGATGCTCATATTAATGTTGAAATTTGTTCCTCTTTGGATAGTATTTATTTATTTATACTGGGTTTTTAGAGATGTTCTCATTTATCTATACATGATCAAGCTCACTCAATTTTACTTCTGGCTTTACATTTACCCGACAGCCAATCTGTTTATTTTGTAGAGGGGCGGGAGGAACAGGCTCTTAGGGAAGCATCTACAAGGAACACCTCTTTAACAGCGTGGTTCTAATTAAATCTTAAAGATATTGAGGGACGCTCTATTCTGTATCAAGATGTACCAAATAACTATGTCTTTTCAGCTGGTAAAAAGTGGACGAGGCGACAGCGGGGAGGCGGCAACATCATTGATGACATACGAGAATGGACGCAGTGCATGACGGAGGCTTCATTGTATTTGATGCCTAAAATTCTTAGACATCTATTTGTTTTAATTTTAATACAATGTATCCCTTCGATCTTCGGCTGAAGATTTTTGTCATCGTGGTGTTGCTGAAGAAACAGCTATTAATCTTTGTATTTTAAACATACAGGATATTCTTATGAAGGAGAATTCATCTTGCAGAATGCAGGGCTTAACTGAACCTGATGAAAGTTGCAGTTTTGGACAAGTATCTGATTTTAATGTAATTTTTGAAAACACTTTAGGTGAATTGATGGCTGCCAAACTCAATGACGTACAACTTCAAGCATATAATTCTATTTTGAATAAGTTTTTTCACATGAAAATGATGACAATGAATGTTTCTTCATTGATGGCCCAGGCGAAACAGGGAAAACATACCTTTACTAAAACTTTAATTCACACTCTAAGACGAAAAGGTCAAAGAGATTTATCATACTGCTTTTAATTTACCCCTTAATTTACAGGACAATGCAACATGTAAGGTCACATCAAAGAATCGGAAAATTATAACGGAAGCAGATATTATAATATGGGATGAAGCACCGATGGCCCCAGGTGTAGCTTTAGAAGTAATTGAGCGTACTATACGTGATATCATGGGAAGTGATTCTGTCTTTGGTAACAAAGTTATTGTTTTGGGCGGAGACTTTCGTCAGATCCTTCCAGTGTGTCGACGTACTTCACGAGGACAATTAATTGCCGCTTGCATAAAAAGCAGCATACTTTGGTACCATTTGAAAACTTTTCAATTAAAAACAAATGTCAGAGCTTTAGAAAGTGAAAATATATTTTCTAAATGGCTTTTGGACTTGGAAGATGGCAAACTTCCTTCGGTAGAAGGAACATTAGAGTCATCTGTGCTTATTCCCAATGTAAATATTTGTCAAGATATTATTCACTATATATGCAGTGAGACACGTACAACTTCTGATGCTTTTGTGATGAGTCAACGTACCATATTGTCCCCTAAAAATAGTCATGTTTATGCAATCAATGAGGATGTACTTCAACGGGAAGCGCCCCTGAGGTGATATCTCACAAAAGCGGTGCTATAAAAATTTCAGCTGTAACTTAATTCAAGCCAAAATCATTACGGGGAACAGAAAAGGTACAGTACATTTCATTCCTAGAATTTAAAACACTTTGTCGGATGTTACAATATAATTTAATATGTGCAGGAAACAGTTTCCAGTCAAATTAGCTTATGCAATGACCATAAATAAATCTCAAGGACAAACTTTTGAACGGGGTGGACTGTTACTTCCTGAACCAGTATTTTCTCATGGACAGTTTGAGCGCAGTCATCGTTATTTATACAAATTCTGATTGATTGGTATACGGATAATATTGTTTATAAAGAGATTTTTTCCTAATGAAAGTGTATAATATTATGTTGTAGATTGTAAAAAATAAAAGTATAATAAAGGCCTGAAACACTCATCCACATTGAAAAATCTCCTGATAAAAGATACATGACGCCAACGGGACTTGAACCCGTGTCCTTTCGATTGCCGGTCGACAGCTCTGACCACTGAGCTATGGCGGCTTATCTCTTATCCGCGAAATAATTCAATATATACTAGTGTTTTATTCAACAATTACTGCCTATTACATTTTTTCACCTGAAAACAACCAACTTTATTTTATATGAGAAAGGCATTTTAAGTGCTAACTCTCTCACTAGATGGCGTCGAGACGAATTGTCTACATTTTTTGGTGAAAATTACTAGAACTTGTCAAATATTAATTATTCTTTTTTTGGTAAACTAATGTTTAAGACAAGATTTTTTATGCATAGCACAAAGGGTAACAATTATTTTATAAGCAATAATTGTTAGCCTGAAACACTCATCCACATTGAAAAATCTCCTGATAAAAGATACATGACGCCAACGGGACTTGAACCCGTGTCCTTTCGATTGCCGGTCGACAGCTCTGACCACTGAGCTATGGCGGTTTATCTCTTATCCGCGAAATAATTCAATATATACTAGTGTTTTATTCAACAATTACTGCCTATTACATTTTTTCACCTGAAAACAACCAACTTTATTTTATATGGAAAGGCAATCGAAAGGACACGGGTTCAAGTCCCGTTGGCGTCATGTATCTTTAATCAGGAGATTTTTCAATGTGGATGAGTGTTTCAGGCTAACAATTATTGCTGAAAATATATTTTCTAAATGGCTTTTGGACTTGGAAGATGGCAAACTTCCTTCGGTAGAAGGAACATTAGAGTCATCTGTGCTTATTCCCAATGTAAATATTTGTCAAGATATTATTCACTATATATGCAGTGAGACACGTACAACTTCTGATGCTTTTGTGATGAGTCAACGTACCATATTGTCCCCTAAAAATAGTCATGTTTATGCAATCAATGAGGATGTACTTCAACGGGAAGCGCCCCTGAGGTGATATCTCACAAAAGCGGTGCTATAAAAATTTCAGCTGTAACTTAATTCAAGCCAAAATCATTACGGGGAACAGAAAAGGTACAGTACATTTCATTCCTAGAATTTAAAACACTTTGTCGGATGTTACAATATAATTTAATATGTGCAGGAAACAGTTTCCAGTCAAATTAGCTTATGCAATGACCATAAATAAATCTCAAGGACAAACTTTTGAACGGGGTGGACTGTTACTTCCTGAACCAGTATTTTCTCATGGACAGTTTGAGCGCAGTCATCGTTATTTATACAAATTCTGATTGATTGGTATACGGATAATATTGTTTATAAAGAGATTTTTTCCTAATGAAAGTGTATAATATTATGTTGTAGATTGTAAAAAATAAAAGTATAATAAAGGCCTGAAACACTCATCCACATTGAAAAATCTCCTGATAAAAGATACATGACGCCAACGGGACTTGAACCCGTGTCCTTTCGATTGCCGGTCGACAGCTCTGACCACTGAGCTATGGCGGCTTATCTCTTATCCGCGAAATAATTCAATATATACTAGTGTTTTATTCAACAATTACTGCCTATTACATTTTTTCACCTGAAAACAACCAACTTTATTTTATATGAGAAAGGCATTTTAAGTGCTAACTCTCTCACTAGATGGCGTCGAGACGAATTGTCTACATTTTTTGGTGAAAATTACTAGAACTTGTCAAATATTAATTATTCTTTTTTTGGTAAACTAATGTTTAAGACAAGATTTTTTATGCATAGCACAAAGGGTAACAATTATTTTATAAGCAATAATTGTTAGCCTGAAACACTCATCCACATTGAAAAATCTCCTGATAAAAGATACATGACGCCAACGGGACTTGAACCCGTGTCCTTTCGATTGCCGGTCGACAGCTCTGACCACTGAGCTATGGCGGTTTATCTCTTATCCGCGAAATAATTCAATATATACTAGTGTTTTATTCAACAATTACTGCCTATTACATTTTTTCACCTGAAAACAACCAACTTTATTTTATATGGAAAGGCAATCGAAAGGACACGGGTTCAAGTCCCGTTGGCGTCATGTATCTTTAATCAGGAGATTTTTCAATGTGGATGAGTGTTTCAGGCTAACAATTATTGCTTATAAAATAATTGTTACCCTTTGTGCTATGCATAAAAAATCTTGTCTTAAACATTAGTTTACCAAAAAAATAATAAAAGTATAATAAATTATACTTGCTTAAAAAGTTTTGTTTTTTGACTCAATTTATCCCACCTGTGAGGTTTTCCAGCCTAAGAATTAAGAGAGTTTTGGTGTATTTACTTTGACAATCGTTAGGTAAGAGCGTAATATTATTTCACCCAAATATGTAGATTTTTAGGACTTATCCCAATAAAATAATTCTTAATATATTTAAAAAAAATGTTATTACTTTGACAGTCTTTTGGTAAGAGTATATTATTTTACCAAAGTTTTTTTTTTATGCTTCCGATTTTGTTGTCCGGGTTAAATCTTCCCCATAGGAAAAACTAAACCCTTCCACTCACTTTTCCACAAATGATCAGCTAGTCAATCAACACTATGCAAGTGCATTGTATAAGTAAAATAAATACAAAACAATACAAGAACAACAACACGTCAACTCACCAGAGATCAAATGGGAAAAAAAAATTCACCGACTCCAGATATTTTCATATCAGAGGGTTCGGCTCGGTAGAACTTCTAACAGGGCCTATAAATCCTATGTAATATTGTAATATGTTGATATTTTTTTATTTTCGAATTACATATAAATATTTTGCAATTTAATTTCGATTTAAAAATTAAATCATTTCGGTGGTATGGAAGAGGAAACATTTTTCTCATTGACGAGATTTATGTTGGGGTGAGGGGTGTTTAATGGTTCAGAATGTCTTTCTATTATATATCTACCCATTGATCTAATATCTACCTATTAAATGTAACTGTTAGTATCACTCAAACTGGGCGAAGCCCAATGAAGTGCCGCCCGCAGGGCCTAGGAGCAAAAACCCGCGGAGCGGGTTTTTAACTGCTAGTATATTATTATTTCTCTGGCTTATTCAACAAACTACAAAAATAATAAAATTTTCAAAAATAGAATAATCACATTTCTCGTAGTTAACACAACGATCAAAATAATCTTACGTGTGCTCGAAATAAAAGACAATAATGATAATAGCATTGTAAGCTTCAAGCACGCTACACCCTCCAGTGTTAGACATGCTTTTAAAAGCTTGCGTTTAAGTGTTTGTTGATTGCTTTTTATAAAATATTTTAGAAAATACGTCACTTACAAAAATAATGGTATGACGTCAAATCAACTCTTCCGGAGCTTTGAGTGTAAGTTTGCTAACTTAAGCCGCCATCCCACGGGTCAGTAAAGAATCCAGAAAAACCGGGTGCGGAATACTGATAGCCCACCGATCCATGTATTTGTATTGATTACTACAAACAGTGCAAACGGGTCGGGAAGCGAGAGGGAGCAATGCAATGTAGTTCCCGCATACAGCTAGCGGTACCAGGTTTTAGTAAGTGCTCGATATTTATCTCAGCACCGCCGATATCAATTCTTATTATCATTATTACCAATAAATTTATTTAGTGTTTTTAAATTTTTTTTTTGTATTTTTTTCAATGTTTTGATACAGCATTGGAATAGTTATACAAATAAAAATTAATTGCAAGTAATGAGCAAAAAATCCCACAAACGCAAAGCCTGTGCATGGGTTTTATAGTAGATTATAACATTTAAATGGTTAAGGTTAAACGCGATGCTCGGTTTATTCTACGTGTTCATAGATGGTGTAATTAATTTATTTGATTAAAATACGCTTTTTGTAAGGTATTGCTTTACAATATTAAGACAAATTATTTGTTTGCGCCCGTACATACGCAATGTGAACATGAATAAATAGTTTTGTTCGTTTAAAAACTCGAAAAAGGCATAAAAATACAATAATGTATCCATAATTCAATCCAATTTTAAGCACGCTATATTTTCTAATCCGAGTTTAATCTTAAAGTATAAAGCATAATAAATAATTCAAAAATATTCTTAATAATTTATTATTTAGGCACATTAATTCTGTCACGAAAATTCCACAACCTTGTCGTCAATGCTTGTATGATTACATACTACAGACAGATGATAAGATAACATCACCGTAAAGCTGTAAACAGAAATCTGCAATACCGACAACAGAAATATACAGTTTACTGAGCTACAAGCTGATCTGCCGTGTGCAGAGTCCATGCAACATACATCACGCAACAGTTCCCGCGTCTTTACAGCAATCGGTTTTTTGTCTATTCTTTACCGACCCGTAGGACAACCGACTTAGTAATTTTAAAGGCAGAAGATTTTTTTAATTATTCTTACAATGTTTAAAATAAAATATGTAATACATGAAATTCTGGATAAATTCTTGAAAAATCGAATAGATTAACCTTTCTTAACCAACGGATTGCATTCTTTGGATTATGTACAGGTTGAAATGCTTTCTTATTCTATCCTATTGATTCTTGAGTTACCGGTGCATAGCGGGGAAACCCGACAATCGCCCGCCGTTTGTACACTGTTAACATTTACCCCATGAGAACAACTTGGCTGCGACCTGTTGACCTCTGTGTTTACTCCTTCCTAAAACATGTATAAGTGCAAAACCCAGATTTTCCCATTGATTTCCTGGAAAAAACCCGCCACGCACCATCCCCAAATAATGTGACATCTGTCCTGATGGAAACAAAACAAACATTCGAACAACGAGCGGTTCGACCAGCTCGTTGTTCGAGTGGAATTACTTTTGACGTTTGGCGTATGTAAGTATGTACCTTCGACGAGACTCAAGAATAAGAATGTCTACCAATGTATGTACTTTCGACGGCCTGGATTGGAGAATCGATACCCACGGAGTCGAAACGCGAACCGAGTCTCGGATTGTGGGAAAGGAACGAAACAATATCAAATTGCGACAAAGGCCGCTTGCTGTTGCTTCGTTCCTTTCCCATAATTCGAGACTCGGCTATGAGACAATTTGCAAATGTCGGCGATTGTTGTTGATACTTATCAATGATACTCAAGATACTTAACAACTGATTGTTGTTACTGCTGATTTGTGCATTATTTTACCGCATCAGGCATATTTAAAAAAAACATGAGTGATTATTCTTTTAACAATGAAGTTTACTCTATAACAGTACTGACTTCGTAAATTGGCGGTTGCGTGCTTGTACTCTAGTTGCCCTTGTGAGGGATATTATTTTTCTTAGGAAGTCGATACTCTTATTCGGAATACACAGAAACAATAGTGTTCAAATGCCCTGACCCTATAACTTTTAACCCTTTCAGACACTGAGTCCTGGCACCTGCTGTCTTCCAGCACGGGCGGGGGCGTGCTCCCCCCAGGGCGGCACAAACACTCGGCGGTGATCCAGGGCGGCGTCATGTGGGTATACGGCGGCATGCAGGACCTGCATGAGAGGGCAGATTGCTGGAAGTGGGATACAGGTTTGTCCAAAAATTACATATATGTACCTCACAATCGAACCCTAAGGTGATAATTAGGAGCTTACTGTTAAAGGGATTGTTTTGCTGGCAGATTTAGGTTTTTCGCATCGATCAACAAAGTCTAGACAGGGCGTGTGAGTGTTAAAAATGACACCGAAATCAAAATTATTGGTTCCAAAAATTGGGCTACGAAAACATTTATCGAAAAGAAAGCACATTATTTCGCTGGATTCGCAGATAAGAAGAATTGTTTTTTTATCTTTTGTTAGTCTGTGAGGACCAAATTTGTCTCCCAAGATATTATCCTTTCGAAGCGAGACGACGGAATCAGATGGGTTGTAAAATTACTCGTTAGTGGGCCGAATTATTCGACCGAATTTGTATGACGCGCCATATCTAGAGTTAATATGTCGATGGTTTTTCGACTTCTTCAATGTCCCTTTACTTTAATTTAATCACACATTCAATACCCGCTAATTACCCGTCACGCGTCGCTTCACATAATTTTTCACACGTTCAATACCCGCTAATTACCCGCTGATTACCCGTCACGCGTCGCTTCACATAATTTTTCATACGTTCAATACTCGCTAATTACCCGCTGATTACCCGTCACGCGTCGCTTCACATAATTTTTCATACGTTCAATACCCGCTAATTACCCGCTGATTACCCGTCACGCGTCGCTTCACATAATTAATCACCCGTTCAATACCCGCTGATTACCCGTCACGCGTCGCTTCACATAATTTTTCATACGTTCAATACCCGCTAATTACCCGCTGATTACCCGTCACGCGTCGCTTCACATAATTAATCACCCGTTCAATACCCGCTAATTACCCGTCACGCATCGCTTCACATAATACTAATTGAATAATTTGTATTGCGCCGCTTTTGTGAAAAATCACCTCAAGGGCGGTGTACAACTTATTATGTGTTCCTAGGCTTGATCTACATTTATTATTTACAAACACATAAATAAAGCATACTTACCTGGCAGGTCACTACTTCAGATAAACACAATTATTAGGTTAAGTTGAAGCTTTGAGAAGTTACGACTCTGCACGCAAAACATAGGGTATTTCATGATTTTGCGTTTGCTATTTTGCCCTCCATTACTATTGATATTACATTTATTAGAAGATTAGGGGCAAAAGTGGAGATGATATTTATTTTAAAAGACTAGAGAATTTGGGACTCTTTAGGAATGGAGAATTTTTATGAAATTATCTTAAAAAGCTAACAAATTTTTAGTTTTTTACATTTAGTTATTGAAATAAGGCGAATTGTGGAGGTGAAAGGTGAATGGATATGTCTGAAAAAGGTGAGCTTAAGTTTAGTTCGAAATTCTGTCGAGTCTGTGATCATTCTTAAATCGTGTGGCAGTCCATTCTAGGCTTTAGGTCCTGACACTCGCACGCTCACCGAACTTAGTATCTGGTGTGCGCTTTGGTTCCTCCGACCTTCCGATAGCTGATGACGCTGCTGACCTAAGGGTTGACTGTTGTGAATCGGTATTTTGCGGAATAGACATTTCTGATAATTTAGTCGGAGTCATTCCGTTAAGTGATTTAAATACCATTCAGCAGATCTTGAACTGGATTCTTTCAGGACATTTGAGCTAGTTGATGTTTTTGAGAAGCTATGAAATGTGATAAGTCTAAACATGATGAAACATGAATACGATGAGTATTCTACGACATAAATGTCATTATTTATTAATTCACGCCCTTTTTGGGCGTTTGCATGGAATTAGTCAACAAAATAATATTCATATAATACATTTCCAGTAGAATACTCTTATAAACTTAATTTTTAAATATAAATTTGACTGAGCGTAGGGAACTCCTGTTTTAACTCGACCACTTTGCATATCGTCTATCAAAATACGTGAAAGAACTGACTCTGTGCGGAAATTGATGGTTAACCCTTGTACACGGTTGACGTTTGTCACGTGAGAACTGTTCTTTTCTGTGACTCTTTATTGAGTTCATCAAAAAAATTAATTAATACCAAATCTTAAGATGACCGGGCTACAAATTTAACTACCGACTCTCAGCAATACCTTACACATGATCGTATCATAATCTGCCTGGGCCATCCATGTCTTCCATTATGTGACCATTAATGTGACAATTATTTTGCAGTCTCCAGCCAATGGCTCCAGCTAAAGTGCAAATTTTCCCCCGGCCCTCGACACTCGCACGCCGCTTGCCGCCTACCCGGTTACATGCTGCTCTTCGGAGGGGAGTGCAACGGCCAGCCCTCTAATGACATCTGGAGGTTTCACTTTGGTAAATCTCTTTTTTTATTAAAAAAAAAAAACAGTGGGATGGATGGATTCATACGTCCGTCACTCCTGAACACATTGACCCCAGATTCCTACCCATCCCTCGTACCTCTATACAGCATCCTTAAAATGACGAAGGCCCTGAGTTTTTTAAATCAGGGCCTCCTGTGTCGAGCTAATAACAATACAAAAAATTGTCCTGAGATGCATTTTTAACCTAAATTCTCAAATTAAATACTGAAATTTCATTATTGTATTTCAATTACGACCTGACTCACATTATGAACCAAACGACATGATAATGTCTTTTTGTGCATTTTGACGTTTTTAAAAGCGCCATAGTTCGGATGGAAGTGTCGTTCGAAGTTGAAAATTTATTGAATGGGTTTATTAATTTAATTAAGGCTAAAAAATCTGCGCATTTCACAACATATTTTTTTAAATATCTTTATTCTTTAATATAAACACCCGCTAAACTGCCAAAGTAGTTTGTCAGCATCTTACATCAATGTGAAGCATTTAAACTGCAACTGATGAAACAAGAATTCACTGCATTTTTTTGTTGGTGGCAAATGCAGAAAGAGTCAAAAATGGAGTTAACTGAGCTTTAAATAATTATTTTAAATTTCAGGTACGGAGTCGTGGGAAAAAATCCACGTATCTGGAGTGAAGCCACAACCCCGCTCGGAGAGTGTGGCCATCGCCATATCGGAGCTCCAGCTGCAGGGGGACCCCTGTCCCACCCCCTCCCACCATGGCCAGAGGGGCCGCGGCCGCGCGAGGCATTCCTCCTACCTCCCCAACAACAAAGTCTCCCCCTGTGAAAAAACCTACGTGTTCAAAGCTTCTAACCAAAACTATGTCGACGGCAGTCCCGCACAGCTGGAAGAACCTAAAACAATTAGCTCCCCGCCAAACGCAGGCGGCAGCTTTCTCAAAGAAATCACAAAACTATCACAAATAAATATTTCCAGACTAGGTCACAATAAGTGTAGTTATAGTGTCCTGATTAGTAATACTGACTCTACGGAGAGTTTGCTTCACCAGCAGCAGACCGCGGCTCAACAAGAAGAGGACTGGGTTGAACCTCCGACCAACAAACATTCGATGGTTAAGTCCCAGAGTGCGCACGTCATCAACAGGAGAAAAGTCATCATGAGCGGTCTCATATCACCAGTCATACCTGAGATCGGCAGCTTTACGAATACCAAATCCCATGGAAGTCGCCAACAGTCTTCAATAAATGAATGGAGAAGAAAAGAAATGACAAGAGAACCCATATCTGTGCCGAATTTCAGTGATTTAACCTTACTTACGCCGGTTCTGACTCCTGTCGAAGCCGCTAGATTAGTTTATTTGGATTCTGAAGAAGAAGAGGGATACAATAACGACGTGTTTGAGCCGACAGTTGACGACCACGATATTGTTCAAGTGCTCCCAGCACCGACACCATGTGATTTCGCCATTGTTCATAAAAAGTTTCAACCGCAAGTCAGAGACGATAGCTATAGTTCTCATTTATCTTCCTACGCTGAAAGTCATACTTATGAAAATGTGCCAAAATGTAGCGTCATCCCAAAATCAACCTCCGTGCGCTTCCAAAACTACCCGGACTTGGAAGAGGCGTCTGATGAAAATATTTCAACTTCCGACTACGCCAGCATCGAAGGCGTGAACAAAATATCTTCCAACAGCACTTACAGCATGTCAACTAGGCAGAGCTTCACACCTTTAGAAGAGAACACCATCAATGAGTTGAGTCCTTTGAGCAAATCAGGCATGAAGCATTCAGACACAGCTTTCGGATTCTGCAATCCAAATTATCTCGGTCCAGATATTCAGACGATACTATCCAACAACAAGAATCAGACTCTTCAGCAAGACACATCTACTAATGATGATAGTATACAGTTTTGCAAAATGTTAAACACTCCGGATAGTGGAATAACAGATAGCAGAAGTGAGAGTCGCTCATTGTTCATGATGGATGACATGGTTGAAATGCAAGACCTTGGAAATAAAATGAAATTTGGACAGAATGAGGAATCCAGATTGCAAAATCACCACGAAGGAAGATTTCCTCCACGATCGTTGACTATCGAATCTCCCTGCAGCCCGTACATAACCAAAGACAACGTGATCAAATCAAGAGCCAAAAGTGCCAGTAGAGCTGAAAGACAAAAGTCCAAGGAAATAATGGCCGAAGACGAAGCTCATGACATGACCTGCTTTACTTCCGATGTTGTGATACCTCTGTATGTGTTTGTTATTGGTGGCAAGGAACATGGACACGTTAACGTCTTCAAAAGACCCCTGTCCATGTGGAAATATCAGCTGTATTGACAATCTTCTTTAATTTTAAATCATCTCTGTATTCTATGGATTTGCCAATGGCTTGATTGATGTGTTTAAAGATAAATGAGTGTTCTAATATTTTCCTACAAATAATCGGACGTTTACTCCAGATCTACCAATAGAATAAAGCCTTTAGTAGTTTTGAGCATTTTAGTGTGATGGTGAAAATAATTTGATTTATGTACAATTCTTTTTTTAGATCAGTTATGTTTAAAAAATATAGATATTCATCATTCCATGTAGATTGTAAATTCTCTGCCACATTAAAAAAATCAAAATGGGTCAATGATATCTTGATCATTATTTTCCGTACTGTCGATATAGAAGTAAAAATTTAGACACCACGTAAATCTTAAATGACCTGTACATTGTGTTTTATGTCGAGCTTAGGAAATTCTAAGTCTGATATGAGCCGTCACATTTAGGCGTTAGGTTAGTTTCATCCCTTCAAAAACTGTCCAAATATATTTAGTGATAAATCCTATATTATTTACACACGGCCGGCGTGGTCTAGTGGTATACGCTTTTGACTACAGATCCGAAGGTCGCGGGTTCGAACCCGGCGTGCGCAAATAAATTTTATTTGATTAATTTGTGTTATTTCACAATTAATTAATTTAATTTTTTTACAAGCAATAATTGTTCGCCTGAAACACTCATCCACATTGAAAAATCTCCTGATAAAAGATACATGACGCCAACGGGACTCGAACCCGTGTCCCTTCGATTTCCGGTCGACAGCTCTGACCACTGAGCTATGGCGGCTTATCTCTTACCCGCGAAATTATTCAATATATACTAGTGTTTCATTCAACAATTACTGCTTGTTACATTTTTCACCTGAAAACAACCAACTTTATTTTTATAGGACACGGGTTCGAGTCCCGTTGGCGTCATGTATCTTTTATCAGGAGATTTTTCAATGTGGATGAGTGTTTCAGGCGAACAATTATTGCTTGTAAAATAATTGTTACCCTTTGTGCTATGCATAAAAATCTTGTCTCAAAACATTAAGTTTACTAAAAAATAATAATTAATTAATTTAAAATAATATTTAGTATATTTGCGGCACGTTCCAGAGTGGAAGATACTCTCAGTATCGCCCTGGTGTAAGACCACCATTCAGAATTGAAACGTTGCTTGAAATGGCTTTAGCCGTGTTTGGTGACCAGATCTGAATAGCCAGGTACTTCCCCACCTTCCTCTTCCCCATCTCCCTCCCCTCCCCAATACCCTGAGCCTCACAACATACCCCAATTGGGGATGCCATAGTCTCACTGGCTCCAGACGGGAGCAGTTGGGACTCTTGTGCGGTATTACTGTAAAAAAAAAAAAAAAAAAACATGACCTTATAGAATTTATCAGGTCAGTTCAGTAAAGTGTGAACAAGGAACATGAAAAAACCCTAAATTTTGCTAAAAACCACTCTTTTACCCTGATATTTCGAGTCAATGAATATATCCCAACAAGAAATACTGTATTTGATAGTAGAAGAAAGACTCTTTCTGATTTTGATTAGGGTTGATAGTAATACGTTCTATTGAATTTTTCCATGTTTTGTGTTTCTTTTTGATTTTATGATTGTTTCTGTCACCTTAATAGTTCAATGTTTCAACCTTTGTTAAGTTTTTACATTGTTGTTTGTTTTGTTTTAATTTATTACGTGAAAAGGAACTGCAATGAAAAAGTTGACAAATAACACCAATGTTAATAAAATCGAAGAAAATGTTTTTAACTTAAGAATAGCGTTAAAGCATGACACAAGAAATATTGTTTGTATTGGAAGAATCAGCATCTGATATATCCATTGAGGTATAAAGGTAGAGCCAACATTGGCGTTCGAAGTATAGGCCACAAACATCGGTTCATTGTCCGCTGTGAGTTATCACGGGCTTCAGTCGGTTACAAGCGCTCGTCCGGTACAGGTCTCCGGCGATAACTTCAAAATGCCGACATGCATGTACAATGTATTGTACAAGTCGTACTCAAAAAATATAGGTAAAGAAATTCTCTTACCTTTCATCGGTAAATAGGGTTTTACCGTAATTAATGGTCGTGTAAATTAGCTTTTAATGTTTAAAAAAAACTCAAGGAGCGATTGAAGTTGGCGCGCCGGTAACCCAAATAGTCCGGACGGTGGCGTGGCGGGCGGTCATCGTCGATTCCTTTCGTTGAGTTCGTTCGCTAGTCGGAAGGATTCGGGCGACATCGAGAACCGCCACATCCCCCTTCCTACTTCCCGCACGGAAACAAAATTTTAAGCTGATTGTGCAACGAATATAGACTCTATCTGTTTACCTCAATGGGTATTTCCTTGTTTTTTTTATTATAAAAACGACAAGAAAATGTGGTAATGTTTAGAGGCGACTTTCTATTTTTGCACCTTTTAAGGAAGACCACTTAATTTTTTAAATCTTCTCCGTTAAGAATCTTTTAATGATACCACGTGTTTATTGTTTTACAATTGTTGGTTTTCTTTATATTATTTGATAGTGTTCATAGTTTACATAATTTAAAAGTAGTACAAATTTAATGAAAGTCAGTGGTGACAACCAATTTCCAACAACGGGTTTTCTGCTTAAATTTTTTCAAGAGAGTTTTAAGAACAAACATTTTTTAACCTGCTGATTATTTTGTAAACATTCATATACAATTTACAATTAATGAGTACACAACGTATTTGTTCATAATTTTGACATCATATTTCCATAAAATTAAGAGAAATAATAAAGCTAATTTACAATTGGTTGTTTCTATGGTAATCATACAGATAGAGAATTTGAACATTCCCGATCTTGCTTCCCTGACGGAGCATTAGTGCGATGTTGTACGAACGGCATTGAAGCCAAATCTAGTGTGAGGGCTGGCAGCCATCTTGTATGACAATCTTTCGAAATGGTTTGAAATGCATAGTGTCCAGTTTGTGTGCAAAGTGGTGCATAGTAAAATATTATAATTTTATCTGTTTGTTGTTAATGCAGTTATTAACGGCTTGTGATTTTTTTGGGTATTTGATGAGACAAGGATTAAAAAAATTAACAGCTTTTTGTCGTTTATCATATATCTTCCCCCCACCCCGCGGCTTCAAATTGTTCTGGAATAGCTCCATTTTGTTTTCTTCTTTTTAGGTTCATGCAAAAACACGAAACTTATTTGAATTTATTTTTACTTAGAAATATCACTACGAAAATTCTAACTAGCTAACTAACCATCACGCCGTTTCCCCGAAGGGGTAGGCAGAGAGGACGGACCGCCAAACAACTCGGTCTTGGCACACATTCCTTGCCTCATTCACATTCATACATCGTCTCATACATGCTCTTCTATTATTCTGACTCTTGACATGGCCCGACTCAAGTTCACTTGATTCACTTGGTCGTGCCATGTCTTCCTCGGGCGTTCCCGACTTCTGCTATCATTCACATTTGCATCATATATTCTCCTTACACTTCTTTCTTCGCTCATTCGCTCTACATACCCAAACCATCTAAGCGTCCCTTTCTTGATCTTACTCATTACGCTTACATCAGCGTTGCACTCTTTGCGGATCTCCACATTCCTCACACGATCATACATGGTTTTACCACACATACGCCTCAGGGATCTCATTTCAACAGCATTCAATCTACTTTCATCCTTTCTTTGCCAGTTCCATGCCTCACTTCCATACAAATTCTATTTGTTATATTCAGAATGATTTATTTCCGGAAACCCGTTAATGGACAGCACTGAATTTAGCCATCGTAGCAATTTATCTATTTTTAAATGTATAGCTGTTTTCCGTATCTTTATTGGATCAATTGTTTTATATAAAATATCTTTTTCTAAATAAATAGGAAATTAAATTTATAATATATTTGTTTGTTCTGTTTTTTAAGAGCGTTTCGGTCAAATTCTCATTATGTTATCTTTACTGATTTTCTATGGTTGTTTGTTTTAGTTACATTTGAATGCTTTAGTTATATAATATTATGATAGAAGATAAATTATAAATTAGGTTTAGGAAATATTCACACTCATACACCGTCTTTTAGTATTAATAATCTAGAGTAAGTCTTGTAAATATCAACATCTGTCCTATGATCTTATGTTAAAGTAGGCATTATTGTAATATTGTGTTGTGTTGATTTTTTCTTTAGATAAATACATTTTTGTTTTTAACAATTTTCGAAACAGATCGTTTTATTTTCATGATTATCAGAAACAGAAATTACCAACTAATTATCAGAAATGGATAAAAATTATACCCAATTTTTTTTAACATGTATATTACAAATTACTTAAATAGGTTGGGGTGTCTTGCGAAAATACAAATGTAACAGTTACATGAAATTAATTTATCGTGTTTTGAATTGTTATTAATTCTAGGTCCTTTTCAGTTTTTAAAATGTTGTCAGTTGATTTGTATAAGCAATACTTTGTCATAGCAGTTCAGTGGGTCACAAATTTGGTTAACACATAATAATCGCTGAAAATGTAGTACGGCTTATATATAGCACCATTATAGCACCAAATGAAATAGGTATATTGCCGCTAAAGTATGTCCATTGGAACTAGTTCAGTGAAACCAAGCGCGTTGTATTCACACGAGAGATTTGTTGTATATATGTATACATTTAGCATACTATTTAAGTAATATCAATTTTCAAAATATTCGTATTGAAACATTGAACTGCCAATTAATCCATCTAGCTTTAGCCGTTTATCCCATACTAGCTGACGTTTACCCGTCGTTGCTGGCAGTTATTCTTAGAAGTTAGAAAAAATGGACATATCCCATTATGGACTCTTCTCTAGGCCTTTTGAAGATATGCAATTCAGTAGCACATTATTTTGATAAATAATAAATAAATATAAGTGCCCAAAAATATTTTGAAAAATTCCAACTTTTGAAAACGAAAATTTTTTTTTTTTTTCCATTATTTCTGGCTTTCACCCTTCAAGGGTGTTCTTGGCCATCATTTAAAATTATTGAGAAATGAAAGGTGAATTTAAATATTAATTTTATTTAAATAGACAAATTTCAAAATTATAATGAAAATTGGAGTCGAGTTCAGACTTAAAAGAGATGAAATGTTGAATGGAGGGGAGGCAATTTTAGTTAAGGCTTGATAGAAGAGAGGATATTTGTTTAGAGAGGGACAACCAAAAAATATGTGATCTAAAGTTCCCACTTCTAGACCACAGAATGTACAATCTGGGGAGTCAAGGACGTGAATTTTAAAAAGGTGGGAAGGAACGGAACAATGTCCGATCCTCATTCGAATGAGTGAAGAAATTTCTTTTTTGGAAAAATGAGGGAATTGCTGAAACCACGGTTTTGATGGAATAGTCCTTTGTATTGAGGCATAGCAGGCTCCCTTGGATTGACTAGCAATGTGCCAATACTCTGCCCAAACATTGCGGGATCTTTCTTTGATGATGGAAAAAATGTCAGATAAGGGAATGTGGTTTACGAGGGTAACAACAGGGTTGGACGCTCCTTGTTTTGCCAAGGCATCCGCAATATCATTACCCATGATACCAACATGTCCAGGAATCCAAATCAGAGTTACAGTTTTACCAGAGCTTTGAATGGAGGCTATCATCACTCGAATAAGGCATACAAAGTGATCATCAGGATGAAGAAGAGGACTGGATTTAAGTTTCTGGAGGGAACTGAGAGAGTCAGAGAGAACGAGGGAATGTTCAAAATTATTTTTGATTATATATTTGAGAGATTCTATTATTGCAATGCACTCAGCTGAAAATATTGAAAATTGATTTGAAATTGAATGAAATATTCTATCATTAGAATTATTGTGGTAAACGCTTTGATTATATAAATGTCTAGATTGAGCGTTCGAGCCACGAAACGCCAAAAAAAATATCAGCCAACTGTTGGCTGATAAGCTCGTTCAGTCCGCACAGTTGAGAAACTATCGCTGTGCGGTAAACACGTATTGTGTGACATTTGAAAATGACGATTTGCGCTATAACCTTGTGCAGAAATTACAAAGGACGATTGAAAATAACTAAAAATGTTACCTATCATAGGTAAGTTACCTTTTCAAAGCCATATAATAACCATTTAGTTAAAGAAACAATTCAGTTTTAATAGTGTAATTTAGTCTTATAATCGTCTTGACAACGCCATATTTTGACGCATTGTTTACAGGGTTGCCTGTTCTTCAAATTAAAATACCCACATAAGGTAAAAATTGCAAGGCGCAAATGAAGCCGTTCTATTTATAAAGAACATTAACTTTAAATTCAGTAAATTTAAATGATTCATCTCTTTAAGAAATATAAGAATCTAGTAAATAAAAAAAATTAAATTTAGACACAGCGATACCTGCCGGCCATTTGGCAGCGTCTAGGAATGTATCTTTCTTATTTTCCGTATTTCTTGTTTATTTGTTAAAAATAATCAAATAAAAATAAATCTCTTTTAACAATGATTTTCTTTTCATTTATATCATTATATTTATGTAGAAAACTATCTTACTTAAATGAATTCAAAATTAAACGAATTATAGGTCCCGCAAAATCGAAACATATTTTTTCCCAACTTTTTTGGGAAATCAAGGGAGCTGGTATCACTCAATACGCCTACAGTGACGTTAAGCGCTTACGTCAACGATATAAGTTGCGTATACTTGTGTGCGTGACACGCACACAAGTATTTCAAATCTGGCCTGTTCTTTCTGTCGGAATAACAGTGCGACACTCTATCTAGACATTTATATAATCAAAGGGTAAACGTTAATACCTATACCACAGTTAGGAGAGTCGGGAGATTTGGATCCATCAGTAAATAAAAGAGAAAAGTTGGGCCATTTAGATAAAATAATGTCATTGAACATATTATTGACAGTTCGGGCCGGGAGATTGGAATGACTTTTAAAGATTCCGATCCCTTCTAATATTGTCGGGGATAAGGTGACGTGACTATATTTTAGTTTGTATAAGGGAAGTAGATCATTTTGGATGATGTGGAGCTCTGAGAGAGACTTAAAATTTTTACAGATGTCAGGAATAGGTTTAGTTGAAGCTCTGATTGTAGATGAATGGGTTGAGTCAATGAACAACGAGACGCTGGGGATAACCTGATGACATTTAGAATTTAAACATTTAAGAACAAATTTGTCAGCAAATAGTTGACGCCTTAAATAAAGAGGAGGATCAGAACATTCTACTTGAAGGGAATTGATGGGTGACGATTGCATCGCTCCAGTTATTATTCGCAAAGATTTAGATTGAATTTTGTCTAATTTATTAAGTACATTTTTTGAGGCAGTACTAAAAAGTGGGCAGGCATAGTCGAGATGGCTTCGAATAAGTGCATTGTAAAGCAACTTAATGCAAGTAGGGTGAGCTCCCCACCAAACGCCAGATAATGATCTGATGATATTTAAATTTTTTTCGCATTTAGTAACTAAATTATTAATATGGGAAGACCATTTAAGTTTCCTATCAAATGTTACTCCCAAAAATTTTACTTCAGAAGCGTTGGAGATTGGAGAATTTTTAAATAAAATTTGAACGGGGGGGTTTTTATGGCGGTTTGAGAAGGTGACACACTGAGTCTTTTGGATTGAAAGTTCAAGACCATTTAACGTGAGCCATGTGCAAAGGGCATTCATGGCTTCGTTAAGATATTTGACGGCAAGAGGGATGATTTTGGATGATAAGAAGAAAGCTATGTCATCTGCGAACTCGATAATTTTTATTTGTGGGGGAATAGTGACATGCATATCATATGTGTATATATTATACAGTAAGGGGGACAATACATCGCCTTGTGGTAAACCCTTCCAAATAGACCTACTTTGAGGAGAAATATCTGGAAGTTCAATGAAAATTTTTCTATCTAGAAATAGATTAATAATAGATTGGACAAACATGGGGGGAAGGCCAAGGCCTAGAAGTTTTTTTTTCAGGATTGGGATGGAAACATTGTCAAAGGCGCCTTCTATATCTATAAAGACGGCAAGACAAACTTCCTGTTTAGAAATTGATAAATTAATATCAGTGCTGATGATGGCAAGGTTATCCTGAGTGGATTTTTTTTTCCTAAATCCAAATTGAGATGGAGAGAGAAGCTGTTTACTCTCGACAAAAAATTCTAATCGGTTTTTAATTAATTTTTCATAAAGTTTACTGAGGGTGGATGAAAGAGCGATTGGCCTGTAGTTGGATCCAAAATTTGGAGATTTGTTTGATTTTAAAATAGGGATGATTATTTGAGAACTCCAGTCATCAGGCATTATACCAGTCTGGAAGATTTTATTTAAGATGCTTAAGAAGTGGTTTAGAACATTATCATTACTATTTTTGATTATGCTGTAAGGTATACCATCTCTGCCTGGAGATGAGTCCTTGACTGTCGATAAACAATTTTTTAGCTCAATTAAGGTGAATGGAGAGTCTAGCCAATGATTAGACATGGGAGTATTATAGATGGGCGTTATTTCATCTAAGTTAGGAACAGAAGGGGGGGCAATTTTGTCCAAGAATTCATCTATCCATTTAAAATGAGACGCTCGAGGAGATGGAGAACTGAAGGAGGATCGAAATCTTCGGATCATAGACCAAACTTCCGAAATTGGAGTGTTCGGAGATACTGAACTGCAGAAGTTGTACCACCCGGATCTTTTTTTTGACCTCAATACCCTTTTGGCATTGGATTCAGCATTTTTGTATTTAAGATAGTTCTCCATAGTCATATTGTAACGATAGGAAAGAGATTTAGCTTTCCGAATTCTTACTACTTTGGAACATTCCTCATCCCACCAGGGAGTTGGAGGGAGTTTTTTGAGAGATTTAGTTTTAGGGGGAGGATTTGATTTATTTATTGCAGTTATGAGCATTGATTTGAAGTTATTATAGTCATCTTTGACGGAAAATATATCGGTGGCGGGTAAATTTAGTAGGAACTTGTCCATATGAGAGTTAAATTCATCCCATTTGGTGTGTTTCGTTTTAATCTTTGTCGAAATATGAGACTTGTCCGATTGGAAAGAAGTTTGATAAGTAATGGTGATCGGGAAATGATCACTGGAGCAAGGGTCGGGGGACACCACCCACGAGGAGAGAGAAGCCAGACTAGTGGAACATATCGAGAGATCCACTGCACTGGGGCGTGAGATCCTAGTAGGAGATCCGTCATTCAAAAGGAAAAGGTTGGATTGATCTAGGAAATCCATCACACTTCGACCATCTCGGTCGGAGAAAGCAGAACCCCAGACGGGGGAATGGGCATTAAAATCGCCTAATATAAAGAAAGGAGGGCTTAGTTGACTTACAATTTGCAACCAAGTTTGTTTGTTGAAGTGGGCTGTTGGGGGAAGATAGACTGAAATAAAGGATGTGTCCTTTATTTTAGCTGCAACCATTTGGAAGTCAGCATTGGGGGGTTTGATATTATTTATTGGGGAAAATGATATGGATTTTTTAATAAAAAGGGCAGCACCACCGCCCGAACCTTCCGGGCGGTCGTCGCGGAGACAGGAATACCCTCCCACATTAAAGTGGGTGGATGGAGTAAACCAAGTCTCTGAGATAGCAGCCAAAGAAATAAAGTTGGAATTTAATAGGTTAAGGAGATCAGATTTGTTAGAAATAGCACTTCGGCTATTCCACTGAAGTATTCTGACATCTTGAAGAGTCATTTTGAATAAATGATTTTAATGTGGAAATAATAGTAGCAGCGTTGGACGGTAGATTAGTTTGAGAAGAAATAAGTTCAATTAGAAGCATAATAAGAGTTTGGATAAATGAAGAATTGTCTTGGGAGAGTTTTTCAGAAAGTTTTAGAGAGTTCATTGAGGACGGATTATAATTATTTGCACACCCATTTGTGGCATTTGAAAGAGATGAACCATTGGGATTTAAGAGCAGTGAGTTGTGTTGTTGCTGATCGTATCCAGGAGCCGGTTTAGAGATAGCGTTTTTGTATGAGAATTTAGTTGAACGAGAAGAAGTTGTTGTAGAGGAGGGAAGAGGGTTGGATGAGGAGTTGCTGGATAAAGCCTCAGCAAATGATTTTTTCACAGGCGGGAATAGTTTAGAAGCCTGCAGAAAAGACAAGTTCTGAGAGGCCATAGAAATTTTAATATTTTTTTGGCGAGATTGTTCTGGGCAAGAAGTGTTGATAGCTGTATGTGAGCCTGAGCAGTTAAAACATTTGGGTGAGGAGGAAGAAGGACATTGGTCAGCTGCGTGGTTTTCTCCACATTTAAAACATCTAGGTTGAGATCTGCATGCAGCTTTGGTATGGCCAAAACGGCAGCAATTGAAACATTGAGTGGTGGGATAAGTATACATTTCAACTGGTAATGAGTTGAAGAATAAATATATATGGGAGGGAAGAGATTGACCTTCAAAGGTGATAACGACAGATTGGGAGGGCTTCCAGGAAATTATACCCTCAGAGGAGTCCTTGTAATTTAGCCTCCTGGCTTTTATGGGATTGCCAATGTGTTGGGGGGTTGAAAGTGAAGACAGAATTTCTTCGATGGACAGATCGGTCGAGATACCTCTGACCAGGCCCATGCGAGTGACATTGAAAGTAGGGATATATGCCTTGAACTTTGAATTTGATGAAATGAAGATATTTTTGATGAAACTGTTAGCAGCTGACCCTGAGAGGAATTCAACGGAGATTCGGAAGCGACCCTCGGCTTTTACACCTCCAGGCTTGATTGAAAGATTCTTGCTATTTGATAGGAATTTGCCAAATTCAAGAGGGTGGATGGTTTTTCCTTGCTCAGTTTTTTGGGCGTATACAATGAATGGGCCACGGGAATGAAGAGAATAAAAGTTTGTTGGAGGAAGTTGAGAAAGTGCTGGTGGGGACTGTGAAGTCGAAGGCGAATCAAGTTTTATTGGGGAAGAAGGAGTAAATTTCCTTTTTTTGGTAGAAGTCAAAATGACAGAATCACTGTCAGAAATTTCTACATTTTCCCCATCTGGGGGGTCTGGAGAGGGATCTGGGGGCTTTGTAGGGAGTCCAGGAGGGAAATCTTCCTCCATTATTCACAACAGTAAACAACTACAACAATAGTATGGAAAATGACAGAAGTAAAAAAAGTTTATAAATATCTGGAAATCAGCAGCGAAAAGTGACTCCTGGAAGATCAGGAGGGAGAAGAAACCTCAAGGCACAACACACTACACTTTTTTTTTGCCAGAAAACAAAAAAAAAAAGAAAAACAAAAAAAGAAAACGAAAACGAAAATTCAAATCATAAAAGTTAAACAATAAATCGAATTATTTTATAAGCAATAATTATTAGCCATCCCGTCCCGTTGGCGTCATGTATCTTTTATCAGGAGATTTTTCAATGTGGATGAGTGTTTCAGGCTAATAATTATTGCTTATAAAATAATTGTTACCCTTTGTGCTATGCATAAAAAAACCTTGTCTTAAACATTAGTTTACCAAAAAAAAAATAATAAATCGAATGATTGATTTTATTAAAACTCTAAGAGATATTAGAAAATCAACGAGTAAGGCTGTAATACTGCATTATTTGGCACTGCTGTGATTTTGTTTCTTTAATATTTTTTTCAAATCACTGCAGGATCGATAAGTGTTTTCGATTTTATTGAAATAACGTTTGAAAGTTATACCCATGTAATATTTGGTCACACTAATAAATCTGAACGAAACATGAAACAGAACAGGACACAGTAAATAAAAAGGTAACGGTCTCGTAGAGTTGGTTCAGGCGTTGTCGTAAGAGAAAAATCCTGGGTTCGGTTTAACCTGTTATATATATTTTTATTTTCAAAAATTTTTTTGAATTTTTTCTCTTAAAGAATTTTTTTCTTAATGTTAAAAGAACTTCAATACTTTTGATTATTATTTTTCATAATCATTTTTTTATTCTTAAAGCCACAATATAGAAAATTGATTTCAACATTTTAAGTGACTACAATAAAAATGCATAAAATACATATATAACATAGTCAACACACTCAAAGTCACATTAAAATATATATTTTTTTATTTTCGGGCAGGTACCACAATATTGAAAAAAGCAAATAAGAAAAAAAAAACACGACGATTTCATATTTGAAATACGAATCTAAGGATGCGTTGTTTCAAAGAAATTGAACAATCCATCGAATTTCAAAGTTAATATTCAAGTTCTGTGAAAATCTTATTCAAGATCTGTTACAATACAAGTACTTTGGAACTTGAAAAGAACTTGCACAGAACTTGAATTTTAACGCTGAAATTTGATGGATTGTTTAAATTCTGTGAATCGATTTTTTATAAATTATATAAAAAATTATCTGTTTATTTATCTACGAAAAACAAATATTATCTTTATAAACTTACGTAGAAAATAATGTTACGCAGATAAATTCTTTGTAATGCGTTTATACGCCGCGTGGTTTCCCGTTAGTTCCGGGACAATGTTTTATACCTATTACCTAATATATACATACAAGATATAGGTGACTAATTTTGTTTTCGTGTTTTTTTGCACGTAAAATAAATAGCCCAATCAATAAATACGAATCACTTCTCTACTTGTTTAAATCCCAATGCAGATTACAGTATCAACATAAATCTAAAGAATACAACAACAAAATTTTCTGGAAAAAAACCTCAGGGACACGAAAAGTTAATGAGATAGTTTGATAGATAGGTTATCACATTTCAAATTTGTAGAGTTTTTTCTAGTGAATTTATCTTCGGTAACTAAGTTAATGCAAAAGTGTTGTTTTTGAAATTAATGATAAAGATCTGCTTTATCAGTTTTATTTTTCAAAGTAGTGAAATAACTCGCAGGGGTTATTAAATACGTAGCCTGAATTATTTATATATTTTTTGAGTAAATATCTTCACTAAATTATATAATATATATAAATAATTAAAAATTTTGATATGGGTTATAAACAATACGGGTTAAAATTGGATAAAAAATCGCCCTTGATGTGATTTCTTACAAAAACGGCGCTATATAAATTAGCTCAATATTATATACTGAAATTATAAGAAATAATATCTTGACATAAACAAGGTTTTAAATAACAAATTTGTTACATTAAAAACATTTGCCATCATTGACATATTCATTTGCTTTACTATGTAAGCGAGGAATTGGCGAGTTTGCTACAGAATTTGTTTGTGAATGGTGACATTGAAATATGTCTTTATGCAGAGTGTGTCGAATTGAAAAAAGAAGCATAGAAACACACCGATCCTCAAGTGTATGAATTCTTAAGGTGTTTAATAAAAAAAGTGTATTTAATTTTATGATGAGGTGACGAAATAACGTATTTTTGTCAAACAGTCAAGCGTCATGTTTCCACTGAAGAGATATACCGATTGAAGCCTGTTGTGGGGTCATCTGAGTTCCTTTTCAAATACCGAAATCCTTTACTGAACGGAAAATCACTTTTACCGGCCTCCTTCTTTTGTTTTTGAACGAGGTAGAGTGCGTATCACGTGACCCGCTAGCGTTACCCAATACCGAAACTTGGGCAAAAGAAACTGGAATCTAACAGGAGAACAGCAGTAGTTGAGGTGTTTTCTGAAAGAAGTCATGAATCTCAGGTATTAGGTTGTTGTAGCGCTGATGATTTATATTTGTAATTCACCTGGTATTTTGAAAGACAATGAAAATTGCAAGAATTAGAGTTATTTTTTAAAGAAAACTTTTAAGGTGAAAACATAAAAATTAATTGGCAACCTCTTTATTGGACTCTGGATTCCGTTAGAAAATCTGTTTCGTATAAATAGTGCACAGTGTTGCATCAAATTAATAATAAAAAAAAAATATTTGGAAAGTGAAAATGTGTCGTTCTCTTTGTCTGGTATTGCTAGCTCTCTCGGTCTCGGCTGTTGTAAGTAAACATTTTTATTTTTTTTAAATTAAATTAAAAAAAATCTATTTCGCTTGAAATTCAAACTACCCCACACTTTTTACTAAATCCTTGATCAACAATACATATACCAATTATTTTATAATGTACTTTTTTTGTGCGCAAATGTTTGTTTGCGTAAAAGTCCTAAAGGGCGTAACTAAATACATATAATAAACCGGTCAGTGGCTGAGTTGGCAAATGCGTTGGTTTCCTACCCAGGCATTGCGATATCATTTCTACAGCTGGCTACATCCTCCTTCAAAGCACAATATATTTTCCGCTTATAATAATATAATTATAAAGGTTAGAGTTTTTAAATATGTCAGATAGAATATTGACTTTTAAAAAAAAAAATAAATCAACGCATTTTATTTTTGTAAGTTGGTTTATAAAATGTTTTTGTAGAACTCTAGAACCAAATGCATACATTTCGTAATAAGTTTATTGGGTAAAAATTAAAAGAAATCAATATTATTTTTGTAGTTAATTTTATATTATTATATTTATGGCAGTGAGGCATGGAACTGGCAGAGAAAAGAAGAAAGTAGTCTGAATTCTGTAGAAATGAGATCCCTGAGGCTTATGTGTGGTAAAACAGTGTATGATCGTGTGAGGAATGTGGAGATCCGCAAAGAATGCAAGGCTGATGTAAGCGTAATAAGTAAGATTCAGAAAGTGACGCTCAGATGTTTTGGGCATGTAGAACAAATGAATGAACGACGGCCAGATACTTCCCCCCCTTCCTCGCTCCCCATTACCTTAAGCCTTACAACATACCCCAATTAGTGATGCCATAGTCTCACTGGCTCCAGACAGTTGGGAGCACTTTCACATAAAAAAAGAATCGTTTGCTTTTCGTATCACGTTACGATGAATCAAAATGAGTGGTTTACACCATTTTATTATTTTTTTCACAGGTCGCCGAAACCAGAGACTTCTTGAAATATGTCGTACCAGAAGAATTAGAAAAAGGCGTCACTTACGAGTTTGATCTTAACAGCCGATCTCTGATTCGCTTGGAAGCCGAAAATTGCACCAAACCAGGTAAAATGTGCGACGGCTGCGCCAAAGTATACGAGTGCATTCAGATCGGAAACGGCTTCATCATAATAGCACTGGATGACTGTCCACAGGACACCTCTTGTCTCCAAGCCACTGGGTCCTGCACCACAAACCATAACCCTGATTGTGATGAAGACATCATCGGGTACAAATTTGTCTGTCGACAGCCTGGCCTATTCCCCGACGCGTTCAACTGCCAGCTGTATCACATGTGCGTTCCAGGAGCGACTGAAGTAGAGCCGATATCCATCCCGCTGAAATGTGAAAAAGATTTTTACTACGATGCGAGGACCACGCTTTGTCGCAAACAGTTCGTCGGCGGTGACTGTCCAGACCCCGTGCCCGATTGTAAGTCTTCCGGGGAGGTCGGGGTACTAGCCAGCAACCCGGCGCTGTACTACATCTGTGCCAGGGAGGGTAGCAGCACTTCTAACCACCCGCAGATCTTCGTTTGCGGTAATAATCAGGAGTACAGTGTTGCTCAGAGGGCGTGTGTGGACCCAACGCCAACTTCTGCTACAGGTCCGGACGGCAATTGCAAGGCTGCGGGCACTTTCTACGACCCCGCCAATTGCTTCAATAGCTACGTTTGCGATGCAGCAGGGAATACTCCAGTGCCACAGCCTTGCGAACCTAAGATGCACTTTGATTCTGTTACTAAGACATGCATCGACTTCACTTGCAACGATGTGGATAAATAGATGATGTAACTGCATTTAGATATCTAAAAATTTAGGTTTAAAAATTATATACATAATATTAAAAAAATAATCCGGTCTAATTTATTTCGTTTGATTAACCATTGTTGTGTTCTACAGAGTAATATGTAATATCAATTGAAAGAGAGTACAAAACTTATTGAAATAACTTAACATAAGGTAAACCTACAATCACAGATTTAATAAAAGTAAATAGTCCTACAATATTGATTGTTCTTGTACCAAAATCACCTCAAGGGCGCTTTAAAACACTATTATACCTTGCCTTACCTATCTTACAAGCGGGAAACTAGTGAATCTACATCACACTCGGAGTCGATTTTGTGGTATACGTTTTTGACACCAGCTTTCGTTTTCGACTAAATCCAGTCCAAAGTTTTAATTTTTAAGGTATAATGAAAAAAAAACGGTTGCTACAGGATTCAGCTGATTAATCTCTTCTAAAATGCGTCGAAATGTAGACAGATTTAAAAAAAAATAGAAACAAAGGTAAACAATAATAATAATATGCATGCGTAGATAAAAACAAAAGTTTTTTTTGGTTTTCCATGTGGCGAAGATTCTCGCTTGTACTACTAGTTTCTGGACACCGTTATATACATCAACCATTTTCTTCTTGAGTCCTGTCCTCGTGAATAATCAAAAATAGAAGAATATTTTTTTTACGCTACACTTTTTTCAAAATAAATCCACCATAAATACCAAGTTTCTGGAATTCTTTATGTGTCCATTTAATACTCGAAATTGGCCAAAATACAAAGTTTAACGGTAAACTTTGGTGGATTTCTTTAAATTTCATAACCATCGCTTCATTTTACGAATCCTTGTAATCTTCATAAGCGATAAGATGATAGGTTTACTGATTACTAAATAACCTGTAATACACGTAACATAGATTGTAGATAGAAATCACTTGAAAATAACATCGGCGCTGTCTACGATATTTTAATGTTGGTTGCTCAACGCTCAAGGATGTCTGAAATGTCAAAATATTGGTATCTACGCATTCGAGATATGGGAAGCCTGACAGATATTGAAAGAAGGTTAAATGCAGGTAACTCCATTAATGGAGGACAATCCAAAAAAGCGAAGTTAGCGGTCCACAACGTAGTGCTGGTACCTACCCTGAAGTGTGGCAGTTAGGCATGGAACTGGCAGAGGAAGGATGAAATTAGACTGAAACCTGTAGACATGAGATCCATGAGGCGTGTGTGTGGTAAAACCATGCATGCTCGTGAGAGAAATGTGTACTTCCTCAAATAATTCAAAGCTGATGAATAAGAGTAAGTAATGAGTAAGATTAAGAAAGGGACTCTGAGATGGTTTGGACATGTAGAGCAAATGAACGAAGAAAGAAATGTAACGAGTATATACGCAAATGTGAATGGTAGAAGAAGTCGGGGACGCCAGAGGAAGACATGGTATGATCAAGTGAATCAGATATTTGAGTCGAGTCATGTTAAGAGTCGACGCATGAGACGGTATATGAATGTGAATGAGGCAAGGAGTGTTTGCGAATACCGAGTTGTTTGGCGGTCCGTCTTCTCTCCTTGCGTGGAAACAGCGTAATATTTCATCGGAATGGGGTTTAAACGAACAAGAGTACAAGTGTTATATACTCTCGTGTCTTTACATTTTAAATAAGAGATTTGTTTTTTTAAGCTTTTCAAGGCTACAATGGTTTGGAGAGATTTGTTGACTTTATAAATTGTTGTTATAAATAAATAAACTTTATAAATTCCAGACTGTTCAGTCCATTAAAATGTAACATTTTAAACTTCAAAGTGATTTCCGCACTAGAATCACAATTGCTCAGAGCCAGTAAAGCCAGAAGATCATCCCCAATTTGGGGTATACTTAAAGGATGAAGGATATAGGGAGGAAAAGGATATGGTAAGGATAACGTTTAGGGACATTATTCAATGCGTTATAAACCATTTTATTAATATTTTGTGTAAGTTAAGGCTCGTTAGTCACTAGACACATTTGTGCTAAATGACAACCATCCATTTCGAACGGATGAAGGCCATCGGATTGCTAACGCTACAATGGCGGGAATTCAAGGGATTTGTTGGGAGGATACGTTAAAGTCATTTATTAAAACTTTTTAAAAATTATTTTCTTTATCGTGTAAAAAAACCGATCATGTTTTAACCTATATTTTTTTGTTAGAACTTAAGTTCCTTTTCCTCTAAGTCCGATAGAAATATAATCTTGTTTATGCGGACATGATCTAAAAGTGATCCCAATCTCATTTATTTATTACTTAGTTTTGTTTAACTCAATAAGTTATCATGCGACATATATAAATGAAAATCTAGAGTTTTACGGTCAGATTGTATTGATAACTTATACCGCAATGACAAAATAAATGTACAAATATATTTTCTGTTTTCTCATAACTATAACTGATGTATCTAAGTACGAGTATACTCCACATAAATCAATTTGTAATTACTATTATCAATGGGTTGATTTATGAAAAAAACATGGACAATCAAGATCCAGTGTTGACACTCGAACTTGTTTTTTTGTTTATATTCTATTTAAATGAATGTTAACAAGAAGTGAATCACATTGTTGGCAAACCAAAGTATGTTAATGAAATAATTGGCTTTAGTCACCAGATTTTTTTAACAAAAATTTTATTTTTTTTGTTGTGAAAAGTTAAAATTTTCCATAATGAAACAATTTTTTATGTTGATTTTTAAGTTTACGCTTCAAAAGAATTGCCGAATTATACTCATGATTCTGATAGACTACAATATGAAGGATTTAACTTTGCCATTGGTCCCACAGATTAAATCGAATCAGGACCGATATGCGATGGCTGAGACAAGAGATTCGATTGCATCGAAATTGGGATTAATGAATACGTCATGATCCCATTGGGACCTTGCCCTAATGGCACCACGTGTAGTTCTAGAACATGTACTGCCAATCCAAATCCAGATTGCAATAATCCACCTAGTAGTGGATACAAATTTAAATGCTACCAAGTAGTCTGTTCCCCGATGTTGGCCAAATATATCACTTGTGCGTTCCCGAGGATATAGTTGACCCTGGGATTACAACAACGCCTGATACTTAAACGATGGATAGCACACCGGAATCAGGGAGCTCAACTTTTTTTATATATATCTACTACAGATTAGCTCAACAGTATCGGGTGTTTCAACGATAGATACCACTGTGAATTTTGTAAGTTCAACCGAATCAGTTGTCCCAACAATTGACAGCACACTAGATTCAGGGAGCTCAACCGTGCCAGATATTCAAAAAATAGATAGCACATTGGATTCAGAGAGCTCATCCATGTCAGATGTTCCAACATTAGAGAGCACACTGGATTCAGGGAGCTCAACCGTGCAAGATGTTCCAACAATAGATAGCAGACTGGATTCAGGGAGCTCAACCTGGCCAGATGTTCCAACAATAGATAGAACATAAGATTCAGTGAGCTCAGTGGTACAGAGTTCAACCGTATCTGGGAGCTCCACATTATCTATAATCACTATGACAGATAGCGTAACAGATTCAGGAAGTTCATCGATATCATTTGTGCAATCAACGGATATTAGAACCATGTTTGTGACATTTGATTCCGATACCGAGGGTTTACGTGCTGTAAATATTATATCTTATGAATTCCATTGCGGTGGTGGCTTCTACTTTGATCCAAGAACGAATCTCTGTCGCAAACAATGGTCAATGGAGTTTGCCTTTCTGTAACTGGCCCTTGCAAGACTGCAGGAGATGTTGGAGTACTAGCCAGCAACTCCGCTCTCTACTACGTCTCTATCAATGGAGACACTCCTAACGATGATGAGATCTTTCTACAGATCTCTGTTTGTCTCAACGGTATTTAGACCCACATTTCACTAATTTCGGGTACAGGGCCGGATAGAAAGACATGCCTCGCAGCTCGGAAGTTCGCGGACTCTAGTGACTGTACACACTACATGGAATGTTCAAGTATCAGTGCTATTGCCATTTCAATGGTATGTCCCACAAGGAAATAATTCGACCACAAGACATCGACTTGTGCTGAGTTCACCTGCGCAGATATGGAAAAAAGTTGGTACGAGACCAATTAAGTTTTAAGAAATGTTTATTTTAAATTTGTCATATAGATTGTAAAGCAAGCTGTACACAGTGTCCAGCAACTCGTGGTACAAGCTTAATAGTTGGAGTCGACTATGTAGTATAATTTTTTTTGATTTGAGCTTTCGTTTTTGAGTAAATCGAGTCTAAATTTTCAATGATTTAGGTCAATTTTGAAAAAAAATCGTTCACTCGGGGTTTAATACCATCTGTTTAATGTCTTTAAAAATCTGTTGATACGCAGACTCGGCCGCAAAAGTTTTCTAACCTCTCTTAACCGTAAAAAAAGAAAAAAAATCGAAAAGCTCGGATCGAAAAAAAGGGTTCTCTATATTATGATACAGATTCACCAGTTTCCCGCTTGTTCCAGGATTTTCTGGATACCGTGTATATGACAATGTTCATATTTTGGATAGCTAATAATTCTGTAAATTGTTCACATTTATTTCTTAAGAGGAACGACTGCGCGACCTTTTTCGTACAAAACTTAATTTTTGCGTTTGAGGCCCAACCAAACTGAACAATAAAAAAATCGAGGTACCAGTACTTGTATAAGTCATCAAAGAATTCGATTCTTCGTTTTTTTTTAAATCCAGTAATTATTTAAAATTAAGTATTTTATTAAAAAAGGCCGCGCAGTCATTTTTCTTAACCCCTCTAATCTCGGAAGTACATTACAAGCCACAAACATCACATTCCATTAGAACCTCTCAAGAACAGATCCGACCGGGGCGTCCACACCTAATAAGTTCTTAATAAACCTTTTTTCTATAATATGATAAATGCGATTTGTTCATCCCTGGAAAGAAAACGTATTATTCTTCTCAGTTTGTTTTAAATATGTAAAGTTAATTCCACGAATAAAATCCAAAACATTTTCAAAGAGTATGATTAGAAATTGGTGGGATTTTTTCATTAACGGTTGAAAGTTAAAGTTATATTTTTATGTTTGTTACTGTACAAATAGCACAAAGAGTGAAGTAAAAGTTTTCTTACTAATTCCCGATACAAAATGAATGAGTTTTCTAAATACGAATTCTTTCAAAATTATGGATGTTTCAAGTGAAATTTTTTTGTTAAAACTTTCATGTTTGATATTAAAATATTATTATTTAGAAATACTAATGTTTATTTCGATTCAAAACATCTCAAAGATAATTATAATCAGTTTCTTAAAATGGTATTTCTTTTGACGATATCTTTAAAACCAAGAAGTATATAGCACATTTAAAATACTCCGAAATTCCATTTCACCGTATCGTTGCGACTAATGAATAATTTAAAGCCAGAAGGGTTAAGCCAGAGAGTTACGGGGAAGCTACAAGCCAAAAATGTGTAAATTCTTGGTATTCCTTATATTGTAGGTAATAGGCATTGAAATCGCTTGACAAACGGAGTCTAGAAACGTTCGATTTCAAGCCAAAAACTGGTTTTTATTTATTTTGTAAATAATTTTATAAAAAAGAAAAAAAGTTAATCAAGTGAAACTGTCACAAAAAAACTTAGCTATAATACTGTATTTTTTAAATTGTTTCGTTTACGCGTTCATACATTTCTATTGAAAAATGTTTTTTTTTTGTAGTTTACGTTTATATTTTTTATTGAGTAATTTATTTTATTATTTGTATTCTTTTCAAGCGAAGCGATAGTATAACCTTCAATTTATCTACAACATATTTTTTGGTGTTCATGATGTACACCAATTTGTTATAAAGATTAATCAAAATAGTGATTTAGCATTAAGCTTCGCCTTAAGCCATTATTAGGTACGGTTGTCCTTTTGGACCTTCTAGTTGATACGGCAATTATCACTACACGTGTAATTCTAACAATTAATCAAAAAATATTGTTTTGATGTTATCGCGGATGTTTTTAAGTATATCTCTTTGGATTAAACTGATTACCTGAACCGAAATGTCGTCAACCGTGATTCGCGATAAAACTCATCAAACATATTAATTTTATTTAGTTTTCATCCATTTGAACGACACATGAAACTTTTGAGCACACTTTGGTACCTAGGTTAAAATGTTTTCTACAATTTCGTGAAGGATGCTATGTAGTAAATATGTCGTGTGCGTGTATTTTTAGAAAATCAAAATTTAAAACATTTGGAAAACTTGGATCATTTGTAGAGTGCTGTTTATTTTGTAAATAACTACCTGATTACTTTGAGTGCATTAGTGATAATTTTATTTAATTGTTGAAAGATAAGATCGAAAACCTTACAATTATAAATGAAGTTAGAGGTCAATAAAGCGATTGCTTTTTAAAAGCTTGTGTTTCATTTATGCTTTTGTCGCCTTCTGACACTGACATCATTGATCGTTTTGTTAATTTCATGTTTTCACTCGTTACTGAGAGAATCGTTGCGACTAATTAACAATGCGTTAACTTGTGTAATGTAATATTTACCTACACTTTCAAAGCCACTTTTCTTGAGATTTTTTTAAATTAAATATTTTTTTTAACACAAATTAACATTTTTATTAAAATACCTTTCTAAATAACCTTTCGAAATTCCAGATTTTTTATTAAAATACTATTTTTTTTTTATTCTAAAACTTTTTTTTAAATATCTATATTTTTGTTGAATTATTAATATTATTATTGTAAAAACGTATATTTTTTTTATTGAAATACCTATATTTTTGATGAAATATCTAATTTTCATACAAATACATATATTTCATAGAAATACGTATATTTCATAGATACCTATTAATTAAGTGTTAATCTCAAGTGACCTACCAGGTAAGTATTGTACTGTATATTTTCTCCATAAATAGTTAAGTAATAACACTGTAGAAATGTATTATAAGTTTGTACAGCGCCCTTGAGGTGTTTTTGCACAAAAACGGCGCTATAAAAGTCATCCAGGTATTATTATTATTATTATTATTATATCTATATTTTTATAAAATACCCAATTTTTTATTTGAATTACATATAGGTTCTTATTTAAATACATATTTTTAATGAAACACCTATATTTTATTATATAAACACCTTTATGTTTTATGAAATACCAATATTTTTATCGAAATGCTTTTATTTTTTATTGATATATCAAAATTTTTATTGAAATCCATAATTTTTTTCTTTGAAAACTAGTTTTTTTCGTTAAACCTATATTTTTAGTGAAACACCTGTAATTACACTTTTTTACATGTTGCATTAACCAGTTTCCACATAAAATTCACGTTTCATACAGAAAAAACCTAATAATAATAATAACAGGATGTGGGGAGGTTAGTGCAATCCCACACGTCCCATATGGATATACAAATTTTTTGCACAATAGATATGTGAAAAGTGCAAAAAATATATAAATAAACAGAAAAACATAAAAAACATCTTAATGAAAATAACTGAGATATCTTAGAAATCTTACACACCTTAATGAAAATGACAGAGATATCGTAGATATCTTACATACCATAATGATATCTAAGATATCTCACACACCTTAGTAAAAACTCCCCAATGAGAATAACAGAGATATCTTACACATCTTAAACACCTTAATGAAAACACCTCAATTAAAATAACAGAGATATCTTAGATATCTTACACACCGTAATGAAAATAACTGAGATATCATAGATATTTTACACACCGTAATGAAAACAACTGAGATATTTTACACACATAAAAACACCTTAATGAAAATAACTGAGATATCATAGATATCTTACAGACCTTAGTAAAAACACCTAATGAAAATAACAGAGATATCTTACACACCGCAGGGGAGAGGGTACGTAATTAACAATTTGATTTAATTATGTATTTAGTAAACTGAACTAAGAACAAACGAAAAATATCGGCGTCTGAAAATATATTATTGTATTTTATGCATTATTTGAGTGTGGGTAATATTTAGCTTCAGGGAAATATTTTCAATTTGGTATTTCAGTCGAGTAATAATTTGTTTTAAAATATTTTGTAATTTGGTTTTCGACTGCTGTACATGTTTGTTTACCATTAACTTGGGTTCCCCTCGACATACCTACTGACGATAAGACAGAAAAGATAAAAATATATAATTTCAGAAATGCTAATTATTATCATACTTGATATTTATCAACTCGGCCTTGAATGATGAACAAAACAGATTTTTGTTCATCTGTTTTTTTTTTAAATTTAGTATCTAGGTATATAATCAAGAATTAAAAAGATTTTACTACAAAAAGCGGTTACCTGTTTTCTGCAAAACGAATAATAGTTTTATTTACCATTTTCATGTATTTTTTAAATTTAATTCTTTAGATTTGATCTGAGATTTTCACGACCAGAAGTGTTATAGTGATTTATTAATTTATTTATTTATTTCAGACATCTGCCCTGATGGTGGGCACTGTTATGCTGTCCGAAACGTTGGCTAAATAAGAAGGTAGCAAAAAACGGCACAATACCCCAAAAATAAATCACAATTTTGAACGACAGTACAAAAAATTTGGTAGGTCGATTGATAATTTAAAGACTAACTAACTAACTAACTAACCATCACGCCGTTTCCCCGCAGGGGTAGGCAGAGAGGACGGACCGCCAAACAACTCGGTCTTGGCACACACTCCTTGCCTCATTCACATTCATACATCGTCTCATACATACTCTTCTATTGTTCTGACTCTTGACATGGCCCGACTCAAGTATCTGATTCACTTGGTCGTGCCATGTCTTCCTCGGGCGTACCCGACTTCTGCTACCATTCACATTTGCATCGTATATTCTCCTTACACTCCTTTCTTCGCTCATTCGCTCTACATGCCCAAACCATCTAAGCGTCCCTTTCTTGATCTTACTCATTACGCTTACATCAGCCTTGCACTCTTTGCGGATATCCACATTCCTCACACGATCATACATGGTTTTACCACACATACGCCTCAGGGATCTCATTTCAACAGCATTCAATCTACTTTCATCCTTTCTTTGCCAGTTCCATGCCTCACTTCCATACATCAGGGTAGGTACCAGCACTCCATTGTGGACTGCTAACTTCGCTTCTTTGGACAATTTTTTGTTAGCGCCAACTGCGTTCAGTCCTCCATTAATGGAGTTACCTGCATTTATTCTTCTTTCAATATCTCTGTCCGCCTTCCCATCTCTCGTAAACATGCTTCCTAAATACACAAATTCATCCACCTGCTCCAAGTATTCCCCATTCACAGCTATATTGCACACTGTTTTCGTACTTTCTCTTTCAAACACCATTACTTTAGACTTACTTACATTCATCATTAACTCATTCTTCACGCATACTTCGTTCATCCTAGACACGAGAGACTGCAGATCATCCATACTATTAGCAATCAGCACCGCATCATCAGCATACAACAGGCAATATACTTTCAGATTACTAAAATTCGCGCCCAATCCCACATCTTTCAATTCTTGCATACAATTATCCATGTATAGATTGAATAACCACGGTGACATTACGCAGCCTTGTTTAACACCTTTTGTGATATCAAACCACCCCGTAAAACCACCGTTCACTCTAACACATGCAACGCTTCCCTCATATAGAGACGCAATTGCCTGAGTCAGATTCGCATTCACTCCATACTTGGACAACACCTTCCATAGCTTTTTCCTGTCGACTCGGTCGTATGCTTTTTGTAGATCTACAAAGGCACAGAAAAGTTTCTGGGTTTTTGCCAGAAACTTCTCGGTGAGCATACGCAATGAGAAGATCTGGTCCATTCACCCCCTTACACTCATAAAAGCACCTTGCACATCCCATATTTTATCCTTTGTTTCCTTTCTTACCCTTTCAATCAAAATTCTACCATACAGCTTGCCAACTGAACTTAGCAGGCTAATAGCCCTATGATTCCCACATTCCATACGTGACCCTTTACCTTTGTATAATGGCATGATCACTGCCCTTCTCCAATCTAAGGGCGTGTAACCTTCCTTTAAACATTGGTTAAAAAGATTGCACAACCATGTGAGAATTATACGGCTACCTCCTTTAAAATATTCAGCAGCAATATTGTCGAAACCGACAGCCTTACCATTCTTCATACACTTAATTGATCTTTCTATCTCATCCATGCTAATTTCGGTAACATTCAGTCCATCATCTATATCTGACTCGCCGCTAGAATCACTGTCACTCACTTCGCTTTCAAAGACTTCCTCGAAATACTTCATCCATCTCTCTTTTATTTTTTCCTCATTCGTCAACATTTTTCCATCTTTCGATTTTATTACCTTCATGCTTCCGGTTTCAGGGCCACACCGGGACCTTTTGACTTCCTTCCAAAACAACTTAATGTTTTCTTGGAAATGGTTTGTCATTTTCATTCCTTCTTCCTCTTCCAGGCGTTTCTTTCGTTCTTTCACTCCAACTCTTACTTTTTTCTTACATTCCTTATATACTTCTTTCGCTCGATCCTTCTCTTCGCTGGAAGCACTGCCAGCTGCAATCAGACATAACCATGCTTTCTTCTTCTCTGAGACTAGTGCTTTAATATCATCATCCCACCATGCATCACCTCTCTTTCTACCTTGCGTACTTATTCCACACACCTCTCTAGCAGATTCACAAAGACTCACTTTTATGTGGTTCCATGTTTCGTCTATGCTTAGACCATCCATTTTTTTCTCATTCAATCTCATCTCTGCACAATTCACATACTTACTTCTCTCATTACCGTTTTGTAGTTTTTCTATTTTGATTCTTGTTGGAGTTAGTACCGTTTTCACTTTAGAACGCCAACCGCGAAAGAGGTTTACTCTCGACACCACCAGAAAGTGGTCAGTTTCAACCTCTGCCCCTCTGAAAACTCTCGTGTCCTCGGTAACGGCTCTCAACCTAGAGTCAATTACTACAAAATCGATAATTGACCTCTCATTTCCTCTTTCCCACGTATATTGGTGGATACCTTTATGATCGAAAAAAGTATTGGACACAAACAGGTTCCACTCTAAACATACTTCAAGTATTCTGTTCCCGTTGTCATTCGTTCTTATATCCCCAAACATACCTAAGGCCGATTCAAATCCGTCACGTCTAATTCCTACCCACCCATTCAAATCGCCTGCCATTATAATCCTTTCATTAATACTTTTCAGTCTCATCACATCATTCACACCAGTCCAAAAATCATCTTTCTCTTCGTCACTCTCAGAATTGACAGGGGCATAACAAACAACAAGAAACACCCTTGTCAAACCGATTTTGAACCTAATCCACATTATTCTCGAACTTACACATTCATACTGCAACATGCATTCAATCATTCTGGGAGACAGTAGTGCTGCAACACCCTGACACGCCCTCTCTGTATCTGGTCTCCCAGACCAAATGACGAGCCTATCATTATGCTGCATTGTACCGCTCCCTTTTTTCATACTCTCTGTTACACAAAGTATGTCCAAATATTTGCTAACCATCGTGTCACACAATTCATTCATCTTTCTTTCCATACCTCCTCTAATATTCCACGTACCAATTCGACATTGTTCGAGTTCCTTCCTCCTCTTTGCGCCACCGAAGGGTTGGCGATGTGATGGATAGCGAGCCTCATCGACACCTGTGTCGGCCATTCCCTTCTACGAACTGCTTATCTAGTCTAACATACTGATACTTAGGTATAAATCACTAACATACAAATTAGTATAATATTTAACTTAATCCTAACGCCATCAAAACTATTCCAGATGTCCAAATGAAAAAACTTAATTCTAAAACAAAAAGTATTATAATCACTATAACAATACACTAATCACTGCATAATTGTTTGTAATAGTTCATATTGGCAGAAGACAAAAGACGCGGCTTCATTTCGATTTCGTCCTTCCTAGGGCGTAGGGGCACGGGGGCGGTGCAGCGGGGGTGTAGAAATTGCCAGATGATTGTTTTGTATGGGTCATCTTGTAGGGGCGATGGTCGTGAGCGAATCAGTGACCGAACCACGGACAGGTCGTATAGCCGACAGACGTCTATAACGGAGCCGGTAAAGGTAACGGCGAGCATGGTGGCGGCAGCGGGGGTTGAGATATCGGTATGTGACGGTCGATCGAAGGTCTCCACATCTGGTAGAAATTATCAAATGCCAAACTCGGGCTCACTGACACTGCATTTTTTCGTATCGGTACGGGGTGACGAGAGACACGGGTAGGTTGCTGCGACCGCCGATGAGATGTCCACATCTGGTAAAAATTCCGGACTCTGGCTCACTAACACTACACTATCCCTTGGGATAAACAATCTTGCTAATTATTCTTAAAACTCGTCATTCTTCCACACCTGTCACCAGTACCAAAAGACCAAGTAAAGACCAGTACCAAATATAATATTGTCTTCAATATTTAAATATTACAATTTGAGGTTTTACTCAATAAAGTTATTCCGAAAAATAAATATTCATTCTAGACTTGCAGAAAAGTTAACAGATGTCGCACATTAAAAAAAAAAAAATAAGATAGGTTTATCTAAAAAGACGCTGTCTGGATTGCATTTAGTTCGGGTTGAATCTTGCGATCATACATAAAGATAGTTGCCAATAAAAATGTGCGGTGAAAAAATGAAGACAATGTTAGTAGTTCTTATTCGAAGTATGATACAGTTAAAAGTGACCGAGGGGAATAGGGTCCCATTAGCTCAGTTGGTAGAGCTCTGTCCCGGAAAGACAAGGGTCCTGGGTTCGAGTCCCAGATGTGACCGTTTCTTTTTCTGATTTTTCTGTTTCAGATTTTCGTTTAGAAATCACTAATATTGTCTTCAATATAAAATAATAGTTTAATGCGCAGATTGTAAAAGAGTTCAGCCCGGAATATGTAAAACAATTGCTTATTGCGCAGATTGTACAAGAGTTCAGTCCGGAATATGTATTTTTGCGTTTTTCCACATTTTTTAAAGCTCATCATTGAATTTATTTATTTTTTAAATTTTGTTGTTGGATAACATCTTTTTGCAAAATGTCGATTAATTGCACCTGCCGATAAAAGTTATCAGTCAAACTAAATTCATCAATTAATTGCCACTGATTAATCTCCATTTTTCTAGATTATGCTAAAACAATAACATTTATAAAATAAAATGCAAACCTAATTAAAAAATTATTCAGACTGTTTTTTGCGTTTGCCTTGATACAATCAAATCAAAATGCTGAAATATATTATTTGTTTAGTTCTTTCTTTATTCGCTGTAAGTACTGTTTTGCTATCAAACATTTTTTACTTATATTATTTTTAAAGCCGACAACGTCAATTATTAAAAAAAAAAAATATTTTTTTGAGCAACAAAAAAAATTTCATTTAAATTTTTAAAAAATCTCTATGAATTCTTTATTTAATTTTTTGATTTGAAAACCTTTTCTTATCCCTGTGCAACCAGCAAATTCAGAATTGTGAAGGGTCACACTTTAGTTTTGATTAGGACTGAGCGACTTGCTGGTTGAAACCATGAACCTAAAAAGCCCTCAACAGAGAATTAATGCGATTTCGTATGAATGGCATTGAAGCCAAATCAAAGGTGAGAAATTTCCTGGCAGCCATCTTGTATGAGACAATTTTGAATGATTTGTATTCAAAGTGGTGCACAATGAACTATTTTAATTTTAGCCGTTAAAACTCCACCAAAAACACACAAATAGAAGTATAATAGTTAATTATGCACCACTTTGCATACAAATCAATCAAAAGTTTGTCATACAAGATAGCTGCCAGGCACTTTCCCCTCACCCTAGATTTGGCTTCAATGCCGTTCATACAAAATTGCATTAATGCTCTGTCCAGGTTTTTGGCTTTTAGGTTTATGGTTGAAATATGTGCTTGTAATTGTACCCTCCCGCACTTTCCCAAAAACAGATATATTTTCTGTTAGGATTTTTACAATTCAAACTCACGTTCGTATGGAGCAAGTTTTAAAGAGTTGTAAAACAATTTAATACTAATGATAATACATTCGTAGGTAAAGCAATGGAAATATATTTTCACTAAAGTTATAAAAAGATTATTGCTCAATAGTAATAAAAGTTACGTTTCTGGACAATTCGATAATTCTTACTTTCGTCAAAACAAAAAAAAATTTCGAACGTACCTAATATTTATTCAAATAAATACAACTAAAATGTTAGTTTATTCAAATTAAACGCTATTTTTTTTTTTTTTTTTTTTTTATTGACGCCCTATTGGGCTTTTAAGTACATAAAAATTACAAATTTCATTTTAACAACAGTATAAAACAAACAATAGAAAATCGAAATAAAATATAATGATTTCTCATACATTATTTACATTTAAAAAGTGGTGGACTAATTTGGCTTTAAATGTATTGAAGTTTAAATTAAATATGTCAGCGACATCACTTAGTTCATTGCCAAACCTATGTATTCTTTCAAACACAGAATTTGTAGCGAAGTTATTGTTGTAGAATAAAATATTCCGTCTAGTATATTTTGGAGGTATATGTAAAGATAGCAAGTTTATAGTGTCAGGGCAGTCTAACCTTGAATGAACAATTTTATATAATAAAAGGAGATCAAATATTTTTCGCCTTTCAGATAATTTCGATAAGTTAAGTTTACTGCGTAAATTGACATAATTGATTTCAATAATAGGAATACCAATTTTGAAATTAATAAAATGTAAAAATTAATAAAACGTAAAATTTTATAGCTGTAATTATGGCCACAAAGTGAATACATTTTACAAAGACGATATTATTATATATGGATATATTGCTTTTTTTAATTATTGATTATTTCATATAGGGCCGTTTAGTAATAAAACACCACCGCAAGAGCTCTTAAATTTTGTTTTTGGCAAAGGTATTTTATATCGATTTGCTAAATAAAGTTCGCACTGAAAACCCCTAAAAATTTTATGTTATTAAATAGCTGATATTTACCTAAACCCACCAACGACCGTTTTTTTTCAAATTTGGCCCAAAAATTACAAAATCAGACACGATTTAATCGAAAATGAATGCTCAAATCTTAATAATTTTTATTTACCGTTTTGTACCGTTTGTTCAAGGTTGCCATCTCCAATGAATTGTATACCTTCGGTTCGGTCGGCGACCCTTTTGAAGAGGAATATTGCTACAGAGCAGGACTCGTGTGCACAGACTGTACTGATAGAATCGTTTGTGTTGAAATCAGCGAAGGTGTATACGTATCATACCCCTCAACCTCTTGCCCGGCAGGCACCACGTGTGTGAATTCTACTGGAGCTTGCACAGCCAGTCCAAACCCACCCTGCCATATTGAACCGCCGAGCGATAACTACAAATTTGAATGCCGCCAAGCCGGCATGTTCCCTGATCCATTCGATTGCCAAAAATATCACATGTGCGCACCAACGAACCCGCCCACATCTCCGCCAAATCCAATACTCATTAACTCTATAGAATACTCCTGTACAGGTGACCTCTATTATGACTCCAGAACGTCTCTCTGTCGTAAGAAACTGATAAACGGAACTTGTCCCGATGTGACTGGCACTTGCAATGCTGAAGGAGATGTCGGCGTCATTGCCGGCAACCCGGCTCTGTACTACATCTGTCTCAGTGGAGATCCAGTTGTTCCGGGAGAGATCTTTCCCCAAATCTTTGCTTGCCTCAACAATTTTGAATACGACTTGAAACTTAGAAGGTGCGTAGACCCAACTCCGATCTCAGGCATAGGTGCCAACGGTAGGTGCATTGCAGTGGGACAGTTTGCAGATCCCAGCGGATGTTCTTTCTACAAAGAATGCTCTGCCGTTAATGCCACTGCAATTCTAAGATCATGCACTACCAGAACATACTTCAATCCGATGAAATCTACTTGTGTGGAGTACACTTGCGCAGACGTGGACAAATAATATATTTTTATTTAAAAAAACTCACTCAATATGAAGACATATACTGGAGTGGAGTACACTTGCACATTGACGCAATACGAAAAAAAAGTTCTATGTTTATAAAAACTCACCTCAATAAATTATAATTTTACCAGTTGCTTTCTGTTTCATGTTTTGTTTAGATTGATTAATTATATCTTCTTTTTCAATTATAAAATATTTATAAATAATTATAATTATATAAATGTAATCAAAACTGTTGTCATTTTATTTTATTCGAATTACATAACCACCAATTAATGCAACTGTTTTATATTATTCGTATCACAAAATTACCCATTATCCAACTGTTTTATGTTATTCTTATCACAAAAGTGCTTTTCATGCAATTGTTTTTTTTGTAACACTTTTATTTTTGTATATGCCTCATGAAAATAATTACATGAAATCTCAGAACGATTTATATTTTATTTAAATTTTCGGGAAATCGACAATTAACATTTATTTCAGTTTAGCAAAAATAAAACCAATTATGGATACATTTTGGTGAGATTTTACACACTTGACGTTCAAAATTACAGTCTACATCTGAATTCGAAAAACTTTAGGTGTTGCTTTCTTGTTTAAATAAATCTACAGTTTTATTTGGGTAAAGTCCGGGCACCGCCGGAGATTTCAGATATAAATTATTTATTTATTTGTTTGTACACACCCAACTAGGTCTTTTACATATGATAAAATTAAAAATACGTTTGATATAATCAAAGAGTAAAAGAGATATAACAATTAAAATAAGTACCAAGTATAAAAATATTAACTTAAGAAAAACAAACAGAGTAAACTATAGGATGCACATTCCTATAAATTTAGACACATTGAAAATTTATTAACATTACAAAGTTATCAAGATAGACATACAGATTTAATAAAAATGTTTTTAAAGGCTGATTTTGAACGTTCAGTACAGTTGGTGTTCATGCGATATTTATTCCCTGCATTGTGCAGTCGGTTCATTACTGAATTTATTTCTTCTTTGATACCTGCAATGTTACAATGGTAAGGTACCTTCTGACGAACCGTTTTACTAGGCACATGAAAGTCAATCAGCCTAAGGAGTTCATAGGAGTCAAACATGTTATTAAAAATTTTAATAAAGAAAAAATAGATCAGAACATATTCTTTTTTCTTTTAATGTGGCAAGGCCCATGACTTTCAACAGTGAGGTGTAATTAATGTTTTCAATAGGAATTCCTAATCTATAATTTATGTTTCGTAAAAATTTATGTTGGATTCGCTCGAATATACAATATAAAGTTTTTAAATTTTTTATTTCTTTTGAAGTTCTTAATATGAAACCAAACATTTTTTTTGTTACTTTATTTATTTTCATTTCTATATACATATAATACATATTAACAAAGAGTATATTATAGTAAATAGTATAAACAAGAAATGAAAACCCACTAAGGCACTGCCTGAGTGTGGGTAATATAAAAAGCATTACTATATTTCCAAGTACCTAAAGTATAATATACTTAAGTAGAAAAAGTTTATTTTTATTTTTATAGTTATTATAAAAAGTAAAGAGAAAACATCATGTAAAAAATTATGTTTAGAAAGTTACAGCACGTGAGTTGTAGAAAGGATCGATAAATTTATAGAAAAAGGGTTTCAATATCTGCGTCATTCAGCCATAATTTTACCTCTTTAACATATTTTATCGTTTTATTTATCATTTGAGTTTGTAGTGGTAGAAAGTTAAATGTACGAGGACCAATGAAACTGCTATGTGTCTGCATTAATTTAGTATTGGTTTGGGGGTGTAAAATATATTATTTGTTGTTTTGCTCATTCTGTTTTTATTTATTTTTGTTTTTAAATAAATATTTCATAGTTTGTAATATAAATAATTTACGAATATTAAATAATTTAGATTATTTGTATAATAGGTCGGTCGAGCATGTTTTATATTTGTTATATATGACTTTAATTATGTGTTTTTGAATTATTTGTAAAGGCTTAATAAATGTATCAGGTTCACCACCCCATTCTATTATTCCATAAGTGATTGCAGATTGCACCACGGAAAAGTAGATCAGATTTAGTTCCTAAATATTTTATATTTTTGACATTAGAGAGTTCGTTGCACAGGAAGCACAATTCTTGATTGCAACTTGCATTATGGATTTTAATTTTAAGGTTGTCTTTTGGTTTGTTTTTTATGTTTTTATAAAAAGGTATTACGTTTAACATTATTACGTATTGTTGATGTGGGAGATAAATGTTAATTTGGTGTCAAATATTATCCCCAGGTCTTTTATTTCGGATACAGATACTAAGACTTGATGTTCATACAGTATGATAAAATCAATGGGTTTTTCTTCTTATAACATCTAAAGACTTTTTTACGTTAAGGGTTAATTTATTTAGGATACGCCAATCAGAAAAGCTAATGAGATTTGATTGTAATAATAAGCGGTCATTGATATTGTGAATAATTCGGTAAATTTTCATATCATCTGCGAACATCAAAATAAAGACATTTGTAACGTCATTTAAAAATATGTTAAAAAATAACGGGTCCTAGATGTGAGCCCTGCGGCACGCCGCTTGTAGCTTTAAAGGTGTGGGACAGTTGGCCTTTGAGGCAAACCGTAAGCTCTCGATTAAACAAATAATTCTTAAACCATAATAGTACGTTACCGGTAATGACAAGTTTCACCAGTTTGTTAACAAGATTTTTATAGCAAACCTTAGCAAACACTTTGCTGAAATCAGTATATATAGAATCGACTTGTTGTCTATTAGCAAGTGCGTTTTTTATATAATTTTCGTACAAGGATAGGTTAGTTAAGGTTGATCTGCTTGAAACAAAACCATGTTGGCAAGTTGTAATGGTGGATTTCACGCGAGGGTTTATCTTTAGAAGAATCAATTTTTCAAAAAGCTTGGGTATGGATGATTGGATACAAATTGGACGATAATTATCAATTTCATATTTATCCCAGCAATTAAATATTGGTGTTCAGTTATAATAAAAAAAGTTGGTTCGTTTATTTTTCGTCCTTTCTCTTAAGTTGGAATATTTAACGATTATTTCATTTTAAAGCATAACTTGCAGAAGGTGTAATTAAATTAACGCGTAGTATAAACGCGTAGATTGTAAAGTACTTCACGTTTACCTAGACTTACTATTCTACCCGTCCTCGTTGAATTTCTAATGCCAATTAAACATTCTCTGACTTCTTCCACTATTCACTACTGTATACTACAAAGTTACTGTTAAATAATTATATCACATCGACTATAATTTGATTTCTAGAATTTCATTCCGGTGCAGAGATATTGCGTTAAGTATTCATCGGGCGTCCCCGACTTCTTTAGATCACTCAAACAATGACATTTACAGCGATATCGGTTGACTACTTTTCAAGTTTTGCGAGCACAAACATAAGCAGGATGAATTTTTATATATTAAGACATCTATTTCCGTTATAACACTTCTGTTACATCTCTATCTTGTAAACAAGTCGTTTGTGTGCATCTTTCGATAATCGAAAACAGACTAGCCTGGAAATATTATTTTATTTATTTATTTATTTAAGTTTTAATTCAGCAGGACTGGGAGGATAGTGCAGTCCCAGTCTGCCATATTACATGAAATGCAGTAAAACAGGGAAACAATAAAATAAAGTAAAAATTATAAAAATGGAAATAAGATAAAACAAAGAGAAAAACAAAATTAGGCAGGTACCTAAACATAAAATTAAAGTATAAATCAAAAATGAAATAGTCATTAAATAGGTAATACAATAAAAACAATCAGATTAAATTAAATTAAACCGTCCATCAGGGAGGTCGCCGCATCATCTGCATCCATCGCCCATTGAGTGGGGAACTGAGCCACTCGGATGCAGCCACAACGATGATGTTGGTTGACTTCCGAGTCCTACCCCAGAAGCTGGCTAGTCGGTGGCGAAGTAAGGCGGGGAATGAGTGCACCCTCCCTTCAGTAAACATTGAGGAGGCACTGAAGAACCTCGGTCGTTGCATGAGCTGCCTGTATGCATTATTGTAGCACACCCTCAGCTTGTCCCATTGCGCTGCTGGGTATTGTGTCCACAGCTCAGATGTGTACAGTGCAGTGCAGAATGCCTTGAAAAGTAAATTTCTGACATCATTGCTACAGTGGTAGAACCGCCTTGAGAGCATTCCGGCCCGTATATTGATTGCTCTTCTTTGTCGTTCCATGTCTTAATATTATAATTATAACTAATCATATGATAATTTATGTAGCCACTCTGTGCCAAGCTTACTAAAATGTTTTGAGCGATCGCTTACCAAAATGTGCCATATTTATAGAACCTAAAAACATGGAATGGACGGTGAAATTTAGGTGGATTCATTGGCTTTAAGCCGCTGTAAGCAGTTCACATGTTTCCATATTAATATTATGAAAATTGATTAAATAATATGGGAAAAGAATATGTACAACAATCGCTAGAGTGGGTAGCTCAGTTTTGGTGAAAGATAACTCAGGAGTTCAGTACATAATGAAGCAAGATAAATCATGGGCTCTGTAAGATGAACTTTTACTGAACATCCAACAATAAATAATAAAAATCTATTGTGTTTTAACATTTTGAGTTCCGTTTATTTTTTTGTAGTCTTCTGACTCTGACAACCATTGTTACTCTTATTTCAGTGAGATGTTTTTACTCGATAAGAAATGAATCGAGAGATACAACCTGTGTAATATTTACCTTCACTTTCTACACCTATTTTTCTTGTGTTATCAGATATTTTTCTTGAATTTTAATGATTTTCGACTCCAGTACACCGTTCATGTTAACTCATAAGGTGATTGCCACGTGACGTACCCAGTGGCGACAAAAGATACAAGATAAAGAATTTGAACATTTTTGGTACAAGTGTTCTTTATCATTCAAGATAAATCAAATCAGACATCTAAAATGTTATTTGTTTAAGACAGATTAAAACAAACTGTGCATGTTTTTTTCTTATATTTTTTTAGATTATTAAAATCTTTAGAGAATATTTAGGATAAGAGAGATTTTGCTGTTCACATCCAGTTAACTGTTTTCTGCAAACCATAAATTAGTTTAATTTTTCTATTTCCCATTTTTTAAATTAAATTCTTTGATTTCATATTTATTTTTCAACGACAGGTGGTACAACAACTTTTGATAATTTTATTTCTAATTTAGCAATATCAAAACACTTTTACGTGTGGTAATTGCCCTTTAAATAAACTATCAAATTTCCCTAAAATCGAAATGGAGCTATGTTAACTTATTTCTGTAAAAGTTGAAATTTCTTATTTGATTTCACAGTATTTTTACGTTAATTTTTAACATAGAGGGGAGCAATATTTTAGATTATAAATGTTACATTGTAATTGGTTTATTCCGTAGAAATGGTTCACACTGCAGACTGTATATTAAGATTATTTTGCACACTGTAAATTATGTACCTACATATTGTTTACTGTCTCAAAAAAACGGTTATACATTAAGATTACAGTGATTATGTGGAATAAAGAAAATTACCTACTGTAAAGGAGTAGTGGTTAAAAATATAAACAAGTAGCCTGGTAGAAATAACAAATAGTAGTTCAATATGCATTTTGTACATGGACCGCATTGTTAATGGTATATTGTTTATAAGTTTAAGTAGACTGTAAATGGTTCATTCTGCAGATTGTAAATAGTTAATTCTGCAGATTCTAAATAGTTCATAAGTATGTTATCAATAGTTCACTCTGCAGACTATAAATTGTTTATTTTGCATACTATAAATGCATTTTGCAGACTATAAATGCTTTATTAAGTAGAATGTAAATGGTTCACTCTGCACATTGTAAATGCAGATTGTAAATGCAATTCTGCAGATTGTAAATAGTTCATTCGCTAAAATATTCATGTTTCACTGTTCTGATTATAAAAAATCAACAAGTTTACATTATATAATTAAGTGATTCCCATTGGCTGTCTGGAATATGACCCCATTAAGAGACAGTCTGGGTTCTCACTGTCTCGTAAACTTTGGTCCGCCATCAATTGGATGCCCAACGCCCGCTGTGCCTACGTGATGCTTAGGTAGGGCCTTGAGAGACAGCGATGTGTGAATGCGGTGCGGTTCAGACCACCGAACAAGTGGTCGACAATTGCCCGCTGCATTCATTCCCCGGCGGAGTTAATAAGAGCCACAAGGCGAAGTTTACTAGACGTCTGAGGCCCTAGACTGGCACGCAGATCCAATGACCCAATCTGACCCCCTGACAATATGAGAGAAGAAGAAGAACTGGGCAGATCGTTGACGGTTTATGGATCATGGTGGCATTGTATTTTCTACATTATTAATCATTCGCCACTCACTTCATGCGATTAGTTAAATACATATTTCATTTTTTTGTTGAATTACATCATTTTAAAAAGGTCACGTTGCTTAGTTACGCTTACCGATAAAAGTTATCAATCAAATCAATGTCATCAATTATTGCTTTTATTTAATCTGGTTTTCTGGATTATGTAATGATTACTTATATCATTTAAATACTGGATAAAATGCAATACTACTTAAAAATTGATACAAACTGTTTTTTGCGTTCGCCTTGACGATACAGTAAAATCAAGATGTTCAAATTAATTATTTTTTTGGTTATTTCTTTATTCGCTGTAAGTTATTGTATATTTTATAATGTAAACTTGTTGTTAATTTTTTATAGTTCGTTTTTTATGGTTTAGACGTTTATCGTTATTCAGTGTTCAGCTTTAAAACGTTAATTTTAAATCAAAATTTTGTTCCAGATTGCTCTCTGCGATGAATTGTATGACTTCAATCAATCTTCAAAGCAATTAGCCATTAACCCTTTTGCACCCTACTGCGACAGACCAGGAACCGTGTGTGTAGATTGTTACGAAAGAGTTGAGTGTATAGACATCGGCGGTACGGATTACTTAGAGGTCCCCTCGAGCCCTTGTCCGGCAGACACGACATGTGTGAATTCTACTGGAGCTTGCACAGCCAGCCCAAACCCACCCTGCACCATTACCCAGCCGAACAGTAACTACACATTTGATTGCCACCAAGTCGGCGTGTTCCCTGATCCATTCGATTGCCAAGCATATCACGTGTGCGCTCCACCGAACCCCGCCACAGGTGTGCCAGGTGACGTACTTATCAAATCTCTACCATACTCCTGTTCAGGCGACTTTTATTATGACTCCAAAACGACTTTCTGCCGTAAGAAACTGATAAACGGAACTTGTCCTGTTGTGACTGAAATTTGCAATGCTGTAGGGGACCGCGGAGTCATTGCCAGCAACCCAGCTCTGTACTACATCTGTCTCAGTGGAGATCCAGTTGTTCCGGGTGAGAGTTTTCCCCAGATCTTCGCTTGCCTCAACAATTTTGAATACGACGTGAGCCTTGAAAGGTGCGTCGATCCAACTCCAATCTCAGGCACGGATACAGACGGTAGGTGCATTGCAGTGGGACAGTTTGCAGATCCCATCGGATGTTCTGGTTACAAATACTGCGTTATGGTTAATGCCACCGCAGTTCAAAGATCATGTGCCTCTGGAACATACTTCAATCCGAAAACATCCACTTGTGTGGAGTACACTTGCGCAGACGTGGACAAATAAAATACTGTGTTATGGTTGATGCCACCGCAGTTCAAAGATCATGCGCCATTTAAACATACTTCAATCCGAAAATATCCACTTGTGTGGAGTACACTTGTGCAGACATGGATAAATTAAATACTGTACTATGGTTAATGCCACCGCAATTCAAAGATCATGCGCCACTTGAATATACTTCAATCAGAAAACAACCATTTGTGTGGAGTACACTTGCGCAGACATGGATAAATAAAATACTGTTCTATGGTTAATGCCACCGCAGTTCAAAGATGATGCGCCCCTTGAACATACTTCGATCGAAAACATCAACTTGTGTGGAGTACACTTGCGTGGACATGGACAAACAAATAGTACTGTATTAAAAAAAACACCTTTATGATTTAAAATTATAATTATACCAGTGCGTTTATTTGTATTGTTCTGTTTAACGTTTCGCTTAGATTTATTAGTATTATCTTATTCTTCAATGATAAAACATTTAGGACGGGTTGTTTCGGAGAATCTGAACAATTCATCAAATTTCAACGTTCATTTTCGGGTTCTGTGAAAGACTTATTCAAGTTCTCTTTTTATATCATTGTAGGCTAGTTGCTTGAAAAAATTGAAATAAAAACAGAACTTGAAAAAATCTTTCACAGAACTTGAAAATGAACGTTGAAATTTGATGAATTGTTCAGATTCTCCGAAACAACCCGTCCTTAAAAATAAATATAATTATATAAATTCTCTGAAATGTTTTCTTTTTTTTTATCCATGTCACATATGTATCTACATAATATTATACAACGTCATTAAAAAAAATACAAATCACTTTAAGAAACACTGTTATTTATTTAATTTTTCATTTTTACACGAACTCTCAAAACGGTTTTGGCACAAGTGTATTTTTTCTGAACAGATATTTGAACAGTGCATAAAGCGTTAACTGTGTAGATCAGGTCTGGCCAATCCAGAGTGCACTCCGGGCCGCATTGACGACCTGAAAATTTCCCAAGGGCCGCACATACAAACATTATACAAAAATAATAGTATTTTATTTATAACAACACATTTCATTCGTATAGTATTTTAAATAAATTTAATGCAGAAGCAATCTGAAAGTAGAATCACGGTAATTATGAAAAAAAACAATACTTTAACCAGATGTGAAAAGAAAACACACATTGAACCAACAAAAATCTGTATTTGAATAGCAATAAACATATAATAATTTTATAATATATTTTTTCAATATATTGAGATTTAGGATTGGTAAGCTTATGTTTTCTCACTTCTCCGTCAAATGTCAAAGAGTCACTATGTTTTTTTTGTTATTAAAAAAAATAATGTTACATAACTTATGGAAAATTTTTAGACATAAGATGTACCATCATAATAAAGTTAGGCTTGTGTGTAAAATAAAAATTATACCGATGATTCAATCCAGTATTGTATTTGTGTGCCTTTCTTCAAACAATTGTTTTTTTATATGGACAAAACTATTTATTCATGTCCATATTGCGTATGTACGGACGCAAATAAATAATTCATCTTAATTGTACCGGACAGCACATGGATATACCTAAATAATTATTGAATAACCAAGAAAATAAATGTTTGTCTCATGTCACACATTTTACGATGCCGACTCCTTTGAGGCTTGTCTCGTACGATGATAAGATTTTTGATCACTGCACAAGTGTCATATCGCCAGTTCAAGGATGAATTACTCACACGACACACCGTGGGACCTTAGTAATTAATTCGGCGCTGTGACGCTTATCATATTTCTGTTTAGATTTAAGAATAATTGCTCCACATTAACAAGTGTAGAAATTAAGAATTCGAACCCAATAAATACGCAAACAACTGGCCCAACCAGTCAGTTGTCCGACGACTTTCACAAGTTGTGTTTCTTTGCAAATCCTTACCCAAGGTACCCCCCAGAGGAAACCGGCATTTACAGTCGATGTCACTGGCGTAGGTGTCCAGTACATTAATATTGTAAAGAATAACTTGCGAAAAGCATACTTTAATAAAACAATTAAAAGTCATCTATATTTATTTTTATTTATTTATTTATTTATTATTATTACATTTATTACATACAAGATATACAAATATAAAAGGAAGCTTTGACTGTCCAACTAGGAAGTTTCCCGTTTTAGTATTAATATTATTGTTTCTTTTGATTAATTTGACTTTGTTTTACATTGTTTGAAATTGTCTTTTGTTGTAAACAAACTATATATATCATTATTTTCTTCGACGAAATTTCTAGGAATAAACGAGTCAAAAACTGATGAATTTTTTTTCCTATTAATAATAATATTTGGATGATTTTCATAGCGCCGTTTTCGTGCAAAATCACCCCAAGAGTGCTATGCAAATATATAATACATTTCTATAGAGATCTATGTTATTAATAGCTATATATGCAGATAATATACAGTAGCATACTTAGCTGGTAAGTCATTTGAAATTAACACTGTTTATTGTTTATTAGAGGAATTTAGATACGGTTCGCACGCACAGGACATAATTGAAAAATTCAATATAATTGGACATTCCGGTATTTATTTTAATAGTAAATATTTATATTCTTTAATGAGCGTTTTTAGGAAAGGAAAAGCAAATTTTATTCTGGGCGGTACTACAGGACAAGGTTTTGTTCAGAATTCAAAATTCAATTCAGAATGTGATTTGTTCCTCGGTATAAGACCGATTTCCAATAATGAAAATCCAAGAAGAAAAATATGATTAGGATGTATTATAGGCAATGCAAGAAAACTACTCTCAGTAATGGTATATTTAATTTAAGGATATTATAGCTTAAGAAGGTAAATTTTTAATTTAGACCTGAATTCTGTTGGACGATATTTACCTACATTTTCTAGGCCTATTTTTCTTCTGTTATCAGATATTTTTCTTGAATTTTGATGATTTTCGCTCCAATATACCGTACATGTTTACTTATAAAGTGATTGCTACGTCACGTACCTAGTGATGACAAAAGATACAAGATAAAGAATTAGAACATTTTTGGTGATTTCTATCATTCAAGATAAATTAAATCAGCAATCTAAAATGTTATTTGTTTAAGACAGATAAAAAAAACTGTTTATGTTTTTTCAAATTTTTTTGTAGATCAAAATCTTTCTAGATTATTCAGGATAAGAGAAAATACAGGATAAGAGAGATTTTGCTGTTCACAACAGTTAACTCTTTTCTGCAAAACATAAATTAGTTTAATTTTTTAATTTCAAATTTTTTAAATTAAATTCATTGATTTCATATTTATTTTTCAACGACTTGTGGTACAACAATTTTTGATAAGTTTATTACTAATTTAAAAATATCAAAACACTTTTACGTGTGGTAATGGACCTTTAAATAAACTATTAAATTTCCCTAAAATCGAAATTGAGCTCTGCTAACTTATTTCTGTAAAAGTTGACATTTCTTATTTGATTTAACAGTATTTTTACGTTAATTTGGTCATATTGGGGAACAATATTTTAGATTGGTTCATTGTAATTGGTTTATTCCGTAGAAATGGTTCACTTTGCAGACTGTATATTATGATTCTTTTTGCATGCTGTAAAAGATTGATTTTGCGAAATTAAAGTTTATATTATGTTCATCTTTTTTAGTATCTCAATAAAACGGTTATATTAATAAGTGTGATCTATTTACTAATAATTTCTCAAATTTTTCATCTTCTCATAATTCTCTAACGTCTCCATCCTCTTCTTGCAAGCCAAACTAGCTATAAATCATTTTTCTTTTTATATTATAGTAATGTATAGATTCTATGTCCGCAAACTGTAAAATTCACCCGCCATAACACAGGGTCATCCCTAGCATGGAGGGTGAGATCACAAAAAACCACATGTAGGGACTCTCAAATCATGTATCAATAAAATAAATAAATACATCAATATTACAATGAGTATGTAGAAAAAAGAAAGTTTCTTTTTGTAAAGGATTAGTGGTAAACATATAAACAAGTAGCCTGGTAGCAATAACAAATAGTAGTTCAATATGCATTTTGTAAATGGACCGTATTGTTAATGGTATATTGTTTACATATGGTTTATTAAGTAGATTGTAAATAGTTAATTCTGCAGATTCTAAATGTTTCATTAAGTAGACTGTAGATGGTACATTCTGAAAAATTGTAAATGGTTGATTCTGCATATTCTAAATGGTCCATTAAGTAGACTGTAAGGGGTTAATTCCATAGATTTTTAATGGTTGAATCTGCAGATTCTAAATGGTTCATGCAGTAAACTGTAAATGGTGCATTCTGCAGATTGTAAATGGTTCATTCCGCAAAATATTCATTTTTCTTCCTGCCGATTATAAGAAATCCCTAAATATTTCCCTCATAAACATTCCTCGATATTAAGTGACTACCATTGGCTGTCTGGAATATGAACCCACTAAGAAACAGCCTGGGTTCTCACCAAAGATATTAGAAGAACGAGATGTGCTATGAGCAGTTCATACTGTGTGGAATTGTTTTGACCAGTGTCGCCGGTTTTGTTCACCAATACTACTGCACACCTTCGCTTACGCTAAGGTTTCAGCACTAATACATAGAACAGATTTCTGTGCGTACTCGTCCCGATAGTATTCAAAGTACCCTAATTAGTTAGTACTCCGCCTACGGTCCGGCGACCAACATAGCATGTATCGTTCTTCTAATATCTTTGGTTCTCACTGTCTCGTAAACTCTGGTCCGCCATCAATAGTATAAGCTCCCCGCTGTACCTACTGATGCGTAAGTAGGGCCTTGAGACACAGTGATGTGTGAATACGGTACGGCATAGACCACCGAACAAGTAGTCAACGATTGCCCGCTGCATACATTCCCCGGCGGAGTTGATAAGGGCCACAGGAGGACGTCTGAGGCCCTAGACTGGCTCACAGACCTAGATGACCTCATCTGACCCCCAGACCATATGAAAGAAGAAGAAGAATTGGCATTGTTCGTAGGTTCATTGGATGGTCGGTTCATGAACCCTGGTGGCATTGTATTTCTTTTGCAATTTACTACATTAATATCTATTCGAAACCCCATTCATGTAATTATTTTAATTTTTTTTTCGAATGGCATCATTCTGCAAAACTTCGCGTCGCTTCATAACGACTACCGATAAAAGTTATCAATCAAATCAAAGTTATCAATTATTGCTTCAATTTTATCTTGTTTATATAGTTATACAATTTAAATAGAGAATAACATGCAATCCTAATTACAAATTGATTCAAACAGTTTTTTGCGTTAGCCTTGACGATACAATAAAATCAAGATGTTTAAATTGATTATATGTTTGGTTCTTTCTTTATTCGCTGTAAGTTTTTTTAATGTTAAAAATTCAAATTTTCTTTGTACTTTTTTTTAAAGCAGATTATAAAATATATACTTTGACATTTGTGTTATTATTTTTATTCCATTGTTTTTAACAGATTACGTTCATTTGTTAGAAACACACATAATAAACAAATAACAATTAACATATTTTATAATTCAGTAACATTCATCAAATTTTCTTCTCTAGAAAATAAAAAAACTTTAAGCTTTATATTTTAATAATTAGCATTTAATAAGCAAAAAAAGAAATACTGAAAAAAAAATTGCATTTTTTTTTAAATTTTCGAACGTAAAACTATACAAGAGGGGTTAACACATTTTTTTTTTACTTTGCATGTATCACTTTAGATATCTAGTGTTGAGATTACTTTATAAATATTCTATTTCAACAATTATCAGGTACATTTTTAACATTAATTTCGAAAGGTTCCTATTTTTTCGTAAGTTGGAAGCAAATATTGATAATAAAAAAAAAAAAAAAAAAAAACGTCTTTTACAAAATTAAATCAGATTGGTTTGTGTAACAATAATTTGGCTGAGTTTACTAATTATTGCATGACCCGTGTTGATGATCCATTGTTTATTTGTTTTTTGTTTGTTTTTTTATCAATATTTGATTTTTTTTTAATTGTGTTGTTTTGTTGAGTAGGTTATTGTATGTTTTATAATTATCACTATTTGTTCCAGATCGCGATCTCCGATGAATTATATGACTTCAGTCCATCTTCAAAGCAATTAGCCATTAACCCTTTTGCACCCTACTGCGACAGACCAGGAACCGTGTGTGTAGATTGTTACGAAAGAGTTGAGTGTATAGACATCGGCGGTACGGATTACTTAGAGGTCCCCTCGAGCCCTTGTCCGACGGGCACTACATGTGTGAATTCTACTGGAGCTTGCACAGCCAGTCCAAACCCACCCTGCCATATTACTCCGCCGAACAGTAACTACACATTTGATTGCCACCAAGTCGGCGTGTTCCCTGATCCATTCGATTGCCAAGCATATCACGTGTGCGCTCCACCGAACCCCGCCACAGGTGTGCCAGGTGACGTACTTATCAAATCTCTACCATACTCCTGTTCAGGCGACTTTTATTATGACTCCAAAACGACCCTCTGCCGTAAGAAAATGATAAATGGAACTTGTCCTGTTGTGACTGAAATTTGCAATGCCGTAGGAGACGTCGGAGTCATTGCCAGCAACCCTGCTCTGTACTACATCTGTCTCAGTGGAGATCCAGTTGTTCCAGGTGAGAGCTTTCCCCAGATCTTCGCTTGCTTCAACGATTTTGAGTTCGACGTGAACCTTAGAAGGTGCGTCGACCCAACTCCAATCACAGGCACGGACACAGATGGTAAGTGCATTGCAGTGGGACAGTTTGCAGATCCCATCGGATGTTCTGGCTACAAATACTGTTCTATTGTTAATGCCACCGCAGTTCAAAGATCGTGCGCCACTGGAACATACTTCAATCCAAAAACATCCGCTTGTGTGGAGTACACTTGCGCAGACGTCGACAAATAATATAGTGTTATATTGATAAAAACACCTTTATGAATTAAAATTATAAATATACCAGTGGCGTTTCTTTGTCGTGTTCTGTTTAATGTTTCGCTTAGATTTATTATAAGTGTCATCTTCTTCAATGATAAAACATATAAAAATAATTAAAATTGTATAAATACTCGGAAATGTTTTTGTTTTATTTTATCCATATCACATATTTTTCTACATAATATTTTGCAATTTTATTGTTTTAGAACATCATTAAAAGAAACAATGACATTTTTAAAATGTCTCATTTTCACAAGAACTTTTACAACGGATTTGGCACACGTGTATTTTATCTGAGCAGATATTTGAACTGTTTAGATCATAGGTTCGCAAAGTGGACTCCATGGCCCCCCAGGGGCCCCTGAAGGGAGTTGCGGTGGAATTTCTGGCCCCGAGGGAGTAGGGGAGCCCTGGGAATCAAACAGGGGGCCATGAGGTGCTAAAATATATAACCTTATAGAATTTAAAAAATCTATTGATACACGATGTACATACGTATCTAATTTGTTATATACCAAATGTTTTTGATAAAAATCAGCTCGAAAATAAATATCATCTATGATTTTGTGATGTTTTTTTTATTTTTTTATTTGGTACAATATTTTTTACATTTTAAGTTTTCCAGTAATGTAGGCCTCACTGGGTGGCTTGCCCGTGCTCATATAGCTCAAATCATATAGTGGCAATTACACGTCCACTTCGGAACGACGGTACCGCGCGCCACTCTAGGCCGCCACACAGGAAAGTAAAGACCGATAGTAAGGTAACTTTTTACAGCGTAGTTCATTGTGAGACTTTTCTGCGCGGCGGCCTGGAGCGGCGCGCGCGACCCTCTGGCCACGACCAAAAAATGTGATGACAGATTACGCGCCTCTTACAACATTTCTTTGCTTATTGATAAATCGGGAAAATCGCATACTATTGGAGGAGAACTGATTCTACCAGCTGTTAGCGAGGTTCTGCGTACTGTATTGCAGATGCAACCTTATTATTAAGAAAATTCCTCTGAGCAATAACACTGTACAGCGGCGAATTTATGTAGTGGCCCAGGATGTTGATGTAACATTGTGTGATTATTAAAAAAACACCCAATTCTCTTTACAACTTGATGAATCCACTTTACCGAAGAATGAAGCTTTACTCTCAGCACATGTTCAATATAAAAGAAGAAAAAAATCGACAAGAGCTATTATTTGCTAAAAAATAATAATTGACACTAAAGGGCAATCTATATTCAATGTATTGAGAGAGTTTTTTGAAGAAAAGGAAATTCCTTTGAATAATATCTTGTCAGTTACTAGTGATGGTACTCCAGCTATGGTAGGGTGCCATCGTGGCGTTATTTCTTTATTAAAAAAGTCAGTGCCAAATATATTAGCAGTTGCAAAAAATCTTAGTTCATTGCAATATGTAATTACAGCAGTTAACCAAATCAAGAGCCATGCACTCAATGACAGATTGTCTGAAAAATTTTGCATCGAAAACGACGAAGACTTCAATCGTATGCTTCTCCACCCAGAAGTACGTTGGTTGTCAAAGGGGTCATGTTTAAACAGATTTTATATTCCCTTTGACTCAGATGTAGATTTTTTTTAAAACAAAGATAAATTATTACGGGAAAAATGTAGAATTTTAAATGTGACAGCATATTTGACAAAATTTATATAGTAAATTCAATGAATCTAATCTGCAGCTGCAAGGAGATGAGTTAAATTTGATACAGACGAAATATATTATTTCTTCGTTTGTGTCAAAACTATATAAACGAAATTTAGGACGTGAAGAATTTTATCAATTTCCGAATCTTTCATCAGTGAATCTTTCATGGAAATATGTGATGATGACATTTTGATCTATTTCCATGAATCTTTCATGGAAATATGTGATGATGACATTTTGATCTATTTCCATGAATCTTTCATCGAAATATGCGATGATGACATTTTGATCTATTTCCATGAATCTTTCATGGAAATATGTGATGATGACATTTTGATCTATTTCCATGAATCTTTCTTGGAAATATTTGATGTTGACATTTTGATCTATTGTCAACATTTGCAGGCACTCCATATCGATTTTAATAACCGATTTAAAGATATTCTCACAGTAAAGATTCCCGATTGGATATTAGACCCATTTTTAAATACTGATGAATCGGAATTGCACCTAGGAGAAGAATTGATTGAAATGTCGACTAACAGTTAGTTAAAATTTAAATTCAAACACGGATACCAAGAGTTCTGGTTACAAAAGCAGATATCCACACTTTATCCTAAACTATGGGCTATGGTTTGAAAATTTTTGATGGCATTTCCCTCATCATACTTGGTAGAACGTGGATTTAGTGCAGTCGCAAGTCTTTTAACTAGAAAAGGAACCGACTGGAAATAGTTGACCGCGGAGATTTGCGAATGCTGCTGACAAAAATAGAGCCAAATTTAGAAAAATTAATGGAAAAACACCAGGCTCATTTTTCGCATAAGAAACTAATTTAATTTTACATTGTTCACTAATAATAATTGCCTTTATAATGTTTTTTTCGAATTGTTTTATTTTCAAAATACCTTGCTGAAATTTAAAAAAATACAAATATATTTTTTGAAGATTTTACATCAGGTTCGTAATTGACATACATCAGGTTTGTCTTTCTTATTAGGATTATTCATTTTAAAAAGCTACATTTCTAGGGGGGCCTTGTGTATTTTGTGTCAGAAAGGGGGGCCATGGGTCAAATAAGTTTGGGAACCTATGGTTTTTAGAACATGACTTTATTCATACTCGCCACCCGGTTTTCGTGACAAAAGAACTATCCCAGGGGGTATTATAATAAAAACGGTTGATATCATCGTACGCAATTAATATCTGCCCTAAGAAAAACACCATTATTAAGACCGTTTGGCAAATTCATGATAATGTGCTGAACACTGTACAGTGTTTCGTTCAATTATTTTCCCAGTCATCTTTCTAGTATATTATGTCTTTATAGAATTCACACAAAGCGTGTGAGAAGGAATGGAATGATTGGAGATGGTTTACTTTAGAGCTTATTACTCTGGAACTTATTAATACCTGTTATTTTAGAAACATTGTTTAATTGATTAATTTAATAAAATTATTTCCGTTAAATATTTATGATGATGTATCATGTTAACAAGTCACCTATTTCTGACATAACAAAATCAATGTGTTTTTAATACTTGACATGGCAAAATCAATCAATAAATCTGACATTTGATATGGATGTTGGCATTACTGAAAAAACTACAAATATAATAAATAGTAATGTGAAATGACTTTTATTTCAATGAATTAATGTTGTAGATACGTGAAATATATTTAAAAATATTTATTGGTATTTTGGAAAAACAACATTTATAAAATTATTGAATTTAAAATATTCTAGTCAAATATGCCTTTTATTTGAATTTTCTTCATTTTAAAATTCTTCAACTTCCTCAGCGATTTTTTTCTGTAATTAATTTCATTGTTCAATCCTATTTTCCTCTTATTTGGATAAAATTTTTCCTGTTCCTGTTTTTACACCATTTAAAGTTTCCGGATTTAAAAAATATATATTACTGCCTGAAGTCCCGGCGTTGTCCGGGCTTTACGCAGAGTTTGACAGTTTTGCAGTGATCTTTCTCTTGTTGTGAAGTTCGCAAAATTTCAATAATATTGGAATAAAACTGTAGATTTGTATAAAAATCAAATCCCTGCAGCCCGCCCGCCACGACCTACCTTTTACAAATAGATTAGTATTGTTCTTGGAATGCCAAAATTACCTGATGGAGTGCCTTTCTAAGGACTCTTGCGTGTATTTAAAGTTCATTTTTCAAGAAAATCTCTATTTTTTAGCTAATGTCAGAATTAAAACCCCTCTAACCGTGATAAATATGTATTTCGGACGTACCGGTCAAATAAATGATAAAGGTTCAAAGAAGAACCGGTAAACAAAACATCGATTAGATAATTTGACGTAAACACCTCAGCACAGGTTCTCCTAGTGAGGTGTTCACGAAACATATAACATTATTGTAGAAAGCAATCACTTTGTGGTTTGACATATTTAATAAAATAAAATACTTTTTTGTTTTAAAACCACGATATTTATTAATTTAAGAACCGACCGGTTTCGCTTTACTTAAGCATCATCAGGGTACAAATTAATACTAAACAAGAAGTACATAATGTGTGCATATATATAACAAAATATAGAGGGAGACAACATGATACAAATATAAGCAACACAAAGACGGTCATAAAATACATTAACATAAGTGCACAGGTAATGGAAAAAACGGAAAAAACCGCCAGATAATTATGTAGACTAATGGGTTATACCAATAAATCGGGAGAAACAAAGCATCAACTGGCATGGTGGTAAGGAGGTAAGGAAAACTGGGAATTTTTTATGGGTTTATTGGAAACAGACTTAATATTGGACTACTTGATATGTCTAATTGATTTGATATGAAAATTTGTGTATTTAACCATATATTTGCCAACATTTGTTTTTCGTATTAACCCTTTCAATACCAGACTTTTTCCAGCCAACGAAAAAAATGTTTGTCTGCATTATTGAGTTCTGTGATTTTTTTCAATATTTTTACAAAAAAAAAAATATTTTTTTTCCATACGGTTTTCGAAATATTTCATGTTCCTGAGGAAGAACATTGGGGCTTAGGGGGTGTAAGTCAAAGAACGGGTAGTACAAGGAGCATACATAATTTTAAAGTGTTTTTAATTGTTTAAATAGAAAATAAATACACAAAAATGAATTCTATTAATCTATAAAGGCAAGCATATTAAATTGCAATTTAATATTATGCTAAAATAATTTTAGTAAAAAAGAAAAAATCTAAATATATATTTAAAAAAAAAACGGACCATTACCCTAAATAAACGTAAAAAAACAAATAGAACAAAAAATATTAGTGGTGAAATAAAACAAAACAATTTCTTTCTCTTTGGAGACACACACCGACATTCGTGCTTTTGCCCGTGTATATTTCAAAATCATAGACGAGCCCACTGGCTCCCGCTCGGGAAAAGACTTTGATGCCCCACTTGTGTGGCTTGTTTTTAATATATTGTTTCAAATTACTTCTCCCTTTGAACGGTATCGTGAGCTCGTCTACAGAATTGAATTCCTCAGGTTCGATCTTGGCCATATTTTCAAGGAGGGCATTTACCATCGGCCTTATTTTAAATAATTTGTCGTAACCCTCTTGTCCTCTTGGAATCAACGAGCTATCGTCATTTAAATGAAGACACCAGCGTAACTTAGTGAAACGATTTCTAGGCATGACATTAACGATGAGATAGAGCCTCGTATCATTGGCCCAGTAAAGGTGGAATGCCGGATACTTAAGGATATCCATCATGATGTGGTGTTGATGCTGGTGCTATTTTCTTGTACTGAATACAAATTTGTCTGCTCAACAATATTTTTTATAATATTTTCATCAATGAAACATAAAAAATATTGTAGAGCAGACATATCCAGTGGTTGTTTTGAGAAGGTAACATCACAGTAGGAGTCCACATGATCGACATCTTTCTTGATCCACCGTAGATCGGTTCTCCGTCCATGGGAAGCTGAGGCTTCACTGGGCTATCCTTGCGGCACGGTGCAGGACTCTGGTTCGTCTTCCACTGGCTGCTACCTCTCTTACAAAGTCTATAATTAAAAATATATACTTTATGGTTTCATTTAAAACCCAAATTTGTTCATACTTAAATCAACATCAAACGCAATAATCGCTGTAATATAACAATAAGAAATAATGACAAAAGTACTTGCATGGACTTCCACATCCATTCCAAGAGCTTGGCTCAATGCTTCCACATTGGTTTCCTCTGCAGCATCCTGGAAACATTCAACTGATCAGCCCTCTTCATTTTCATCTTCCAACTCCAACTCCACGTCGGAAATATCTCCTTGCAGCATCACGATGATCTCCTCATGTGTCAAACCACGATGCTCCATCTATAAAAATGAATAAAATAAGTTAAAGTCTACCGGAAAATAATAAAATAAATTAATATATCTTGAAAGAATCAAATAAAAACAAGTAAAACAATATTAAAGGCCTAAGAAAGATTTCTATGAAAAACATCCACGAACGACCAAAGTGCCAGCTCAGGAACATGAATGTTATTACCGAAAACCAAATGAAAAACCAATGTTTTTGAATGAAAATCATATTTACATATCAGATTAGACATGTATATACAATATAATAATTATTTTCAACAGAAATATGCGATATCTTACCTTTAAAATAATGTTGAAATCCGAGAAATGTCAAACCGTTAAAAGCTGCAAAACACGCGTTTTTAATTCGAAATAACAGTAATATTATGTGTTTCCAGTACGACATTTGTTCTATTCCTTATAAGCAATATTTTCCTCAAGCGATATGCAAAATACGGGGCTATTTGGTTCGTAAAATCAAGAGAAATATTTTTTTATCCTTCGTGTTCCTCCAGAAGAACTCTGGTAAAGAAAGGGTTAACCGTCTACGTCACACACACCATCGACGAGGCTAGAGGAAAATCAAATAAAAGGCGCGACCATAGACAATATCGTTCTCATTCGGAGCCTGCCCCGTTCATTCGTCTAAAATGTTTAAAAAAATAAAAAGTCAAATGTATTGTAGCATCGAATTTTGATATTTCTTTGCTAGTAACATAAAAATTTATATTTTAAGTATTTTTATTTCAGCAAGATAATAAATTATAGCTACATAACAGGTTAAATCATTAATGTATAAGAATGATAGAATTATACCTTGTATGATATAATAAGAATCCAATACGGCATAACGATGCGCATAATTTTGGCAGGAACAAGGATACACAATGAGCTGGAGTAGTGGTTTAGTCCAAATAAGTCGTAGTTCTCCTTGACGCACTCGACTTCCTCAGGAGTGAAAGCGGGAAGACGAGAGGAGCTGAAGCTATATTCTGCTGGGAAACTGCGGGGTGGTCGCTTTCCTTAGATAAAATTGGATGACCACACCACCCTGCCTAGAAATTATTTATTAAGCATAAAACACTAAAATCCTTTGAACAAAAAATATATTATATGTTCAAGAAATGAAATGAATGACAAATTAAAAACGTTTTCCTACATTGTTGTTTGTAATGTCGTGTGTATAAGTCAATTACTGAGAACTCAAAACCTCTTTAAAAAACCTCGAGATCGGCAGCAGAATTTGGATTTTCTGGTTCATTCCAATCAACGTTAATACTCATTCCCACTCTTCCTGAAATCAGTTGGTTGTGCCCACATTTTCATTTCAATTGATCGATTCATAACACTTTTTCAACACACGCATTTGGCCGGTGACATTATTGATGGATTACATGTAGAATAAAAAGTCTTATCTTCTACTAACTATTTTGCGTTGCCCTAAATAGATATACTCGTATATGGTAGATACTGGCGTGGAATTTGATCAGAGTAGGTGCTTACAAGTAGTCATCAATACCTAGGAAATTTCCAGACATTGTGCATTTTATATTCACGACATGAGATTGTCACAGAATGTTTATGTGGATTTTTTTATCTGAGAAATTAAATGCAGGAGCCTTTCCGAGAATTTTACCTTACTATGGGAGGTTCATTTAAAAATTAACCACTATTAACTCTATCTCCAAATGCGCTGAAAGCAATCCGAGTATAATCTGCGAAGTATTTTTCAGTGGTTTCGGCCACCCTCCACTATCGGCATACTACACGGCCATTCTCCACAAGCCACAAACTGACGGACATCTTGCTAATATCCGATAAGCAATATTTTTAAATCTGCCAAATCTTTACAACACAACGGCGTGATTCAAATTCAAGATGTCAAACAAAACCACCACATATATCCACACAGCCTGTAGGCAGCTGTCAAAATTCAGAGTTTTTCATTCCACAGAGATTACCGTGTCTTTTTTTTCGGTTTCACTTCTTGATTGGTATTATACAAATACCTCCTAGGTCCCCAGTGTCTCGGGGGTACCGGTTATATCCTCCTGGACATATGCCATAAATAAACCACTCTCATATGGTTTCATGATTGTAATCATAAATATACCACTCTCTAGATCGATATCCTCGGGCTTTTTGTATGTAACGGAATTATACAGTACTTAACCACAGATATACAATCAGTACCTACCGTGCGGAGCAGAGCAGTAGACAAGGTAGAGGAAAATCAAGGCCATTTAAAAAAAGATGCGAAGATTGCTCTCAGCCTACTATATTCATTCACTAGCCCAAAGAAACTATTGTAAAAATAAAAATGTCCTTGAAGCAGAAAAATGTCGAAATGTTTTCTAAGGGCAAGGTTCATCTGACTAAGAAAATAAACTTTTACAGTGCATTTCCTTAAGATGAAACTTGTTAATTTGAGAAGAAGAAACCCAAAATGACAAGAAACACTGAAGAAAATTTCCAAAACATGATTGTCCGACAGTACGACGAAGAATTCCGACATTTTTCAGCCTCATGAACTCATGGTTACATATGTTTAAAAATCTTTAATTTCACCAAAACAATAAGATAATACAGGATAACACTAATCAATAACATGAATAAGTTTATCGATATAATAAATAACATTTATACGTTCTTGGCATTGTTCAAAAAACCGAACGAATAACCTAAAAACTGTCAATTCACTTTAAACTTGAACTTACGTAGGTAGGTTGAATATATGTTTGTAACTCGCTAACACTATACTGGCTTATATTGTATTTTTATCACGAACAACTTTAACACGCAATATTTTCGACAGAAATGATAGTATTTCGGCAGCAAATGACAGCCCGCGTGTATAAATAAACCATTCTCATTTTGTTTGAATGATTTGAAACTGTCAAACGGCAAAATTCCGTCATCTCTTTCTGTTACACGAGTCATTATGGTAGAGAGCGAGAGATCAAACCAATCCTTCTGCTCTCACCAATGAGATCTGAGCTTTTAGCCATATTATTCGTTTTCTATAAGAATTTTGAGGTGGGCTTGGCGGTTTCAAATGAGTTTCAAGGCCAAAGCTGAGAGAAATGCCCCTGATTGTAATCTATAGTTATGTTCAAGGTGTTGCCATTTTATGACGATTTAGGACCGTCTTAAAATATTATTTCTTATCTAATGGAAACTATCTGTATGAATAATAAATAATAATATTTGGCTAATTTATATAGCGCCGTTTTCGTGTAAAAAATCACCCCAAGGGCAAGGGAATCGTAATTATTAAAACAATGACTGTGTAAAGCGAATAAATTCGTACGGGGATCGGAATAAAAGAGGGGATCATTTAATTCTTTGCATCTTAAAATTTTCATTTCGATCAAATGGGATCTATATTTTCGATCTCAGGTAAATGTAAAGGAGACATATACAAATGTAAAAGAGACAGCAAATGTTAACCGTTTTTTTGTGTAGAACCAAAAGGAACTTATGTCAGTTGCACTATTGGTTACCGTTAAAATCTAAATTGAAGTCATTCCTAGTGTGTATAATCTATGGCAATTTAGTCATTAACAAACACATGCATATGACATGCCTACCGCTTTAAAACCTACTGACGTCAAACACGAAGATTAACGTTAAATAATAATTAATAAATAAATTATCCAAACAAAATCATCACATACTTATCAACTTATCACATAAGTACAGAAATCACACAGATATCATGCTATTTTATGAGTCGCTAAAATAAGGTGAGGTAATTCATTATTTATAATACGCGTTTATCAATCTTATTTAGCATATATTATTATGTTCTTATGTAAGTACTGATAGGTACAAGAGATTAATTATCGTGAAGAATAAGATAGATCTATAGATGTTTGAGCAGATACTATTCGATCAATGAACAATTTTTCATGGTCATAATAAAATGGTTCTAAGCCAATATAATATTACCGTTACAGAGATTATAATTTTAGAATAAAGGCTAGTAGAAATAAAAGAAAATGGTAACAAATGATGTATAATGTATGATTAAGTAATCACAAATACAGGGTACTGCAAAACAGACAGTGCAGTTTTGAAGGGTTATAAAAAAATGGCGAAACTTTCATAAATGGGGTATATTTTATTTTATTTGGTACATCTCGATCTGGTCATTATCTGGTGATCTCGACGGGTGTAGTGGCGATTTCCTCCCGGTCGATGTTCACAGGAATAATTCGCAAATTGCAATCGGAAGGCACGCTAGGTGGCGACGAAAGAACGGCCATTTTCCAGAAACGTGCGGACCAAACCATAGTAACGACTGAAAATGGAACGACCCTCCGTCACAATGAGGCCCCTCCCGGTTCCTAGCACCCCCCCTTCTCCATACGGGATGTAGAGGCCCTTCAAAACCGCACTTTCTGTTTTGTTGCGTCCTCTAGAAGAAAAGTACGTCAATAATGCTTTTATATTATTTATTATTTCGGACCTAATTATATTCAATACTAGCTGACGTGTACCCGGCGTTGCTAGGAGTTACCGTCGCGGACTTTTCTGTAGGCCTTTTTATGATATACAATTCCGTAGTACATTATTTTGGTATTATTATCTCAGGTTTAGGCAGCGTTGGCAATGTAAGCACCCGAACATATTTTATTAACGATTTGATTTCAAAACATCGACTTTCCTCAACTTTCTAAAAATGTTATTATATATAAACCTTCCGGAAGAAATTCTCTAAATGATAGTGAAAACCATATCAAAATCCGTTGGGTAGTTCAGAAGAACTAAGCGCACAAACAGACAGATGCGAACAGAAAGATTCATCATTGCATTAGTATGTTGGTAGTTTTAAATACTCCTATTTTACTTAAGCGATGGTGTATGCGTGTTTACTACTATTCCATGATACAGTCCAACATGGCGTCGATAAATAATAAAAGTTGGTTATCAAAAATACACCAGATGGTAATCCATTATCAAACGTTATATACTTGCGGCACGTTACAGAGTGGAGATACTAAGATACTCCATATATACTCTTAGTATCGCCATGGTATAAGACCACCATTTAGAATTGAAACGTTGCTTTGGCCGTGTTTGGTGACCAGAACTGAATAGCCAGGTACTCCCCCAATTTCTTCTTCCCATCTCCTTCCTGACCCCACTAACTTTAGCTTCACCACAAACCCCAATATATATAGGAATATCCCCAACATATTTATTTATTTATTAATCTTAAGTTAGCTCATATCTTCGTGTGTGCTAATAGTTTTATAAACATATAAACATGTACATTGTTTGGCAAACATAATCTTTCTTTAAATATTTCAATAAAGTCACAAAAAAAGAAACATTAATAATTGAGAAAGACATATTTTCTTAATTCATTTTTGAACTTATTAATATTTTCTATCACAGCAATTTCCTTCGGGATTTTGTTATAGAGTTGAACGGCCTGGTACATCAGAGATTTTTGGGTGGTTTTTTTTTTCTTGTTGGCAATCTAATTTGCTTAGAATTTCTCGTCCCGTGTCCGTGTATCTCGTTATTGTAATTTATTTTTCTTTTCAGTTCCTTAGACATCATCCCTAATTTAATTTTGTGTATAAAAATAAGTACATTCAAATACACAGTTTGCTTCACCGTCAAAATATTCAGCTCCTTTAACATGTCTCTTATCCGTGTGTATATGTTGCGCTTAAGTATTATTCGCATTGCTTTATTTTGCAGTATTTGCATTTTTTTCATTTTCTCTTTATTGCAGAGAAAAAGAATACTTGAACAGTAATTAAAGTGTGGTGATATAATTGTATTGTATATTATCTGGCATGTTTCTTTATTTACTTTGTTTCTGATTCTACCAAGAAATGATATTTTTTTTTGCAATTTTTTTAATTGTATAGTCTGCATTTTTTGAGAAATTCAATTTTGAGTCTATAATAACACCTAGATATTTAATTTCTTCCACTTTTTTTATGATTTCTCCATTTATAGAAACCTTTGGTTCCTCATGCGTATTTGTTCTGCCTATATGCATGTATTTTGTCTTATTTACATTTAGTTTTAATTTATTTAGTTTGAGCCATTTTGACAATGTTTCTAAGTCACTATTTATCTTTTTGATTGCTTTCTCATAATTATCTTCTGCAATATAAATTAGTGCGTCGTCTGCAAACAGTCTTATTTTGCAATGTTTTAATATTTTTACCATATCATTTATGTAGAGTATAAACAATATCGGACCCAATACAGATCCTTGCGGTACACCCAGCTTATTTTCAATCGGATTTGATATATTGTTTCTTATCTTTGTTGTTTGTTGTCTGTTGCTTAAGTAGTTTTTAAACCATTCCAGTTCTTTCCCTTTTATTCCATATTTTTTAAATTTTTTAATAACTCTTTTTCTATCTATTGTTTCAAAAGCTCTCTGAAAATCTAAAAACACCGCAACAATATGCAAGTTTTTATCTATATCTTCCTTCCAATCATCAATTACTAAATTTAACGCTGTTTCACATGAATTATTGTTCCTAAATCCAGATTGTTCGTCACAAAGGATGCTATTATTTTCCAAGTATTCTTCAAGTTGAGATTTTATTATGTATTCCATCACTTGCTCATATTTTGGTTACATATTTACAGGTCGAAAGTCTTCACATTTTTTTGTGTTCGAAATCTTTGGAATCGGTATCACCATAGACGTTTTCCATGATTCAGGAAACTTCCCTGTTTCTAACGATTCGTTTATTAAACTAAGAAACTCTTCTCCTATTACAGGTAATGCATGTTCTAATATTTGAATAGTGATCCCATCTTGGCTGGGCTTTGATTTGATTTTGGACAGTATTCTTTGGAGTTTCTGGCCGTCTATTTTCTTAAACTTTAATTCGCAAGTTCTTTCTTCAAAATTGAAAATTTCTTCTTCTTCTATGATTGGGATATTTTTGTTAATTTCTTCTATACTTGTCACAAAATATTTATTAAACTTATCAGCCATGTTGTTTTCGCCAGCCAATTCGGTTGGGAATATGATATCTTTTTCCACATCTTTACATTTATTTTTCATCATTGACTTAAGTGTTTTCCACATTTTCGTTGGATCTCCCTTTTCCCGTTGAATTTTGTTGATGAAATGTTCATTTTTTGTATCCTTTATAAGTTTTGAGTACTTGTTTCGAATTGTTTTAAATCGATTCCAATGTTCGTTATCCTTTGTAATTTTTGCTATTTTATAAGAAGTATCTCGTTCATATTGCATTTGTCTTAGTTTTTTGGAATACCATTGATTATTGGTTTTAATTACTATACGTTGTTCAGGCATTATTTTATTTATTGCATCAGTCATATTGGTTATTATAGTTTCACCTTTTTTGTGAAAATCTAAGTTATTTACATCTTTCCAATTTTGAATCAATAATTCTTGAATCATTTTACTCTTATCGTATCTTTTCAGGTTTCTTCTTTTAATAACTTTTTCGATATTTTTGATATTTTTATTTTTTGCCATCACTATATTAATTTTTTTTTTTTTATTGTGAATACCTCACAAGAGTCCCAACTGCTCCCGTCTGGAGCCAGTGAGACTATGGCATCCCCAATTGGGGGATGTTGTGAGGCTGAAGGTAAGTGGGGAAGGGAAAGAGGAAGGTGGGGAAGTACCTGGCTATTCAGATCTAGTCACTAAACACGGCTAAAGCCATTTGGAGCAACGTTTCAATTCTGAATGGTGGTCTTACACCAGGGCGATACTGGTAGTATCTTCCACTCTGGAACGTGCCGCAAATATACTATATATTATTTTAATTAATTAATTGTGAAATAACACAAATTAATTAAATAAAATTTATTTGCGCACGCCGGGTTCGAACCCGCGACCTTCGGAATGGCAGTCCAATGCGTTACCACTGGACTATGCCGGCCGTCATGCTATGATCTGTTATTTTAGGTGTATCTAATATTTTTACATTTAGTTCATAATCATTTGATAAAACGAGATCTATGAGTGTACAGGTTGATTGTGTTATCCTAGTGTATTCTTTGACCAACTGTTTCATTCCTGTAATGTTGATGATGCTTTTCATTTTCTTTGTATAAAAATCTGTTTCGCATTTCATGTTTATATTAAAGTCTCCAATAATTATATTGAGATCAGTTTCTTTTAAAAAATTTGAACACCAGTTTTCAAAATAATTTATAAAGTCACTTTTACTGGCATTTGGGGAGTGATAAATTACGCAGTATACTCCTGGTCTAAATCCTTTCTTAATTTTTATTGCTAAGATCCAGGTACAGTTTTTGTGATTTTCGTTAGAAATTGTTTCAAAATTTATATTATCTTTCAGTAACATTATTACTCCGCCTGTATGCCGACTATTCGAATTACATCTTATTACCTTATAGTTCGTAAATTTTATTTCAACTTCTTCTATTTCTTCTGTGACATGCGTTTCACTGAGCATGATCATTTGAGGTTTTCGTTCTTCGAGTAAAATTTGTAACTCTTCATGGTGTGCAGGCAAGCTTTGTATATTAAGGTACAAGATCTCTTCGGTTTCTAATTTGTTGTTCGAAAATATTTTTATGTTACTGTTTACCTTAGAGCAGGTCTTTAGTGACATAAAAAATCAATTTTCTTTTTTTCCGCTTCAACTTTTCTCACGTGCACTGAACATTCATCACTCCAAGCAAAATGGTCAGTTGGCAGTTGTAATTTTAATCGATCATTCATTTTTTTGGAGTTGATGCATTGGATGTCTCTTTGACAGCTTTCGTTGTCGTTGTCATGTGTTCCGGAACATCGAGTGCATGCTTTTTCACTTCTGCAGTCTTGTGCCTTGTGCATGTAGCCATTGCACTTGTAACATTTTAGAAGTGAGATGTTGTCGAACACCCGACATCTATCCCAACCAATATTTACTTTTCCTTCTTTTAACATTCTATTGTATGTATTACCATCAACTTCCATGAAAATGGTGTAGTTAATGTCTCCTCGTTTGGTTTTAATTTCTTTTATAAATTTAATATCAATTTTACTATCAAGTGTTTCAAGGTAATCATTTTGCATCTTAATTTTGGATACAATTTCTTCCGGAGTGTATTTATCCGATAAACCAATAATTTTAAGTTTGGGATTCTTAGGTTTTGGTGTATTCACATCATAATTTTTTCCCATTTTTGATATTATTTGTTCTTCCATCTTTTTTGTTGCAGCAACATCCTTACACTCTACTATTACTGCCCCTTGTTTAAAGTTTCTAATTCCGGTGACACCAAAATTAACAGGATCAATGTTTTGTTTTATTTCATCCTTTGTAACCGTATTTTTTTGATCTTTATCTTTCGGCTTTATAATGACGATCGGTTCCCATATCCTATCCCATATTCCATATCCCCAAATATGAGGATGCCATAGTCTCACTGGTTTCAGACGGTTGGGAGCAGTTAGGACTCTTGGGTGGTATTCACATGTGATTATTTTTTTTTTAAATTCCAGGTAAAACAGGAAACATTTAGCAGAATTTCTCAGACTAGTGACATCTTCAGTTTTTAGGACTAACTAAATCTTCAGGCTAGTATTGTTGGATTTTTTCAGGGAATAAAGAATTAAGATGACAATAGAGGGCAGTGCTAATCTTATCAAGCATTTTTCAAATGTTTTTATTATTAAGGCGAAGCCATACGTAGTAATGAAAAATTATGTGTTTTTGGTTTGAAAATTATATAAAATAAATTTGCGAGTAGAATACATCTTGGCCTTTGAAATAATCCAGTATTTTTTAGATAACTTTTTTTAATAAGCCCAGAAAAAAAATGTAAAGGCCTATGAAAACTGTTTTAATGTTCAAAATCTCCTAACTACGAACCCATTTTCGGTTATGATTTTATTGTATTATGTGGCTAATTAAGTTATTTATAAAATGATCGAAAAAAAAAAAAATTTTTGCCTGAACATCCACAAAATAAAATAAAAGACACTTTTTGGCCATGTTTTTTTCTTGCATAAATTAAAACAGGCGGATGGTGTTAAGCGGGAATTTAAACCTTATCGCCATCTACATAAGGGTTGTTATTGATAGTGGCTCAATTTTAAATATTGCACGCCTTAAAAGAAAATAATGTTAAATCATTTCATATAATGGTGGATTGGTTATAATGTTCGTTATTACATTTATTTATATGTGAATACCTTAATTGTATATAGTATTCATCAACTTTATTATGATATTATGTTCATCATCAATAAGATAACGTCTTGAATGGTAGTAAACATGTACACCGTACTGTTTCAACTCTGAATGGTGGTCTTACACCATGGCGATACTAAGAGTATCTTCCACTCTGGAACGTGTCGCAAGTATATTACGTTTGATGAAGGATATGGTGGAGTAGTACCTTGTTATACAGAACTGGTCACCAAACACGGCAAGGCGAAGCTTAATGCCAAATCACTATTTTGATCATTCTTTAAAACGAATTGGTATACATTATGAATACCAAAAATATGCTTTAGATAAATTGAAGGTTTTCCTATCGTTTCGCTGTATAATATAAATAAAAAGATAAATTACTCAATAAAAAATACAAATGTAAACTACTAAAAAAAAATTTTTTTCTATAGAAATGTATGAACGCATAAAAGGAAACAACTTTTTAAAAATACAGTATTATAGCTAAGATTATCTGTGACAGTTTCACTTGATTAACTTTTTTCCTTTCTTATAAAATTATTTATAAAATAAATAAAAAAAAACAGTTTTGTGCTTGAAATCGAACGTTTCTAGACTCAGTTGTCAAGCGATTTTAATGCCTATTACCTACAATATAAGGTATACCAAGAATGGTGACCGTATAAATCATCACAATGATAATTCATCACATCTTTAAAAAGTTATATAAAGTCACGGAAAGTGATGAAACAAAAACTTTATTAACTGGGTTAAGTAGGTTAGGTTAGGTTAGGTTTTTTTTTCATCGTTTCTAATGACTTTTTAAAGGTGTGTTGAATTGTAACTGTGTTGAGTTATCATGGAACCACCAAGATTATACACATTTTTGGCATGTGATTATACACATTTTTGGCATGTGATTATACACATTTTTGGCATGTGATTATACACATTTTTGGCTCCCTTTTAAGCCATTTCAAGCAGCGTTTCAATCCTGTGGTGGTCTTAAACCAGGGCGATACTGAGAGAATCGTCTACTCTGTAACATACCGCAAATAATTTTTTTAATAAATTGTTAAACGACACAAATTCATTCGGATTAATTATTTTTGGCCGAGAGACTTACCACTCGACCACAGAAGCCGTTTAAGATATGGAATTTGAACACTTTTGAAATAAGTGTTCATTATCATTTAAGTCACAAGATAAAATCGGTTAAATTTTTTTTTGTAAAAACAGATTAACAAATATGTTTTTCATTTTTTTTTTCATAAGATTATTATAATCCCGTATTAGAGAGATTTTGTTGTTTACAACAGTAAACTGTTTTCTGCAGAACAAAAAATTATTTAATTTTTCAAATTTCCATTTTTTTTTTAATAAGTTCTTTTTTCATATTTTTTAACGACCGATTGTACATTAATTTATTGTTAGATTTATTACTAATTTACCAATATCAATACACTTACATCTGTTTTAATGGCGATATAAATCTATCAATCCACTTATACCTGCGGTAGTGGCCCTACAAATCTATCAAAACCCTTATATCTGAGGTAATGGCCCTTCAAATCTATCAATACACTTATACCTGTGGTAATGGCCGTATAAATATATCAATACACTTATACCTGCGGTAATGGACCAACAAATATATCAATACACTTATACCTGCGGTAATGGCCGTATAAATCTATCAATACACTTATACCTGCGGTAATGGACCAACAAATATATCAATACACTTATACCTGCGGTAATGGCCGTATAAATATATCAATACACTTATACTTGCGGTAATGGACCAACAAATATATCAATACACTTATACCTGCGGTAATGGCCGTATAAATCTATCAATACACTTATACCTGCGGTAATGGACCAACAAATATATCAATACACTTATACCTGCGGTAATGGCCGTATAAATCTATCAATACATTTATACCTGCGGTAATGGACCAACAAATATATCAATACACTTATACCTGCGGTAATGGCCGTATAAATCTATCAGTACACTTATACCTGTAGTAATGGCCCTACAAATCTATCAAATTCCCCTAAAATCGAAATGTCGCTTAACAAAAAGTTAACTTAACTTTATTATATACGTACCGACAACTTATTGCTGCTATCTGTATTTTTACGTGAAAATCGTCGTAGTTGGGAGAAACATTTTTGATTGTAAATTGTTAATCGCGAGGATTGGTTTATTCCGCAGAAATGGTTCATTCTGCAGTCTGTATTTTTTTTGCATATTGTAGATGATTCATTCTACGAAATTAAAAGTATTTTTTAAACTGTCTTAATAAAACGGTTATACACCCACATATTACGGAGATTAGGTAGAGTAAAAAAAGTTACCTACGATAAAGAAGTGGTAAAAAGTACCTAGTAGCAATAAAAAATACTGGTTCAATTTGTATTTTGTAGATGGTCCATATAGTAAATGGTATATTGTGCAGATCGTAAATGTTTAATTAAGTAGACTGTAAATTGTTCGTTATGCAGATTGTAAATGGAACATTCTGCAGATTGTAAATTGTTTATTCTGCAGAATAAAAGTGTTTCATTGAACAGATTATAGATTATGGCATTGTATTCTGCAGATTGTAAATGGGTTATTTTGCAGAATATACGTGTCTCGTTGAACAGATTGTTGATTATGGCATTGTTTTCTGCAAATTGTAAATGGTTCATACTGCAGAATATATGTGTTCCACTCAACGGATTGTAGATTATGGCATTGTATTCTGCAGATTGTAAATGGTTTATTCTGCAGAATATATGTGTTCCACTAAACGGATTGTAGATTATGGCATTGTATTCTGCACATTATAAATGGTTTATTCTGCAGAATATACGTGTTTCATTGAATAGATTATAGATTATGACATTATATTTTTTGCAATTTTCTACATTTTAAACAAATTCATCCCTCCCATTCACTTAACGCGATAACAGAAAATATTTTTTAAATTATTTTGTTGTATAACATCATTCTGCAAAACGTCACTTCATTACACCTGCCGATAAAAGTTATCAATCAAACAAAATTCATCAATTATTGCTTCTGTTTAATCTTAATTTTCCTGGATTACGCGTAAACCTAAACAACATAATAATTGAATAAAATGCAATCCTGATTAAAAACTAAATTAAACAGTTTTTTGCGTTCGCCTCGACGACACAGTAAAATCAAGATGTTTAAATTAATTATTTGTTTAGTTCTCTCTTTATTCGCTGTAAGTATTTTTTTCTTTAATGAACAATTTGTCCTTAACTTTAACATATAATATTAAACAAAATACACTGAAATGTATTTAAATAAAATAAGATTTGTTTCAAAACCAACGAATTCGTCGTCAAGATACGCGTGTTATGAAAATTAACAAATTAAAAAAGACAAAAATATTACAATGAGCGGTGATTAATTAGTTATCAATATTATAACACAAATTATTTTAATAAGTTTTCATAAAATACGTAATTAATGCATTTATTTAACAAACAACTTCATCAATTTAAAAATTAACAGAACAGAATCCAAGAGTAACTAAGACGTTAAAATAAAAAAACAACAAAAATAAAATCAACACGAAAATATATTTAAGAGATGGCCATTTTAAAATATATATTTTTTTATTAATAATTTTTAATTGACTATTAACATTTTTTCTAATTTAAAAAAATTAAAAGTTGTCTAATTTCAAACCCTTTTATTTACATAAAAATAATGTTTTTTTCCAAAATATGTACAACAAATTCAAAATTATTATTATTATTCAAACACCTACAGTGCTCCTTAATAGTTTTAAAATTTCTTATAAGTTTCACCTATATAAAAAGTTCCATTAAAAATTCAATTACAAATTAATTTATAAACCCCCATAATTGTTTAAAATATCATCCTTTTCTTGTTATTTAATTTATCATTTTTATAATTCGTTATAAGTTAAAAAACTGGTTCGATAGTCTTTGGGATGTTTTTAATAAATAAATTTTGAAAAATGATTATTTAAAAATATTTTTTTTCCATTTCATCACTATGTCAACCATGCGTGGATAAAAATAAGATCCAACTGTTTCTAATATTTTTTGTAATATATTATCTATTAATTTAGTACTACCGTTTTTCATTGCAATTTTTTTTAAATATTAAATTACATATTACAATTATTTAAACGAATGTCGGTCCTACCCGATCGGAATTTGGCGAGGTGTGTTGTTGACGGTGTTGTTTCAATCCTCATTAGTACCATTTTTTTTAAATTTAAAAGACATTTTATAATAGATGAATTACAGTGAAAAACTTTTTTTATGGACGGGTGATTTTGTAAATGCCTTTTTCACTCACGTCGTTAAGATTCCGAATTTATTTTAGGGTATTGTGTCGACTTAAGGCCGCGTATTAAGCGTTCAAAGATGGTTTTAAAGGGAGATATACGAATAGTAAATACAAATGTTAGAGGGAGCGCGCTAATATTAAAAAACGATAATATTTAACAAAAAATGGGGATTTTTTAAAATAAAACAAGACTCGTTTGAAATAGAGGAAAAATCTCTCCACAAATGCTTTAGTTACATTTAAAGATATGCTGTGATTTTTTTTTCATGCTTATAACAAATTAAATAACAGAAAAATAACGTGTTTTTATAATTTTTGGAGCTTACTTTGCGTTTTTTTCGAAAAAACGGATGATTTTCTTCACACCATGTTTTGACGTAATAATATAAAAATGTTTTTTAGGCTAGTTTTTTATTCATTTTAAAATTAAACCTAAGCTAAGAAATTATTTAAGGATAGGTTTATATTTTGGGTTAGATAAGAGGAAAGGCAAGAAAAAACTAACCTAATAATTTAGTATCAATTACAATCGCCGCCGAATTAACAATTATAATGCATTATTTTCTATTTCAGGAACTTAAATACTTACGTCTCATTATTATCCAACTACTAAATTGTGTTTTTTTTAATTACAAAAGTGGGTATTAAGCATGTTCATAGATTCTATACATTTACCATATATGATATAATGTACTTTGCTGCTTATTTTTTATGATATATTTTGTTATGTGTTTATAGATATCTTAATTCAGTGTTCAGCTTTAAACTTTGTTAAATCAAATATCGTTCTACATATTTGTTCCAGATTGCGAACTCCAATGAGTTGTATTCATCCATCAACCCTTTTGATTCCTCCTGCACCAGACCAGGAACCGTGTGTGTAGATTGTTACGACAGAGTTGAGTGTATACAGATCGATGATACGGAATACTTAGAAGTCCCCTCGAGCTCTTGCCCGTCAGGCACCACGTGTGTGAATTCTACTGGAGCTTGCACAGCCAGCCCAAACCCGCCCTGCCATAATACCCCGCCGAACGATAACTACAAATTTGTATGCCACCAAGTAGGTATTTTTCCTGATCCATTCGAGTGCCAAGGATATCACGTGTGCGCTCCAAAAAACCCCTTCCCATCGTCAAAGGATGGACCAGGACCTGCACTTGAAGATTCTCTAAAATACTTCTGTACGGGGGACTTCTATTATGACCCCAAAACGACTCTTTGTCGTAATAAACTGATAAACGGATCGTGTCCTGATGTGACTGGCTCTTGCAATGCAGTGGGAGATGTCGGAGTACTCGCCAGCAACCCTGCTCTGTACTACATCTGTCTCAGTGCAAATCAATCTGTTCCGGCTGAGAGCTTTCCCCAGATCTTCGCTTGCCTCAACAATTTTGAATACGACGTGAACCTTAGAAGGTGCGTCGACCCAACTCCAATCTCAGGCACGGACAAAGATGGTAAGTGCTTTGCAGTGGGACAATATGTAGATCCCAGCGGATGTTCTTTCTACAAAGACTGCTCTGCTGTTAATGCCACTGCAATTCCTAGATCATGCGCTACCGGAACATACTTCAATCCGAAGACATCCGCTTGTGTGGAGTACACTTGCGCAGACGTGGACAAATAAAACAGTCTTATATTAAAAAAACGAACTTTAATGAAATTTAATTCTTATTATAGCAGTTGCGTTTCAGTGTCTTTTTCTGCTTGTTAAATGTTGCAATTTAGATTTACTAACAACATTAAAAAAAATATATAATGATGTAAGAATTCAGAAATGTGAAAGTGTTACTTTATTGATATCATATAACTATTGTGTAACTATTTTATTTTTGAAAATCATTAAATGAAACACTGTTTTATTTTTTTTCAAATGTCTCTTATTAACATGAAATCTCTTAACAATTTTGGCACAATTGTGTATTTGAACTGTATCTGTCTGCTCTGATATGTCCAACTCCAGTAGAATATCCAATATCCAGTAGAACTCTAGTAGGATATTGTTACCCATGTAAACCACATTCTCCTATCTGACATTTTTTCATCCTTAAAGATAGATCTCTAAATGTTTGGTTAGAGTATTGACACATTAATAGTCCATCCAAGGGAGCCTGATATGCCTCAATGTTGAGGTAGAGAATTTGCACATTAATAGTCAATCCAAGGGAGCCTGATATGCCTCAATGTTGAGGTAGAGAATTTGCACATTGATAGTCAATCCAAGGGAGCCTGATATGCCTCAATGTTGAGGTAGAGAATTTGCACATTAATAGTCAATCCAAGGAAGCCTGATATGCTTTAATGTTGAGGTAGAGAATTTGCATATTAATAGTCAATCGAAGGGAGGATTTGTATTTCGATTTACATTTATCAAAAAAATATATATATATATTAAAATGTCCCTAATAGTAGGTTCTGTGTGTGGAGTTTACAAATATAAAAATATCTATATTTCTTTGCATATGTTAAGTTGTTTTTTAATGTAGGTACCTACCTAGTAGTAAGAACATAATAAAATACAACAGTTTTTGTTTTTAATGAGTTTTTATTATTCACAATGTACATTTGTTACGTATAATTTTTTTTTTATTATAAAATTAGCGACCGGTTACCTGACATAATTAATCGTTTAGTTAATAAGAAACAGACTAAAATATTTTCTAAAAAGTACATTTTTAGTGGAGATAATAACACTCAATCTAGTAAAAATCTAATATATAAAAAACTTCTTTATACAGGCGACTTGTCCTTAAAAATATCCCGCATGTTACCAGTTAATATTTCGACAGCTTTTTACACTAATTCTAAAATAAAAAAAACTTAATTAATAACAAGGATGTTTCAAATAAATTAGATAAAAATGGGATATACACTTTAGAGTGTAATGATTGTAACTCGCAGTATGTAGGTATGACTACAAGAAATTTCGAAACCAGAATTAGGGAACACGAACTATGCTTAAAAAATAATAATTTCTCCGAGTTCGCTAATCATTTGATAGAGACAGGCCATAGCTTCAACCGGGATAAAACTAAGTTTAAACATTCTAACATTAATAAATATTTTAATTTGTGCGCATTAGAAACATTAGAAATCAACAAAAAAATTAATTCAAGCATTAATATAGTAAATAAAATAATAGCACCTTGCAAATCACCTCTATTGACAATGTTCCCCGTTATTTTGACTCCTCCCTCCGTTTCCCTCTCAACCCCCCTCCCCCTCCCTAAAATCCCCTCCCACCAAAACACCAAACTAAATAAAACCCCATACTTCTGCACTTAAAAATTTAGTTTTAAAATAGCTAGTTAATGACACGGACGTGTCGAAACCGGTCGCTAATTTTATAAAAAAAAAATATACGTAACAAATGTACATTGTGAATAATAAAAACTCATTAAAAACAAAAAATGTATAGAAATTGTTACATAGTGAATGCCAAAGAAATACAAAAAAAAAAAAAAAAAAAAAAAAAAAAAAAAAAAAAAAAAAAAAAAAAAAAATTAAAAAAAAAAAAAAAAATACAACAGATTAATTACTGCAAAGAATAAGGCAGATCCACTGAAGTTTGAGCAGATACTATTCAAGCATGACCAAAGTAAAAATAATCAGTTTTTCAAAGTCTCAGTAAAACGAGTCTGCGCCAAAATAATGGTATTATTACATAGATTACAGATTCAGAACAAATAAAGGTACAGTAAAAGAAACAAATGGTATAAAATGTATAGAAATAAGTATTCGTCATAATAATGTATACATGGACGAGTTGTCAAGCCGCTTGGACATCAGAGCGGGCGTCGTGTTAACAGTATATGTATGAATCATATAAGCTACGCGGACGACATGATCCTCCTAGCTCCGTCGATCAAGGGATTAAGATTACTCCTAAACAGTTGTGAAGACTATGGAAAACAGCATAATATGATGTACAACCCGAAGAAGACGGAATTGATTGCGTTCCACCACGGAAAAAGACAAGATACAAGTAAGATGCTCCCCGTTTACCTTAACGAGGCAAAAATAAAAACATGTTCGAACGTGAAATACTTGGGGCACATTATTAATGAAGACCTATTGGACGATGGCGATATCGAACGACAAAGGAGAAGCCTAAGCATAGTGTCCAATATGATTGCCCGCAGATTTTGCAAATGCAGCAATACCGTTAAAAAAATACTATTCAACGCATTCTGTACTGGCCTGTATACGTGTGAGACATGGTGTCACTACCGAACTTGCTCGATGGAACGACTCCGAATTCAATACAATGACGCCTGTAGAATAATATTTGGATACCGACGATACAGCAGCGCATCGACGATGTTCACGGAACTAGGACTGCATGGATTTGCCGGCCTGATGAGACACCGGGTCACTGGAGTCAGGATGCGGCTAATGGCCTCCGCCAACAAGTTGGTGACCGCAGCCTACCAGCACCAAGCGCCACTCCTGAGTGAGCGCTGGGCCCAATCGCACTCAAGACCACACCCTGCATAGTTGTCCTTATTAGTTAACTTATTATATGTATTATACAATGTAAATCTATATGTATATCTATATGGGACGTGTGGGATTGCACTAACCTCCCCACATCCTGGAATAAAATATTATTATTATTATTATAACTTTTCTACGACAGAATTTCAATGACATTTCTCTGCTTATCAGAAAAATGAAAAACTTAGTTACGTGTTGTGATTTTTTTTGTTTTTCACTAAGATAACAGAAAACAGGAAACACAAATAAATTTATAAGCACAAAACACATTTTAAATGTGTACCAAGACTGCCAGCGAGCACTGAAGACAAACATGAAGGAGTTTTGCATCTGTATTTTCGTTTCAATTACGGGTCCAATGTCGGAAAGATTTAACGTTGGCAGCGCGTAATTTCTCAAATTCCCGTCGAATATTTTCATTCACTGGCGTCGAGAGGTGTGAATAATAATATACTGGCTAAAAAAAAATCCCAAAATTTCTTCCAAAGGTTTCAAAATTTCTAACGAAGCGTGGTGCGACCCTCATGGCATAATACACACTTATTATTGTAGTAGCGATATTTGTTGATTAGGGGAATTATTATATTTTAATTAAACATAAATTAAAACCTATGTTGATTGTTAAGTAGGTATTAAGCAAGGAAGTAATAATCGATAGAAAGGCAAGAGAACCCATATTCAATACTAGAGAATGAAGCATACTTTTTTATGTCACTGGAGTAAAGCTCCGCCCTCAACTACCTGTTGTCATGGTAATACGGTAAGTAAGTACAAGGCCGCATTTGGGATTTTTATTAAATACATTTTTTATTGAAAAATATAACATTTATATAATATTTATACAGGCTCAAAAGTTCATCCATGTAAAAATATAATTTAAAAAGTTTTATTCTTTAAAATATTTATACAATTACCATAAATTGAAAAAACATGTTAAAAACGATAAACTGATTTTGATATCATACCTCTGCCTCCAGAATCTTTGACGCTTTCATCGTTTCGATGTGCGCGGTCATGTCTGAAGACGACTTTGTCCTGAAATTCTGCCTGAGCTCGGCCGACGGGAGAGCCAGAGGAGGTTTGGACACAACGTGAATCCTTGCTCCTTCCAGGATATTCAGGATTAGTGGTGACGCCCCCAACTCCCTCCACACCTTCAGATATGCCTTCAGAGGTCCTCTCTAGAAGGGCTCTGGCCTCCAGTCACCTCCATCGCCTCCTACCCCGATCGCTAATCGCCTTGCGAAAGGGCTCTTGCTTCTTGATGGGCTGTCGATGTGTCCTATCTTTCTCTTGGCTAGGAGCAGGTCGAAAGGGCTTCCTAGGGAATGAAGTTGGAGCTTCCCTCACCGGCCTTGCCATTTGTGAGGTAGAGGGTTGTGGTTGACGGGGGGTATAGGACGAAGGTGCGACACTTAAAACCTTGTATCGTCCCCCGTTTTCCAAGATGTAGGCCGCAAGTTCCTCTTTATTAAAGAGGTGACTGGAGCTCGGTAGGATCCTGGCGAGGCTTTCCCTGGTAAAGGGGTCCGTTACTCCCTCCAACATGGCCATTCGCCTACTTTGAAGGCACTCCGTTCGCCTTCTGCATACAATTTGTAGGACGTCGTCGATGATTCTACTGTATGGGGATTCCTTGGCGAACACCTATTGAATTTTTTCGAACAGGGTCGAAGGGTTCAAGCAAGTGCAAGGATCGGCTGCCCAGTTTACCAGCGTCTGCATATTCCCTTTTACTGTCTCCGTTTGTGACAAGATGGCATTAGAGAGATCTCCCAGGGAACGATCCAGGGTTGGTGCAAAAGAGTTGTTCTTGTCGAGCCTCTTCAGCTCTTTATTCACCTCTAGCTCTACGAAGGCAGGCGTGGCGGTGTAAGCCTTCTGGGTTTCGGCATAGCGAACCGTGACCATTCCTCTGAGTTAAAATGTTGAAGAGCCGAAATAACTCCCACTCTTCTCGCGTCCGCTTTCGGGATCGGTGCCTCTTTATCCACGGTGCTCGAGTTCCCGATCTCCAGAATGTTCTTCTGGACGGCTAGGCTGGCGGGTAGTTCTAGGAACCCCGATACTTCCCGCCGTGTACCTTCAGCGGGGTCTTCTCTCCCCGGGAATTCCTCGATTTCTACGCGACTGCCCATTAGAGCGTCCGTCAGAGCGGACACCTGTTGCATCAGTCGTTCAACTCGCGGGTCAAGGTGTCTGTAACCCCTCTGACTAGACGAGGAATCGGAGTCCAAATCCTCGCGTCGGCGCTTCCGGGAATCTTGCGTTTGGTCGCTGTTGCCGACCGACGCCGCGTCATTATTTCCGATGTCACTCATTTGCGCAACAATCACGATTAAACATCGACAAAACACTAATAAACACGATAAAACTATGAGTCAATTTCTCGTATAGAGTATATTTGTAAAGGGTAGGGAATAAACTATGATTTTTTCACTTAAAGTTGTTTTTCAAGCACCTTAAGGCGCGAAAAAACTGCGTCATACGAACAAAAACATCACGTGACCTGAAATGCGCTTCATTACAGTGTTGCCAGTAGGGAGAGAAAGTGTGGCAAGTGAAGAAAATGGGCAAATATAGGGAATAAACACGCGCGAAACGTAAATGAGAAGGGCGAAAGAGCAAGCTCTCTCTCATAATGGATTCCAGGCATCGATAAGAACACAAAATATGATATTACACAAATGTACAAAAACAATTACTAGTGCATTACATATTTTTTATATTTATTTATTGATACATAATAATATTTTTTTTTATAAAATATCATTTGGAATTTGAGCCTTTTTGGGTGTTTTACTCGTGGTAAAGCCTCCATTTTTCAATTTCATTTCGGTAAATAAAAAATGTACTGTATTGAAAAAATATGTTAAATAAACTAAAAAATAAAATAAAGTTACGCAATAAAAATAAAATAATTTGAATTTGAACTGGTTACTAACGTAATTGGTAACTATATAATTATAAAAGTTTAAATAATGGGAACTTCCTCCGACAACTTCGCGGCGCGGAACACCGCCCATACCTACAGTAATATTTGAATACCTAAGAAACATTGTGATATTTAAATTGTTTAAGGTACACATTATTCTTACCTCAATATAATATTTTTCATTAAAATAAATTAACGTTAAAAATTGTAGGATGCAAAGTTAGGAATGAAGAATCAATTCCGTTTGAAATTGAGAATAAGATCACAATTGAGTGCTTCACAAGATTGAACTTATGAACTTGAACTTAAACAAACACGATGATATTGTGGATCTGATACGTGACAAAGGTATTCACATTTTGGCGCTATCGGAGACTTGGCACGAAAATGCAGACTCACTTTCAATCAAAAACCTTCGATCAAGCGGGTTCTCGGTTTATGAAGCTGCAAGGCCCATTAAAGATGATACAACGAACATTAATTTTACAAATCATGGGGGAGTTGCAATTGTAGCGCAAAGTGGTATTCGTTTAGACAGTATAGGGATACGTCAGGTTTATACTACTTTCGAGTTCGTCAGTTGCAAGGCTTCTGCCAATGGTGCATCCGTCGTCATAATCTCCATCCACCGTCCCGGGTCGTGCGCACCGACTGCAATTTTTTTAATGAATTCAGGTCTCTCCTAGAATGCACCTCCAACTACAACTGTGATGTTATCATTTTAGGAGATGTAAATATTCACCTAGAAAAGAAAACTGATCTCATGTCCAAAAAATTCACCAAAATCCTGTGTGACTTCGGCTGCGAGCAGTGGGTAAACTCAGCTACTCATGATGCAGGAGGTACACTTGATGTAATCATTTCCCGAGTTGGGTCTCCCCCGAATAGAACTCACGTGACTGACATTGGACTATCGGATCATCGTCTCGTCACATCCGTGTTTGCCTTCGATCCTCCAAAAATGGAGTTAAAATCCGTTATCTCTAGAAATTGGAGAGAATTCGACTTCGAGGCATTTTGCAATGAACTGAAAATCTCACCGCTCTGTGAAAAGGAAAAGTTTTGTAAATACCAGGTAGAAGAGTTAGTAATTCTTTATAATTCTACGCTACTGGCATTACTTGACAAAAATGCGCCTTTCACAGAGAAGGTCTGCCGCATTCGAAATGGCTGCAAATGGTTCGATGCTGAATGTCTCAAGAAGAAAAGGGAAATGCGAAAATTCGAGAGGTTGTACAGACGAAACCCGACTTTCAGCAATCGGCAACTTTGGATTGCGAAACAAAATGCTTACAAGGAAGAAGTAACGCAGAAAAAATCTAACTTTTGGTGTGTACAAATTGAGGCAGAAAAGGATCCTCGAAAACTGTGGCAAAATATAAAAACTTTATGTGGAGAGAGCAACATCAAGATTGATTCCTCTCTTGAAGCGGATAGTCTTGCGACATATTTTAGGAGTAAAGTCGAAAAAATTCGGGCTCTCGGTGGGGTAGGATTGCCTTCTGTCGCAGCAACAACTCCGCTCACTGGTAACTTCACTACTTTTGCAGCAGTAACAGAAGAAGATGTCGTACGTGCTGTGAAGTCTTGCCCAAACAAGCAATGCGCTCAAGACACCATACCGACCTGGCTCTTAAAGAAATGTCTCCCGGATATAGCACCTGTAATTACCGAAATTATCCGGAAGTCTCTTGTAAATTCACTTGTACCGGGTTCACTTAAAAAATCAATTTTAACTCCAATACTAAAAAAACAAAATCTTAATACTGATAATACAGATAATTACAGGCCAAGCTTGAGAAAATCGTTGCCAAACAATTAGTGGGGTACTTGAACTCCGCTGGTCTGTTTGCCAAAAATCAATCCGCTTATCGACGGTTTCATTCAACGGAAACTGTTCTTTTGCGGGTTGTTTCAGACTTGATCATCGGGATGGAAGCAGGTAAGTTGGGTTTGATATCTGTTCTTGACATGAGTGCGGCATTTGACACAGTAGATCATAGTATTTTACTAAATGTGCTTGAAACCGAATTTGGCGTTCGAGGTGATGCACTCCAATGGATGACATCGTACCTGTCTGGACGAGTAGCCTCAGTAACTTTCAATAAACGTACATCACCTGAAACTCCCATAGAATTTGGAGTTCCCCAGGGTTCTGTCCTAGGCCCCATTCTCTTCTTTCTCTATACGAATCGTCTTGAACGACTAATTCACTCAGCTGGCTTTGAATCACAAGGCTACGCAGATGATCGTTTGATTTTCAAGTTTTGTTCTCCGGACGAAAAAGACGTCCTTAAAAACGAGGTGGTTAGCCTCATTAACACAATCTCAAGTTGGATGTCTGTCAATAAACTTAAACTAAATCCCACAAAGACAGAATTTATGTGGATCGCTTCCCCTGGAAGGGAAGCTCTCCTTGACTTCAGTCCAATCCGTATTCAGGATACGAACATAATCCCTTCTGCAGAAATAAAATTTCTAGGTTTCACTATAGACAATATTCTTTCTCTTGAATCGCAAATTTCAAAAGCTGTGAGTTCTGGTTTTTTCCATTTAAGGCAGATAAAATCAATCAGGAGATGCCTTCCCTCTGATGGAGCAAAGTCACTCATAAATTCGTTCGTCGTCTCACGTATGGACTATTGCAATAGTGCATATGCCGGCCTACCTCAGAAACAAATCAATAGAATCCAGTCAGTTTTTAATGCTGCGGCAAGAATGATTTTTGGTGAATCTAAGTATTGCCGTATAACCTCACTTCTAAGGGATCGCCTTCACTGGCTTCGATGCCCTGAAAGAATAGAGTTTAAGATCTGCTTAATGACCTTCAAAGCATTGCAAGGAATGGCGCCAGCATATATATCGGAACTATGTATCCGACAAAACTTAAGTAATAGACAGCTTACTCTAAGGTCAGCAGATCTAGATGTTAGTAATCGTCTAATCGAACTTTCTAGGTCAAATCGAGCTGTTTACTATGATCGTTCTTTTAGTGTAACAGGCCCTCTCATCTGGAATAGACTTCCCTCAGCTCTTACTAATCTCCAGAATTTGGCTGAATTTAAACCAACTTTAAAAACAAAATTATTTAAAAAATCTTACCATTTATAAATTTTAATTTCTTTTCAATATTTTATAATAAGCCATATTCTAAAACTTCCGGTAATTGTTTGGTTTCGGTTGTCTCCTTAATGTACCTTTTTAAAGTGTCTGCTCAGAAAATTCTCTTTTCTGAGCACAAACTGCCTCCTGTTTTATGTTATGTTTTAGTTTTAATATTCGTGTTTTGTCCTGTCCCACTGTTATTGTTATTCTAAGTTTTGTCATCACTTTGTATAAACAGTGTATTTAGTATTATAATATTAGATCTGTATTGGGTAAGGCACACTGTAGGAATAATTTTAAGAACCATTAATACTGAATTACCATGTTTTTTAAGTTTGTTATACGAGTAGTTAAGCGCACTTGAAGTGAAATGACACTAAACTGCGCTATATAAATTCCATGTTATTATTATTATTATTCACTTAATTCATTCATTCAATTTTGCCCATTTTTACTTTACATTAATTTGGCCTCACGGAAAAGATTTTTATTTTGATTTTTCAAGTTTTTGGCGTAATTTAACAGTTTTCGACTATTTCAGGCGTTATTTTAGTATTTTTACGATTTTTAAACTTTTTATCTGGTTTTAACGCGGTTTTGATTTTTTTGATATTTTATGATGATATAAGACAGTTTTACGAACCTGACGCTTTTTGTTGTTAACTGTTTTTTAACCGTTTTCAACATCATTTTAGTTTTGAGGATGTTGACACTATTTGTCCGTTTTTAACATCATTTTAGTTTGGAGGATGTTGACACTATTTGTCCGTTTTTAACATTTGTGAACGTTATAGACTTTTCCTAATCTTTTTACTTTATTTTCGGAGGTGTTTCCGCGAAAAAATCCGCCATAAATGACATTCTTATAAAACTCGTCAATGCAATTATTGCGTTGTGATCGAGATTAGATTCCTCTTATCACCGACTCTGTGGCAAGGAAAGACGTGATTTTTGCTTTTATTTCCCAGAATGACGGGTTAAAAGTATTCAGAGTTGAAGATACCTACTCTCAGTATCGCCCTGGTGTAAGATCACCATGCAGAATTAAAACGTCGCTTCAAATGGCTTTGGCCGTGTTTGGTTATCAGATCTGAATAGCCAGGTACTTCCCCGCCTCGAACTTCTCAATCACCCTCCCCTTTCCACTACCTTCTTAATAATAATAATAACATGGTGTTTATAAAGCGCAGTTTAGTGTCAGTTCACTTTAAGTGCGCTTAACTTCAACAATCCTTACACAATTCCCCAAAGAAGAATGTCATCGTCTCACTGCCCCCAGATTGTTGGGAGCAGTTGGGACTCTTTTGCAGAATTCATATAATTTATTTAATATTCCAACAAAATTAATAATATTTGCATAACATTATGAATATGAGAAAATATAACAATGGCAACTATTCAATGGATTAGGATGATGGGTAATTAAAAAAATATTTTAAGTTTTTTCTCAAATATTTCGTAATGTATCTCTCTCTGTTCTCGTGTCTGTAGGAATATGACTGAATAATTTTAGGTAAGTATAAACTTATGATGATGTAATTTTATGCCTAGTTGTCAATCGACTCAATAGCAACCTTCTTCAGCTCTACATCTCAGGGTGCTCATTTCCTTTCACTTACTTAACTCATCACGGCCTAGACGAGGCTCATCTTGGTGTTCTTCGAAATGCTTCTGTCCCTTCACATATAGTAATCGACGACATTGTTTGAGTTTATATAAATCTATCTTATTTTCACCTGTCAGATTAATATCTGATGGATTATAATTAATCCATCCGAGATTATATCTTTCCACTGTTCAAAGAAATAATTGCCGATATTGATTGATCTCTTCAGTGGAAAGTGATTAATTTCGTTTGCGTTTGATGTTTGTACCTTAGAACAGTAAAAAATGTATGTATTTATGATCGATTTAAATATAATCTCCCTAATCAAAAAAAGGGTATATATAGAGGGCAATTTGCAAGAATTTTCGTCATTGTAAGTGTGCCTGCCAGAGAAAAAAGTTGCCAAAATGTATTTGTTAAAAATTTGTGTTTTTGGTGCAGTAATTCTAAACGTAGGTTACAAATTCCTAATTTGTAAATATTTTAAATGAATCAACTTATGTATACTTAATTGTTTTATATAAAATGTGTCAATTTCTTTTCAGTGCTCAGGAAACAGTCTCGCTCTTATTGACGATGATGGCAGTGGGGATGAAGGACTTTTATCAGAGTTATTTGACGACGAATTCATCAGTCTTTTAGAGCAATCGATTTTTGAAAAAAAGGACTGCAAGAAGCCAGGATTAATGTGCGACGACTGTAATCATGTGGTATATTGCATTGAGATGGAGGGGGGAACATGGAGGAAAGAAGAAATTGAGACATGTGAAAAGTACAATACCTGTTCGGAATCCTCCGCTACTTGTACTACCAGTCGTAACCCGGCTTGCGAGCAACCAACTCCTGACTACGAATTCATCTGCAGATCACTTGGAGTCTTCCCACATCCATACGACTGCCAAACCTACTATATGTGTGTTCCAACAGACTTCGGAGATGTTGAAGAGGTTCCCATAAACCTCAAATGTGATGATCCATTTTATTATGACCCTCTGACAACACGGTGTAGTGAGAAGACCGAGAAAGGAAAGTGTCAAACCATTTCACCAAATTGCACGCATCCAGGAGAGACTGGACCTATTCTTCAAAACCCAAGCCTCTACTATTTGTGTCTGCAGGCTAAAGGTTCCCCCGCGATCACGGCCCAGGTTTTGGCGTGTCCATACAACGAGAAATACGACAATACTTCGAAGATGTGCAAGGATCCCGACTTAGCTTCTCAGTGGTTCGTCATTGGTTCCAAACAAAATTTTTAGAATCGAGGATTTTTTTGCCACTGTTGAAGCTGTTGACTCTTTTTTTACTGACTATTATTTTCCTTTCCAATGCGATGAAGTTTAAACTTCGTCGCAGTTTGTCAAATGTCCACATTTTTAAGTGAATTGTAACGTTTTTTGTAATACGTTTCTATTGATTTGTAATCTTTCTACAATTGTTTTTCTCCGGTGCTTATTTCTGTATTATTTTTATTCTATAACCAATAATACAAGTCTTAACATTAATACGCCTATCGTACCACATTAATACGCCAATCTTACCACATTAATAAGCATATTGTACTACATTCCTTTTTATATAAGTTACAGCTTACACAATTACAACTGTCACAGTCCGTAAAAATAATATTATTTAGAGGAAAATAAAAAGACAAATAGTTGTCAGTATTGAAAAATTTTTACAGTTTATTATAGTTATAGTTTTATATTGTGTTTGTTGTTTTCATAACCACTTACAATAAAGTATAATTTCATCTGGTTATTTTATATCAAGTAGATTCAGAACAGTTCTAATTATAATATTTATCTATCTTCTTTTATCAGAAAAGAGAATACACCTACATACCTGAGTAATTGCCTCAGGTCTAATTTATTGTTGTTACTTTTTGAAATATAATAAAATTAATTTTTCCAATAAAATATAAATATAATATAAAAAAATAAAACTGTTTTTTTTTCAAACCTTCCGGCCTCTGACATATTGATCGTTGTATTTCTTAAAGAAGCTGTCAGAAAGTTTATGTAGCATGTTTAGTATTGAAACAGTTTTTTAAATAATACCTACCATTTTTCCCATCATAGTTTATCTATTCCCTTCCTTAAAACAGCCTTACCCACATTGTAAAGAATAAGATGATTTATGTTGCACTGTAAATTGTCGTATGTCAGTCGAATTCGTGTCGTATAGCAAGAAGGTGCAAACTTAGTATCGTCGTTGTATTATTCACATGCTTTGTACTAAATACCAAAATTCTCTCGTTTATCTCGTTGTGGAGGAAATTTCATCCGAACAGTGCAAGTGCATCGAGAGCCCTATTGCCCGGATTCATGGGAATCCCAAGTAGGCTGTTTCCTTCATTCCACTTTTCCTGTGATTTACTAAAAACCAGTTGAATGAGCTCTTTACTGTCGTATTTTATTATAGATTTGATTTACGGTTCATTTTATGTGTAATAGAACACTATACAATCCCGATTTAGTTTCTCAGAGGTTCGTCATTGGTTCCAAACAAAATTTTGAGAAACGTGGATTTTTTGCCACTGTTGAAGCTGTTGACTCTTTTTATACTGACTATTATTTTCCTTCCCAATGCGTTGGAGTTTAAACTTCGTCGCAGTTCGTCAAATGTCTACATTTTTAAGTGAATTTTTACGTTTTTTGTAATAAGTTTCTATTGATTTGGAATCGTTCTACAATTGTTTTCCTCTCCTGCTTATTTCTCTATTATTTTAATTTTATAACCAATAATACAAGTCTTAACATCAATACGCCTATCGTACCACATTAATAAGCCTATTGTACCATATTAATACGCCTATCGTACCACATAAATTAATACACCTATCGTACTATATTCCTTTTTATATAAGTTACAGCTTACACAATTACAACTTTCACAGTGTGTAAAAATAATATTATTTTGAGGATAATAAAAAGACAAATAGTTATCAGTATTGAAAAAAATTGTCAATTTTTTATAGTTATAGTTTTATATTGCGTTTGTCGTTTTCATAACCACTTACAATAAAGTATAATGTCATCTGGTTATTTTATATCAAGTAGATTCAGAACAGTTCTAATTATAATATGTATCTATCTTCTTTTATCAGAAAAGAGAATGCACCTACATACCTGAGTAATTGCCTCAGGTCTAATTTATTGTTGTTACTTCTTGAAATATAATTAAATTAATGTTTCAAATAAATTACCAATAAAAAATATATTTAATATAAAAAAAAACTTGTTTTCTTTAAACCTTCAGGCCTCTGACATATTGATCCTTGTATTTCTTATCTTTAAGAAATACAAGGATCAAAGGATCAGAGATCAATGATCACACAAATTCTTTGACTTTCTGATAGCTTCTTAGCTGTCAGATAGTCGAATAATGTGTGTGCCCCTCCACTTTTCAATAAAATGCACTGAGTGCCCGACTTCTAGTAAAGAGGCACCCAAGAGTTATATATTTTAACGTGCCCCGTGAGCTTTCGGAATTGAACTTTCTGGAGAAGGAACTCTCTAGAATCTATGAAGCTGATGACTTTAAAGAATATGTTTCCAAGTGCAAACTGAGTCGTACGGCTGGTCTCGAACCGTCTTGCCACAGAGTGTACTCGGTACCCGCTAACATTTGTAATGCGCTTGTGTCACTAGGAAGGGTATTCGTGGAATTGACCATTTGCGGTATGCATAACTTTGTGGGACTTACCGTATGTCTAAATTAGGAGTATAGTATAAGGAGTATAGTAATAGTATATATAATAACAAGAGCACCATGAAAGTAGTCACAAAACAATCTGTAGTAACTTTGTTTATATTTATGAAAATTTTTGTAAAGCATGTTTTTCTTATTTAGCAAACCTTTATTACGCCAGATTGAGTCTCTTACAGAACATAGCATTAATACAATGATAAAAGGTGCAGAAATATAAAAGATACAATGATACATGGAAAGTTGTACAATGGAGTTTAGTAAAATATTACGCAATTAAAATAAGTCAACATAATTATAAAAATGAACATGAACAGTTTGTAAAGCACGTTTGTAATAAATAAAGCTTTATTACGCGCGATTGGGTGTTTTACAAAATAAAACAAAGTTGTTTTTGTAATCACATAATATATTACGAACATAAGAAAGATGAAATATTAAACAGCTCTCTGATCACTATTATTAGAGTTCCTGTATTTTTTATGGCCAGGACATATGTTTACATTTTATCTCACAATGTATAAGCCAGAGTCAATATAGAGTAAAACACACAGCACTGACAAACACTGAAATGATAAACACATTCATAAATTATCGACATCTAACAAAAAACTCTACAGTCTTCTATATAAGATGCCAGAGTTAAACGTATTAGGGCATTAGGTCTAGATATCTGTTCACTACTCGACACAATATTCAGAGTTGGGAAAATAAACTAATTTGATTATTTTATCAAAATGTTTCGAAGTATTTGTGTTCTTTTGATAGTTGCAGCCACGGGTTTGTTGGAGGTAGGTGTGACTTTTTGAATAAGTCTATTTGAATTTTGCTTTTGTTTTCGGTAATGAATGAATCTTGGAAGCGGAAATTGAAAGTCGAGATGAAACTCGGCAGATAGAGTTGGTGTCGATGACAATGCATTCTATCAAATTTTGGTGGCAATCACGTACACACGCGGATATATACGCATTTCTCTGAAATCAGATGGTATTCCAGCAGTTAATACACGAAATAAATGTCGGTCCTACCCGATGGGCATTTATTTATTTATTTATTAACGGACATCTTCCAAATTACAAAATAATAACACGGATAAAGTAAAATGAAAAATACAGGAGTAGACAAAGGTACATAAAAGCAAAGACATATGGTAGATATAATATACGAAAATAAAGTGACAAGTCGAATCAAGTCAATAATACGATTTGGATTTATTTATTTATTTTGATTTATCATTTGGCGAGGTTCCGGGTAAAAAGGTTTAATCCTCAATCAAACAAAATTTTACTTTTAATTTAAATACATTTTAAAAGTTACTCAAACAAAAAAAATACAGTGTGTGGCAAGCCTACGCACGACGGAAGTGAAACTTTTATTATTCTTCTCTCTCTCTTTTCATTTCATTCTCTCTTTTTTCTGTCTATCGGCATATTTATAAGTAGCATATGATAAAAAAAAATAAAAGTAATAAAAATATGGGATTCGAATCCGGGTCCTGCATAACGAGTGTCGAACGCTCTGCCTCTAGACCGCGGTTATTACGTATTCGACCAAAATATCATATATTCAAAATATCTAAAAGTCGCAGCACGAGAGCATTTTATCACTTTAAAAAAAATTATTATTAAAAAAATCACAAAAAGAAAAAAAAAATTAGTTAAAGCGGGGATCGAACCTCGGTTCTTCACGACGACAATCGGGCCCACTGCCTCTAGACCGTGAAGCTGAGTTTGGAGAGTGACCTAAAGTAGGTATATAATATTGGCTAGGCTCCTATAGAGAAATGATCACGGTTTTTCATGACGGTCATGAGTTGGTTTTACTCCGGTCCTCGAAATTGCATAACGCGCGTAAAGAAGTTTCACTTCAAAAAAGTTACATTTTAATTATAAATGTATGTATTTATAAAAAATCTTTTTTTTATTAGTTGATTTTTTTTCATTTTCGTTGACAGGCACTTTTTTAACGAATTGAACCAAAGTAAATATTAAATAACTTTAAGAAACCCTCTCGGTTCTATCAAACTAATCTAAGGGATTTTTGCTTTCCTAGTGATTTCTGATGAAATGATACCATATTTATAAGAATAATTAATGAAAATAATCCATATTGGCCATAAATATACCACTCATACTTTGGCCGTGTAGTCTCTACTACTCTACGACTATCATTGCCACTATTAAATTCCACATACCGACAAGAACAAATGTGTGTAAAAACATTCTTCTGCAATACATACACAACCGACTATCAGACATACTCACTACCAATAGGATGCATGATCTAGGCAAACAGTTTGGGTGTACTATTGATATATTTACTGACTCCATTTATAGAACTAAGCGTAATTTATACCAGCACTTTGTTGAATCGTACAAATTATAGTAGCGTTGTTAATGTAGTTTTAGTGATTTGTCTTATATGTAGTATTGTTCTAGTTTCTATATTATTTTATTTTACTCTTACATGTTTTACTAATATTGTTTCATATTCAGATTATCAGTTTACTATATCATGTTTTAATTTTTTTGTATAATTTTCGAAAGCTTACTAGATTTCTGTTCTTAAATCCATGTAAAAGCTCAGCTGGGCGTAAAACCAAATAAAAAAGAAAATTAAAAAAACAAATAAATATAAATTATGTTTTTTAAAAGAACTACTCTGATTTTGTAGTGTGACAAAAAATTCTTCTACGGTTTCTGCTAAAATCATAAATCTTTCCACTGTAACGTTTTTTGTGGTCATGAAATATTTACGATTGTATGATTCCATCAAGCGTCCTTATTTCAATTTCGTTCAAAAATTTCTTCTTCTTTCGGGCCAATCGTGTGTAGGAGCCTCACCACGTTTCAAACTTCCTTTTCTTCCTTAAAGTTGTTGGCCATAATAGAATTCAGAATTGATGGTTTAAATCTCTTCCAATCACTCGCCATATACAAAAATATCTGCATTTGCAAGAAAAAACTATTTGTTTTAGTGACAATTTGTTTCTCTTAGCAAATTATTCACTTATTCACTCACAATAATATGTATAAAGACACCTGTCAACATGTCGTCAACACACCTGTCAACATGTCGTATTATGGTGTTTAATTAAAATGCGATTGTAAATGCAATGCTATTTGTTAAGCGCTGTGGTTGACAAAATTTAAGTAAGTGCCTGACTCAAAGGCTATCCACTAAAAACAATCACGTGGAAGCATGCACATAGAATATCATGCTTAGCGTTTTTACTATAATGCCAACAAATATCAATATTCCTCTCAGTCTCCTTACTTGCTAATTATCAATAAACAATTCTTAAATTTTGTTCAAGGTACACAGTTACGAGATAGGAGACCTAATAGATCTGCGACAGGTACCATATCTGAATATCGAAGAAGGAACGACTCTGCAGAGAATTGCCACAACAGACAAAGCCGTAGAAGTATCGGATGGAGAGGTTAATTGCACCAAGACTGGCTACATTTGCGAAAGCTGCACAGAAGTGTCATACTGCATTAAAATCCCTGGAAGCGTTTGGCTAAAGGAACCAGATCACAATTGCTCATCCAGTGAACCGTGCCTAAGTTCAACGGGAGATTGTAGCACTAGTTCTAACCCTTCCTGCCCAATTATAATTGAAGGATATGATTTTATCTGCTATCAAATTGGTATCTTCCCTGATCCGTACGACTGCTCCGCCTACCACATATGCATTCCATCAGATATTACAAATGGTTCAACCACCGTCAGCAAGACTTCGATCAAATTGAATTGCGATCCTGGTTTTGGATACGATGCTTTAACCCACAAATGTAGCATCAACCTATCGAAAAATGAGTGTGTACTAGTATCACCAACTTGCAAGCAAATTGGACAAGTTGGCGTTTTTAAGCAGAACCCCAGTCTTTATTACGTGTGTTTAAGATCTAATTCTGATAAAAGTGTACTGATTCCTGCTGTTTTGGAATGCCCCAACGATCAGCAGTTCGATGGTGTTTCTGGTTGTAAGGTTCTATAACTGATTCAATGTTCGGATTTATTATTAACAAATTTAAAAAAAAATAAATACACTAAAACAATTTTAGATTATTGGTAAAACTATACATATCATAAATTGTGTATTTTTGATAATAAAATTAATTGTTGGTTACTTGAATTGTATTATTATTTTTTTACTTTAGCCTCACACAGGAAACCTCGAGGAAAATAATTTCCCTCGGGGCCTACGTCATCTTTGGGGATGGTGTGTGGAGGGTGTTTTTAAGGGAAAGAAGGAAAGAAAGTTCTTGGAAGGAAAAAGGGTATGAGGGGTGGGTAGGAATCTAGGAATCAGTGTGTCCAGGATTGACGGATAAAAGATCTATCCCTTCCAATGCGGCGCAAGGCGACGGATCAAGAGAGACCAGTTGGAGAGGTCAAAGGGTCTCCTCAAGCTAACCTCTCCTGATCTAGCACATATCGCAGCTGGTGGGCAGGCGCATCCTGAACACACCTTACCCAATTAACCCTGCTATACCACCAAACGTAGCGAACCACTTGGAGTGAACTATGGCAGAGATATTCGTTATCAAATAAATGGTTCTTGGGCTGTTGTTTTGTTTGTTGTTTATTTTTTACATAATGAAAAAAGGGACGCCTAGATCTTAGATGGTTTGAACAAGGAGAGTGGATGAACGAAGAAATAATGTCAGTATTCACCTGATAAGCAAGTGGACTGAAGAAGTCTAGAAAGCTCCAGGAAGTAAATTTATTTTATTATTTATTTATTTAAGTTTAAATCCAGCAGGACTGGGAGGATAGTGCAGTCTCAGTCTGCCATATTACATGAAATGCATTAAAACAGGGAAACAGTAAAATAAAGTAAAAAATTATAAAAATGGAAATAAGATAAAACAAAGAGAAAAAAAATAGGTAGGTACCTAAACATAAAATTTAAATTTAAATCAAAAATAAAATAGTCATATAAATAGGTAATACAATAAAAACAATTAGATAAAACTAAATTAAACCGTCCATCACGGAGGTCGCCGCATCATCTGCATCCATCGCTCATTGAGTGGGGAACTGAGCCACTCGGATGCAGCCACAACGATGATGTTGGTTGACTTCCGAGTCCTACCCCAGAAGCTGGCTAGTCGGTGGCGAAGTAAGGCGGGGAATGACTGCACCCTCCCTTCAGTAAACATTGTGGAGGCACTGCAGAACCTCGGTAGTTGCATGAGCTGCCTGTATGCATTATTGTAGCACACCCTCAGCTTGTCCCATTGCGCTGCTGGGTATTGTGTCCACAGCTCAGATGTGTCACCACAGTGCAGTGCAGAATGCCTTGAAAAGTAATTTTCTGACACCATCGCTACAGTGGTAGAACCGCCTTGAGAGCATTCCGGCCCGTATATTGATTGCTCTTCTTTGTCGTTCCATGTCTTCTATATCCTTCATATCTTCGGTTAGGATATGTCCCGGATATTTAACCTGCGAGGCTGCGAGGATTTATTGGCTCCTTGTTGTATTTAAAAACCACGATTACTGACATTTTTGCATTTTACAGCAGGTTATGTGAGATTGCATACTCTTCGCATATTTGCACAAGTCGTCTCATAGCTTTAATCGAAGGCGCCAACAGCACCATGTCATCCGCGTAATTAATGTTGTTACTGCCTTGACCGCAGATATGACAACCAATTCGTGTTCATTCAGTTCTTGTAAGAGGTCATTAATGTACACATTAAATAGAATAGGAGACATATTACCCCCTTGCCTGACTCCGTTTTTTAGGAATAAGGGTCTTGAAGAAGCTTCTGCCCATTGAACGTAATTTTTCTGCTGTCCGTACCAAATAGCCAACATATTAACCACTGCTGCTGGGACATCTCGTTGTATGAGTTTTTCCCATAATAATTTATAAGAAACACGGTCAAAGGTCTTGCTTAGGTCGAGAAAGCACCCATAAACGGTGGTTTTTCTTTTTTTGTAGTATTCTATTGTTTGTTTAACTCCATAGATGGCCATATCGGTTGATGAGGCGCTTTTAAAGCCGATTTGGTTATCTAGGGTATTTACTCAAGATTATTAGACAAGCTATTTAGCTTGTCTTTTACTAGCGTGGATAGAATTTTTTCAAATAGTCTTTAGATCATTTTCGCTAGGGAAATAGGTCGGTAGTTTCCTAGTATCGATGCACCAGTTGGTTGGATTTCAAGATTGGTATGATATCAGCTCGACTCATGTCCATAGGCATATGTGTGTGTCGTAAGAGGCTTGAGTACAGGGCGGCTAGAATAGTATGGAGATGATTTTCTGCGTACCTTATGTGCTCGATACCTATACCGTCGTATCCTGGACTTTTACCGAGGGCGGTTTGCTTAATCGCGCATTCGATCATTTCAGGAGTAATGTTCATGATCAAGTCATCATTTGCCGCAAGCAAATATGTCATAATATATGGTTTCATCATATATGGTGCAAGAAGGTTAGAATAATATGAGAGCATTTTTATATTATTTATGAATGTGATTGAAGCAATAAGTACATTTGAAAAACAGAAGAGATTTGTGACCTTATCATTTATACCAAATCCTAAGGAGAAAGACGTGATGGTGCGTGGTAGTCAAAGTATCCTATAGAACCGGAGCCCTCTATTCCAATATAAAATTTTTAAAAGATTTTTTCGTTTATTTTATTTAAAAATGTTGACATTTTAAAGATAATTGGAATATAAATTAATGTATTTAACACAATTATTAGAATACTTCGTTTCTAATCAGGAATTTACAAAAATCACGAAACTTCCGTGACGTAGGTACCTTTGATTCTGTTTATTCTGGCGTCTTCCGTCAGAGAAATGAATTATTGCATTTAATGTTGATTTAACGTACATGTAACACAGCATACATACTGCACATACTGATTGATTTATTACAATTTATCACTACCTATAAATAATTCAAAATTAATACTTATTAAGGATATTATTACAAATACAGGGGTGCTGTATTCGATGGTGGAATTATAACATTGAGAGAGTTCTGGTACAATTAATACTTGCGGACATTATTACAAATACAGGGGTGCTGTATTCGATGGTGGCATTCTAACATTGAGAGAGTTCTGGTACAATTTTTAAAACACATTTTTGTGTATCAGTCACTCAAGGAACTCAAGGACCGACGACTATAAAAACAACCTACATTGAAAATGAGAAAGAAGGTGCAATAAAACTTCCGTCCGGTTTTAAATCTGCGAAATCTACATTCAGTGCCGAAGAACGTTGAATTCTTCCTAATGGTTTTTATTTTGACCGCATAAATAAATTATTTAATTTCAATGCCGTCGTGCAGAAGAGTGAAAATAAAATGATACTAATACTCTTGCCCTACGACGTTCGGCATAATGTAAAAAAGCGAGAAGCCTATGTATGCCCAAGTCTATCTGCACAGAGGTTTTTAAATAGACAAATTTTGCCGACATTTAGTCAATTCATCGGTGACACCAATTCCCTGCGACTCAGCTAATTCACGTCGTCAACACAATAATATGTCATTACTTTTATCAGAAATTTTGTCACAATGCGTGTGCTCAGTGCTGGTAACAATGATTGGTGGCGAAGCTGGTCTTGTGATTTCAGTAGCGACATGTACTGACTGTTCATGACAAGTTGTTTGCAACGTGAGTATACGTTATAAGTGTCGGATACTTACGTAGTCTTGTGGATGATGAGCCTCACTTTCGTTACTAAATTTGTTGATTACTGCGTTCGTTCATATCCAGAGCTCACTTCACAGTGATGGCTCGACTTACCTCTTTGAAGAGAGGAACGACGAGCGAGGTCTCATCTATAATCGATACATTCCATACTATCCGTTCCCGGGATCCCTCGGATCGTCTCACCGAAAGTGATGAACATGCACAATGTATTAAAGAAAAAGAATACGCCAAACACCCTGTAAAATTAATAATTCTAACTTAAATGAGGAACAAACAAGAATGACTCAATAAAACGACGTTAGAAGATTATGTACATGCAAATGTGATGCAGATGAAGTTTTGAGGTTATAAATTATATTGTTATTTCCAAGAAATGCACAATCTTCACAGATAAAGAAAATAAATCTACATACATGTAATAAATTACTGCATTTCACCTGATTATAACTCAGGGTGGCCGAGAACTGGTGATCTATTTAAGATTGTCTTTTGTCATGGTGACATTATAAAGGTCATATTATAAAAACTAAAAATGTTGAAATTCATTATTATTCTACTGATTCTGTCATTGGGGAGATGTGAAGAGGTAAGCAATAATGAATTTAAGTTTTTTAATATTTTTTGGCTTTCCAATTTTCGTTCGTACTAGTACAACAAAACAAATAATGCGAAGACGGTATGCTCGCTTTGGCCGTTGAAATTTATCGCGGATCAAATCCCATCCACCTATAACAATGAAGCCGGTATAGTAGATAAGTAAATTAAAGCATTTTTGTATTGTGAATTGTAAGTGTAACAATCATGATTCGAAAACTCTGTTGATTGTAAGTCATTATCTCGGCTCTACATCAAAGGACTGGAATCATACTTCTCCACAAAAATTTTCTCCACCGGCTGCGGTCAATGATCATTATTCTCTAGTCATCAAGTCTTCCTATCCTGATTTAATAACCTTCCATGCAGTCAGAACACTTTTTATTTCTAAATGCCTCATGGTCAGTTTATCCCCAGCTTTAAAACCTTTGGATCTTAAATGAATGGTTGTTAAATAAATTGATTTATTTTATTTCCGTGCATTTCACTTTTTAGATTTCATTGTGGTGGTTTTTTTTTTTATTATTGAATTTTTTTTTATACATACATGGTTACATAAAATATTTAAAAGTGTATTAAAAATATTGAAATAAATGTACATGATTAAAAAAAAATCCCACGAAGGCGAAGCCTGAGTGTGGGTATTATAAGTATTTTCATCTTATTTCTATGGTTTAAGTGGAGATACAATATCAAATATAAATTTAAGTTATTTTAAAAGAGTTACTGTAGAGATGCAATACAAGAAACTAAATCATGAAATATGCAAAAGTTTTAAAATAACACAAAAAATAAGGTAAATACTAGTTTTTAAAGAAGACATCTTAAAAAGTGAATTAGTAGATAAAGCATTACAAACAATAAAATATATCCGCTGTTTTTTATTTTTTTATATTAACTCCACACAGGAGGCCCTGAAGAAAATAATTTCCCTCAGGGCCTATGTCATCTTTGGGGATGCTGTGTGGAGAGGCTTTTTGTGGAGAGGAAGGAGTGAACATGGGTCTTGAAGAGTCCCATTTTGTAGGAGGGAGGAAACACAGAGGCCGGTAGCTCGTTCCACAGCCGAGCTGTTGAACTTAAGAACGAATCGTAGAAGCGACCCGTTCTCATGTGACAAATGTCAACCGTGTACAAATGTTGGGTGCGCGTTTGGCGTGTATCCCGACTACGCACCGGTGCCGAAGGGATCAATGACGCTAGTTCCTCAGAGCATCTTCCATTGTAACACCGATAGAACAAGGAGAGCATACCTACCTGACGCCTGTGCTCTAAAGATTGCAGTCCGTTTGTTAAGATTGGGGAATCTGTCAAACGGACCGCCCGTTTTTGCACAGAGTCAAGGGTTTTTTCAGGTATTTAGGGGCTCCGGACCAGAGATGGCTGCCAAATTCGACAGTAGGGCGCACTTGCGATTTGTACAGGGTCAGCAGTTGTGTACTATTAAAGTATCTGCGGGCCCTGTACAGTACGCCCAGCTTCTGAGAGGCCAACTTTACTCTGGCTTCGATGGAGCCCTCGTACCTGAGTTGGTCACTTATATTTACACCAAGCATATCAATGGAAGGCCTCTTCGGAAGATTGCTTCCGTTGAAGGAGACTAGATTATCATTTGGATCCCTTTTAGACGTAATCAGACAGGATTGGGTCTTTGAAACATTAAATTCGACGAGATTATTTTTACCCCAGGAGGAAATACTCTCGAGATAACCGTCCATTCTCTGCTTCAAAGCCCTCCGAGCCGTTGGGGTTTGTGTGCCCTTTGGGGGCTTGTCAAACAAAAAGCCATCATGAACTGTACTGTCATCCGCGTAACAATGAATCGGTGCACATGTCAAAAGGTCATTGATATGCAACAAAAACAAAGTCGGAGACAGAACCGATCCCTGTGGGACGCCAGCATTTATGGAGTGTGAAGAAGAGGTGAAACCGTCAGCAACCGCCTGAATCGACCTATCCCTTAAAAAGTCAGCAATCCACGTACACAGGGATGCGGGAAGTCCGTAAGAAGGCAATTTGTTGACAAGTCCTCGGTGCCAGACCCGGTCAAAGGCCTTGGATATGTCTAGTGCGACCGTTTGGGTCTCGCCGTGACGTTCCAGGCCCCGCCCCCAAACATGCGTCACATACGCGAGAAGATCACCGCACGAGCGGTTCCGCCGGAATCCGTATTGACGGTCGTTGATAATTTTGCTCTTCTCGAGGTATGTGAGCAGTTTGTCGTTGATCACACGTTCCATCACTTTGGTCAGAACTGATGTGATCGCTATGGGGCGGTAGTTGGCCGGGTTGGAGCGGTCACCTTTCTTGGGAATAGGGTGAATGACCGCTATTTTCCAACAAGAGGGCACAGTGCCACACTTCAGGGACATTTTGAAGAGCTTTGTCAAAACTGGAACTATTTCCGCAGCACACCTCTGCAATACCAGGGCAGGTATTCCATCAGGTCCACTAGCTTTGTTTACATCGAGCCCCCGTATAACGTGGAGTACATCCCGATGCCGGATCCTCAGCTTTTGCATATAGAAGCCGCAGTGAGGAACCGACGGCGGAACAGCACCTCCGTCGTCGAGGGTCGAGTTTTCCGCAAAAATTTTCCCTAATAGGTTAGCCTTTTCGGTGGCGGTGTTTGCTAGTGAGCCGTCAGGTCTGGTAAGAGGTGGCAAACTGGGTTTGCAAAAATTCCGACCTATTGAGCCCGCAAGCAACCAGAATGCTGTGCTGCCATGCGGGCAGGCAGCCAGCTTTTTGCTGATCTGCAGATCGTGTTCGAATTTTGACCTATTAATGATTCTCTTGCATTCCGTTGCCGATTTGTTGTATGCTGATCTGCTTTCGGGCGTTCGAGATGTGTTGTAGGCTCGGTAAGCCGCGTTTTTTCGTCGAACTGCTTCGGAGCATTGTCGACTGAACCACGGCTTTGAGCCCACACCAGTTTCTTTAGTAGTCGATTGTATGAAGCCATCCATCGCCGATTTGATAACTTCACCAATCTCCTGGGCACATCTTGAAGGATCCGAAGTCCGAAAACAAACAGCTGACCACGGAAAAGCGTTGAAATGGGCCCGCATACCGAACCAATCTGCTGACCTATAGTGCCACACTTTTCTCCTCAGCCTCTCATTGGTTGGTCTGAGGTTAACAGGGATTGATGTCGTCACTAGGCAGTGGTCGGATGATCCCAGAGGCGCTGTGACGTCAATCTTATAACCGTGTGGCACACTAGTTAAGAATAGGTCTAACAGATTGGAGCGGTGAGTCTGGACATCGTCTGGACATCTGACACATCTGGACATCAGGAACCCTTTTAGGCTCCTGAACCAGTTGCTCTAATCCGTAGCAAATGGCAAAGATTCCGCCTGTCGGCCAGCCGAGTCCGTTGGGCCTGAGAACTTCAACCATGGTTCGTTATGAACATTGAAGTCCCCCAGAACAATAAACTCGGCCGAAGGGTAGCGGGGCAAGAGATCGTCAATAGTATCGCTCAAATGTTTGAAGAGTTCGGAAGTGTCTGATTCGCTATGGTTCGGTGAGCGGTATAGACATTCGTAGAATCTTGCCGTACTGGCAAGATTGACGCGCACCCACATTACGTCGAATCTGGAGTTTTCGAGACTCAATAGTCGTACACAGTTGACGTCAGCTCGACTATAGAGGCAGAATCCTCCTTTGAGTCGGAACTTGCTTGCAAGGGTAAAGCCCGGGCAGTCCAGATAGGAGGAGTCTGACGGCTCGGCTATCTGAGTTTTGGATAGGAAAAGAAGGTTGGGACGTTGGGACAAAAGATGGTGATGAACAGAGTTTAAATTTGTGTGCAGGCCGCGAATGTTGGCAAAATTTACCAACAGTTTTGGCCCACAAAACTATGTATGTGAAATAATAAAAAATAATCTCTACATGGATATAAATGTTACAGATAGCTTTGATAAAACTTATAAGAAAAAAATATCTAGTTCAGTGTTTTTTAGCCAAGATTCGATGCACTTTTTAAAAGATTGAAGGTTTACACACGTGTCCCTTTTAAAGGTTGTACATAAAGAATTATACATTTTTGGAGCAATAAAACTAATATGCCTTTGGGCCAACCTGGTTTTGCAGTGAGGCACAGCATATTCACAAGCGCCATGTCGTTGGCTGGCACGACTTGAATTTTTAATAAAGTTGTTTGGTCGCGTATAAATAAACTTAAGACATTGAGCACTATAGGTCTGCTTAAGGTCCAAAATTTCAGTTTCTTGGAACAATTGTTTAGAGGGATAGGATTTAGTTTTTTGGTAGATTATCTTAATAATTGATTTTTGGGCAACTTCTAGTGGTTTTACATGATTGTTGAAAGTTCCGCCTCAGCCACTTATTCCATAGGAAAGAGATGAATGAACTAGTGAGTCATAAACTAGTTTCATGGTTTTTATATTTACTACATTACTCATTCTTTTAAAAATATATTTTAGGTATCTCAATTTGTTAACAGTTTTTTCGTTACTTTATTTACGTTATGAAACTTCAAATTAAGATTGGTTTTAGGAGCCGACTTCTGTGTGTTATAGAAAGGAATACAAATAGTTTTATCATAATTTAGGGTAAGTAGGTTTCTATCTAGCAACTCTTTGACAATAGTAATACATTTGTTAGCTTTATTAGTAGTATCTTCACATGATTTTCCTTTGACTGTTATTGCAGTATCGTCAGCAAATGAGAAAATTTTACCAGTTATTTTTAATATTACTTAAGTCATTTTTATATATTAGAAAGAGTAGCGGCCCCAATACAGTTCCTCGTGGTACACCATGTTTTACTAAATCAAAATTGCTCAAATATGTTCCAATTTTTGTGCATTGTTGGCGATTCAATAGATAATTTTGTAACAGCATGAGACATTTATGTTTAATTCCAATGTTGGATATTTTCTTTAAGCGAGTTCTATGGTCGACTGTGTCAAAGGCTTTCTTTAAATCTAAAAAAAATGGTTAAAGTTTTAATGTTTGAGTCCAGGTTAGAATAAATGTTTTTGGTTAAATTAAATATAACATCATCACTACCTAGTTTAGTTCTAAAGCCATATTGGTTAGGTGAAAGGAGAGAGTTTGATTCCAGAAAATCGAAGATACGTTTTTTAATGCATTTTTCTAATATCTTAGACAATTGAGAAGTTAATGTGATTGGTTTGTAGTTGTATGTTTTACATCTAGGTCCTGATTTGTGTATTGGGATGATGTTAGCTAATTTGAATTTATCCGGAAAAATACCACCTCTGATGCATGCGTTCAATATATGGTGTAATGGTTTGATTATACGTTTTTGTATAGATTTAATTGTAGTGTTGCTTAAGTTGTCTAGGCCATTTGCAGACCTAGCGTTTAGATTGTCAATGTGGTTTGCGATTTCAAGTTCAGTTATTTCTGGAAATTCAGATAGTTCGAAGGTAGAATTTTTAGTCTTCAGAAAGTCTGGGGGTACATGCTGAGAGTGCAAGCTAAGAGAAGGATTATTGTCAATAAGGGTAGGGGCGATGTTTGTAAAAAAGTGGTTGAAATTGGTTGCAATATCTTTGAGATTATCAAAGATTATATTATTTTCAGTTATAATTTTTTGAGAAATTTTGTGTTCTTTTTGATTCCTGTTTGAGATCTCATTTATGATGTTCCATGTTTTTCGTGAGTCATTATGTGCTTTTTGTAGTTGTTCAGAGTAATACCGGTGTTTGCATTTTTTTATAAGAGTATTTAGATAATTTCTATATATAATATAATGGTTACGTTTGTTGTAATTTTGTGCTTCATTGGTGGATAGGCAATGCTTTTCATGAGTTTTATAAGATTTGAACAGTTTATTTCTATGCTGAATTGAGATTATTAGTCCACGTGTAATCCATGGTTTTATGTGTCTGTGTTTACTTTTTGGTGCTCCTAATGGTTCATAACATTTTTCAATATGGTTTTGGATTATATCATAAAAGTTATTTAGAGATATATTTGTGTCATCATTAGAAAGCACTGAGACCCATGTTTCGGCTGTTAGTGAGATATCTAGAGATAGGTAATTAATTTTTGTTTTGATTTGCTGACGGTTAATGTGATCTGTGTAGCTAGGTGATTTTTCAGTACAATGACCATAGAAGGTCGGATAGTGGTCTGTTATGTCAATTTTGAAGGTGGCAGATCTATGTGGGTAACTTTTATTTGATTTGAGGAATATGTGATCTAAACATGAATCATTTGGATGATTAGGCCTAGTGGTACTGTTCACGTAAGATAGATAACCTTAGGTATACAGTAAGTTCAAGTATTCATTTGCAGTTGGATTTAATATTGCGTTTTGTATGTTTATGTTGATATCTCCTACAATGAAGGAAAAATCGAATTGGTTCACATTAACTTCATTTATGAAAGATTCAATTTTGAGAATGAATAGATTTGTGGATAAAGAGGGAGATCGATATATAGCCAATACTGAATATTTTTTCCCCTTAAAGCAAAAGTAACATGGACAGCATTAGAGTAATGGAATTTTAGTATATTTACATTTATGTTGGATAACGATAGAGTATTATAAAATAAAGTAAGTCTATCATGCGAGGTATGTCTAGAGGGTATTGACAAGGTATTAAAGTTAGGTAAGCTGAAAGGGACACATTCTCGCATTTGGGTTTCAGTAAGTATTATTATATCTAGCTGGAAAGATAGAGAATTTAAAAGGATAAAGAATTCGTCATAGTATTTCGGGATACTTCTTATATTCATGTTCAGCATGTTGAAGTTAGTATCTTCGAAAATTGCATTTATTTCAATGAAGTTATCGCATTCTTGGGTTTTAGGAAAAATATTGTCTGCGTAAGCCATTTTGTGTGAAGTTTTTATTTAATTTTTTTATTTTTTTATATGGTGTCCGAATTATTGTAGTGGAATATCATTCGCGTCCTTCACGTAGATTATTGGTGAATCCTGTTTTTTTCGTAGTAAGACATTTCCGTTTTTTGTCCGAGCAAATTTATAACCCATAGATTTTGTAGATCTTGCTAGCCAAAGTATTTGATTGTTGGCGGGCGTAAGCTTCTCGTTTATGTAAATCTTTATTTCAGAAGAAGAGTATTTCATATCCTTTGCAGTAAAATACTTAACTTTCTTTTTTTGGGAAAGTATTCTGTTTTTAGCTTCTTTTATTCTTAATTTCAATGTAATTGATTTTTTTGTTGAGTAGCAGTTTTGGTTATAACCACATATTTGTTACAATTGTAAAACTGTGTGAAATTTTTATTTTTTTTATTTTAATTCATTTTTACGTTCTAGGTTCAAACTTACGATAAAAATGACCTGCTCAACATAGAATTTCTCCGAAAACTAGATTTTGAGGATGGAACCGAATTCCAAACGATTCCTGGAACAAATTTGGCGAGGGTTGTAACACCCGAAAATGTAACCTGTACAAAGGTTGGCCAGGTATGCAAAGATTGCGAAGATTCTTACTATTGCATATCACTTCCAGGAGATAAATGGATCAGTGAATTAATTGATCATTGTGAACCTGAAACACCGTGCTTGGCTTCCATTGGAAATTGTAGCTCGCTAGCTAATCCCGACTGCCCAGTCACCGTCAAAGGATACATCTTCAAGTGCTATCAAACAGGAATTTTTCCTGATCCATATGATTGTACAGTCTATCACATGTGTACTCAACTAAATTCAGCAGGTACTACAGAAGACTTTTTAGAAACAGAATTGAAATGCGATTCTGGATTTGCTTACAACTCTTTGACAGCAAAATGTAGCATCCCTATAACCAACGGCGCTTGCTCAACGATATCACCACCCTGCTCTAAAGTGGGAGAAACTGGACCCGATCTACAAAACCCAAGCCTCTACTATGTGTGTTTTAGGATAAGAGATGCTGTCACAAGTGCGTATGGCATCTTTCCAGTCATATTTAGCTGCCCTAATGATCAACTATTTGATGGTGTTTCCTCGTGTACAAATTCGACTACCACCACTATGAAACCAACGATAGATTATGGTTTAACTGCTGATGGAAAATGCAAAGCAATCGGTTACTTCCCTTTGATAGATGATTGTATCGGTTTCAACTATTGCTACTATATTAATTACCCGCCACAGAGGAAAAACTGTCTGTATAAGATGTACTTTGATCCCAAACAACAACTATGTGTTGATTTTAAGTGTTCAGATTTGAACTGAATTTTAGAAAGTAAGATTTCATGGTTCATTTCATATCTTGTCTGGTCCAGCTTGATCCAGTTCTAGATACCTATTGTGCCGTGGTAAGTAAAAACACAGGTTCTCTCTTGAGACTTGAGGAAGATACTGTGTTTTTTCTTATCGCGGCAGTATTATAGGCCTCCTTTCCGCCTTTACAACATTGCCTATTTTGGGGTCCAAATAAGTCCTCTGCATGTTTTAAGTCAACGCTGTTTTCTGCTGTAATCTGCTGTTATCTGCTGTTAACTTCCTGATGGATTTTTCTTTCTGTATTTTGACAATAAATGAATCTGACAGTATGCAGGCAACTCCCATTGAAACATCATCATTTAATCCACAAAAAGAAAACCTGTTTACCTTTTTAAAAACAGTCCTCTTCACAATTGCGCGCAAATTGCTGGTTGCCTTAAACACTTTAATACAAATCCCAAATCGAGTGAACAAAAGTTCTTTTCTTTCAAACTTGTTTCCAAAACTGAATATTTTGTACACTATATTTAGTTAGTCACGTTTACAAATATTTGATAATTTACCCATCTCACAAATTTTTAGCGTCGCTACGCAACCCGATCTGAAGGCGGTTCGTTTTTTTAGGAATATTCCCAACTTGTGTATTCCCACAATAGACTGAGCTGCAAACCGTTGCTTAACTTTAGCGACCTTTACTTTTCTGTTATTTTAATTATTCGTTGTTTAATGTAGGACTGATGTTGTAGATTATTCAAAGCATTCTCGAACCATTCTGGTGCCAAAAATATGGTCACGTGATTTGATCCAGCTCATCGAAATGATTCTCGGATTTCATATCAGGGCAAGTCGATCAATTTGGATGTTTATGGTCTACCGTTATTTTAGTTCACCCTGTATTTTTGCTATTTCCGCAGTAGTCCTTGGTCATAATATATTTATTTATTTGGATGCCGAAATCCTTCTTGCCTACCTTGTTTTCAGATTTATCAGGTTTAAAACAGGTAATTGTAAATCGCCAATGGAGAACATGAAACATGAATATGATTTCTATATACGCATGTTACAAAATTTTGTATCTAAATTGTTCAAAAATATATATTATAATAAATCAGTTCTAATCCAATGTATTTAAAAAAGACCCTCCAGACTATAACTAAAAATCTATAATTATCATAAAATAAAATATGAGCGTGCTTCATGATGGAAATTTAAGCTCGATTTAGGCCTATATTTCCATACAAAACTGTGTTTCACCATGATGACGATATTCAAATGGATCGAGATATACAATTTCATGCAAGTGTAAGTGAGACAGATAGCGTGCAAAATGGTCTGGAATCAAAAGGTACTAAGTCTTGAATTTTAATCTTAAACCTTCAATTTCACCCATTCAGCGTTTGCTTGGACATTGTCTCAATAGATAGAAAAAGAGAAGGGAAATTCATATGTTAATATAATATAATTGAGCGAATTATAAAAAAAAAATTAAAATTGGAATCGAGTTCAGACAAAAAAAGGAAAAAGAAAGTAAAAAGACAAGTTGGAAGAAAAAGTTGGAAAATTTGTTAAGAGGGGACAGCCAAAACATATTGAATACAAAGTTTCCTCTCCTAACCCAAAGAAAATATAATGCGGGGGTCAAGCTGTAGAATTTATAAAATATGAGAGGGAACTGATCAATATACAATAATTATCATTCGAATGAATGAAAAAAATAATTTTTGGAAAAAAACGATTAAAGGATTATTTAGAAAAATTATAAAAAATGGACTATTGGATAGCCCTCTGTATCAAGCCATAATATAATTATTTATCTAGACTGACAGTGAGCCAAAGCTTTGCCCAAATATAGCCGGTTCTATCTAGCCAACCGTACGGAGCCAGTGAGACTATGGCATCCAAAATCGGGGTATGTTGTGGTGCTGAAGGTAGTATCTTCCACAATATGCTACATACATTTTAATTATAAATGAGTTAATTGTGAAATAACAAATGTTCCCTTTAAACATATTCGATTCGTGATTAAAATGTACAATTAAACTTTTATTCTGCTTTGATTTAAACGGCACCGCAGATTTACAAGTGATCAGATTTAGATGTATGTAAAAACGACCAGAGTGGTAGACACTATCAGTATCACCCTGGTGAGAATCGTATTCGTAGGAGTCACGGTACAGTGGTTAGCTCACGGTTATTTAGATGTTCCGTTATTTATTTGAGTGACTCTTTTGAAAACACATATATCTCAGTAAAGTGTAAACATTTGAAAATTCTATCTACAAGAATAGAGATAAAACAAATATCAAAACATATCATCTAAGTAAAGTGTAAACATTTGTAAATTCTATCTTCAAGAATAGAGATTAAACAAATATCAAACATATCATCTAAGTAAAGTGTAAACATTTGTAAATTCTATCTACAAGAATAGAGATAAAACAAATATCAAAACATATATAAGTAAAGTGTAAACATTTGAAAATTCTATCTACAAGAATAGAGATAAAACAAATATCAAAACATATCATCTAAGTTTGTCAATTGTCATAAAATGGCTAAACAGATATACTCTTACCGTTAACACAGTCAAAACAAAATATATCACACATAGTATTACACAAAGAGGTCAACCTCCTTCTAATTTGGACTTGTTTTTGCATGAATGTAAACAAACATCATCCAATTGCCAATGCGAACACATCGAAAGGGTAAAACAATTAAAGTACCTAGGAGTTATTATTGATTCATACTTACAATGGACTGAACACATTACTTTTATTACCAATAAACTAAAACGAGTCTTGCACCTAATAAAATCCATTAAAAACATTTTCACACTAACAATACTTAGATCAATATATTTTGCACTGTGTCAATCCATTGCCACTTATGGAATATTAACTTGGGGAAGCGCTACAAACACAACAATTGACCCAATTCAAAAAGTTCAAAAGGCAATAATAAAACTCATACTGCAAGTAACATTCTACACAGACTCAACCAAAATCTTCAAAACATTAGACGTCATGTCAATAAGACAACTTTACGACAAAACTGCTCTCCTAAACTTCATCCATAGTAATCTTCATATTACAAATCAAGCACAAGCCATAATAAAAACCAGGTCCTCAACAAATAAAACACTGAACATTCCGATAACACACACCACACACGGACAAAGACACTTTCAATACTACGCAACCAAACTTTTTAACAGTGTGCCCATTACTTTGAAACAATTATGACTACAAACACATCTACAAATTTTCTCAAAAAACATATCGTAGCCTGGATAAAAAAACAAGATATTCACTTTATTCAAAAGATTATAATTCCAAACCAAACATAACCAAAATATAATAAGTAAAATTAAATATTATACACGTTCTTCAAGAATTATCCAAAAATACATACACGCACATATAAATGTGTGTTTTCATGTTTCAATATATGTCTGTGAAAAAAAAAAAAAAAAAATAACTTTCTACTACAACACATAAATACCTGTCACACTTAATCACAAACACGTTAACACCTCAGCACAGGTTCTCCTAGTGAGGTGTTCACGTAACATACAATATACCTACACACACAGTTTTACCTAAATCAACTTATGTTCTTCATTTTTTATACCTTTTTTCTGTACTTTTTTTCTCTGTACTGCAATATAAACCACTGTAATAATTTGTAAAACGTGTATTCAAGAATAGACATAAATAAATAAATAAATAAAGTAAACTGTAAACATTTGTAAATTCTATCTATGAGAATAGAAATAAAAAAAACGAGTAAATTGGTAAATATATTTAATATTACTTGGCTACTGAAGAAAACAGATTTTCAGGTATTGAAATATTTATTTTATTTTAGTTAAATATTATCACTGTTTTACACTTCATCCTTTATAAATTATATACATTTGGTAATTTTTCTAATAAATATATTATATCATCCGACAAAATATCATTTTCTAAATACTTTTAGTTTTCCAGCAATATTTACAGAAATCATAAAATTGCGCCAAATGATAATAAAAAACATACTTGAGCGAATACTTACAAGAATTCATAGTCTGCTCTTCCACAGATTGTGGTAATCAAATTATTTTAGGAAAAATACTCTTTAAGTAGGAAAAGATTTAAAATATTAAGATGAATAATTATTGTTTACGCCGGTTTGAACATTAATGAATATTGTAAAAGCATACAATTACAATATTGGAATGAATCACCGATTATTATAGATTATTTCTAATAATTCTTTCTATGAACTCCCTTTGACTAAAATATATCAATGGCTCCACCTTATGAAAGAGCAGTTAATGAAGTCTCTTAAGATATGCAAATACAAAGAAATATACATTGATTAAAATATTCAACAAACTTTAATTGATTAATAAAAAGCAAGTATATGTAAAATAAATTACAAGTTTTGTTTATGTATAACTACTGGTAGGTACATCACTACATACAGTGAGTGAGATTCGTTTTAAATTTAAAATTATCTTTGGTAAGAACTATTCATACATTATATTTATTATTAGTTACTTTAATAGGCCTCATTTAAAAGGTATCATCCTATGCAATTGATTTTTAAATTAATATGTTTTCATATACATACTAATTATTATTAAGTGAATAAATTATATTAAAATATATATGTTTAGGGTCAGCAATAACATGTTTATAACACAAAAAAATGATTTGTAAGGGAATCGCAAAAATTAGACAAATTTGTTTGAATTGTGTAAACTGGGGTAACTATATCATCACTGGATAAAGAGGTGGGAGAGATGTTGTGGGGCGGGTTAAGGAAAGATGCATCAGGTAATTGTTAGTTCTGGTTTTTCAACGGTTATCCTAATTTCGAAGATAATAATAACAAATAAAAAACTTACCGGAAGAGTAAAATTTTGGAAGAAAATTATCTTGAAGGATTCATTTCAAGAAAATGTCATTGGGAAATATAATTTTTTGCGCGAGATCTATGTTTGTGGAATATACGAATATATAGGAATTTAATTAAATATATTATTCTTATGATGATAATATAAAAGCATTCGATGGAAAAAAAGAATAAAAAAAAGGATTTTATTAAACGATATTTTGAGGGAAGAGTGTACTTAAAAAAAAAATAACAATAAATTATACAAAATATTTTGTTCGTAGTTCAACTGATAATTTGATATCGTGGTCTAATTTGACAGTTATGTAATATGTTGTTAACTTCAAGCCTCAAAATATAAATATGTAATAATAAGATACAACATCTAGGTACTTAATGGTTCGGGATTACCAAGCCTTGAGCAAGAAGTACTAAATTTCCAATTCATACAATAGCTGATCTGAGTTTCTTGTCAATAACCACTTTTCATCACGTTTTTGGTCATATTTTCGCCAATTTGAAAACACTCACGAGCATCCTCTGGCCAAAATATGGCCAAACAAAACGCTTAAAAAATTCTGAAATTGATTAAATAGCTCCAGTGGATAAGCATACAGCAAATATAATATGTAAATAAAATACCATACAAATACTTAGTTTAGTGAGTAACTCAGTATACAGTACTACCCACAGTCATTACGTAGTCTACAGTAATCACCCAGTCATATTATGCAACTACAAAACAGTGTAATAGTGTCACCAGATATCAGTTAATTATGCACATTTGCTAAATCTCAGTGATAGAAAGAAAGCTTAAAATAACCTACATTAATACTAAGTCATTAACTCTAATCAAGTTTGGAATCGGGTGTACCATTTGTAATTGCTATTTTCTTAGAAGATTGTTTTATGTTTGGTTTGAAACGGTTTCAGGTAACGTGTGTTTTTAATGTTATTTTTACGCTAGTTTAAAAATTCACGCAAATCTTAATAAATAAATAATTGCATCACCTCATATAACAGAAAACCCAAGCAAACAATAACATTTACGCAATATAAATTATTCTAAAGTATTGTTGCATCAAAAACAAAAATCAGACGAACATCATACGAATTCATTATTTGAGAACAAAAATCCTAGTGTTTTCATTTAAAACATATCTACCCAATACAACTATCGTTTGGTATCCAAGATGTTTTCATAAATGTATTAACTACTCTTCAATAAGTATAATATCAAACGATGAAAGAGAAAAAATAATTTAATAGCAACATATTTTCACTTGTGCTATAGTTTGTGCCAATCTAAGTTCACAGATATTTTTTACGTGAAGGTGTTTTAATTTTAAATACCTCGAAATATTTTGAAGGTTTTAAAAATAGTACCTAGGTAAAACAAATTCCTCGAGTTCAAACCATGTCAATCATTTTGTGCTTTTGCGGAAGAGCCGATTGTAAATAGACATTGATTGACAATGACTATAAAGTATTTGCAGTATCTATATGATTAGCATTACTTTTTGTGCATAGAGCAAGCCTATCTCTCGTCATATTAGTTCCAACAGATATTTGAAAGCAATATCGTGTTTCACGTCCATTGAATTAATTCACACAGAAAAGAGATTACATAAGAAAATATCACGTTAATTGAGATCACGAGATGGTCGGTAAGTAATTGAGCTTAGTTTCGTCAGCATTTACAACTTCAGGAACATTTTTCATTTAACTTCAAATCATTTAAAAAATACAACGAAATGCAGCTCATTGAATCATTAAGAAATTAACAATCTTCACTCAATCACTGAATCACGCTATAAATTATAAATATAAGAGTGATATTAAGCGTTAGCTTATAAACCTGGTTAAATTGAAAACAACTGAAGCTGGTTTTCAAAAAAACATTAGATTCCGAAGCTGTCATGGACCATGTCACTCCAAACCAATTAAAAACAAAATATTGAAGGCAGAAACAATCCTTATTAGTCGACTTTGTTGAAGATAACTTGAAATGGTATAAATAAACATTTTTAGTTTTGAAATTTTCTAAATATATATTGAAAACAAAATAAAACCTTAAACTCATCGTAGCATTGCAATGATTCTTGTTATTTCATTGTGTTGAAGACAATTAAATACTGTGTAAAGAAACATTCAGCCTTACACTCCATGGGATTACAGATCAGATTAATCAGATTGGAGCGAAGAAACAATCCTCTTTACACTAGTTAAGACGAATAAATATTGTATAAAGAAACCTTTAGATCAGCAATCTGACTTTTCATGATACTCTTAATCAGATTATGCTTTGAAGGCTATCAAATCAAAAAAATACACCTCATTACTCCAATACGTTGAAGACAACTAAATATGGTATAAATACAAATTTAGCTTGGGCAACCGGTCTTTACATAAATAAGACTCCAAATTAGATTTAGCTTTGAAAACCATCGAAGCAAAGAAACAATCCCAATTACTCAAGTTTTTTGAAGACAAATAAATATGGCATAACATAGAGAAACATTTATTTTGGACCGCTGGACTTCATATGGCACTCTAAATCAGATAAAGACAAAGAAAGCTTTTTTAAGGCTAACGAAGCATCATGATGTTATCCTTATTAGTCCAGTTTGTCGAAGACAACTAAAGATGGCGTAAAGAAACATTAGGGTTCGACAGCTGAGGTCCGCTGGAGTAGAGGGCTTCAATCCCCTTCCCTGCTGACTATGGGCTGACTGTCGGCGGTGGTGGCTCCCCAGTGCGAAGATCCACTCCCGGCTAGTAGACCTCCTCCGATACTTGCACCTGCTCCGGCTCCTGTACCCGCCCGACTGTGGCGCATTCCGTACCCGAGATACACAACAAGACCTGGAATATATTTTAGGGGTTTTACATAAGAATAATACAAATAAAGCAGATTTTCATTACTGTTTATGACACAGCTGAACTGACCCGGTAACACTATTTATTTAGTGATAAGTTGAAGATGTCCATTGAGTAGGAATAATGATTACCTTCTATCAGTAAGTAGTCTGGGTAGTGAGCAATCAGTGAAAATTCTTCCGTCCGATAATTTAACCATATTCAGATCATTTAAAAGAGTATTGAAGTTCTACGAATTTGCTAGAAGACTTACAAGTTATTTTGTATTCTTTTAATAGCATGTTCATGTATATTATTCCTTCACGCTTGCTCATGAATGTTGTAATGTGCGTTCGAGTCGGGAGAATTTTTTTCAAGTGTACATGTGTTCAACTTATGTTGGTAACGTATTGTTATATTAGAACCATAACAAAAAATACATCATGATACTAAATAAACGTAAGAGTCTAATTCGAAAACTTCAGTCCTTTTGAACAATCAACAGAGTAAAGAGAAATAATTAGTCGCCTGAAATATCAATTCAAATTGAAAATATCTCCTGAGTAAAAATAAATGCCCAACGGAAAACGAACCCGTGCCTTCTGATGTCCGGTCAGGTGCTCTGAAACCACTGAGCTATGTTGGTTTATTTCTAACCCGCCAAATGATTCAATATGTGCTAGTACCTCAACCAACAATTACTGCTTATTATATTTTTTCCACCTGTAAACAACCAATTTTATTTTTGTAGGAAAGGCTTTGTTTGTGTTAAATTTCTCACTAGATGGCGTCGAGATGTATTACATCTTCATTTGTTGGTGAAATATTTTTGACTTGTCAAATATTATTATTTTTTAATGATAAACTAATGTTTATAAGACAAGGTTTAATACAATATCTAGATATTTTTAATTTGTATTGATATTTCAGGCGACTAATTATTTGTTATCCTTTATGCTAAGCATAAAACCTTCTCTTTTACACATTAGTTTATCATAAAAAATAAGCTCCTTTTAAGATATCAGCTTACCCAGAGCCATCCATACGGCAAACCTCGCCCATGTGAGCGCGTTGAGATGGACCATCAGCTCCACGTTGGCCAGGATGGACAGAGCGGGTAGAAGAGGCACCCAGGGTGCGCGGAATGGTGGACGAACCGGGCTCTGCTGGTGGCACCAGATTATGACCATGCCTGAAAATTGGACCCAGAAAAAAACACAGTTAAACTATTGTTATTTTAACCGCCTGATGTTTTGGCTGTTTAAATAGAAGCTCGAAGCAAAAAATAGTCTTTATAGCAGGACGCTACCGAGACTACGAAAAACTATAAAATTTGTGGTCTTGCTTGATTGCAGATCTGTAAATTATTCATCGAAACTGCACAATACGTAATGACTAATGACAAATTATAATGATAACAAAGTTTTCTTAGCCAAAGACAAAGGGGTTTTTCCCTCCCCTCTTAGGGGTTTCTGTGCTGAGGCGGACTATTGGATATTGTTTTCAATAATTAAATATTGCAATTTGAGGTTTTACTCATTAAAATATTTCAAAAAATAGAAAATATGAATATTTTATCTTCAGTATGTAGATGCTCTTAATAACTCTTAGTGCTATTATGCAAACATAAACAACGGGTCCTAAAGAGTGTAAAAAGTTTACTCAATGAACTGTACCTTAAAATTAAATAAATATTTTAGACCTCTGACTAAAATATGTGGACTATACTATTATTATATAGATAGAGTGTGCCGAAGTAAACATTTTCGTCAATAGTTTATATGGATTTAGAAAAAATGTTCTGCTGTTGCTAAAAAACATGTTGCACAATAGAGACATATGTATTACTTATGTCTCTATTTGTGTCTCTTTTGTCTCTTGCCTGTCTTTGTATTATTTGGCATTTGAGTGAGTTTTACACAATTTAATAATTTTCTATTTTTTAAATTATTATTTTTTTGCTTTTATTTTTAAATCTTTATTTATGTGTATGCAAATTAATGTATACTGCCTCTAGGTAGATGTTTGTAATTGTACACTGAGTGTTTATAACTGGATTGTTCTCACTTAAGTGTGAAAATCTGTAAAAACCCGATGTAGATCAATAAAAAATAAATAAGTGATTTAAATAGTGGCACATACAAAGTATTTAATTTTCATATGAATTAATGAGTTTTCGCAATAACCGTTTTGAAAGGGCTGATGTTACAACATATTTTGGCATATGCATAACTCAAAACTCAATTGGAAACATCATTTTAAACATGTTTATCTAAAATTACCCCACAACCGGTATTTTATATGGACTTAAAATCGTATTTCTCTATAACCAAGGTCTGAAATATATATTGTTTGCTGTGAGACATACACGTCAGAAACATATACTATCGAAATAACAAACACAATCTTGCACGTAATTCAATACTCGGCATACACAAACACCATTCTCAATTATAATTACGACGTACACCAGCACAAAAAAATAAACCATAATAAACTACATAATTCACCGAGTATGTACATGCTTGCAAGTACATGCTTACAAAGTAGGATTCTTAAACTTTTTCATCCGAAAAAATACCTTATAGATTAGTACTGTGATGTCTCCCTACAAAAACTAACTAACTAATTCACTACCCAATAGGATGCATGATCTAGGCAAACAGTTTGGGTGTACTATTGATATATTTACTGACTCCATTTATAGAATTAAGCTTAATCTATACCAGCACTTTGTTAAATCCTACAAATTATATTAGAGTTGGTAATGTAGTTTTAGTGATTTGTCTTATATGTAGATTTTTTCTAATCTCTACAATATTTTATGTTACTGTTACATGTTTTACTAATATTATTTTATGTTTAGTTTAACGTTATTTCATGTTTTAACCCTTCATTACTTTAAACATGTATAAATATTTAATTCATATGTTAACACTAGACCTCACATACTAACTATATACAATTGGTCGCCACGAGACAGGCAGTCGCCTAGTGTGGTGATTTAATGTATCACATGTAAGAAAATGTATTATTGTATTATCATGTATTCTATAAATAAATAAATAAATAATAAAGTTTTGCCGATTGTTACGATAGCCACGCGAAATATGAATGATTGATTTTTGTTATTTTTAGGATTTTATTAATTGCATGCAGTACAAATATTTGAAAAAAACTGGAAAAGATAAAAATACTTTTATAAAATATGGACGTCCGGTCATACATGCCCTAAACGCTAGAGGGGTCAAACAGTTTCTATGTATTTTTCGATAGCTCACTAGGTATACGAGTATTTTGTTCATAAAATCCATGCAAAAGCCCGGCTGGGCAAAAAACCAAATATAATTATAAAATGTAAATATTTTATTGCGAAATTTAATTATCTTTCAAAGCGTACTGCACTGCATGCATCATTCCCACCATAGTTTCTTAACTCTCTAGTATTGTGGTGTACTGTTAATTTCCTTCTAATTAGTAACACACTTGAGATGATCGGTAAACTTAATAATACTTCGGTTCGTGGTGAGGTATTTACAATGAATATACAACCGGATGCACGTCCGTTCTAAAGGATGCTTTAAGTTATTTTGAAGTGAAAGGATTGCATATTGAAGATGTTCGCCTGCAGATCGGCTAACATCGACTATCTTCGTAACCATTCTGGAATTAGACCCAAACGTCCGACAGTTGTCATGTGGAACTACTATTGACACCTATGGAGACACCTTAAAACTACATGAACTATAATATATATTAATTTAAAAATACGCTCTCTAACGACATCTGTCGAGCGGTATTTAAAAATATATATTTGTATTGTATTGTATCCCTTTAAAGAAATAGTAATGTAAAACACATTAATTCATTGAATTTGATGTCTTGTCTTACATCCAGCCATGAGTAGAACGAGGATCGCCGGCACGAGCAGGTTCGCGGCACTAGTGGGGGTGTCAGCAACACGGGTGTGCGCACACAAGGCGGCCGACAGGGCTCCAAAGGCCGCGACGGACCACGTCACAGCCGTGCCAGGTGCCCAGCGGCCAACTACGGGGCGTAGCCAGCTGTGGGGGCTTCGCAGACGTCCTGCCATCATTACCTCGTACACCTGGAAATCAAATGGTTGAATTATTCAATTTTTATTGGAATAACTTTTTAAGGTTATACCCATTAATGTAATATATAATTGAAGAAGAATATAATGAAAACAAATCTAAACGAAAAATGAAACAGTACAAGAAACAGTACAGAAAAATAAAAAGGTACCTGTCTCAACTGAAAATCGAACCCAGGATCTCTGTCTTACCCCAAAAAAATATTGATGATAATATTTTTATTTCTGCTTTTGAAACATAATATCGAAAAAAACGACTAAGTCGCAATGGTTGAGTAGGACAGACATACTGGGTTCGTTTCTCAGTTAAGACCGTATTTTTTTTTTCTTTGTGTTGTTCTGTTTCATGTTTCTTTTAGATCGATCAGTATTATCCTCTTACTCAACAGTTGTATTATTAAGTAAGTCTTCCCAAACAAACAAATATGGCAAGAAGAAATGTAGCATGAATTTTAATTTGGGCACTGTGATGTGGTTGGGAGTTTTTTTAAATTTATTATTTATTTTATGGAAACAAAACGGTAGGTACGTAGGTTTCAATAGAAGTGGTACAATATTAGACATAATACAATATCAGTGTTAGAGTTTTAGCAAATATCATTGAAGGTATAAGGGACCATGGTCGACTTGCGAAAATGCTGCTGCATGTCAGTTGTATGAAAAATGTTGCATAATTTTTTGAATGAATGGAGTTTACCATAGTTGATTAAGAACAAAATGGAAGTGTATAATCCTATATCACATAACCACGTCTTCTCCATTTGAGGAATGCTGTGAGGTTGATGAAGGGGTAGAGGAAAGTTAAGAAGTACCCGACTATTCAGATCTGATTTCAAAATGTAGCAATATAACCGTTTCGTCAATGATTTAATCCACGGAGGTATTAAAGCTCATTGAAAATAACATAATTTGTGTAGGTTTTTAACGTACCTCTGATGAAATTGATCCAGGGTCCGTAACGGGAGTGCCAGCATTCGAACTATCAGGGGAAAGGTCCATTCCTCCCAGACCTAAAGCTCTCAGCTCAGCAGCAGTTGCCGGGCGGTATCTGAGGATGATCACAGCAGCACTGACGATGGTGTAGGCCAACAGCGTTCCAATAGACATAAACTCCACAAGCGTCTCCAAATCAAAGAGCAGCGCAATTATTGCTGAAGAGAATCCAGAAACAAGAAGGTTGACAATAGGCATCTGAGTTTTGGAGTTGATGTTCCCGAGGCAACTGAAGATGAGACCATCTTGAGCCATTGCGTACAAGCAACGAGGAAGAGAGAATAGCGAACCGAGAAGAGAAGTCGTCATTCCACACAACGCTCCAATAGCAACAGCATATTTAGCCCAACTGATGTTAAGTGCTCCAAAAGCTTCTGGCAAAGCAGCATCAGGACTTATTTTATAATAAGGAACCATCAGCGTCAACGCAGATGAAACGAGCATATACAAAATACCAACAGCAGTCATGGACAGAATGGTGGCAATTGGAATGGAGTACGTAGGGTCTCTGGCTTCTTCGCTGGATGAAGATATGCTATCAAACCCAACAAAAGCGTAGAAACAGGTAGCAGCACCAGCTAACACCCCGGAGAAACCAAACGGCATAAAGCCACCCCTGCTGGCAGACCAGTTCACAGTATCAGCGTGGCTGAAGCCTACTCCAATAACAGCAATAATGACAATCAGGTTGAGGACAGTCAGAGCATTGTTGATGTAGGCTGATGTTTTGACGCCGAGAGCGAGAATCAACGAGAATGCGATGCATATGGAAAAGGCTAGAAGATCGGGGTATCTTCCTAGCAACTTCTCGTGGAGTTCTCCGGTAAAGGAGACAGTGGCATTGCTAACCATTCCTCCGACCATTGAATCCAAGTAGCCACTCCAGGCTCTTGCAACTGATGCAGCACCTGAAACAGAACGACAAAGCTGAATTAGAAGAACGAAAATAAAATAGCTTGTAAATCATAAAAATTTTTTTTGTAAAATAGATCAAAATAAGTTAAAGATTTGATGAGGCTTGTAATGAGGTCCTATTTAAAATGTTAGAAATTTCTTTTATGTTAAAAATTACGCAAAAAATTATGTCTTACTTTCACAACATTTAATTGTTCTTAATGTCACATTCAACCCTTCCGCATTAAAATTAATTGATCGTTTTTTTATAGTGCAATCATTACATATTAATTCCATCATTACCACGAGTAAATGGTTGGTAGAATTTAATTATTAGTCTACTTTTAAACATATCTATTATTAAATGAATTGTAATGATAATAAATGAACACAGTACACTATTATTATAAAAGTAATTCAGATGAGTGTTAAAAAATAAACTTTGCGAAACGAAATTCGATACTGAGTTAAACACTTATAGCACCCACGCATAATTTTATTGAATTTGCCTAATTTTGGTTGCTATGTACATCTTGTTATTCATAACGTTAGCGATATGAATTTGTAATGATTTTAGTTTTATGAAACATTATTTAAAACTAGTATATTAATTGTAGTAACAAACATTAATAAAATAAAACAAAAAAAAATAATACACCAAGTTAGATATTTGCCAATACGCGTACCCGTAAATCAAAACTATTACATACGTTGTTGGCTTAAATGTGTCGCCCGTTTTTTTTCTATGTTCGAACAAGCAAGTTTCAGTGAACGACCGGAGACATTTTAAATGGCTGTTGTCTTAAAACTTAAAAAATACAGAACAACACACCGATCATATGCTCCAAGATAATGTTCCAGCCGATGACGAAGGCCCAGAACTCCCCTATACTGACATAGGTATAAAGGTAGGCACTGCCAGCCCTCGGAACCCTAGTACCGAACTCGGCATAGCACAGGGCGGCCAATAAGGAGGCTAGACCGGCCAGAAGGAAGCTCAGCACTGTAGCGGCTCCTGCTAGCTCTCTGGCCACAGTTCCAGTCAGCACGTAGATTCCAGCTCCTACCATATGTCCAATTCCTGGAAATAGATTAAGTTTGGCGGTAAGACAAAATTGAAAATTTTAAAAACATTGAAGGAGCAAAGGAAATTCTGCTATTTCTAGTTTAATATAAGGCAGATAACAGATATTTTTGGGTCCGTATTGCTACAGTGGTATCAATATAAATTGTACCTGGTTATTGTAAGGGAACGTATGTCTAAATGTATGAGGGAGACAATCGAGAAAAAAGCGTATGACTGCCGTGTTCCTCGTCTTTACCACATTAACTCGAGATTGTTAGTTATATCCTAGTACGGATAATAACAGTTTTAAAATCTACCCACAATATTTTTTTATTTTGTAATTGATCGCCATATTCTAAAAGAAGCAATCACCAAAATCAGAAAGACCAATAGAATACAAGCACTATCGTAGCGTAGTGGTTGAAGGTTACTGAAGACGAATGTGGATGAAGTAAAGAGTGTAGATATGTCAAAGCAGTGTTGTGCGATACTCCTTCATCTCTGCACACTTATACAAGAAATATGACGAGGATGGTTTGGTTACATATGATGTTACTAAGGTATTTATATTGTAAAGACTATGAGTAGTATCCCGAGTAATATTCGTCAGTCTTCTTATCTGGGATGCTGGGAATGAATGGCTTTGCAAACAGATGGAAAGCTTCTATACTAATAATGGCCTATAATTTCTTGAACGGTCACATTAGCATTCCAGAGTTTTAGTAATACATGACCTTTATGTTCTGTCCGAGATTCAGTACTAATCCACCATTAGTACTGTCTCACAGAGAAATGGTCAAACTCAATGAACCTGAACAATCAGCTGATGTCAAAAATAAGTGACAACTATCGAATTAATATTTACACTTAAAGAAATAAAGGAAGAAAAGTTAAGAAAGCAATTAAATTATATAAAGAAAAAAGATTAAATAAAGTTAATAAATAAAAAAAAAAAAAAAAAGTATATAAAGTCAATAAAGCAAATAAAGTAAATTATTGGATTTACATTATTTGAAATATGTCTTATACCGAGGGACGAATCAAGTTGAGGAAGATGAATTCTGATCAAATCCTTGTACTGTAGTACTGCCCAGCATAAAATTTGCTTTTCCTCCCCTAAACACGCCCATTAAATAACATAAATACATATTATTAAAATAAATACAGGAAAGTCCAATTATATCCTGTGCGTGCAAACCGTATCTAAATTCCTCTAATAAACAATAAACAGTGTTAATCTCAAGTGACCTACCAGGTATGTATATTATCTGCCTGTACACAATGTATTTAAATAAGAATATTAACAAACGTACATTTGTAGAAATGTATTATATATTTGTACAGCACTCTCGAGGCGAATTTGCACAAAAAACGGCGCTATACAAATCAACCAAATATTATTATTATAAAATAAAATAAATAAGCAGGGACCATTAATGTTAGATTTATAGACTCACCAAGCAATGTTATATCGAAGGTAGATAGGCATCGGTTCAGCTGAGTGTCCAGAGGATCCTCATCTAAAGGTCTGGTCCTTCCAAATCTCAGGCACAGCCCGGCCACTACGCGCGCTAGCACCTGCCTGCGCGCGCCCGCCATTCTGAAGAATTTCTAAAAAATAAAATACATCAAAGCTTCTATTATTCTTCTCTCGGAAGTTGGCTATCAGCAGATCAATCTTCATCCATATTGCAGCACGGAACAACACTTCATAGTTTGCGATATTACTGGACTTAATCTTCTTTTGGTGAAAACTCCTATTATTAAGGAAACCTTGCACCTTGCAGCTTTCAGCCCGGTACATCTCAAAAGAAATACATTTATCTTGCTCTCAAGTCACTAAGACTGCGTCTTACTTAGACCAAGTCGAATTCGATTGCGACGCGGTTTGAGGCGAAGATATACCAAGAGACAACGCTGTTCTGCGTACCCACCGCTTCTCTCATTTTCTGCGACCTGTATCTCTGTTGAAAAAATATTAATGGTGACATTGAGGTACAAAATGAACAAAAAATAATAATTAAACTAATATTCGTTATTAGTAAGACAAAAATTTTGGCCATTGTCACTGAAGTCGTGTGCCAATGGTCACGTGTTGTTTATTATATTATAGGTCACTTCCAATTAGTGGTGGAGACCATTTGATAGTGATACGTAAAACGCAACGTTAGGTTTAAATTAAATGCGGTATATACTTTATTTAGTATGACATCAATCTTTCCCTGGAACACGCCCTGTGATTTCGTCATAAAGAGACCCGTCGAATGTTTTTGAGACACATGATATCGTGGCGAGGATCGTTCAAACCACTTCAGTTCTACCATATGGCTTTTCATAAGCTGTTTCCATCGAAGAATTAGTATTGTTAAAACACAGATGTCTTTTTGAAATGCTCCTATATATGCAAATGAACAAAAATTATTTTAATTAATATTAAATTTTAATGGGAACAAACAATCACATTACTCTACCGTTGTCACTGATCCAGGATCTGCATATTTTATACCACGTCAGACGTGCAAACAAAATCATTGATTAGAATATTCAAACTTCTCATGGCTCTACAGAGATCTCTTTACTAATGAATAAATACTAGCTGAACCAAATGCACAAGGATATGTTTCATAAGGTGGTCAACTATTTAATAGATTATTTAACAAGTGGGCAGTTGATTAATGGTACCCCAAAGAGAACCGAAATCTTCACAAATACAGAATTGGAACACATATTGCGTACCAAATTTTCCATCCTAATAAATACCACTAACAAAACAAATTTACTTTCTACGAAACGTCGTATTAGTTTTTTTTACGCTAACCCCACACAGTCTCATGTCTTTATTTGGGATTCTGCGTGGAGGGTATTTTTAACGAAAGGAAGTTCTGGGTAGGTAAAAGGTATGAAGGTTGAGTAAGAATCTAGGGATCAGTGAGTCCAGGTGTGACGGACATATGAATACATCCCTCCCACTGCGGCGCTAGGCGATGGGTCGAGACTTTCGATAGACCAGTTGGAGAGGAAAGGATCTCCCCAAGCCAGCCTCTCTCGATCTGATGAACAGACGCATCCTGAACATTCGTCATCCCATGAACCCGGGCACCCCTGCTAAATCACCAAACGTAGCGAACCACTTAGGGTGGCCTATGGCAGTGGTGTTGGTTATCCAATACATGGTTATGGAGCGTACCCAAACCCGCCTCCCAAATTGACGAGTTCAATTATTCAAATAACTCGGCAATGTTTTTTTTCCTTCTACAACGTAAACCTTTTGAAGACCCAGGTTCACACCTTCATTTCCTGAAAAAGACCTATAAAAAGCATCACCTAAGGTGACATAGGAACTGAGAGAACTTCCCCAGGGCCTCCGGCCTGGAGTTGACGTAAAAAAAACGCTTAGGTAAAAAGTGTTCATATCACAGTAGTACAATCATATTTATCACTTAGCGGTTTCCGGGAGCGATATGGGCTAGTAATGATTGACTAACTAGCATGTTTGTAAACAGTGTTTGTATTACGTAACAGGTAATAGCGGTTACAGATAACAGTTTAACTTGCCTGATGGCCTAACGGGAAGGAGCTTGCTATTTAAGGCAGAGTGTTTTAATTAGTAGACACAGCTTTTGTGGGAGAATATGCCTTTAAATATAATTAGTTCTTTTAAGGGTTAGTGTGAAAAAAACGTACAATGGATAGATAAATATTTTTAATGTTATAGAATGCCGTGCGTAAGGATCAATTAGTAACAGGACCCTTATGAACTTTGTGACTCTCTTTGCTATCCTTGGTTAAAGAGAGAAAAGAAGAAAGAGAAGGGGGGGGGGATTGTATTTGAATAATAATTACCGCGTCCGCTGAATTCTTATTTCAGACATATGCCTTATGATTTTTTTTAAATTACCATGGTTCTTATCAAAATTTAGTAATATTTTGACTGACATAATACTTCCTTACTATGTAGGTACTTTATTGCGTAAAATGAGCTTAATATATAAAAAATGTCAATTTTTTTTATATATTAAGCTTTTAACAGACGTTTTTCTCTTTACATTATTTTCGAAATACAGCTTAATTCAACATAATAATAATTCACCACAATCTTTACAAATCTGATCTGATGACGGACATACTAATGCTGTCCGAATCATTAGATATAGAAGGAGGTAGCGTAACAAGACATAATACCCCAAAAAATCACTATAATGACTAAATATTGAATAAATTCAAAAGGATTTAAAATTACCATATAGGCAATCACAACCAAATCTGCGAATATTGTAATATCATTCAATGAAAAGCTCTAAGAGTTTTCAGTAAAAATAGACAGAGCTTTCTTAAAACATTACAATATTGAAGAGTTCTATAGTACTACTAAACTACTATGATTTTATCAAATGCCACTTTTGTTATTTAACCAAAATTAAAGAAACAATCATTGATTAAACGCATTTAATGATAAAACTGTACTGTTTTGACATAACAACAGCACAATTCTGAAAGTATTCACTTATAATACTTACAAAGAGAACAACACGTCATAAAATTTCATTTTTATTACCCTAGAAACAGTCAAATCACGAAACTCAATGAAATGGATCACAGTTAATATTTTACTACCGTATTTACAGCTAAAAAGAAAATTGGTTTTCCCAACATATGGTGATTCGTATTGTAATGAAACTAAAATTTTCTGAAAGGTTTTATTGAATTGTAGAGTAAATATAACCCTTTAAATATGCACATTAACAACTATAAAATGTTGCAAACATACTAAATAAAAGTCGCAAAAGAAAACATATGTTTTCAAGAACATTGAATTTGAAAAATATATCAATTTTTTAAAGAACGCTTCGGTTTTTGAATTCTTAAAAAATTTAAATTTCGGTAAAAATTTATGAAAAATTATTGTATTTTGTATTAAGTTGATAGTATTAATATAAATAATAGACATAATATATAAAATAAACTCACGTTTCGTAAATGACAGGACTCCGGTCCGAAGTAGAACCTCTGAACTCCGCCACTACGAGAGGAAATTTAGTTTTGTACGCACGCGCAGACAAACAAATCGATGGCGGCCATTTTAGTACGTCGCGCGCCTACAAGTGGGCGAAATACTAGACAGTAAAGCGCTCTCAAATGCTGGTAACTTTTTAAGACACTTAGTAAATAGGCTCAAATCGTAAGCAAAAAGAAAATTTCATGCCAGTACCTGAAATAAACTCTTTGATTCAGTTTCGTCAACTTAACCATTTGAATATATGGGCACAAAATTGTTCTGTTAATAGGGAGTAGGTAAATTTTACGTACCCAAGTCAAAAAAGAGGAACCACCTTCTTTTATTATTATCGCTTTTAGAACGGATCATATACCCTTTTTACTCGTGATCCAGATTGTTCAGGGTAGTCGGTTTAGTTTAGGTTTATAAGTAATCCTCCGTTTGGTCTATTGGTTTTGTAAGGGTAAACTTTTAGTTGAAGGTTGTAAAATGTTTTCAGAGTGGATGTCCTTTCTAATGCGCGAAGCTTCATAAAATTATTGCATATGGCAGAAGCTCGTAAATATTTGAGTTATATGAAATTCCTATTCGGATTATTGGATAAGTCTAGGACGTGTTATCATACTCGTTCGCAGGAATCTACAACGGGTTAGAGCGTAATTCTGTCAGGCTACGTAGGTACATTAGCTGATACATTATTCTGTGAAATAATACAATATGGATAAAGTTAGTTAATGATGTTTTATTTTTCTGTCAGGCTATGTGAGTACATTCGCTTAGGTATTCTGTGAAATAATACAATATGGGTAAAGTTAGTTAATGATGTTTTATTTTTCTGTCAGGCTGTGTGGGTACATTCGCTTAGGTATTCTGTGAAATAATACAATATGGGTAAAGTTAGTTAATGATGTTTTATTTTTCTGTCAGGCTATGTGAGTACATTCGCTTAGGTATTCTGTGAAATAATACAATATGGGTAAAGTTAGTTAATGATGTTTTATTTTTCTGTCAGGCTGTGTGGGTACATTCGCTTAGGTATTCTGTGAAATAATACAATATGGGTAAAGTTAGTTAATGATGTTTTATTTTTCTGTCAGGCTGTGTGGGTACATTCGCTTAGGTATTCTGTGAAATAATACAATATGGGTAAAGTTAGTTAATGATGTTTTATTTTTCTGTCAGGCTGTGTGGGTACATTCGCTTAGGTATTCTGTGAAATAATACAATATGGGTAAAGTTAGTTAATGATGTTTTATTTTTCTGTCAGGCTATGTGGGTACATTCGCTTAGGTATTCTGTGAAATAATACAATATGGGTAAAGTTAGTTAATGATGTTTTATCATTCTGTCAGGCTGTGTGGGTACATTTGCTTATGTATTCTGTGAAATAATAAAATATGGGTAAAGTTAGTTAATGATGTTTTATCATTTTGTCAGGCTATGTAGGTACATTAGAAAACGATCTTAAAAGTAATACTAAAAAAACATAGACTGACTGATACAGACCAAATATTCAACAGCTGTGACGTACTAGATATACGCCAATTATACGTCAAAACACTACTAAACTACATTTTTGACAACAAAAATAAATTTCAACGTACACAAAATTACACTAGCAGACCAGTTAGACAAGCGTACAAAGAAAACATAAAAACTCCGACAGTAAATTCAAGCTTTGGACAAAGACATTACCGATATCATGCTATAAAAGCTTTCAACAGTGTAAAACTTGAAATTAAAATTGAGGAAAATAAAAATAAGTTCACATACAAAATGGATTAAAGAACAAAAAAGACAATATTACCAAAATGTCATAGCATAAAATAAAAATAAACCTACACTTAACACATAAAACCAATATAAACACACATCACTCACAAACACACAAGATCATATTTTAAATGAATTATTTTCTCTTAAAATGTATTATGTAGATTATATTTTCAAATTATAAAATGAAGGCCCCAGCACGGGAAAGCCACCCAGTGAGGCCAACATTACTGGAAAACTTTGAAATGTAAAAAATATTGTACCAATTAAAAAAAAAAAATTAGCTTAGGTATTCTGTGAAATAATAAAATATGGGTAAAGTTAGTTAATCATGTTTTATCATTTTGTCAGTCTATGCAGGTACATTAGCTTAGGTATTCTGCGAAATAATACAATATGGTTAAAGTTGGATATTGATAGTTTCAGAATGGTGAATACAGAAAACTGTATTAATGATGCATTGAATGCAGTTTTTGCTACTGATGAATAGACCCCTATAACAGTCAAAGATTCAGCAATAAATTTATTATAAAAAGGTTTTTGTATGGCAGTGAGAAATCGAACTAGCACGGGTTATATGAAAGTATGCTGAATGTGTACAAATAAGGAGATCCAATAAAACACACGGCCGATGTAAGCGTAATTTTTATTTAATTATTTTTAATTTTAATTTTTTATAATTTTTTTTTATAATTTTTAATTGTTTTAATTATTAAATTATTTTTTATTTATTTAAATGAAAAATATTTCATTGTGATAAGAAATTAATAATACAAGAAATAAATAATACAAGAAGAGAGAAAAGTCTCATTAAACAACTTTTTTATAGTTTGCCAATGGGTGCTTTTAATGTTGAAGAAAACATATTTTACTTAAACTTGCATAAGAGGTGTAGCCTACGGACATGTAACATAACATAAAAAAATATATATGCAGTTAGAAATAGTTTGTATTGAAAAAATACGGTATTAGGTGCGATCGGTTCTTTATTTTATAAGTCTTATATATGAGATTCATAAAATAATATTCGAATTGATCTTCACACTGCTTTCCGACTGTAAGAAGCGCCCAGAATACTTCAAATTTGAAATGTTAAATAAAAATAATGACAGAAGGGACAACATCTTTTTAAAATTAAAAATTAATATCGATTCGCATCTATTTAGAAACCTCGCACCTTTCTAAAGAGCAAACATAACCTTCTCTCAACCTATTGTACAAGATACTGGACAATACTGGACATATTTATCGATAGACCTTAGAACTTGAAGCTCTTGTTTGAAGACTTTATTATATTTTGTCTTTGTTGTTGTTTTATATTCTTATTGCTGTATTCTGTTATTGGACGGTTGGTATTTGTTCTTTGTTATTTCTTCGTACTTTTAACCGTTTGGTCTGTTGTGTACTTTATGAACAAAATACTTCGGACAGGGTAGGTTAATAGTTAAAATAACAAACAAGGGTGTGTGCATGTGATGCTGGTAGCATGTCACAATACAGAAAAGTGTTGCGTTCTAACTACCTCTGCTTGGAAATGGTGCGATGTTTAGTTGGTTAAAGTTAACACTTAATAATTTAATTTTTGTAAACCAGCAAAAAAAGGCTTTGTTTTGCCTGTAACTAATATTACCCCTTAATTTTGGCAGAGTATAGAATTCGCGAAGAAAATCCGAATACCAAAACATATTAATCGTTATGAGCACAATTTTCAAATCACCGCGTTAATTAATTTAGGTCCCAGTTGGTTTGGTAATATTCAACCGTGGCTAGTTACTTACATAGAACGAAGGAGATACCGGGGACAATTGTATCACGGCCACTCACAGTAGTACTAAATCGGATAACTAGCGAACTATAATAGGTACGGATATATGATGGGTCTTCAAGCGTTGGCCCTGACGCGTGCGGATTTATCGCCAGTAACTAGAACCCAGACGTTTGTAATTGAAAGATCAAATTTTTGAACGCCAAAGGTCACTTTTTTCGATTGCTTTCGTAGTATAATATTACAATCACTGTGCTTTGTTTGTAACTAATTTACAATTCACCCATTTCTTTGCACAAATGAGCTTATTTTAGAATTTGCTTTTAAAAGTTTGTGAGTACAGAATAACGCCTAGGCACTTCTGATAATATTTGAAAGTAATTTGAAACTTTATTAAAATATTTGGTCATTTTATCACATTGAAATAGTTGTAATAGTGGTTCGTGCATTTCAACTGACGAATACTAAAAGAGAAACTTATGACTAAATTTTGTGTCTAATCAAAATTCCACTACTGGTACAACTAACCCCGGGATCGGGGTCGATATTTATGATTTATAGGTAAAATAATATAATAATTTGGTAGATAACTATATTATCTGCCTTCGAACTTGATTTTTTTTTCAAAAACCTCATAAATAAGACGCAGAGAAAGGTAAAAGTCAAATTGGTACAACTGTCCCCGGTCTCCCCTAACAACGATGAAGTACCACAGGACGATAAAGGGAAATTCGTATGTCCTTGTAATTTGCTTGAAAACGGAGAAGGTCATTAAGGGAATAACAGCGCCGCAGAAGTGTTATTTCGTTGTAAGAACAAGGCGTTATGCCACCCAAAGAAAATACAGGGTGTTTTATATAAAACAAAACATCTATTATAGTTTTTAGCGTTTTATTTCTCTTTGCACAAATGTTTTCAGTGGCGGCTAGTCGCATTGGAATTTCAATCTGAGGTTAAAAAGGGCGGAAAAATCCTTAATATAAAGGATAACAAATCATTATAAGCATTAATTACTCGCCTGAAATATCCTTTCAAATTGAAAATACCTCCCGAGTAAAAATAAATGCGACCGACGGGAATTGCACCCGCACCTTCTGATGTTCGGTCAGGTGCTCTGGACCACTGAGCTACGTCGGATAATTCCCAACCCGCCAAATAATTCAATATGTACAAGTACTTCATCTTCAATTACTGTTTGCAATCACACAATTTAATAATTTAATAAAATCTATATACGCATCGGGCTTCCGCGGAACGCACCCTCGAAAGCGAATGACAGTGAAAAGGTGAGGCAGGAGACTGTATTTAAAGATGGTAGATAAAAACACACCAAGTTCCTAGATGTAGGTATAAACGTAGTGCTTTCAATGGAGTTACTGTGTTTTAATTACAGAATCAGAAATACTACGCTTTTACACAGCAACAGCGGTGAAGTTACGATAAAATAAAGATTTATATGGGAAACCAATTGACTTTTTAAAGATAAATGAATTTTTATTAATGGTAAAACAAAGATTCTGCGTTCGATTCCTAGTTGTGACCGTTACCTTTTTATTTTCTGCCTCTTGTTCTATTTTTATGTTTCAATTAGATTCGTTAGTTTTGTCTTCTTCTTCAATTATTATTTTTTAATGATAAGACAAGGTTTTTATGCATAGCACAAAGGATGATAAATTTTATAAGCAATAATTAGTCGCCTGTAATTTCAATACAAATTGAAAATAACTCCCGAGTAAAAATAAATGGCGCCGACGGGAAACAAGTCAAAATATTTCACCAACAAATGTAGATAGATATAATATGTCTCGACGCCATCTAGTGGGAAATTCAGCAATAACAAAGCCTTTCATACATAAATAAAGTTGGATGTTTACAGGTGAAAAAAATATAAAAAGTAACATAATTTAAGAGCATCGTCTCTTTATGGTGAGGAAAGGCTACTTTAATTTCTATTATTTTATATCTTGTTTATATCCTGTATACTTATCTATGTAAAAAATATTGTTTTCAAATATTAAATAAATAAAAAAAAAATAAGTACAAAAAATAATTGTTTGATTAAAGTACTAATACATATTGAATTATTTGGCGGGTTGGAAATAATCCGACGTGGCTCAGTGGTCCAGAGCGTCTTACCGTTCTTTTTCAATGATAAATTATATTTTTTTTACATAAAATATAGGAAATTCGAAAAGGTGCTTAATAATTTTCCATATTCAACTTTGGTAATTACTGTGTATCTATTTACTTACCACGACAGGATAGACTTCCACTGTAGTTAATATTAAATTAACCGTTTGAAAAATGTCCCCCACAACTTAGGTGAACAAAATATCTATAAATGAATACTTTTCCAATCATCCGATTGCAAAAAAAAAATTAAAAGTTTGTTCTAATTAGTGTGAGTGTTCAGAGAGCGGTTTGAATGGTAGAAGAGGTCGGGGACCTCCGCAAGTCAATATAATATAGTTTTTCAATGAGATACGTAGTCAAACTAAAGTCCATATAATGTAGTTTAGTTTGTATACAATTTACAACATATAATGATCGTAATAAACACAGATTCTCGCTTAATCACTCTTATTTATGAATTATAATGAACGTGGGTATGGAGACTGTCCTTTGAATTTGAATAATTATTAAAAGATAGTTAGGTAGGTCCTTATAAATTTCGATGGATTACAAAAAACTTTATTAAGGCAATAAAAGTTTATAACGGCGTATCATAGTTTACGGTCCATAGCTTATAGCCTTTCAGTTTCGACCATTAAAAATGCTTCTTGCTCAAACTGTAATCACCCATCGCAAATATAAAAAACGGTTTTGAGTGGTCCGTAAGATTTAAATTTGGTAATAAAAATGTGTAAAGGAAAATTAAGCTTGGTGAGAGGTAAAATATTTCCGTAAAATAACCAAACCTTACCTTTTCAATTTTGATGAAGTTTTGTGTAGAGATGAAGATACTAAATATTAAAAATGGTTACAAGAAGACAGACGTGAATTTCAGGTACCGATATTCAACTGCCAGAATTACACACAGACGAAATTACACATGGCGAAAATTACACAAGTAAAAAACGTAACCTTACATCCTCGCCTTACTTTTGTTTTTATGTTTTTTTTTTTTAAATTTGAAATCAACTTACTGGTGAACATTGAAATTTAAACCTAATCTGTCTTGGAGTTCACTCAGTTTTGTTGGCGAATGCGAATGGCAGTGTTTTATGTAAGAATTTCACAATTTAAAAATATATCATAGTACAACCCGGTTTATCTAAAGCACCTTTAGCTTTAAAGGGTGTCCCAGAAATTCCGATCCTCTCTGGAATCCGAACCTCCTGGGTGACCTATAAACCGTCGCCTCCCCCTGACCTCTTCACGTTATATAACGGACGTCCTCTAATTCAAGTATAATATAAAATAATACGCACAGTCAACTTAAATCTAGTCATTTTGACGTTAAGTGTGGAAAAATATTAAAACTTGTTGTATCTCTCTTTTCTAATCTCATCAGACGTGTAATATACTCGTAAACCAATTTAGAAAGAGAGAACACCAACCTTTCAATTTGCATTTAAAAGTTTACCATAGACGCTCTTGTACGAGTATATCTATCTTCTATATAAATAAAAAATGTAAATTTTTGTTTGTTAAAAATCTTAAATCTCTGAAAGTTCTTCACCGATTGCTTTGAAATTTTGACATAACATTTTTTTTGTTTTTTTTTTCAGTTGCATTTGAATACGATTGTGTTTTTTATATACATTATAGAGGTGTCATCTGTGATAGATAAAAACTGTTTATTTTTCAGACATCTGTTGGGAAACGTTATTTTATAAACAGCGCCATCTGTTGGACGTAAAAGCAAAAAGCGCTATTGTTTCTTTATCTGCATAGATAGACAGAACTACAGCAACCCGTGGCGGGGTAGAACTGGTTTTTAAATAATTCTATATGACAAAAAAAACAGCAAAATATATTTTTTTTTTATAAAACGAAGAAAGGTTAAGTGAAAATAACTTTTTTTGAACATTTATCTAACTAAATGTGTATTTTAGTTTTGCATAAAAATTACCCTATAACATTAATAATACATCCAACTCAATAAAGAAACATAAATATTGGCATTATCAACAATACACAATTCATTAAAACGTTCCTAGTACACACACACTTTACTTGGCTACACGATAACATTCATTTAAACACCATACATACTCACTATGGCAAGCAATCCATTGGCTAAGAGTGGGGCAATATATGTAATTGCCTTCCAGACAACATAAAAAATGAAAAAAAGTGTAGGTACATTTAAAAAAAAAATAATCAGCAAACACTGAAAGTGAATAATATTGTTATGTTACGTATTTATGTGTAATGTAATTTGCAAAATGTATTTATTATAGTTAAATAAGTGAAAATGTAATTTTCCTTAAACTGGAATAAAAAAACTTATGTAAAAAACAACGCTGGCCGCTAGAGGCGCTAGCGTTGCATATTGACGTTGACATTCCTTTCAATGGCGGTAAATTAAATTTATTTAGTAGTTGGTGGCGGTATTTTACGCTTTCTAATTTGTATTTTGGTTAAAATATTGAAATAAGAAGACAAAATATATCGCAAAAAGGAAGTTAATCACAAACAACAAAAACAGTGTTAATAACCGCTCTAATATTTGTTTACGTCTGACCAAAAAAGCAGAATGTTATTCATAATTATATACATATATATTTTTTTTTATTTACAGAAAACCCATTAAAATGTATGAAAGAAAACCAAGACGGGCAACTCACGCCGCTAGGAGGCAATCATGTAGCATGTTGCCATCGGAATGTAAAAGGTAAGAAGTTGGAGAAAATATTAATATTATAGGGTATTGTTTACAAGAAAAAGACAATCGGTATGAAAGCGATTTAAAAAACTTTGACTTCGTTGGCATTCAAAATTAAAAAAAATAAATAATATCCGTTTGTAATATTGTACGGTATTTACATAAAAACTTTTTTTTTTAAATTTGTCATTAGAATTGACGCCATGTTTAATCTTGTTTAATCAAGCGTGAACTGAAAACGGCAAGTGATGCCAATATAACTAAACCTAACGTACGTTATGGCGTTAATTGAATTATTTTATGAAAACACACTCTTTGAAAACTATGCCTTAAACCAAGGCTGCCCAACCTCAGGCCCGCGGGCCACAATGTGGCCCGCGAACGAATTATAAGTGGCCCGCGTGAAACATTTTCAAAAAACCCGCCAATCCGCCAATTTGAAAAAGTGTCGCGGGCCCACGGTAAAACAAACAATGCAGTTTGCGCGCGGTCACCAGTGTTGCCAACGACGGCGATTTATCGCTATTTAGGCTACTCAGAACGAGAATCAGCGACGAAAAAATCTAACCTGTTGAACTTACTTTTGAAACAAAAATACACCGGTTTTCGACATAATATTCTTTGCGTCGAAATGGAATCCTGTAGCCACCCCCCCCCCCCATGGAATTCGAAAAATTGCTGTGGGGTATCAAATATGATGTTCGGGTGTGCGGAATTTTTTTTCAGCGAAGTTCCGCAACAAGCCCCCCCCCCATGGATTTCAAATATTTTGTGTGGAGCACTTATTTAGATTTTTTTTTGTGGGGAATTATGTTTTATATAAATTCTCTAACAACCCCCCCCCCCATGGAAATAGTAACCGTTAGGTATTCAGTGGCCCGCCAGTGATTCAAAATCGTCAATTTCGCCCAACTGCTAAAAGGGTTGGGCAGCCTTGCCTTAAACCATATATATCTTATTGTTCTTTAAAGCACTATTCCGTTAAACTACAATTAAGCAGTTTTTCAACAGGAAATACATATTTAATAACAATTTAAATATGTATACATAATATTATTACTAATTATAAACTTCTTATAAGATATTCAGACTATAATTATTGTCACACATAATCAACATGTATATCTTATTGTTCTTTAAAGCACTATTCCGTTAAACTACAATTAAGCAGTTTTCAACAGGAAATACATATTTAATAACAATTTAAATATGTATACATAATATTATTACTAATTATAAACTTCTTATAAGATATTCAGACTATAATTAAAAATAATGCTAAAATATGCCCATAAAATGACTAAATAATGCCCATATATAACAACTGTATCGATTATGAAAACACGATTTTATTGCATTTAATATTAAAAAACTTTCTTGTTGAAAAATGCAGATAAAACGCGATCTGTTAATTATAATTATAAATTCCTAAGTGTCAACTGAAATCTGTAGTCGCTTCTGTTCCTCTATCACGGCACAATCATTTTAAAGATTACGACTATTTCTAACGAGCTGTTTACGGCCGGCACTCTATCAGCTGAGCCAGACGCATCTGTCATCATTACAATAATGGGGCGTCTTCGTGTGCCGGCTCTTATAATCAAATGACCATGCTGCCGCTGATCACCTAGAAGCTGGCCAATCCCTGCTGCATTGGTGCTGACAACCTAGAGGCTGATGAATTCCTCCTGGCTACCGACTGAACCAGCCACAGATGCTGACAACCTAAAGGCTGACGAATACCTGCTGGCTACCGACTGAACTGCCCGCTGCCGGTGATCGCCTAGAGACTGGCCAATCCCTGCTGCATTGATGCTGACAACCTAGAGGCTGATACATTCCTCCTGGCTACCGACTGAACCAGCCACAGATGCTGACAACCTAAAGGCTGACGAATACCTGCTGGCTACCGACTGAACTGCCCACTGCCGGTGATCACCTAGAGGCTGGCCAATCCCTGCTGCATTGATGCTGATAACCTAGAGGCTGATGAATACCTGCTGGCTACCGACTGAACTGCCCACTGCCGGTGATCACCTAGAGGCTGGCCAATCCCTGCTGCATTGATGCTGATAACCTAGAGGCTGATGAATACCTGCTGGCTACCGACTGAACTGCCTAATGCCGTTGATCACCTAGAGGCTGGCCAATCCCTGCTGCATTGATGCTGATAACCTAGAGGCTGATGAATACCTGCTGGCTACCGACTGAACTGCCTAATGCCGTTGGTCACCTAGAGGCTGGCCAATCCCTGCTGCATTGATGCTGACAACCTAGAGGATGATGAATTCCTCCTGGCTACCGACTGAACCAGCCACAGATGCTGACAACCTAAAGGCTGACGAATACCTGCTGGCTACCGACTGAACTGCCCGCTGCCGGTGATCGCCTAGAGACTGGCCAATCCCTGCTGCATTGATGCTGACAACCTAGAGGCTGATACATTCCTCCTGGCTACCGATTGAACCAGCCACAGATGCTGACAACCTAAAGGCTGACGAATACCTGCTGGCTACCGACTGAACTGCCCACTGCCGGTGATCACCTAGAGGCTGGCCAATCCCTGCTGCATTGATGCTGATAACCTAGAGGCTGATGAATACCTGCTGGCTACCGACTGAACTGCCCACTGCCGGTGATCACCTAGAGGCTGGCCAATCCCTGCTGCATTGATGCTGATAACCTAGAGGCTGATGAATACCTGCTGGCTACCGACTGAACTGCCTAATGCCGTTGGTCACCTAGAGGCTGGCCAATCCCTGCTGCATTGATGCTGACAACCTAGAGGATGATGAATTCCTCCTGGCTACCGACTGAACCAGCCACAGATGCTGACAACCTAAAGGCTGACGAATACCTGCTGGCTACCGACTGAACTGCCCACTGCCGGTGATCACCTAGAGGCTGGCCAATCCCTGCTGCATTGATGCTGATAACCTAGAGGCTGATGAATACCTGCTGGCTACCGACTGAACTGCCTAATGCCGTTGGTCACCTAGAGGCTGGCCAATCCCTGCTGCATTGATGCTGACAACCTAGAGGATGATGAATTCCTCCTGGCTACCGACTGAACCAGCCACAGATGCTGACAACCTAAAGGCTGACGAATACCTGCTGGCTACCGACTGAACTGCCCACTGCCGGTGATCACCTAGAGGCTGGCCAATCCCTGCTGCATTGATGCTGATAACCTAGAGGCTGATGAATACCTGCTGGCTACCGACTGAACTGCCCACTGCCGTTGATCACCTAGAGGCTGGCCAATCCCTGCTGCATTGATGCTGACAACCTGGAGGCTGATCAATTCTTCCTGGCTACCAACTGAATTAGCCATTGATGCTGAAAACCTAGAAGCCAGCCAATTCTTCCTGGCTACCAATTGAATTAGCCATTGATGCTGAAAACCTAGAAGCCGGCCAATTCTTCCTGGTATAAATATAAATACATAGTTTTGTACGTAGATAAATTCCATTCTTTCAAAAAAGGCATACAAATACAATATTGGATTGAATCACCTATACAATAATGTATTTGTATGCCTTGAAAGAATTCAGTTTTAATACGGACAAAATTTATTCATATTCATGTTGTGTTTGTAAGGGTGGCCACAAACAAATAATTCATCTTAATATTTTAATGCATTACTTACAAAACATGTATTTAAGTTTTATAATTTAATTAGCGCTATCTATGAAAGAGCAGACTATGAATTCTCTTTGTTTTCCTTAAATGCATTATTCATTACATATTCTGATGTAAATAGTTTTTTTATGGTATTAGTAAGTTTGCTGCCGCTAAAGAAATAGTTAGGTGCTGATCACAACCTTTACCCTTTAGTGACCTGATTCTTCCTGTCCGCAGCTCCTTCCCGCAATTTCCTCCCACTTCCTGTTCCCATTCAGGAACCGGAACAGATGGAGGCTGTGTCATTGACTCGCCTCCACCTGTTGATCGATTCGCGCATGCGCCCTGTCAATCGGAATTTAATAAATTCTAGTTCTAATTCTAATTTAATGAAGGCATGTTTGTTCAAACATATTACAATAAATACGGTCAGCGAACCCTAGAATATAACGTGCCCACAATGTTCAATATGTTACCAAGTAATGCAAAAAAATGTTAATTCCCAAATAGATTTAGATATATGCCAAAACGTTGCTCACAAGTAGAAATACTTTGTACTAATCATCAGTCAATAGTTGTTATTTATTAGCATGTAGATTTAGTGTTATTTTAGATTATGACTGCAAAAATTATAATCTGAATTTCTTATAAGTAGCAACAAACTTATGTTAGTTTATAATTAGTAATAATAATTGTTTATTTTTCGGAATAACTTTATTGAGTACAACCTCAAATTGTAATATTTAAATATTGAAGACAATATTAGTGATTTCTAAACGAAAATCTGAAACAGAAAAATCAGAAAAGGAAACGGTCACATCTGGGACTCGAACCCAGGACCCTTGTCTTTCCGGGACAGTGCTCTACCAACTGAGCTAATGGGACCCTATTCCCCTCGGTCACTTTTAACTGTATCATACTTCGAATAAGAACTACTAACATTGTCTTCATTTTTTCACCGCAAATTTTTATTCCTGGGTTCGAGTCCCAGATGTGACCGTTTCCTTTTCTGATTTTTCTGTTTCAGATTTTCGTTTAGAAATAAATCACTTATATTGTCTTCAATTTTATTTTATTTTATTTTATTTTTATTTTTTATTATTTTTATTTTTTTGATGTTTCTCTTTTATGGAAGCAGACGCTTGTGTTTAAAAGAGATGCTGAGTAACGAGATGAACATTATTTATGTAAGTATTCTTATTAATAATTTAAGGAGTTAAGAATATTAAAAATATAAGTGTATACCAACAATGTACAATTTAACGATTTATAACGTTACATTAACAACATTCAACAATGTACAATTTAACGATTTATAACGTTACATTATTTAATTGACGAATTTCGTTATTTTGATTTTTTACCTTGAAATGTTCTTTGATCGCTTTGAGTAGGGTTTTGTCGTCTTCGATTTTTCTGATATTATCAGGTAGGTTATTAAAGTATTTTTTGCCTAGAAATGTGTAATGATGTTGTGCAAATGAGGTGTTACATTTTTGTATTGGAAATATATGTTTTTGACGAGTACGTCTTTCAGTTGAAAAACTGTGATTTCGTTTTTCTTTTATTATTTGAATTATTATGTTTTTTCGGATAAGATCATTAAATTTTAGTACTTTAAATTCTTCAAATATAAGTTGAGTTGGATAATCTCTCGGTTTTTTCAATATTATTTTAACAATCAGACGTTGTACAATTTCAATAGGTAGGAGATTAGCTTTGTATGCGGATCCCCAACTGCTTACACTGTATTGGAGATTCGATTGTAGTAATGCGTAGTAGACTGAAGTTAAATTTTCCAATGATAGAAAGTTACGCAGTTTCAGAAAAATATAAATTAATTTCCTTATTTTGTTAATGGTAAGGTTAATTTGATCTTTCCAGTTAAGGTTTTTGTCCATTATTATTCCTAAGTATTTAATTTTATTTGTAATTTATAGTGTGGAACAATTTATTGTACAGTGATTTGTATTATGTTCTTTAAAGTTGTCGTGTATAATTATGTCAAAGTTTTGTGGAATATCGTTTGCTTTTATTGCAAATGGCAATACTTGGGTTTTTTCGCTATTTAGGGATAGTAGGTTTATATCAAACCAGTATTTGAGTAGATTTATGTCTTCTGTTGCTTTTTGTTTTACTCCTTGCCATGTATTATCACTTTCAATGAGTACTGTATCGTCAATATTTAAATAATAATTGTGTCCTGTTCAGGGTTGATCAAAGCAAAACGAACTCTAAGCAGAATTCTTGCCTGAACAGACTATGATAATGATAATACTGTTGATATTTTCAGTTGCGAACTTACTAAATGCAAGAGGTCCATAAAATAATATTTCTCTGATGGTTTGTGAATAATGTCTCTATTGTTTATATTTCTATTATGATTTGATTTATATCTACAACCTCTCTCCATGTCTATAAATGTATTGTTGGTTCCATGATAACTCAACACAGTGACAATTCAACGCACCTTTGAAAAGTGATATAAAGTCATTAGAAATGATGAAAAAAAAATTAACCCTAACCTAACCTAACCTACTTAACCCAGTTAATAAAGTTTTTGTTTCATCACTTTCCATGACTTTATATAACTTTTTAAAGATGTGATGAATTATCATTATGACGATTTATCCGGTCACCGATATGTGCTATGTGTGTTTGAATTATTTTTTATTTTACATTTCATTATATTCCCACAGGAAATAAGTAGAATTATTTTTTTAGTTATTAACTCGAAAATAATTGCCAAATATGTCTCTGAAATAACAAAAAATTAAATTCATTAGTGGCCTATATTTTATTATTTAAAACACAAATAAACAAAAAAGCACATATCCGTTATAGATATTTACTATACCTTTGAATTTAAAAATAATATTTTTCAGATTGGTTAAGTATTATAACCTCAAATCCAAATTTAAGGTACCTATATTCGGAAAAGGGCCGTTCAAACAACACAAATTTAATAAAGTGATTAATTTTACCCCATAACACAAAAATGAATTAAGGTTGTAAGCTGTAAATATAAGCTATTCTATACCTAGAAGGCTTGCTTTGTGGGAAGAATATATTTTTAATCTGCCTACCTATCTGATTTTCAAATTTGTGCAAATCGAAGTTACCGACAATACTTAAACAAAATGCGATTATATTGAACTCTTCAGAACTTTAATACTATGTCTTCTTCTCTCTCATCTGCTTGGCCGTTAATAATTTATGATACAACTTGGGTCACTAGTGCTATATCTGTCACCAAATGACACCGTCCTAATATAACTTGTTAAGAAAAAGCTACAAGCCAAAAATGTGTATATTTATTTATTTATTTATTAACGCCCTATCGGGCTTTTACGTAGTAAGTTGACAGTATATGTATGTAAGTGTTATATTTTTAGTTTACCTTATAAAGTAGGTAATTGGCACTAAAATCGCTTGACAAACGGAGTCTAGAAACGTTCGATTTCAAGCACAAAACCAGTTTTTATTTATTTTGTAAATAATTTTATAAGATTAAAAAAAAAGTTAATCAAGTGAAAATGTCAAAGATAATCTTAGCTATAATACTGTATTTTTAAGAAGTTGTTTCCTTTATGCGTTCATACATTTATATTGAAAAAAAAAATTTTTGTAGTTTACATTTATATTTTTTATTGAGTAATTTTTTTTTTTATTTGTTTTCTACTCAACCGAAATGATAGGAATACCTTCAATTTATCTAAATCATATTTTTTGGTATTCATAACTTACACCCATTGATGTCTAATACTAGTCTATGCTTACACCAATTCGTTATAAAGATTAATCAAAATAGTGATTTAGCATTAAGCTTCGCATATATACATATATTTACACAGATTTAAAACGAGAGATTAACAAGTTTTCCCTTTGCTGTAATACTACCACAGACGCTCCAGTTTAGTTTGAAATAATTCTATAAAATAACAAACCACCAAAAACTTCACAAGAAGTCTGCCATTTTTTTTTAAATAAAATAAAAAAAAGAAGTGATAACGTTTTTATGTTAACTAAAATATAGGATTATGGCGTTATGTTTGTGTAATTAAATCTCTGAATAACATTGCCTACACACTCTATAAATCTCTTCCAGATTTGTATAAAAACAGCCAGCATGTTAAAAAAAAAAACAAAGTAAAGCTATAAATGACGAAAATATGTAATTTTCTTGTCCTGTTTGGTTTTGTCTTGTTTTTTTCTTTTTCTTTCTATCTCCTGTCTTCGTAATTAAACATAATTTTTTTTTATCGATATCTTAGTTGAGTAAGTAACTTTTTGTAAATTTCTACCGTGGCTTCGTGCTTATGTGTGTATCGTTGTTTGTTTTATTTTTTCTTGTTTGTTCTACTTAACCCTCGTTTTTTATTTTCCGCACTGTTTTATAAGCGAAATTTACAATTTTTATATCAAAAACACAGTAAAATTATACCGATCAACTCCCACCTATGTATTTTAAGTTCATCCCGTCGTAAAATGAATTAAAGATAGTATTAGCGATTCTTAACAGAAAATTTAAAATAGAAAGATCCAGAGCGTCCTGGCAAGGCGGGGGTTCTGGGTTTTGAGTCCTAGATTCGACCATATTCTGATCTTTCTGTTTCAAATTTCTTTAAGAATTCGCTAATATTGTCTTCAATAAATAAATATTACAATTTGAGGTTTTATTCATTCAGTTATTCCAAAAATAAATGAAAATACATAAAATTAACCTCAGACAGTAGGCCCTGAGGAAATAATTGCCCTCAAGGCCTATGTCATCTTTTGGTATGCTGTGTGGAGGGTATTTTTTAAGAAAGGAAGAAGAGTAAGTTCTGGGAAAGTAAAAGGTATAAGGAGTGGGTAGGAAACTAGGGATCAGTGTGTCCAGGAGTGACGGACATATGAACATATCCCTCCCACTGCAACGCAAGGCGATTGGTCGAGAGACCAGTTGGAGAGGTCAACGGCCCTAAACCAGCCTCTCCCGATCTGGCACTCCACGCAGTTGGTGGACAGGTGCATCCTGAACACACCTCACCCGATGAACCGGGCACCCCTGCTAAATCACCAAACGCAGCGAATCACTTGGGGTGACATATGGCAGAGGTATTGGTTATCCAACAAACCCGCCTCCTAAATTGAGATCATGTTCGTTATTGGCAGTATTTAAATCTTGAAGGCATAAATATGTTCAAAACTGATTGTTAATCGGTAATGTTTGATGACATGATCTATCTTTTCTAGACCCGAGGGGTTAATGATTTTTTTTTTATTATTTTGAAATATTACGAACTTGTAAAGCGTGTTAAAACAAATAATGTCTCCATCGTAGTATATCCTTTTGAAGGTGACTTCGTTATGTGGAAAGCGTTTTTTATATTGTATTAAAAATTATTTCATGCTTAAATACTTTTCGCTTTTACCCAAACCACACTTGAAAATGTGTCACTCAGAGACGACGAAGGAATATATTTGAATTTGTCAGTATATTTGATGGGAAAATTGCATAAGTTCTGAAGAAAGTTTGGAGCTAAAGGTCCTTCAGGCTTCGTAGTGAGCGTTCAGATGGTTCAAGATGGTTTAAAAGGGAGATATGTAAATACGAATGATATAATACTAAAAAAACTATTATATTACATAATAATTAAGCGAAAATGGTGAAAATATTCAATAAAACATGACTCGTTTGAAATAGAGCAAAAATCTCTCGACAAATGCTTTAGTTGAATTTAAAGATACACTCTGATTTTTTTTCCTGACCAAAACATATTAAATAACAAACGCGTTTTTAATAATTTTCGCAGCATATTATAGCAGAGGGAAATTCATATAATTAAAGTTTCAGCGTAAGAAATGTATAGATATATAAATAATATTTTTTTTTGGAACTTAAAAACCTAGAAGGATTAACGAGGAATTTGTTATAAATCGGTATAAATTGGGTATGCGGGGGCTTCAACAGGTATCGACAATTTTCAGGCATTAAGGAACGGTAATTTCATTTTTTTGAATTTATTTATATTTGGTTTTACGCCCCGCTGAGCCTTTAAATAGATTTTATGAACAAAATGTACCTAACGAGCTTTTTCATGTAAAACAGCACAAGGGTCCCAAATAGTGGAGAGGGGAAGGAGATTGGGAAGAGAAAGGTGAGGGGAGTACCCGGCTCTTCAGACCTGGTCACCAATAACGGCAAAAGCCATTTCAAGCAACGTTTCAATTCTGAACGGTGATCTTACACCAGGGCGATACTGAGAGTATCTTCCACTCTAGAACGTGCCGCAAATATACGATATATTATTTTAAAAGAGAATATTGTAATATTACACAAATTGTTAAAATAAAATTCACTTGCGTACGCCGGGATTCGAACCCTTGACCTCTATCTTGCTAGTCGAGAACCTTTCCCCTCGACCACAGAGGCCGTCAAAAATTATCGTAAATTGACCACAAAGTTTTTAAAGCGTGAAATAACGTTAAACTGTTAAACTAAATATAAAACATTATTAGTAAAAATGTAACAGAAAAATAAAATAGGAACTAAAATAATGTTACATGTAAGACGAATCACTAAAACTACATCACCAACGCTACTATAATTTGTAGGACTCAACAATGTGCTGGTACAGATTACGCATAGTTATAAAAATGGAGTCATTAAATAAATCAATAGTACCCCAAACTTGTTGAGATCATGCATCCTATTGGTTAGTTAGTGTGCCTGACAATTGGTTGTGTATACATTGCAGAGATTGTTACATTTTGTCTCGTGTTTCTATTGGGTACATGTAATTTAATAGTGGCGAGGATGGCAGGGCTGTCAGTTAAGATGCTAATGACTTTGGGTAATACAACCAGATAGTACATAATTCAACGTAATCAAACATACTAATTTCGGTAGTCTGTGTGTGGTTGTTTGTCACGTGAAATATGTCACGGTCAAATCTGGTTCAATTAACCAAAATTTGCTTAACTACTTCTAATAAAATATTGTTAAAGAATATTATTTTATTTGTCTTTTTCAAATTTTGAATTATAGTATCACATTCTTTTTCAAAAATCTGCGCTAGTGCATAGTAATTATGATATAATATAATGAATTTATTCAAATTTTCAAAATCTGATAATATTATTGTCCTAGCGTCTGGACGATGTAGGCCCTCTGATTGGTCAAATTTAAATTTTGTTTAAGTAAGACATTAAAAATTAAGACACGATTTCATACTGAAATAGAATTGCCACATGTAATACGATATTTCTTCAAAAATATCGTTTCTGCTCATATAATTTTTGGATAATATCGAAGAATATATGTTTTAGAAAGTTCATAATCCATTGGATTAATTACATTACAATGAAAATTATCCACAATTACGTGATTATATTTGACGTTTATAAAAAATCACGCGTTCATTCAATATGGCCGATACGCACGGCTGTAGATGGCCAACAGAGCGCACATCTGGCGGTATAAGAACGAACCAAATTACTGGCGCGAATATTTAAATATGCAAAATTACTTGACCAAACAAGCGTTTGATAATAAGATTTCTTCTCGAAGCTTATCACTTTGCAATGGCATTTTTCATTATTATTTATAATTTTTTTTTGCTTATTAATTATATCTGATTTTATATTGACATGTTTTCTAATTTCAAAAATTTCAAAATTATTTATTTGCGATGCTTTAATCCTGAGTGAAGTATTTTAAGACCTGAATTTTTATCGAAAGTGTGATCATTATTCAAAAGATGATTCGCAAACTCAGATTTACTATTTCCATTTAGATCCCTGAGATGTTTTTTAGTTCTGACTTCAAAGTTTCTATTGGTTCTACCTTTGTAAAAGAAATTACAATCATCCCAATTGAGTTTATAAACTCCTGATTTTTTTGTTTGATTTTCGCTATCTTTATTATTAAGAATATATTTTTTCATTTTGTTATTAGTGTAAAACGCCGGTTGAATAGTACCAGGAATGTTTTTTATATATAATTTTATAAGTATCGATATCCAAAAACAGAATTCTACGCCATTGTTTATTTCTATCTTTAGAAATAGGGTAAAAATACCGTTTGAAGAGAATATGTTTAATTTTTTTATTTAGTCTTTCAACTATCAATTTATTTGAATAACCGTTATTAAATGCTATTTGTCTTATGAATATATTGTTTTATGGTTATATGCTTTTTTTTCAGTTCTTAAAATACTTCACACAGGATATAAAGCATTACAAATAAATAATTTAAAAATTAGAAAACATGTTAATATAAAAGCAGATATAGGTAATTAACAAGAATTTTTTTATTAACTCTCTTTTAAATATTTTCCCACTTAACTGGTTTTTCATATTGTAATTCTTAATTCTTATAAGCCCAGCCTACTCTTACCCCTCCCTCCTCCTTCCACTTCTTCTTTCCAATTGTAATCTATATTTAATTTTTGACTTTGGTGTATACTTCGTTCATGAAACATGTATTGGTTGGATATAATAAAGTGATGTTAACAAAGTTTTTTGTTTTTTAATAAAATAAAGTTTAATCGGATAACATTATTTTATCTATTTCCGTTGTATATCAATGCATACGTACACAATAAAATGTAAAAATTATATTTATGTATTAAATGGACAATTTGCATATCGCCGCTTTTGTGAGATATCACCTCAGGGGCGCTATATTGAAATAATCTACCTTTATATATAGATTTTTACTCTCCTGATGAAGGTGTATATATAATCTAACTTTAAACTTTATAAGATACAGTAAAAGTTGTAGGTAAAAAATTACCACCAGTTGGAGTAAAATTAACACCTTTTAATTAAACCGACTGCTAATCTCATCGCACAATTACCCTCCTTTTATTCATAAACACGGGTACAATTAATCAATATGTAATAATCTATTATTTCATTCAACTTTGTTATGACTATCTTTAATTTTTGTGACAAACTATACGATATTGATTCAACTTATAGACATTGACAGTTGTAACACATATTTTAGCACTGCAAGTCTCCTATGAGCTAATTATATTAGGTACGATAACAGTTAATATCAGTTGTAGACATGTAGTCAATAATAGTGTTTCATTTGAAATAATCCATCACAAATACGTAAAATTTCATTTATTCAAACAACTGTCATTCTTATTATGCGTAAATTTAGCATGTTATTATTCATTAACTCCTTCCTGTTCCGTGTTTTAACAATATATACTCACCCTCTCTCTGTGAATGTCCTAATATCTATCTATTAAATGTAACTGTTGTTAGTATCACTTAAACTGGGCGAAGCCCAACCAAGTGCCGCCCGCAGGGCCTAGCAGTAAAAACCCGCGGAGCGGGTTTTTAACTGCTAGTTTAATTATTATTAATATTAGGTTTGGTTATGTTAGGCAAGGAACGTACAGTAGGCAAGGTAAGGTTATGTTAGGTTAGGTAACATTTTTAGAAATCCTAATGCAAGCACGGATGTAATAACTCATCTTTCCGAGCCAGTGGAACTATTACGACGCGCATACACTTGCGAGCTGATCCATGAGCCGAACCACAAACGGTTCGCGCCGTTTTCGACTGGTTTGTTCCTTTCCCACGATTCGTAATTCGGCTTGCGGTTCGGCTAGCAAGTATATACGCGCTATTAACTCTTATATAACGCTATTAAAAGGAGAAGTGGCATGTGCAATTCTCAGTGCACGTATTTCATTTCGTTGGTTACACCGTATTGTCAATTCTGCACATTGCACAGTGTACGTTGTTGCAGTGACCCAAGATACTGATTTCCTGTAAGATGTCTTCAAGATAAATGTGGGGACCAATCTATTTGAATATATTTATTTATTATTGGTGCAGTCAAATCATTTTAAAGATCAGTATCGTCCTGGTGTAAGACCACCAATCAGAATTGAAACTTTGCTTGAAATGGCTTTGGCCGTGTTTTATGACCAGACCTGAATAGCCAGGTACTTCCTCACCTTCCTCTTCCCCATCTCATTTTCCTCCCACAACCTTCAGCTTCATAAAATAATCCAATTAGGGATGCCATAGTCTCACTGGCTTGAGATGGTTGATAGCAGTTGGGATTCTTGGGCGGAATTCACATAAAAAGAACACATGTTTGGATGTATTTTTGGAATAGTTCGAAAAACTACGTAAATGCCCAAAGATTATGAGTTCTCTTATTTCATTCTATCACTATATCACTACAAAGTACCTTCACTACATACCACGTCATCTCAAAGACAATTTTTCTTCCTAGCTCCTAAAATCTTTAACGTTATCCCTGAAAACCTAAAAACCGTGTGTCACCCCATTCTTTTAAAAAACAAATTACGAAATGGATCCTTGCACACGGAATACATAACAACTACAATAACCATTCATTCTACACTCATAAACTCAAAACATAATATATCTTAATTCCCTAACTTAACGGTATATTATGTACATAATTAATTAGTGTGATCTATTTACTAATAATTTCTCAAAATTTTCATCTTCTTATAATTGTAATTTATAGCATTATGACTACCACAACACGGGCATTAGCCTAGTGTGGGAGTTATTAAGTACACAAAAATTGTAATTCATAAAACTCACTGAATAAATAATAAAAAAAAAAAAAAAAAAAAAAAAAAAAAATTCTCTAACTTCTCCATCCTCTTCTTGCAACCCAAACTAGCTATACATCATTTTTACTATTTTTCTTTTTTATATTATAGTAATGTATAGATATCTTTTGACACAACTAAAAAAGCAAGGATCTCTGATTTCACGAATGGTTTACTTGTACGTTCGTGTTATTGTTTTCTTCTCAGGATCTTTTTTCCACCACCTTCAATAATTATTATAGACAATTTTTAACCATTTTTCTTTTTAAATATGGTTGCAATAAACAATCGAAAGATCAGCGCTTCCATTATGAAATTTGGCCAGACCACCATTCAGGATTGAAACGCAGTTTTAACTAGATCTGAATTGTTAAGGTATTCGTACTTCCCTACATAGGTGGTCATTCAGTTGAACTGGCTCCTTGCGACAGTACTATTATGTCTTATTTACAAATTAATTAAAGTATTTATCTCACACGTATACCTACCCATCTTCAAAGTTAAGAAAGAAGTACCAATTAGTAAGTAAAGTCCATAAAAATGACGTAGTTAAAATGAAATAAAAATACAGAATTTAAGATCTCGAGGCTAACTCTGGCCACATTAATGTCAGAATAAATGAAAATTGATCTTAAAAACATAGAAATGCTTTTTCCGTACAAAGCCAAGCCGACGGAAGAATGTCTTGAAATGGATGAAAACGTACTTTTTACAACTCGAATTTGAAATTATCTTTTCCATACAAAAGGTCAGCATTCCATTACAATGTACCTAACTTCATAATATATTATTTTTGGTAACAGACGTTTTGATCGTAATCAAATTAATGATTGTAAGCAAAAAAAATTGTATGCAAAAGATCGTAGGTTAATAGATGATAATTATTATTTGATTTTAATTTAAAATTGATCAGAAATAATAAAATGATTTAAAATAATCGATCTTTCAGTGATCGTATTTAATTGTAATTTTACTTTAAAAAAATCGTGAATAACACAATGGAATGGAATAACTCACAGCATTGCTTACTGAAGAGAATAACTGCAATCTTTCTTTTATTGAAAAAAATATAAGGCTGTTTATATACTGTACATTTATATATATATATATATATATATATATATATATATATATATATATTTAACTGTAGTTGAGATTTTCGTAATATAAACCCTGTAAAACCATCATTTATCATGATTAGTATTTCTTAAAATAAAAAATTACACGTAAATGACATTAAATCTTTTTTACTTTAACATGAAACATATACACTTGTATATGCTAAGAATAGTTTGCTTACTATTTGCCTACGATCATCATACTTACTATCATTTAGCTTACGATCATTGTACTTACGATAATTTTGCTTACAATTATTTTGCTAACGGTCATTTTACTTACGATCGTTTTGCTTAAGATTATTCTGCTTATGATCATTTTTCTTACGATCGTTTTGCTTACGATTATTTTGCTAACGATTATTTTGCTTACGATTATTTGATTATGATCATTTGATTACAATCATTTTCCACACGATCATTTTGCTTACGATCATTTTACCTATAACCATTATTTTTCATAATGACGTTTTTGGTTGACGATGAGAAGTAGAGGTCGCCTACAAAAAAAAGATAAACGGACAACTCAAATGAAACGTCTGGAGCCGAATTTGTAATAGCCTCCGAGAATCGCAAAATGAAAGACATTTGAGAAAATTGTAATGCCTTTAATAGGTACTAATATTTAAAAAATACGATCGGTAAATATCTTTAAGACCCATAAATTATTTAAAAAACACTTGGTATCAGTTTAATAAAAAATGAAAATGGTCTGTTTTAGTCTCTGGAGAAGCTTAAAAATGTTATTTTGTCAAAATTATTTTTTATTTATTGAACGCTTATAGGGCTTTTACAGACATAATACAGAATACATATAAAATAATGCAAAAATGTAATACCTAAGTACATATAGTACACATAATTAGTTTAAATAAATACTTTTCATGTTAATTAGTGGTTAAATTTTCGAATTATAGGGATAATTAAACGTCTATTGTATATGCCATGTGTATCATACGTATCCAGACCTCCAGAATTTTGCAAGAGAATTCATATTTACGCCAAAATTTTATTTTTTTATTTTTTTATTTTCTAGATTCTTATATTCCATGAAGTGGTGAATCATTTAAATTTACTGAATTTAAAGTTAATGTTCTTTATACAAATAGAACGGCGTCATATGCGCCTCACAATTTTTACCTCATATGGGTTTATTCAAATATTACCTGGCTTTTATAGACTTAGAGGCCTTGTATTTTCTCGGTAGGGAAAAAATTTGTTACCTAAAAACCCTACTAAAATTGCATGTTTTCATCCAGCATCAGCACCACCAGCGACCGACAGCGGCCATATACTACATACGTGTCTGTTTGTGTTGTGTTGGGAATGGGGGGAGGAAATTTCGGCTGCGCCCTATTGTTGGGGTCCTTCCGCATTTGCCGTTGGGAGTAAGGAAAATCGCAGAAAACCTTACCCGGAAGGAGCGGCCGAACGTCAACTTGAAACGTATGCGGCCTTCAGTAACATCGGTATATGATGTCCTGCATTTTTGAGATGTGTGTGTGTGTGTCTGTTTTTATGTTAATATATACTTATGGGAGGATAGAAAATAAACATACATATACATACAAATTATAAAATATTATATAAATATATAAATAGATATATAAACATTATATATTTAGGAGGAAAGTCGGGAGTTTAGGAAATACCTACTGCTCGCTATTCGTCCGCGTCTGATTCTGGTATGTACCATATGTGGTCATGGTCCATGAGGATGTGTTTAGGTAGTCTGTGTGTGTATTTGAATGTCAGGTCGCTCGGAGCATTGTATTGTCCTATGTCTCGTATGAGTGGATTTTTACTAAGTGTGAGTGATTTGTAAAAGCGTGCAGTCAGTCTGTGTGTGAATTCGTATAGAGTTGGAATTTGTTCTCGTTCGTGTAATCTCTTCAAGTTTGTTCTGAGTCTCGTGTTGTATGTGATTTTAATGCAGAGATTTTGAAGTGTCTGTAGTTTCTTGTGGTCTGTGTGTGAGATGCTGCTCCATACGGGAATCGCATACGAGAGTACCGGACGAATGAGCGAGTAGTAGACGAGGAGTTTGGTTTTGGGAAGTAGCGGACTCCGTCTATTGAAAATTGGCTTCATCATGCCGATCGCTTTTCGCGTGCGCGCGTGCATCTTTGCTTGGTGAGATTTCCAGTTGAGGCGGGAGTCCATGGTCAGGCCGAGATATGTAACTTCATCTTTCCATTCAATGCTGTGTCCTCCCATTTCGATGTTGAAGTCAGGTGTTCTATTTATACGTTTTCTCGTGAACATGATGGCTTCGGTTTTCGCCTCGTTCAGTTTCAGGCGCCATTTCTTGTAGTACTCTACGAGCGCGTCGAGCGCCCTCTGTAGGTAAATCGCGGCCATGTTCGCTTTCAGCGAGGAAACGTATATTTTGACCTCATCTGCGTAGATAGACAGATTGCATCTCTCGTCTCGGGGGATGTCGTGGGTGAACAGAATGAAGAGAAATGGTCCCAGTAAACTTCCTTGCGGCACGCCTTTTGGAATCTCACGCATTGAAGATAACACGTTCCTTATGAACACTCTGAACGATCTATTCTTTAGGTATTCCTGTATCAGCCTCGTTAGGTATATACCTAACGAGGCACTAACACGCCCATATGGGCGTGTTAGTGCGGTGCAATTTATGCACGAGCCCGTCTATCCATACGGTGTCGAATGCCTTCTCTAGGTCGATGAGCGCAGCGGCGGTGAAGCGATGTTCGTTAAATTTTCTTGCGATGTATTCCGCTACTCTGGTGAGTTGATGGGTCGTGGAGTGCCTCTTTCTGAAGCCGAACTGCTCGTCTGGCAAAGTCTTGTGTTCGTCGTGGTGTGGGACAAGCCTGTTTAGTATAATTTGTTCAAATACCTTGCTCAACGTAGATAGTAGGCTAATCGGCCGGTAACTTGTCGGCTGCGTTCTATCTTTATTCGGCTTTGCGAATGGCAGCACGGTCGCCGATTTCCAAATCTGGGGAAAATGCCCAGTCATGAGGCAGGCATTGAACAATTTTGTAGTGTAGATGATGGCTTTTTGAGGGAGATGTTTGAGTAAAATGTTGTGAATTTGATCGCTTCCCGGCGCCTTGTTCGTTCTGAGTCGCTTGATTGTGACCGCAATCTCGCTCGGCGTTGTGAAATGAATATCTTCAGCGTTTGTCTGCTCTGCTTCGTTCAAATCTCGTAGAGAGTCAGCTACGATCCGGTCCGTAGCCGGGTCGGAAAGGCCGTCTGTAGCGGCGTAGGCTCTCTCGAAGCCGTCGGCGAGTGTGTCAGCTTTTTCTTGTAGCGACAAAGCCGTCCCGGGGCCGTTCAATTTCTGTAGCGGGGGGATTGTGAAATCTTTATGTCTCAGCGCGCTAGCCATTTTCCATAATGAATTATCCTTCGGCGTGAGCGACGCGACTTTTTTGTCCCAAAGTTCGCGCTTGCGTTCTGCGATTTCGGTCTTGATTTCCCTCTGCAGGCTGTTGTACGCTGTCTTGAAGTATTCGTCACGCGTGCGGTGGTACATGCGTCGCAGGCGATTTTTGTCCTTGATGAGCGATAAAACGTGCTCGGGAAGCTTGATTGTGTATGAATGTACTTCTTTGAGAGGAATGTGTGTATCTTGTGCTGTTTGAAGAATCTCTGTGAGAGTGCTTGTAGCTGCGTCGATTTCTTGTGGCGAGCGCAGAGTTCCCGAAGTGAGATGAATTCGTTCGTTGACTTCCTTTTTAAATCCTTCCCAGTCCGCATCCTTATAATTGCGCTGTTTTCTGGGGGTCCTTGAAGTTGTGCCGCCTATAGTGAAGCACACGGGCAGGTGGTCCGATGACAGCTCGTTTAATGTGCGCAGTGGAAATATTGTCTTAACCTTTTTCTCGAGTACTATATCCAATGTACTCGGATATCTAGAACGTTGCGAGTAGTACGTAGGTCTGTCTGGCGCCATTATCGAATAGGTATTTGTCTGCATGTGTGTAAAGAGCGTATTTCCGTTCGCATTACCTCTGTAGTTATTCCAGTAGTTGTGTTTGGCGTTCAAATCGCCTCCCATCACAACGATTGGTCCCAGATTGAGCAATTTATTGAGATCTTCTCTCACTAGGTTACTTTGGGTGCAGTATACGGAGATGATGGAATGCGCTCTACCCTCTATGGTGACTTCGATAATCGTGGCTTCAGCGTGCTTCAACTTCGGAGTGGGAATTCTTGTGGACGTCATAGATTGTCGAACGAATATTGCGGTTCCTCCGCCTGATCTTCCCTGTCGGTCGTCTCGGTGAATCTCGAAACCTTGCACTCTCAGCGGTATGCTTGGATTCAAGTGGGATTCTGATAAGAGAATAATGTCGGTGTTTAATTCATTTGCCAAAGCGAGCAGTTCGTCTGTCTTGTTGCGCACGCTAAATGCGTTCCATACGAGGACTCTCACCTTCTCGGGATTAGACATCGAGGGTGGTCGTGAGGAGCTCCATCAGGACGACAAGCTTCTCTGCTCTTGATGTGCAGCGGGCGAGCTGCGATCGCATCCTCAGGAGGCCTTGGAGCAGGGCCATGATGTCCAGGTCGTCCTCTGTAGTGGTGGGCGCGCGCACGGGCTCCTGCTGTGAGCGGGGCTGGGGGCGGAGGTGTGGGGGCGGCGCGGTCTCGCGCTGCTCTTGGGCGGGGGCGGTGCCTCCGGCTACGTTGGCCCATGTGCGTCCATCCGTCCTCAGCTGAGGAGGTGGCCTGCTCGGGTTCTGTTCTGCCGGTGGGCGTTGGGGCCTTCTGGCAGGTCGCTGCTGTATTGAGGCGACGTACGCTACCCGCTTGGGGCAGCCTCTGTAGTTGGCGGGATGCGGGCCTGAGCAGTTACAGCATGCGGCGGGCTCGTCTCTCGTCTTCTTGGGGCATTCTGCCGAAGCATGCTCCAGTAAGCATTTTACACACCTTGCTGTGTGCGAGCAGTTTCGGGACCCATGCCCAAAGTCTTGACATCTGTTGCACTGGGTGCCGTGCTGAAGGTGATTGCTCCTGTGCTTCTGGAGTCGAATGCGGCAGTGGCACAGGTATTTGACGGCCGCACGCAGCTGTCCCATGTTGACTTCCTTATTGAAGTGAGCTAAGTATATGGGATACTCATTTGAGGCAGTCATCTTGACCACCTTCACAGCTGGGAATCCTTGCGATTCCAGATCCGCCGCGATGTCTTCTACTTCTACTAGTGGCAGGCCCTTGATCACGGCCTTTTTCATTTTTTCGGCTTCGGCCGTGAATGTGTGGAAGCCGCGCGCCTCCGCTCGCAGTCCATTGGTGAGGGCGCGATGGTCCTCCATCGAGCGCACGAAGATGTTGGCCGTGCCGCCCCTGTTGTACCTAAAAGTAAAGAGCTTACCAGCCCCCATATGTCCTTGGACCGCAGCTGTGATCTGCGCGTGTGTCATGTTCCCCAGGGTCATCACAACCGGGGGAACACGGTCTCTCCTTCCGGTAAACTCACGCCAAAATCACAAAAACACTCAAACCCCGAAACCGCTTGATACCGTGTCGCCGACACAATTGGAAATCTTTACATCACGATTACTAAATCAAATGATGTGCTATATGTGATTAATCAAGATAATTACATAGCAATATAATAGCAGAACCTGAAACACATCTGAAAATAACCATCCACCACCTCACTCGGACACACCAACCCACGAAGTGACCACAGCTAGGAAGGCGACTCAGTATTTACGTAGGACCCCCTCCACTACTCCCCGGATGGAATTCCATGATGGCCGCCGTCTCCAACCAATCACAGCCCAGCATGTCACCTTGAAAATGATGCAAGATATAACTACGAAATAAATGTCAACATCAAGAAATGATTATATACTAATATAATAACATGAAAAATTATATCTAAATATATTTGTTACTCTTTGGGAAATGTTCAAACCAAAGATATTTAACTTCAAACCCAATATGAAAATCTGTATAATTATTTATAAAATAAATAAACGGGACTGGGGGAGATGGTTTTGGTAGATTGAACTGACTTGGTTAAAGGTATCATATTGAAATATAACTTTCCTCTCAACAAGATAATTGCAGAGAGGAAAAATACCTAACCATTTTACTCCTCACGAAAGAGGATAAAACACCTCCGAGAGGGCTCGATTTGATAACGTTCTATAAATAGAGAATCGAATCCCATACAAAGTCAGTTCAACAACTACCTCTGAAAGAGAATAATCTCTCCTGAAGAACCATCTCCAAAGTCTCAAGAAATATTTTCAAGTGTTTTATTCAGTAGTAAATTCAGTTTTTGCCAGTAATAAATTCTTTTCGTCAGTTAAGATCTGGAATAAATTTCTCTCTGATCCTGGCATTAAACTCCACCACAAAAGCTCTACAACATCTACCAAGACTGAAAACGCTGAAAAGTGTACCCAGCTGCCTTCGTATCTACAGTTATTGTACGGACGGTATATTGTTTCGTACACCATGTTTTGATATACGAAAATAGGTTCTTGGCTAGTTTATTTATTATTTTTCAACTAACCTGAAATTGGTTCTCAGGTTCTATGTTTGAGTTATATGAAAGAAGAAAAACTGGCCTATACGGTGTGTAAATTATGGTTCTATGATAACTCAACACAGTGACAATTCAACACACTTTGAAAAGTGATATAAAGTCATTAGAGACGATGAAATTTTTTTTTTTAACCTAACCTAAGCTAACCTCACTTAACCCACTTAACCCAGCTAATAAATTTTTTGTTTCATCACTTTCCATGACTTTATATAACTTTTTAAAGATGTGATGAATTATTATTGTGATGATTTATCCGGTCACCGTAAATTATATAGGTAGTAGTCAAGGGGTAAGGCTCACAAACAGGTATGGTAATGAAACACGTGCCATATGACATGGAAAATTTTATTTAGTGAATGTAGACTAAAATATAAAAAGCAGAACTAAGTAACAAGTAAAAGGCAGTATAGCCGTTTATGTATTTAAAATAAAAATAAACAAGTATTAGAAAGTATAAAAATGGAAGTAGAACAAATGTAATAATCCTTTATAATGCATTATACAAGAATATATGTGTTTAAAATTATACAAGACGGATAGAGTGGGAAACAGGTTTTGGCGTTGTAGCGGGAGGGGGGAGGAAAGGAATCAGGGAGTATTGCCGCGAAACTGAAATTAAAAAAATATAAATTAGCAATTTAAAGATAAAATAAGGTACACTTAATTTTATCATCATGAATTTGTGCTATTCATACATAAAATGTGATACAATGAACTTCTGTAATGATAGTGATTATAGTTCAAAACAAAGATATTCGAAGAACGAGATTTGCTATGTTGGCCGCCGGACCGTAGCCGGAGTACTACCTAATTAGGGTACTTTGAACGGTATCGGGACGTGTACGCACAGAAATCTGTTCTATGTATTAGTGCGGATACCTTAGCGATGCCTTAGCGTAAGCGAAGGTGTGCAGTAGTATTGGTGAACAAAACCGGCGACACTCGGCAAAACAATTCCACTCAGTACGAACTGCGCATAGCACATCTCGTTCTTCTAATATCTTTGGTTCAAAATATTCTTAAATAAATTAGTAGTACCTACAAAGGTATAGTACATTGTCCTCCACGCTAGGAGTTCACGTGTGTTGTGGAGAACTTTTTCAATTGTAAAGTTATATAATAGTAAACAATACAGTGGAGATTAGTTACATAGAGAAACAATAAAAATTAAAATATCAATTTTTACATAGTTTTAACAAAAACAAATGCGAAATATAACAAAATTAAATATTTAAAATGATTGTAGCCAGTTCCATATGAGTTTTTCGTATTCTATAAGATAAGATCTTTTATATTGTGTTGGAGGTGAATTGTATAGTTTTATAGCCTGGAATCTGTAGTGTTTTTGTCCAAAGGATGTGTTGGTTTTTGGTATTAGTAGTTGGTGTGCATGTCTTGTTCTAGTATTTAGAGAAATTTTAAATTTGTTTAGGTTCTTGTAAAGGAAAGTAAGTATTTGTTTTGAATATAATTTTTCAATCTTCAACACTGGGAATTTTTTGAATATGGTTGAAGTGGGTGTTAGTATAGGTACTTTGAGTTTTACTTTTATTAAGGTTTTCTGAGCTTTATACAGTGTGTCTATGTATTTTATAATCAATAAACTAACTATAATTGCTGTTCGTCAAAAAATGTTAATTTACAATAACTCTTCATACTTTCTATCATATCCATAACTGAGCGACTGCAAATTTAATTAAATCATAGATCGATTAGAAATATTAATTTAACGAATTAATTTCAAATCACCATCAATGTTCGCGAAAGTCGAATTCAGAAGTTTTATCCGAGTGTTTCTAATCTATCAACATATCTATGTATATATCTTCCAATATAAATAAGATTGTCTATGGCGGCGTGGATATGTTTTCTTACACAGGTCTGCAGTTCTATTCCGACATTTTGCTCACTTGACCTTCAAAACAAGAGTGTCTGTCTACATGAGATTTTATCTAAACCTCCCTCATCTCCGTTTAAAAGAGAATTTTAATACTATAATTTTGATTTTGGTATCAAATTGATGGAATTTTGCAAGCTTAACGTTCAATATAAGACGAAATACTGTTTGAATCTGTTTTACTGTTTACTTCTGATTTCTTAAAATCTGCGACAAAGTTTTTTTTATGGTACTTTGAGTTTATTGAGTGATTTTTTTTCGTTATTCGTAGGTATTAATATTTTTGTATATGGATGTCATTCCATTCTGTTCCATTCGTGACTGATACTGTTTGACAATACTTTCAGAAGATTTAGAAGGTTTAACGCTCAGGTAAAAATAACTTCTATAACCTCTCATATGGATGTAATACTTTCAATAGTGTGCATTTATAAGTTTTGAAACTTCATCCTTTATATTTAATCTATTGAATATCCTTTGGGTCCTCTTTTTCAAAGGGCGGGTCCTTACTGTCCAGAAAACAATGTAAAACACGGCCATTCGCAACAACTTATTTGTTTTTTGAACGCAAGGACCAAATACAGACCCCAAGCTGATACTAACGATGATAAATGCTCAACGAAATATAAATGGTCCACCACCGCGATATTTCTACATTAAGGGTCTTATTTGGAACCCATTGCACAATGTGGCAAGTTCTTATAAGATTTTATTATAAGTAATGATGGTAAGAAATAAAATAAAATGTTACTTTTTGTACGCAATTAGAAATAAATAGATCTGGAAAACAATATTAACAAATTATTATAAGCAATAATTATTCGCCTGAAATATCCATACAAATTCAAAATATCTCCCTAGTAAAAATAAACGCCACTGACGGGAATTGAACCCACACTTCCTGATGTTCGGTCAGGTGCTCTGGACCACTGAGTCGGCTTATTTCCAACACGCCAAATAATTCAAAATGTACTAGTACTTCAGTCAAAAATTACTGCTTATTATAGTAAGTTGGTTGTTTACAGGTGAAAAAAATATGTTGAGATCCGCTCGGTTAACCTACTTTTGTTAATTTACTAAAACTTTGTTAATTCATAATTTAATTATTATTTATCTGAGAGTTAGTAAGCAGGCAAATTCTCCAGTGAATGTTTTTTATATTTTAGTGGAATTATTGCACGCATTTGTGTTTTCTAACTACAGAAATTTCTTTATAAGTAAAGTGTAAAAAGATGTATTGATTAGTTACGAGACGCTGTCTCAAATAGTTTGTGTCATATTGTATACCAGAATACCATTATGAACGTCATGTTTCCGTACGTTTTTCACCCAAGGCACTTCCCTTGTAAAAAAGATTTGACACACAATGTCATACCCACCTAAAAAAAGTATACGTTCATTTGCAATACGAGTACGTGTGAATAAAAAAAAATCTCGGATGAAAATTCACGAATACGGCAGCGTTTTAGTTTTTTTGATAAATTCCGATCACGTTTTCCTCATAGAGTATACTTTGATATACAGATCGCACAGGTTTTTACTTTTTTTCTGTGGTAGTGAGTGAAGACAGTTCCGGATTTATCTGACAAGAAAATATTGTTCTTGCCATACTATTTTCATAAAGGATTTTAGTTTTATTTTTAATATGTCTTATAGGTACCTACTAAATGAACTTGGTAATATGAAAGGAAATACTCACTTCTTACATGTACAAGATTTTAATTAATTTTATATTTCTTACCGGTTTCGTTTGCGCAGCTTAAGGCTGGCCGCATACATACGTTTTCCGTATTCGATTTTCGAATTCGTTTTCCGTATTCGGAATTCCGTGAGACTAGCACAAAAGTTCGTTTTTCTCCATTCGGAATGTATAAACGTCAGTACCAGTGTTGCCAACAAGGGCGATATATCGCCATTTAGGCTACTCAGAGCGAGAATCGGCGCCGAAAAAATCTAAAAGGCGACTGGTCGCCAATTAAGCTACTTCAAAAACATCAATTTTAAACATGTCCCGAAATTCTCTAGCCCACCACCCCCCCATTAAATTTATTTTTCTGGGGACAAATTTTATATTTTCTTGAAACTCTCTACCCACCCTCCGCATGAATTTTTTTTATTTTCTGGGGACAAACTTTATTTTTTTAAAATTCTCTAGCCACCCCCCCCCCACGAAATTTTTATTTTCACGTAAAAACATCAATTTTAAACATGTTTTTTTTTATTTTTTTATAGTGAATACCTCACAAGAGTCCCAACTGCTCCCGTCTGGAGCCAGTGAGACTATGGCATCACCAATTGGGGGATGTTGTGAGGCTGAAGTTAAGTGGGGAAGGGAAAGAGGAAGGTGGGGAAGTACCTGGCTATTCAGATCTAGTCACTAAACACGGCTAAAGCCATTTGGAGCAACGTTTCAATTCTGAATGGTGGTCTTACACCAGGGCGATACTGGTATTATCTTCCACTCTGGAACGTGCCGCAAATATATTATATATTATTTTAATTAATTAATTGTGAAATAACACAAATGAATCAAATAAAATTTATTTTTGCACGCCGGGTTCGAACCCGCGACCTTCGGAATGGCAGTCCAATGCGTTACCACTGGACTATGCCGGCCGTCCTATGTCCCACCTAACAGCAAATTCGGCTACTTTACGCTACCTTATGTACGAGAAACGGCGATATTAGGTCAAGATCCGTTGGCAACACTGAATTACGAACGGAAATTTCCGTGCGTTTGCGTCAGCACAAACAAACTGTATGCAATAGCTGCGTTCCACATGACGTCATTAGGTTTTTTCCATTCGTTTTCTCCGAATGCGCCGGCTCGCATTCGGAACGTGCGTACGGAATTTGTTCCGTTCGGAACTAAAACGAACGTGTGCGGCAGTTAATGTATTTTCTACTGATTCCGTGCATTCGGATGTCCGAATACGGAAAACGAATTCGAAAATCGAATACGGAAAACGTATGTATGCGGCCAGCCTAAATAAGCATGGTGGTAGATGGTCAGCAAAAATAATGTGGCTTTTTTAAAAATGATATAACTATTGCATATGAAATCAAAAAATGTCAATGAAAATATGAAAGAAACAAGAAACACAGAAAATGAAAAGGTAACATTCGCAACATGAATTTGTTTTACCAGGAGTGGAGTTTTTACCAATTGAGCTATTGCCGTGTAAATAAATTCCGTAATTTTTGTCAATTTCATACTTCATTTTTAAATTACTAACATCATAAATTATTTCTCATATTTTTTGGCTACCATCCTTTTGGTGTGATTGAAATTTTTTACCATGTATTTTTACAACCTCGATAGTGTCTTGGATTAACCTATCCAATTGGTAAAGACGGTCCCACTACGACTAGAGGATTTGAGTTCAAGTCCCGGGTGCAACCGATATTACTTATTTTATTTGAATAAGATAACGATGTAAGATATTTAAAAAAAAATTACTCAAGATTTTGTGCAGATCTCAGTTCTACCCTGTTTGCATTCGTTATCGAGCCCGAGGGTATATCGGCGCCAAGGATCAAATGATGGAGCCCCCATGATGGAAGGGAAGTGATTTTTGCAGATTGATGTAAAAGAGGGTACAGATAAGGGCTAGGTGGAGATAATGATAACACTCTGTGGCCCAAAGGCTCAATCAAAATCACTGCGAAAAGGAGTTGCTGATATTTGAATTTTTATATCATGCGAAAATCTCGGCAATCGCAGCATTATTATTTTGTAGTGGGTTCTCAGCCTTAAAAAAATGCTTTCTTTGTCTTGTACAAATATATGTAATCATTTATTTATTTATTTATTTATTTATTTATTGATTTATTGTGAAAAACAGTATAAGCCATTTACATTTCACAAATAACACTTTATAAATTACAGTTTATAAGAAGTAAGTACATACATTTATTTGCATGGGTAAGTACATCAATACTATCTGATTAACCAGATTTGTTAAATAGTATGCTTATTGCCGTCTTAAATTCTCTTTGGTTCAAATTGAAAATGTCAATCACAGAAGAAATGTGATTTAACAAAGTAGTTATTCTCCCCAAAGGCATGATCATTGGTAGGTTGGTCCTGCTCCTTGGAAAAATAAATAATCTGTGCTGTCTAGCTCTGATGAAATTATCAGGGACATAAAAAGAAATTCGTTCCAGAATATCTGGATTGCAAATGTGCCCATTTAGCAGCTTGTGCGCCACTAACACCATTGCAATATTTCTCCTAACGTCTAGACGTTCTATCCCCAGCATTCCGGCAAGAAAATCAGAGGGATACAATAAAGGGTAATATCCGAACTCTCGCATGTAGAGGTATCGCATAAACTTTTTTTGCACCTTTTCTACATCATTTGAGTAAAGGGCATCTTCGGGTCCCCATATTATCGATCCACTCTCAAGAATGCTGCGAACCAGAGTAAAATAAAGCATTTTTATGACTGCCGTATTCGTAAAAGATTTCGAATTACATATAACAAAGCCCAGCATTCGCATTGCAGAGTTGCACACCGAATCGATATGAGTTCGAAAAGTCAGACGCGTGTCAAAAGTGATTCCTAAATCCTTCGTTATCGAAATATGTTTTAGAGAGGTACCAGACATTTTATAGTTAAAATATAAAGTACGCTTTGCCCTTGTAATGCACATAATTGAACACTTACTACTGTTAAAATGAAGTTTATTTTGATGACTCCACTCTACTATACCGTCGATATCGATTTGTAGACGAATGGAGTCTTCATTTGTCGTTATACAGGTGTATAGTTTAATGTCATCCGCAAATAATAAAAATTTTACAAATCTTATAAACATCCCTATGTCATCAATAAACAATAAAAATAATAGTGGTCCTAAATTAGACCCTTGAGGGACCCCAGAATTTGTGGCGTAGAGTTTCGATGTGAACTGCCCGTAAACAACGTATTGTTTTCTATTAGACAAATAATTATATGACAGCCTCCGTGGTCCAAATCCCGGTGTACGCAAAAAAACTTATTTATCTATTGTTATCTCAGTTAAGACGTAAGTATTAGCTAAAATTTGCCACAGCATGTCTCAGGGTTGTGCGATTCCCAGAAGATGATAATTAATTAAATTACGTAGAGATTTGCACATGGCTCGTGTGCTGTATAAGTTTACATGGAAATGAAATGTTCTGAGAAATGTATGAGAATCACATGTTCTAATGAATCATTTATGGTGAAAAGGAAACGTGTTTTCACTTTTTATTTAGATGATCAGATTAACCGAAGACCTTTAATAATCTGATAAAATTTTTGTTGAGTGGCTACGTATTTCGGAAAATCATACTAAATTATCAAGGTTTGAAGCAGGAAGGGCTGTTTTCCCCACACTCCTTTGAAGGGTCACTAATATAAGTATCTCAAATTTATTCTGTAATGAAATTAAATAATACAGTAAAAGAACACAAGATTTTTTTATTATTTATTTACGCTTTGAAGGCTTTTACATGTCTACATTGTTATAGGTAAGTTGTTCAGGAGTACATAAATAATTGTATAGTACATAACAAAATAAACTGAGTGTGATCCATAGTATAAGCAGGCACAATACAAGATAACATAAAGTTGTACAAAGGAGGTATTATTTGAGATTTTCACAGCCAAAAGTATTATGGTGATTTGTTTTTGGGGTATTAAGCCGTGTTGCTCTACCTCTTTCTTTAGCCAACGTTTCGGACAGCATTGCAGTGTCCATCATCAGGGCAGAAGTGTAATTTTGTTTTAAATTAAATTAAATTTTATTTTTGATTTAAATCTTACTTTTTAAATTCCACATCTGCCCTGATGATGGACACTGCAATGCTGTCCGAAACGTTGACTAAAGAAGGAGGTAGCGCAACACGGCATAATACCCCAAAACAAATCACTATATTGTACAAAGGAATTCAATAATTGTAAATAATAAAAAGAGTACAAAATAAGCGCTTAGAGTACTATAAAAGAAGTTACGGAGCAATGTAGTTGATATTTATGAAAATAAAAATGAACAGTTTGTTTATCTATCAAACCTTTATTACTCCAGATTAGGAGTTTTACAGAAAAGAGCTAAATTAATACAGCGATAAAAGGTGCACGTGAAGAACTATAAAAGATGTATCCAAAGTTGTACTGTAGAGTTTTTTGGTGTTATGTAATGGTTAAAATTGAAGATAAGCTAATCTTTCGTTAGGAAACTCTAACATTTTGCGTGGCATAATTTTATTACAAAATCTGTGTGCAAAACGAAACAGAAGATCAATAGCTCTAGAACATTAAGTACATATTTTTAATCATATATCTCGTTGTCGTGTTTAATAAAATACTCTATAGTATCTTTCGTATTTACTTTGCTTCAATGAATTTCAATATTTTATTTTAAGGCAACATAATACTCTAATAAGGGATCTAATAAGGTCTGATCGACGCTCATATTTAAAATATAATTAAATAATAAATTAGTGATGAACGTGTTACTAAAATCTCAAATGTACCTAGAAGCATCCCTACGGATGAAAGTTATTTATATTTAAGATTAATAAAAACAGGATCGAGCCAATAAAATATTTTGTAAAACGGTTTGGAAATTTTATAAAACGTTTTTCAACTATTGAATTAGCGGTAGGAACCAGATTTTATTTTTCTAGACCTTGAATTAATAACTTGCCGAAAAATCTCTCTAGAAACATTTGAGATTTTTGTATTACGTTAATCATGTATAAATAAAATGAACCCCACGGAAAGATCGATTTTCTAGGCCTGCTAGGGCAAAGTCGACCGTAGGTCCGTCTATTACGGTGGGCCGCGATCTGAATATTGTTTTTACATGACTTCATCACTTGTGTCGTCAAGATTCCAAATTTATTTTAGATATTTGATAGGACAAGTTCAACCTTGGGTCTGTCAAATACACCAGGGCGGCGCGTCGCATATTTAGATATTTGATATGGCAAGATCAAACTTTGGGACTGTCCAATACATAGGGCCGCGCGTCGTATTATTTTGTGCACGGCTGCTTCACTTACGTCGTTAAGATTCTGGTTTTATTTTAGGGTCAGAACTATTTCTTGGGTAAAAAATATATAACCACTTTTAAAACTCCGTTATAAGCGTTTAAAAAGTAGAAGAAAATGGTTTAAAGTAGAGAGAGTAAATACCAATGATAGAGGGAGCGTGCTTATGTAAAAAAAAAGATTATCGTTGTCAAAATATTTATTTACACACGACTTATTAAAAATTGAGCAAAATTGCCTCGATATTTGAGTTATAACCAACTATTGTTGCTACACATTTAGATTATTGCTCTACTATGTTATATTTGGCCAATGAAGGAAATTTGAATAAACTAGATGTTATACAGAATAGAGCTATGAGATGTATACTGGGAAAAGGCAAATACGCAAGTATTAATCAAATGAGAGAGCAGCTAAATTGGATTCCAATAAAAAAGAGGCTGTATTTTAATGTGTTAATTTTTGTGCATAAAGTCATGAATAACCAAATGCCAAAATATTTTAAGGATGCAATTGTTTTTAATAGAGATGTTCATAATTACGAAACCAGAAATGTAAATAAAATTAGATTGCCACATATAAAGAAATCAAAGTCACAGAACTGCCCAATGTACAAAGGACTAAGAATGAATGTATTTAAAAAGAAATTTTATGTTTATTGTAAAAATATTTAAAGCTAAAAAATGAAATATTATCTTGTTTATATTCAAGTTTTGTATAAACTAACTCAATAAATAATAAAAAAAATATATAAAAAACTAGAATTTTAAGAAACGCATAGTGTTGTGTATTTTTTTCATACCTATAATTTGTCTAATAACAGAACAATATGTGTTTTTTATAATATTCGTAGCATTCCTAATGATTTTTTTCGATCAATATTTACCTTTTCAACTTGGCATCTGAATATAGATAATTTTCAAAACGACTATTTTTTTGAGGGCTTTAGAAATTAAAGTGTAAACTTTAATTTCTAGGGAAAGTAAGTTACACGTCAAAAGAAATTCGGATTGCGGGTTCTTAATAAAAGACGACTTTGAAAACATAAATCAAATTACGTCTATTTGACCCAAACCCTTTTACGCTTCGCATAGAGAACTGTCTGGAGATTTTTCTACTTTTTCGGAATGAAAGCCGAGACTTTAAACTTTCTAGCAATCACCATAACGCAAAATAACTTTTTGTCCCGAGAAACTCTGTAATCGGAAAAGTCACGGCTCACTCTATGATCGTGAATTGGACAAGCTTGTGAATAATAATATTTATTTGTCTGAAATTTGTCTTAGATTACTGAATCTGTGCTATCAAAAAAACACCTAATGGTTATTATACAAATTTACACTTCGGTAATACATACACTTTTAAAATTGTACAGTTCTTCGTCAGGTCACGTGAATAGTCAGAGTAACCAAATACTATGAGACAACTCTTGCATATTTTTATTATACATTAGATAAATAAAATATACTAACAATTCTAAAAAAAAGTACTTTATGCAAATATTGAATTTATTGTAATGTAATTGTGTTACATTACCTACTTCATATAAATTAAACATATCAATTTGATTGTCCTGAAACGGGAAAACTTCCCAGTTGGACAGTCAAAGATTTATTATTCTGTAATTGTATTTTTTAATATGTAATCAATAAAAAAATTCTTAAATGCAATTAGAAATACTGACTGAAGACAAAATTATCGACTCTCAAACGAATATTAGACACGTAAAAATATTCGATTGCATCTAGAAATTGAACCTACGACCTCAGCCTTCCGGGGATTTCTGAGGTTTTGGGATCATTTCCTATATGCTATCGATTCTTTTTAAGATTTTTCGTTTTCAAATTTTCTTTAGCGATTCACTTATATTGTCTTAAAAAAATAAAGCATTATAATTTAAGGTTTCAATCGTTAATTTATTTCAAAAACATATATCTTTTTTGAAATAAGTAAAAATATTAACATTAAATAAAAAAAAAATCACACAGAATTACACATGTTCCATAAAATCATTATTCCATTTACCCATAAAATTCTAACATTATGAATTCTTTATACTTTTCCAGCACCTGTTCTTACATGTGTATTATATTTCTAACTTCCTAATTTTTATTAGTATTTTTATGGTTTTTAAAGGCTTTTTTGAAGGCTTTTACATATTTTAAACTTTTCAAAGCGCTCCCTTATTTTTATTTTAACCCGTAAAAATTTATAAGTTCCTACTTTTTTAATAAACATTTTCAAGTAACTTTCTTTAACGTTACTTAACATCTATTTTTAATATGTAGTTTCCGCCTGTCTATGCAAGCTTTTATTAAAAGAGAAGGGTAGTATTTGTAAATTTATTGTACTATGAATAAAATTAATTTCAATAATACTTTATATGCATTTTTATAAATGCATGCAGTAAGGACTGCGTACAAAACCTCCTATATAACAAGGCCGGGACACTCATTCAAAGCAGCCTCCTAACTTGTATGCTATTTTAAAATATCTTAAAATGTTTTTTTTTAATAAAAAAAAAACATTTTTGGAGATTTCCATACAAGTTAGGAGGCTGATTTGATTCAGTGTCCCGGCCTTGTGATCTAGGAGGTTTTGGTGCTGTATGCCTACAACTTATTAGTTAGTTTATTAGTTACCCCCTTTAAAAAAATAAAATGTTTGGGTTGGTGTTTAATAATTAAGTTGAATATATAGACATAATACACCGTTGCTGTTTCAGAGTGCCAAAATTTTACCTGTTAAGGCTATTCTATGGCAAAAAGTCATAATTTAGTATATATTTACCAAGCAGCATAAAGAAAAATTAGAACATAAATACAGTACTAGATTCACGCGCAATGACGGGTTAATAGTTCTGAAATTTAATAATAAATACGGACAGAGAACGTTTGAATGCAACATACCGAAGATATTTAATTTATTACCTGACACTATAAAGCAATTTAAGTCTATGAATAAGGTTAAATATATGGTGAAAAATTGGCTATTGGAAAAAAAATATTTACTTTAATATGTATGAAAAATTGTATGAAAAAATTGTTGATTCTGTAGATATAATATGTAAATTATAACTTATAAAAATGTATATGTAACTAAACATTAAGCACCCGTTGACAAGCCAATTCAATTGGCTTAGCAGGACTTGTTTGTTGATATGTATTAACTATTTATTAAAAAAAAAAAAAATCGTTTAATGTGTTGTCTTTTGACAAATGTCAACCGTATATTCTTTAGATAGGCTAGTTTATTATTGTGATATCCTCAGAAGGAATAAAGAAGAATTCCAAGACTCTTGCAAGGAGGTAAGTAGCTTGGAAGACTGCGTGACCACAATAAGTAAGTATCCACTATTCAATCATTATAAGAGGTGTGTCGATCTCCCTTGCGAGTGGCTATTTCCAGGCGTCCTCTGGTTGCCTAGCGACGGCTTTCCCCCCACTCCCATAAGCTCCCACCTAACCCTCCCACTTCACCTACCCGCTGTACTGCCTCCGTATGATTTGTAGGATCTACTCCTATTCCTATCTAAGTGTGAGTTTTCTCGATAAAATGTTTTTCTAGGAAATTAAACAACCTCTGCACCCCTTGTACATAAATAAAAAAAAATAAAAAAAAAATAATATAAACTAACCCTCGACTGCACAAAAAAGCGTATACCTGTGCATACTTGTATTTAAACATACTTCGTTTTAAAACAACACGCCGATCAATTTGGTTTTAACTGCATTCGACCAATTTCAGTCCTTCACTAGTTCTTTTCACACGTTGATTTTATGCATCATAACTTTTTAATCAAAATACACGGAATTAACGTTCTATAAACTGAGAAAAATCAATCAATTCATCCAGACACAATATTGTGTTGACAAGGGACAGCCCCATAGATAGAACAAACGCATATTTCTCAACCCATCCACCCACCACCCCTCTGCAACAAGTTTCTCCACTCCGGGCGTCGAATCCAAGAGCGAGACATCAACACTTTATCATGATAACTTCATCCCTCTAAAACGAACTTACTCTTATGGGGGATGGATGGAAAAACCTTATTTCCCATCCCTTTCAAGCTTCGGTGACGCCGCAACACGTCGCTCCTCGCATTCAGAATTATTGTGAATTGTATTTAGTCTCAGTCGGGACACCGCGCGGAGTAGACGTGTACTGATAGTTTTTTTTAAAAGGGAGGATTCGTTTCTTCATCCACACCCATAAAACTGTTAATTGAGGAATCCTTGTGCCAATTTTAAGGACCCACAACGGCAGCCATGAAGACGTCTTCGTTTTCCCTGCGCGTCATGAGGAGGGTAAGTCAATAACAAAATAATCTAAATTGTCTGTTTATATTTAAACTGTGATTTATTACGAGTTTGAAAACTTCGGAAAATGCCGGTATCTGGCTATGTTTTTCTTTTGGCGTATGATATTTTCTGCATAACAAGTACGAGCATACATTGGATTAATAACGCAAACAAAAATATTTTCTATTCAACATAAGGTTTTTTTAACGAATTCAAGCGGATTACGAATTTGAATCATGTCAAATGTGTTCACCAACTTTTAATGATCAATTATGAATATTCGTTAAATGTAAAAATATATACTGAGTGAGATACTTAACCTACCTATTATTGAGACTGGTAGGTACTTAAGTTAAGTATGTACTCTTCTTTAACCTATCCTAATATATAAAATACGTTTTTTTTTTCAAAATCACTAAGATAAATAATAATACTTGTGATGAAAAGCGACGGATTGGCTCAACGAATTAAATAACGTGTTATTTTTTTCCTTTTTTTTTTGTTTATCGTTGTTTCTTACTATCGTTGTTACTTAATAATTTATCTTTTTTGGTGAGGTCTTGCAAACTCACAAGTTTTTTTTATTTCTTTAAAACCAATGAAATTTATTTTATATACTTGATTTAAGATGGTCGTAACTGGGTAGGTACCTACCTGTTGTAAGTATCAGACCCGATCTGTCTACCAGTTAAGCAAGCGTCACACCCATCTATCACACCTTCATAACTAACATCGTTGAACCCACATTTTCTGCAAGGAAAAAATCTACTCATCAAAAATATTGTTAAAATATTAACAATCACTTAAAAATTTTCTTAATAATTGACCCAACTTCGTTGTTCAGGTATTTTTGAGCTGCAAAAGTCACCAGGTAAAATTTTGAGAGACTTGTTAATTTGACTCTATAATTTTGTACTGTCATTTTGTTGAAACCAAAATAAATTGAACAAATTCTTAAACTTGGATAAATCACTAGATCATTTTTGTTTCTTAAAAATTAAATAGTTCAAAGGTGTAAAATACATTGACCCTAACACCATCAGGGCTAGGAGAGATCTTGAAGAGCCACACCCCAGGGGCGTGCCGTTATTTGAATTAAAATAAGAGAAAGTAAGTTTTCGCCTTTCATAGAAAGTTTTCTCTCCGGGAAGTGTTTCAATGAAGCGTCACTATTCTGGTATCATCTTTTGGAGGTTCGCTGTCACTGTAAGGTTCTCAACATTGCATAGTTCAGCCCGGAATAACTTGGTGAACTCGCGTTAGTTGTGTAATTAATTAATTATTAATTTATTGGACAGTTTGTATAGCACCGCTTTCGTGAGATATCACCTCAGGGGCGCTTTACAGTTGATGCAGGTTTTACAAAAAAATATAAATATTACAAAAATAAAGTGAAGTTAAGTTAAGTAAAATGAAGAACAGGAACAGGTGACATGAATATAGAAGAGAGAGAATCTGCAGCAAGAATCTTAGGTGGTGAAGAAACTGGTCCAGCTCCTGCAGCGAGAGAACCCACCGTGTCCACCAACAGTGCCAGCCCGTCCAGATATGCGTATGCTGCTAATAAAGAGCTGTCACAATACCCTCACATACATACCAGACCTTGACCTTGACGTTCGACGAAGATAGGACATCGAGACTCTGCAGCAAGAATCCTAGGTGGTGAAGAAACTGGACCAGCTGCTGCACGTACTAATCTTTCTATTTTTTTAATGAGGTTGTCTCCTATAACAAATGCATCATATTAATTAGAGAATGTTGACTACAGAACTTTTCGAAGTTTTTTGAAAATACCCAATTGTATTTTAGACATAAGCTATCAAAACGTTGATATTTGCGGTAAGCCGAAAAGCGTGCGATTTTAACAACGTTCACTTTGAAAGCCCTTAACCTCGTAAGTGTTAGAGATATCGAAAAACTCACTTTACTCTCGTTAAAAACACATTAAATACAATACATTTTTATTGATACCAAACATTAGGAGATCATCACATCAGTTTTTACACTGTAATTATGATTTTTTTCAGGGTATCATGCTTTAAGAAAATAATTGTCTATACGTTGGAATAAAACTTTGTCAAGGTTTGAGATTCTGTATCTTTTGCATTATATTTCAAAGCGAACGCAATATCTTAGAAAGTTCGTCTTAGAAAGAATTCGAATTCTCCCCCCCCCCCCCCCGCCTACAAATAAGACTTACTCCAGTTCGGTATTTAACCAATGTTTGTAATAATCATTTTTAAAAAGTTTTGGACTTTATTAATAGTAAAATTGCAAATAATAAAATTGCAAGAATTGTTTTTAGAGATAACAACATAATCTCCCAAAGCTGCCGCAATATTATTTTATGGAAAATCACATAATTGGGTTAAAATTCACAGCATTATTGTTCTTCAGACAAAACGCTAAGCTTATTAAATCCTTTAAGTCGTGTAATATTTTAAATTGAGCCGCTATCAATAACAACCCTTACGTAAATGGCGATAAGGTTTAAATTCCCGCTTAACACCATCCGCCTGTTTTGATTTATGCAAGAAAAAAACATGGTCAAAAAGTGCCTTTTATTTTATTTTGTGGATGTTCAGGCATTAATAATTAATTTTTTTCGATCATTTTATAAATAACTTCATTTTCCACATTATAAAATAAAATCATAACCGAAAATGGGTTCGTAAGTAGGAGATTTTGAACTTTAAACCAGTTTTCATAGGCCTTTACATTATTTTTTCTGGGCTTATAAGAAGACTTATCTAAAAAATACTCGATAATTTCAAAGGTCAAGATGTATTCTACTCGCAGTATTTAATTAAAGCATCTGAAACATTTCTAGGCGACCAAATTTTAAACCAAAAACACATGATTTTGCATCACTACGTATGGCATCGCCTTAAGAAGTAGTAGTTGTGTAAGTAATCATCAGTATGTAGTACTTATCAGTATTTATCAATTATTTTTATTTTACCAACTCACTCTGATAACGTAACCCTTAAAAATATCACATGAACGACCGATGTCAAAGACACATTATTTCTTTACGACTTTTATCAGAAAAAATATCGTCAATACAATTTACTGTCTAGAATTTAATCATGGTAGTGCAGATGGGAAAGTTGCTACATGAAAAAGTAGGCACTTTGGGCCTCTGCCGTCACTACCGGCTCTAAAAGCTTTCGCGTCAAAAGCTCTTTCTCGGCACTTTCAATGACGCCACGGTTCAATGTAGCACTTTCATAAAAATAATACATATAATTGTCCAGAACATTACCTACCCACTGTTTCGTAAGGTGGTTTACGATTCGTAATAAAATGGACATTATTGGGTGACGCTTTTAATGTGAACGTGTACAATAAAAGAGTCACAGTGGTTTAGGGTTGCGGGATTCTGTGTGATGCTATAAATGCTTTAGTTTGTTGACGGACTCCGTGATTGAGTGGTTATCCTTAGCTAAGAATCCAGAGGTCAAGGGTTTGAATCTAAGATTCACAATTTATTCATTAAAATGGTTGAAGAGCGGTAGATGCTTTCAGTATCGCCCTAATGAAAAAAAAAGCATTCAGAATCAAAACGATGCTTGAAATGGCTCTAGCCGTGTTTGGTTACTAGATCTGATTCACCCACTTCCCCACTACCTTCAGCCTCTCAAAATACCCTGATTGAGGATGCCGTAGTTTCACTCGCTCCAGACCATTGGGAGCAGTTAGGACTCCTGTGCGGTATACACATAACATAAAATAAAATGTTAAGAATTGTTGTGAATTGGAGGTAAATAATTGAGGAAAAGGAGATGCAAAGAGAAAGGTTATGCCTAAGGCTATGGTTAATCAGATCTAGTTAATCAACGTCATCTCAATTTCATGGAACTGAAGTGATTTCATGCAACGTTTTCATTCTGAATTTTGGTATTCCAAGAGAGATTCTTGCTCTATACCATGGTAACCTTAATTGGGGATTTTATGGTAGAAGAGAAAGGGGGCAGGGGGGGGGGGGGAGAAGTGGTTGGGAAGTAACTGAGTAGCAGATAAACCTAGATGCTCAACCCAGATAAAGCTATTTCAAACAACCCGCATCGTTTTGATTGTGAAATATAGAAGTCCATCAAGGGCTTTTGTGTGGCGAGAAAAATATAAAAATTAAATTCACCAAAGATTATCGAGAGGCGGACAAAAATGACTGAGAAGTCATAGAATAAGTTGTAGAGGATGTTTAGCTACTTTATGCAGCAGAAGTAAATTTTGAGGAGGTTAACGTTTTGATTTTGAAGTCCTCTTTTTTGAATGTGAATACCGCACAATAGTCCTTTTTTTTTTTTTGTTATTTTTGTTATTTATTAAGTTAAAAGAAATACATATTTCGCTTTGTTAACTTAAGTGTACATTGATTAAAAACAAAAATAATATTTATATAAATAATTATGGTTTACTACCTAAGTAACATATTTTTCTTAAGTAAGAGCATTTTGGTTTTGCTCATTGATCTTGAGGGCAAACAATTTTTTCTTAAATATATTTATTCTATTTACGGTTGTCAGGCTATCAGGAAGGAGATTATATATGTGTACACCCTCATGGCCTATGTTTCTTTTACCACACTCTGTCTTTGCTGAATTTGTGTATAATTTATTGTGTTGTCTTGTGTGGTGGTCATGTACTTGTGATGTTAATTGTCCTAATTGCTCCCAACCGTCTGAAGTCACTGAGACTATGGCATCCCCAATCGGAGTATGTTGTGAGGCTGAAGATAGTGGGGAGGGGAAGGAGATGGGAAAGGGGAAGGTGGGGTAGTACCTGGTTATTCAGATATGCTCAACAAACACCGCTAATTTTGAATGGTATCTTGCACTAGTAGAAGTAATTGGTACTTTTATTTAAAAGACCATTAGGAGGGCGTTTAAAAAAAAAAAAAAATTTCCTTCGAAACTTACGAGATGACATAGAAATGGCTACTTTCTAAACTAGTACCGAAAATCGAATAAAAATTAGCCTGTAAAGCCAGTTATACCAGTAATTATTGAAAAAATGAAAACTACCAATTTGCTTTATCAATGAGAAAAAAATCTGGAATCTTTGTATTCGCAAATATACACACGATCTTTTTTAAAGCCTATATTTAAAAAAAAAATACACAATACGTTATTCTTTACTGTAAAAATAATTTATCTTGTAAAGTTATGCAACCCCTCCGCTTCGAGGTTATTTACATGCGTACATGATACTGACTTATTCGATTATATAAAAAAAAGTTAGATAAAAGAAATAAGAAGATAAAAACATTTTTTTACTAATAATTCTCCCAGTTTATGGCTTTAAAAAATACCAACTGTTAAGGATCTATCGTTCATATAACGAAAAACTGCAAAGCGAAAATTATGTAAAACGAGGTCAAACCGTTTGAAATATTATTTCCATATCTTATATTTTAGGCACCTAAAAAGGACTGAAGCTTCTCGGTAAGTAATGGGATATTTACATCGGTAAATCTCTTTGAAACTTTAATATTTTTCCAAAATATATTTTAACATTTTCGTTTTAAAATTCACATTCGGTTGAAATGAATTGAACTGACTAACTAACCATCACCTGTAGGCAGAGAGGATGAACCGCCAAACAATTCGGTCTTGTCACACACTTCTTGCTTAATTCACATTTATATATCACTAATTCCGGTGGATTTCTTCTGCCATTCACATTTAGTCTCCTATATTCATTTTACACTCCTTTCTTCGTTGATTCGCTCTACATGCCCAAACCATTTGAGCGTCCCTTTCATAATCTTACGCATTATAATTACATCGAGCATTCTTTGCGGATATCCACATTATATATACACGATAATACATGGTTACCACACATACGCCTCAGGGTTCTCATTTCTACAGCATTCAGTCTGAAAGAAATTGAATTGAACATTAACTAGTAGGTATTGACAGAAATACGAAGGAAAGAAAAAAATAAATTTAAAATAGATTAAGCAAGTGTACAGACTAGTCAACCTAACTGCTGTCTTCTCTAAAAGGTGGGCAGAGAGAAAAAACCGTCACAAAACTATGTCATGACACCCGTTATTTGATTCACTCATATTAAAATGTATCGTATTCATAGACTAAAAAACCATAGGTAATTTTCACAAAAAAAAGAAAGGGAAAAGTTATATGGTGATTGAAAGAAGTTTCATGACGGCGGAGCTCATCGTTGTGAGTTTTTTTGTAGTGCTCACGCTGTTCACCTATAAAAAATATTTTTTAATTTTGCAAGATCGTTTTTTGAAAAATTTCAAACAATGTGTAAAGCCAAATTTATCTTGCGTCATCGAAATTCATGATATATAGAAGCTGACGCAGCTAGAAATGATTGACTAAGCATAGCAAAGTCCAGTCTTCACTCGACCATTTTACATTCCGTTTGTATGTAAATTTGATTGTTCGTTTGCCAAAATGGTGGCTTTTTAATGGTTCAATAAAGATTAATTTTTCAAATCTGAAATCGTTGTGTTTATTTTCTTATTCTCATTTTTTAATAATTATGATACCTATCTGCCTGTGAGATAGTGACTTTTCTTTGGACGAATTATATTATTCTTTATTTGAAAAAAAAAAGTTTATGTACAGACTGTTTGGTAAAACCCTTCAAAGCACAAAATGAAAACTTTACTTGAGACTACTGAATCGAATATTTACAAATTCATAAGACTGATTAAAAATCTTGAAGTTTACTTTTTTTTTTAAAGATAGACAAACATTCCCGGGTTACGCATAACCTGACGATATTTGAAAATATCTTACTACCATCACAGTAAGCGGAAAATGTTGCTTGTGTTGTGATAGAGGACTTAGCCAGTCGAGGAATTGAACACACTACGGCTGGGTGGGACCCAAGCGCGATGTCAACTCGGCCATCGACCGGTAAAAACATTGAAAACGTAATTTGTTTTTCAAAATGTCTAGGATTTTTTCAAAATAACAAAATAAAATGTACACACAAATATAGTTTTTAGAATTGAAAATGCACAAATGAACAAATATTTCTATGCCATGATGTACTTTGAAGACTGTTTTATATGAAACCCCTGAAAAATAACATTCCAAAAAATGTGGCTTGAAAGGGTTGTAATTAAATAGGGGTATTTAAGTACCTACTTACAATTCGTATGATTTCGTTGATAGCTAATTTTCATGTTGATTTATTAAAAATGAGAAAATAAGAACTTCGATAAAATGGTAATATTGTGTGAAAAGAAAAGTAGTCTTCCCCAAACTGTGGAAATACAGTATCCGATAATAATATGTTTGGTCACACCTTACTGTGACACATGATCAGGGTTTGTTTGAGTACCTACTTGACAGTTTCCTAAAAGTGACGCTATAACGCCATCTTTGTTTTAACCATAGAATAAATAAGATCACTAGAAATGCCTTTTAAGTCGATTTAATCATATCTATGAGTTATTAAGTTATGAGGTTCCACAAAATCGAACACCCAAAAATGTATAATTATTCATTGTGTAATGTTGATTTAATCTCTGTAATCGAATTACTTGACAATGTTTGATCAGAATCTCTGCTTTTTTATCTCACATAACTTCTTTAGCTAACAGTGCTATGAAAATGTTAGCTTTTGTAGTAAGAATTTCCAAAGATTTTAAAATATCAACACATTCAAAATTCTGTTCACATCTCTCGTTAGAAGTATTTTAGAATACAACTCTACAATTTGGTCACCTGTCTTTAATAATCACATTAATACCATTAAAAGAGTCCAACGCAAAATTTTGGGGTCTATTAATTTTAGGTTTGGAATTCCTTTAGAAACAATAGATTTTGATTTATTATTACATTCATAGTAGAAAAAGTTTTTATCTTTTATTTTTATACAAAATTATAAATAATCAGTTGGATAGCGCTGATATATTATTGTTGATTCAATTTCATTTACCTACGATTTGATCAAGGTCCTCTAGTGTGTATTATTGTGACAATTATACCACAGTCTCAGGATATAACTTAGTTATAAATAGATTGCACACACTTGGGAACTTTTATGTTGAAATCGCAGATACTCTTAAAATGCCCCTTGTGAAGTATAAAGCTGCACTAATAACACATTTTAACGTCACTTATTTTAATGGGGTCACTACATAACAGGTTTATTGCTTCTTTCTTTACTCTTATTTTATTTGTTATTTTTCAATTTCATTCTTTAATTTTTCACTCATCAAAATTTAATACTGTACTGTGTATTTGTAAAAAAAAACTAATGCATGTAAATGGTACTAGTGGCGTAAATTCTAAATAAATAATAATTGGGTAATTTTTAACGTTCATGCGTTTATACGCATCTCCTTCTAACATAGGTTCCTGCATTCCCTCAGACACCCAATTACCTATCCCTGTCTGACAGTTTGGTATGCCTACTTGATTGACAAATGCAACATTTTGTCGACACTTCTTCACTCTATTAAGACAACCTGTGCATTAAGTTTTTAGATTCTCACGGCCAAAAGCATTTTTGTTGTTTGTTTTTGGGGTGTTATGCCGTGTTGCGCTAACTCCTTCTTTAGCCGACGTTTCGGACAGCGTTGCAGTGTCCATCATCAGGGCAGATCCGGTAGATCCGAAGATGTGTGAATTTTGGTTGTCGAGTTTGTGCTTATTTATTTGTGGCCTGGGCCCATCCAAGTGCGAAATGCCAACGCAAGTGGCGACATCTTGTGGCGAATTCTGAAAGCTCAGTATTTATGTTAGCCTGGGTCCCGTCCAAGTGCGAAATGCCAACGGAAGTGGCGCCATCTTGTGGCGAATTCTAGAATTAGAAAACCGATTGACAGCGATTAGAGTAGATGTACCCAGTATCAAGGTATAAATGCAATGGTTTTATATTGTGTTATTATATGGTATTGGAGTATACTTAGACATGTTATTTGCGTTTAGCTTTGGTGTAGCCGTCAATTACCGGATACCAAGAGCTGTTGAGCTTAGCTCCGTCGTCTCTATTGATATTAAATGGATTTTTGTAGATTTCAATTGCCTCCATAATCAGGCGTGATCTATAAGTTTTGGGTCTTCCCAGGACCTCGGGAGCAAATCCAAAGTAATGGCCGGTTTCAATTAAGTGTTCGGCGATTGCCGATTTATCAGGGTGGCCAAGTTTACAAGCACGAAAATGTTCTGCTATCCTTTTGGAAATCGTCCGCTCTGTCTGGCCTATATAAACCTTGTCACAACCAGAGCAGCTGAGTTTGTACACTCCATCTGCTTCCAGAGGAAACTTAGTCTTTGCAGACCTCAGTAGGTCTTGGATTTTGGTGGTGGTTCCGAAGACAGTTTTGATGTTTTCTTTTCTCAACAGCCTGGCAATTCTGTCTGTCACATTGTGAACGAAAGGCAGGAAAGCACAGCCTTTTGAGTCTTGTTCAACTCTGTCTTCGTTTGTTGTAGATTTGGCTCTTAAAATTTGCCTAGTCTGACTTGCCGGGTAACCGTTGCGCTCCAGTGCATCGGTCAGTTTTATAAGTTCTGCTCCAAGTTTTGTTTCTTCACATATTCTGGTCGCTCGGGTCACCAACGTATGGATAAGTCCTCTCTTCTGCGCTGGGTGGTGATGCGAATCAGCGTGTAAGTATCGATTCGTATGAGTTGGTTTCCTATATACGGTATGTCCTAGGCTACCATCGTGTTTTCGCATCACCTCCACATCTAGAAAAGGCAGGATTTTATCTTGGTTTTCCAGCTCCATTGTGAACTTAATTTTGCTGTGGAGAGAATTAAGATGGTCCAGGAATTCGTTAAGTTTCTCCGTTCCATGAGGCCAAATGGCGAAGACATCATCGACGTAGCGCCACCATACTTTAGGGACAGCTGAAGCTGTATCAAGTGCCGCTTCCTCAAACTTCTCCATAAAGAAGTTGGCTATTACTGGCGATAACGGACTGCCCATTGCAACTCCCTCCACTTGCTCAAAAAGTTCACCCTGAAACGCAAAGTATCCCGTTTTGAGGCAGTGTTCAAAAAGTTTGCAGATGTCTTCCTCATATATCTCACTGAGCATTGTCATTGAGTCTTCTAGAGGCACATTTGTGAAAAGAGACACGACGTCAAAGCTGACCAAAATATCTCCTTCCTCAGTCTTAACCTGCTTAAGTTTACTGATCAGATCTGTTGAATCCTTAATCCACGATTCGGTTTTTCCAGTTTGCATCTGCAGTAATCTCGAGAGGTGTTGGGACAGTTTGTATGTAGGTGCACCAATAGCGCTGACAATCGGTCTCATTGGGATTCCCTTTTTGTGTATTTTTGGGAGACCGTACAGGGCAGGAGTTCTAGAGGCTTTACAAAAAGCTTTTTGTAAAGGCCTCTAGAACTCCTGCCCTGTACGGTCTCCCAAAAATACACAAAAAGGGAATCCCAATGAGACCGATTGTCAGCGCTATTGGTGCACCTACATACAAACTGTCCCAACACCTCTCGAGATTACTGCAGATGCAAACTGGAAAAACCGAATCGTGGATTAAGGATTCAACAGATCTGATCAGTAAACTTAAGCAGGTTAAGACTGAGGAAGGAGATATTTTGGTCAGCTTTGACGTCGTGTCTCTTTTCACAAATGTGCCTCTAGAAGACTCAATGACAATGCTCAGTGAGATATATGAGGAAGACATCTGCAAACTTTTTGAACACTGCCTCAAAACGGGATACTTTGCGTTTCAGGGTGAACTTTTTGAGCAAGTGGAGGGAGTTGCAATGGGCAGTCCGTTATCGCCAGTAATAGCCAACTTCTTTATGGAGAAGTTTGAGGAAGCGGCACTTGATACAGCTTCAGCTGTCCCTAAAGTATGGTGGCGCTACGTCGATGATGTCTTCGCCATTTGGCCTCATGGAACGGAGAAACTTAACGAATTCCTGGACCATCTTAATTCTCTCCACAGCAAAATTAAGTTCACAATGGAGCTGGAAAACCAAGATAAAATCCTGCCTTTTCTAGATGTGGAGGTGATGCGAAAACACGATGGTAGCCTAGGACATACCGTATATAGGAAACCAACTCATACGAATCGATACTTACACGCTGATTCGCATCACCACCCAGCGCAGAAGAGAGGACTTATCCATACGTTGGTGACCCGAGCGACCAGAATATGTGAAGAAACAAAACTTGGAGCAGAACTTATAAAACTGACCGATGCACTGGAGCGCAACGGTTACCCGGCAAGTCAGACTAGGCAAATTTTAAGAGCCAAATCTACAACAAACGAAGACAGAGTTGAACAAGACTCAAAAGGCTGTGCTTTCCTGCCTTTCGTTCACAATGTGACAGACAGAATTGCCAGGCTGTTGAGAAAAGAAAACATCAAAACTGTCTTCGGAACCACCACCAAAATCCAAGACCTACTGAGGTCTGCAAAGACTAAGTTTCCTCTGGAAGCAGATGGAGTGTACAAACTCAGCTGCTCTGGTTGTGACAAGGTTTATATAGGCCAGACAGAGCGGACGATTTCCAAAAGGATAGCAGAACATTTTCGTGCTTGTAAACTTGGCCACCCTGATAAATCGGCAATCGCCGAACACTTAATTGAAACCGGCCATTACTTTGGATTTGCTCCCGAGGTCCTGGGAAGACCCAAAACTTATAGATCACGCCTGATTATGGAGGCAATTGAAATCTACAAAAATCCATTTAATATCAATAGAGACGACGGAGCTAAGCTCAACAGCTCTTGGTATCCGGTAATTGACGGCTACACCAAAGCTAAACGCAAATAACATGTCTAAGTATACTCCAATACCATATAATAACACAATATAAAACCATTGCATTTATACCTTGATACTGGGTACATCTACTCTAATCGCTGTCAATCGGTTTTCTAATTCTAGAATTCGCCACAAGATGGCGCCACTTCCGTTGGCATTTCGCACTTGGACGGGACCCAGGCTAACATAAATACTGAGCTTTCAGAATTCGCCACAAGATGTCGCCACTTGCGTTGGCATTTCGCACTTGGATGGGCCCAGGCCACAAATAAATAAGCACAAACTCGACAACCAAAATTCACACATCTTCGGATCTACCGGATCTGCCCTGATGATGGACACTGCAACGCTGTCCGAAACGTCGGCTAAAGAAGGAGTTAGCGCAACACGGCATAACACCCCAAAAACAAACAACAAAAAACCTGTGCATTGTACACATTAAGTGACCCTCAGTGTATATAATATTGAGTCTACTAAGAAAACCAGGAAAATTTACACGTGTTCTCAAAAGACCAAGGGTAACCAAATGTTAACCAGCTTCCCAAGAAGTTGTATCAATTTGAAAGATTGAGAAAACATTGATTACAGTACACCACAAAAAAAATGATTCGTATACAATGTGTGACCATATGTAAAAATCTCATTAAGGGCGCTGTACAATATGGTTCTAATTAAGTACAAACAGTTTCAGAAAATATACATACTTTCCTGTCACGTCACTTCAGATAAAAACAGTTTTATTACAAAGTTAGGCTTTGAGAAGATGCGGTTTTGGACTAAGAGGACAATACTAAAAATACTGCACTTTATAAAGTTGGTTTTTATCCTCTTTGTCTTTGATATTACATTATTTATTAGAAAAATAGTGGCAAATCAGTGTTAAAATTTATTTGAAATTCTTATGATTGAATGGAAACCAATGTTTCCACTAACTTAGTACCTACCTTTAGGTTCTATCTCAATTAGCATGCGCTCTCTTGACATGGTGGTGAAACACAGTTCTGTATTATTATGCATATTTAAAATTTAAGCAAATAATGGTCAGACTTTTGGATCGCGAAACACGCCCATGTGGTGTTTCTAATGTTCTTTTTTATTCTATGGTTTTAGCCCACATAATATTACATGAATTTTTAAGCATTGCGTGTAGGTGAAATTTGACACGGAACTGTTGCGTCAAATATGACTTAATTAATTATTAACACTGTCATTGTTTTTCTCCTTAAATTACAAGTTTATTCTCGCGTGTTAAAATTTATAAAAACTCTTTCAGTTATAGTGCGATAATACTTCCATCGCCAAACTAATACATATTTCTATATTATTGTCCCATCCGCTTCCTAGCGTACGGTACGTTGTGAGACTGAAGGTAGTGAGGGAGGTAAAGAAAATGGGGAAGAGGAAGTTAAGAATGTACTTGGCCAATCAGATTTGGTCATAAAACACGACCAAATCCATTTCAAGCAAAGCATCGGTTCTGAATTATGTTCTTTCACCAGGATTTTTTTAAAGATGGTTTGGGCACGTAGAAGTCGGGAACGTCCAAGGAAGACATGGCACGATAAAGCGAACCAAATACTTGTGTCGGGAAATGTAAAGAGTCAGAATAATAGAAAAGTTTTAAGTAACGATGTATGAATGTGAATGAGGCAAAGAGTATGTGCCAAGTCCGAGTTGTTTGGCGGTCCGTCCTCTCTGCTTACACTTGCGGAAAAACGGCGTGTTGGCTAGTTAGTTGTTTATAATTTATTTGATTTTCAAAATAACTCCGAACTTACCCGTCAACACCAACAATATATTACTTGTACTATAACAAGTTACTTTAGTACGATAACTTTTACCATGTGTGTAAAATATATAGTGTTTCTTTCATGTAACAAAAAACTTTTATAGCCCATATTTTAAAAACTTTATGAAGGGATTATTTTTAATTGCCAACTCTTGAACTTTACGAGCTTAGTTTCATAATAAATATTCAATGTCCCCATACAATGTCTATGATACAAGTTTCAAGTATTTATTACACAACATCACTCCACGACACCGACATTTTTTCAAAAAATTAAGCATTGATAAACATTTGCACTTCAATATAATAAACCTTTTAACCCTTAACAAAAAGAGTCAAAAACAAAATAAAAACAAACTGTTCAAAGGCAATAGCAAACATAACGAATCATATATTTTTTAAATAATCCATGCGTTCATTTTAATTCCGAGATAAAACATTTCAAAGTCATAAATCACTTCATTGGGTGATCAAAGAATATAAAGGCGTATTGTCAGAATTCGAGGAACATTTGAAGTTTTTTTTTCAATCCTGATCATCGTAGAAAAATGTCGAAGTTTTAATATTTTCATTCAAAATTAATTATTTTAAACGTTCTAAAACCGCACAATCCGAAACGGCCCCAACAGGCTATGACGTCATTATGACGTAGAAAACGCTAAGGCTGTTAAGAAAACTGTCATAAAAGGTGACCAATGTGATGTCAATAATGCCACGTTCATGAACAAAATCAAACATTTCGTTTGGGAGAAAAATCAATAACAGCACATTTTAAATCGTTATGGAAAATGTATTAGTCAACATGAAAATACAGGGTGTCCGGTGGTAGTGCTCTACCTTCGGTAGGTGAGTCTACATGATTTTAGAAATAAAACAGAAAAATAACTTTTTTAGAAATTCAAATGTTTTAAGCTAGTTTTTAAGATAAAAAAGTTGATTTTTTTTTATGGGTAAATAAATACCTATTGGAAATTCAAAAAAGTTGTTTATCTTTTTTACTTCTACCATTATGTAGAATCACATCCCGAAGTTAGCGTACTTTACCTCCGAACACCCTGTATAATTAAAATGCCTTTAATAATGTAATTTTAAATTAATTTTTATTTTAGATGGTAAGAAACCAGTGATAATACCTTAATTACGGAGGCAAACGAAATTCACAAAAAACCATTAATAAAAACAACGTGGCTAAGTTTAATAGGTTTTGATATGCGGTAATTATTTGGCTACACCAAAACTAAACGCCGAAAACCATTTCAACATTATTATTACTTTTGGTAGTGAAAATCTCAAATAGAATGTGAAATTTTTTTGAAATACCATTTCGCATCTACATATTGTTGGCTTTCGCCAGATTAAAAATAAACCACTTTTTTTAAAAATGGATAATTTAAGAAACAATATTTTACGTCATGAAATAAAATGAGTTTTACAAAAAATCTATATTATGGTATTAATTTATATCGTTAGTTATTTCGAACACTAAAATCTGTGCCAACAGTAATCCATCATTTCCCCATGGAATGATAAAATAATGCAACGCACTCGCACCGCTCTTTCATTAATAATAATTCCCGATCCATCATTTATCAAGTCACCGTAAAATCGTACCGCCTATGTTCTTTTTGAGTGTTTCCAAAAAGTTAATGCAGCTTTACAACGAAGTGTATAAAGTCATTTTTCAAATTTACTATCGTGTCGTAGGTATAAACAAAACTCCAGGAGCGATTTTTCGTGAAAATCTAAGGATAAATGTATTAAAACATTTTAATAATGCCCAAATAATATAATGTTGTAATTATGTGTTTTTAAAATTGAATGGTTAGTGGCCAATGTCCTAACCTAGAAACTAATTCCGTGGCTCGTTTCTAAAAGGGTCAAGGTCAGTTTCACAAGAACTTCGTAGATTTGCCCTTTTTAGCAAGTTTCAATTTTAAGACAAGCGATTTTCTAATGTAACATTGGGACACCGAAAATCTAAAAAGCCCTTCTTGAAGTCGAAAGGCTTAGGATTCAAAAGATAACCCGATTTCGAGGCAAAATCACAATATACCGAAAAACTAAAAATCCGCAAAATCAATAAATTAAATTTCAATATTCACGTGAAAAAATCCCGTAAAATGTGTGGTAAACTATCGCGTTATTGTAGCGCTTCGATGATATTACAATTATATAACAAGTGTAAATATTTAATATCTCTTTATTTCTTTTTAAGGTTGTGTTTGTAAAAATGACATAAATGGTAGCGTATCATTTGTAATCAGTCATCCAGAAATACTATAGGGTATGATTGCACAAGAAGAATTGTAATGCGTTAGGTTGACTCCACCATAAACAAGAAATTGTTTACTTACGGTTTCTTGTACTATTGGTCTCGATTGGTTACTCCCTTGTGAACCTTTTATTTTAACGATTTGTCACTGCGAGCGACAACACCAAGCAGTCAACAGCAAACAGCGTATAGCGAATAGAGTATAAACGAACAGTAAAGTTGGACAAATCCATCCGTTTCTGACTAGATCGTCCAGACGCTAGCGTAATAATACTATCAGATTCTAAATTTGGGCCAGTCAAACTCCAAAAGTACCCAACAGATTATATAACGCAGTTAGCGCTAGCAAAATACTTATTAATGGGGGACTGAACGTGGTTGGCGATAGCAAAAATGTTTATTAATGGGGGACTGAACCTAGTTAGCGCTATCAAAATATTTATTTGGGGGACTGAACGTGGTTGGCGCTAGCAAAAATGTTTATTAATGGGGAACTTTATAAATATAATGTGATTCAGTTGTATTGTAAATCGTTCACTTAAGGACATCCAGCGTTGTTCCCGGAAGGAGCTCACCAAAATCCATATTCAGATATCAGTTTGATTCCGAAACCTAACAACTCAAACTTCCGCTCAAACAGGAAGATAATAATGCAGTCGATAGCCCAATTAATGGGAAGGCACTTGGCTAGTAGCCGGAAGGGTTGCGTTTGATATAAACATCATGTAAAAACTTTTTTTTTTTTTTTTTTTATAGTCGGAGGCGGTTTACTTACGTTCCCCGCGAGCACTTAGGCCATAGGCCCATTGTACTATCTCCCATTTTACCTCATTCCCTTGCCAGTAACCCGGTCCCTTTTATGAAGTTCACCAGGGCTGTCATTGGATATGTGGCGATGTCTTCTGGTTCCACACTGTGTCTTCCCAGGTATCTGAGCCTTATTCCTAGCAGAGCGGGACATTGGCACCATAGGTGAATTGGAGTCTCTTCCTCCTCTTCACATTTCCTACAGATGTTGGTGTTTTCCACTCCCAACAGTTGCATGTGTCTCCTGAGATGGCAGTGTCCCGTTAATAGTCCTACCAGTTCCCTCAGTGAGTTTCTGTCCATATCGAGTAGTTGCCTGGTTCGGTTAGGGTCCGGTCCGTTTATGAGTACTTTAGATTGCCTCATTCCGGGTGCCTTCTTCCATTCCTTCCAGTGTTGGGATTTGACCCACCTCTTGATATGTAATTTGCATTTCTCCTGCATTCCATCACCAGTTTGGAGTCGCATTGGTTACTTTCCAGTGCCATTAAGGCCGCCTGGCTATCCGAACATATTTTTATGTTCTTATTTCTGTACCCGATATTCATATTCTCCTGTGCGCAGGCTAAGATGGCTTTCATCTCAGCTTGAAACACAGTGCAGTGCATTCCTAGAGGTATACTGAGTTCCCTCTTAGATCCCTGTAGACAGACCCCGGCCCCTGTTCCTTCCTCCATCTTGGACCCGTCTGTGAACCAGATTAGTTCCTGTTTAGAGTTTGGACCTGGGACCGAGTTCCATTCCTCCCTTGTGGGGTACGTCACTTTAAACAGCTGTCCGAAGAAGTATTCGGCTTGCTTGCCGTCCTGCTTCATCCCAGCCGTCGGACTAATTGCCCTCAGTCGTACAAACTTACTTCCTTTTCAACACATGTTCTCGGTGCTTACTAAAATGGTCAGTACCTACTTTAAACCTTGGAGTTTACATTACCTCGAAAGCTCTTAAATACACTAGATAATAATCATTAATTTCGTAAGAAAAGTTATTAAAATGAACGTTGAAAGTGATATAAAATACATCGAATGAAACACAAACCTTATCAGTAGAAACGTGATAAAAGTTTTCTGAAATATAAGGCTCTCCTTTCGTTGAACATTCCATTTGATTTTGTAAACTAAAATACATGAAGAAACCCGTTTTAAAAAGTTTAAATTTTCCACAAATAATATAAAGTTGCTGCAAGTCGTGAAATATTAGAGTTGACCCATGAAACACACATTTAGGATTGTGTGTACTGGTGCATAGTACGATTATACTTTTGATAACGAAATGTCGCGTCACTGAGAAGCAGCATTTTTTCTTGCTTACGCATACTTATTGTTTTTAGTGAAAAAGGGACACGAAGTGAACAATAGTGTTTTGAGTTTTTGAATTGTTCCGACAGTCAGTTGCAATTTTGAAAATAAAAAGTTTTCTGAATGTGACTAATTTCACGCAGGAATATTTTTCACCACCTAACACCGTCTTGCAACATTTAATTGGAATTTTCTTTTCAGAAGTCGAAAACCAATTTGAAAAATGCTACATGCAAGTAATGCTTCGGTGTGAGTAGTATATATAGTTACCTTTATTACGTACCAGTACATTTTTAAGTACTGTTGCCTTTTTTTCTTGATCTACTAAAAATATACTAGCATACCTCATCAAACACAGAACGTTCGTTGATCACATGCTCGTTGGTTTGCATCGCACCGCATCCACATATCGCCGACTTTTTAAGGCAGGGTGAGAGATAACATCATCGTGCAAATGTATTGAGTTTTTTGCAGGGCCATGGTCAAGTTGTATATTTTAAAGTCCCGCTGATGGTTTGCATTGTGAAAATACGTTGAAAATCAACCATGGAAGTGTGGAAGCTTCTGGAACAGCAACAATGCTAAACAATGCACTTCCACTGACCATTTGACAGAACACAGATTACTCTAAATATATATTGGACACCAAGTCTTGCATCACCAGCCAAGAGAGATCAAGCCTGAATGTTGTGTTTTAAACTGTTAAAATGTTATTGATTGACTTTTTAAAAAAAATAATTTTTGATGGCAACGTTATGCCGTATATATGAAAAAATAAAGATTATCGAAATAAAATTTGAAACAGAAAAATCAGAAAAAAAAAAAATTGTTGATTGTAATTTTGTGTGTTTTAACTGCGCCTGCTCTCAGCTCAATACTTCCTGGCTAGAAAGTATGTAATAGTATTAAATAAAGATTATATGTGTACTTATTCATAAAATAAAGAATGGTAAATTAAAAACCTTACAGTGTTTTTTATCATCAGAGCAGGTGAGAAAATAATAGTGACTTTATTTCTCCACACGCGGACCTGATACGAAAGATTTCAGGAATTCTGAATAACATTATCACATTTTATCGCGAAATATTTTTTCGAATTGAGTAGTAAAACGGTCTTAATCTTTCAGTATAAGTCGATGAAAAGGAATTTAATTACTGAAAGGATATTAAAAGAGGACTTCCGTCTGCCTTCCTGGCAAGCCGTTGTTGCTTTGTTTTAATGTAAAAAAATTAACGAAGGGTTTTTGACGGAGATTATAATTTTATCTATAGAATCCCAATTTCATCGCATGGGAATTGTAAAGAGTTTTCAATGCGGAATATTACCGAAGGAATAAATTAAGGCGATGCCATACGTAGTAATGCAAAATCATGTGTTTTTGGTTTGAAAATTTGGTCGCCTAGAAATGCGACCAAATTTATATATATATATATATATTATTTAAGTATTCATACTTAAACTGCTTAAGCATATGTTAGTTTTAATATATAACTCGTTATATACATTTAACAAATATTTCTAAATTAATTTGGCGCTAAATGTATCAAAAGTTAAAACTAAAATATCAGCGACATCTTTTAATTCATTGCCAAGTCTATGAATCCTCTCCATAACAGAATTGAACACAAATTTATTTATTTTCTAAAACTTAAAAAAACTGTAAATATAAACAAAAGAAATACAGATTTCAATTTGTGGAATTATTAATTAAATAAAATATTTTTATTACCTACTTGCTTGCTTGTCTGAATCGTTCCCACAATCAGATCCCATTTTGAAAATCAAAGCAAATCCCAGATTAAGTGTTCATTGAACCGGAGTTACACACAGCACTGAGACACACCACCACCATTTTTAATAATGATGTAAATACCAAAAATAATCCAAACTGTTCGAAGCCAGTGGAGGTATGAACTATGTTGTGGGGAAGGGAATGTACGCACAAGCTTCGTTTCGATACTGAACAGCTATCTTTTACTTGTGCGATACTGAGAGTATCACCACTATGGAAAGTGATTCAAATATTTCACATAGAAATCAATACGTGCATAAACCTGTCTAAATCTTTGATGTTTGAAAATGGTGTCAATACCTACTGTCAATATTAAACGTAAAAATAACAAAAATATTCAATGTGATGGATATTTTCGAAATACGAAACGATAATACGTTAACAAAACAAAGGGCTGATGTTTGAACAGAGATTTAAGCGCCCCTTAGATTTAATCTATCCACAGTGTGGTTAAAAACATTTCTAATTTAATTTTGTAGAACCCGAAAAGATTTTATATTATATTTTTTAAAGTTATATCTTTTTCTTATATTTATATTACTTTGTTACAAATAACCTCCAAGAGTTATTCCAATAAAATTTTAAATTCATTTAGTCAATAGTCGTCCCATATAAATAAAAATCAGATGTAGTTATCCGAAACGCTTTCTAAGTCACAAAAAAATTCTTCAGAGCTTTGTTATCATTAAAAAAATATCAGCCAAATATGGGGAAAATTAGTCAAAACATTTAAATGTTTTCCAATAATTTTCTAAAAAACTTAATTTGCCACATTATACAATAAAATAATTTCCGAAAAGGGGTTTTTAAGTAAAATATTTCTCATTTTAAAGCAGTTGAGAGTTTATCAGAGACCTGATAATGTATTTTTTTCTGTACATGTTTAGCATTTAAAAATGTTCGATAATTTCGAGGGTGTTCTAATCGGATTACTTAATTAAAGGATGTATAATGCTTCAAAGCTATACAATTTTGCAACCAGAAATACATGATTTTTTATTAGGTCACATGTTTTTTTTAAAATTAGGAACGATACCTAAAATATTCTACATAATAAGGTAGGCATTTGAAATTATCGTATCTAACATGCAGATTGCTAAGTTCACATTATACGGTTTTCTTTTGCAAATGCTTTTCGTTAGAATTTTTCATGAGAAAAGCGATTTAAAAATATTGCAATTTCATGCTTTACGACCCTTTTCTAGGAAGGTTACAACGACAAAAAGTCCCTTAGTAAGGTGTTTAAACTTTATGACACTCAAGGTACCTTTATTTTGCTAAGAAAGTGAAATTTTTGGAGGCTCGTAAAAAAGGTGTATATTTTTATGCCTACGGTTTCTAAGAATATTGGTATATTAGGTGTTTTTGATGCTACTTTCTAAGAGTATCACAATTGAAGTACTGGGTGTAAGGTTTGCAATCTTGCAAAATCACATCCCGCAAACCCGCTGGATTTCAATAATATTTTCGTGTTTGGGATTTGCGGGATTGAGATAAAAAAAACTGAACTTGAACCAAAACATGTTTTTTTCATGTGCTCGTGCTTGTGAGTTGCGAGTCACGTGATTTTTTTGTAGGCTTCATTCCACGAAACAACGCACTATTTTACATCCATTCTTTCAGAAACATATTAACCACCCTGTAGTTTAATGTAAGGTCAACATTTACCAACCGTTCAATATAATTATAATGAACGGTTTAATCACTAACCTTTGGCATGCCAAGATGGAAAGTAAAACGTGTGGTATGATAAGGGGTGTCAAGGGACCCCACGCATTACTTCGTTTTAATGCCATTTTTCCATTTATTCATTAATTTTATTGCAAGTTATTCTTATGACTAACATTTATGTGTTTCCGTGAAATAAATATCAGAATATACCTAGTTAATTGTATTTAATTACAACAAAACATTATCGAATGTGGGCTTCAGCGGACGGCCAGGGTTGTACTGAGTGTTGATTTTCGGCGCGTATGAATATTATTTGGTAACTAACCCCTCACGCAGCATTGGTAATAGCGTGAGCGAGTGAGATGGTGCGCATCTGGGTGTATTTTTTCAGCTGTGGGTAAACTGGGTATGGTTCCAGTGCGCAAAATTATTATTTGTAGTAATTAATGTTGCCCACATATTTAAATAAAAATGTTTTTTCCGCTTTAATCTAGTAATTTTGTTAATTTAAAAATAATAGTTGATGGTGTTTTTAGGTTTTGCAGGGATGCATTAATACCTAAACCATAAGGTCTCTTTTTTAAATTATACATGGAGGATGAAAATTTTATAGATTTTGACAGAATACCTATATTAGCAACGGGAAGGTTAATCTTCCCTCACCCACACACGCTTGTTCTGTAAACCATAATGCCCGTGCTTCTGGGTGGATGGCTGGGATTAACTGCAATGGGCTTTGTACAACTAAATAAAGTGCTCAACTACTCTCTACTGAGTTAGTATTATATTCACTTGGTAAAAATTATAATAGACTTATCAATAAAATTGTTAAATTAAGTAGAGACCCTAACTAAAATTTTTAAAGCCATTAAAATCTTCTTTTTTTTTTTTTAAATCCTTTAAAATCATTAATAATTTAATATATATTATTATTAGTTGAATTTTTTTTCAAACATAGCTTGTAGTAAGTATATCATACGGACTTAAGTATCGGGCCCCGTGTATATATAGTCACTTGGTAAACATTATAATAGACTTATCAATAAAATTGTTAAATTAAGTAGAGACCGTAACTAAAATTTTTAAAGCCATTAAAATCTTCTTTTTTTTTTAAATCCTTTAAAATCATTAATAATTTAATATATATTATTATTAGTTGAATTTTTTTTTCAAACATAGCTTGTAGTAAGTATATCATACGGACTTAAGTATCGGGCCCCGTGTATATAACCCGAGTAAATCTGGCTTTTGATAAACTGGTTGTCTTGTATAGGGCCAGCGGATTCTTCAATAGTGACCAGCTGCTTACCCTATACAAATTTCAAGTAAGCCCAATCATTCAATTTGGGAGCAACCTCTGGGCTGGAGCCCCATAATACTTGATAAACCTTGTTGATTCGGTCGTCAGTCGCCATCGACTGAAATGTTTAGACTGTACCGTTTCAGTGGCCAACACGATTGTGATGGTATAGGTTTTATTGTGCAAAATCATCTGCAAACCCAACTTTTTCGCAAATTTAACAGTACTTCAATTTCAAAAACGTGCGATCTAATTAAATTTCTGTCTTTCACACTCGTCAAAACCAAATGTAAAAATGTGGTTTATCGCATTAGACAGAAGAAGGAAAATTAATTACAAAATAGAGTAGCAACCTTCCTTAGCTATACTGTGTTGGCTTACATAGAAACGTAATTCATTTCTAGTTTACCAGTCGAGTCATGTAAAGCTTAAACAAAGGTTGTTTTGTATTCTCCGAACAACAACATAAAAGGCGGGGTTTATTGCATTATGGGAATCTACATATTTATATATGACAGTGTGGGCGTTTTACACGATGCTTTTTTTCATACCTATTCCCGAACCCCATACGGAAACTATATCGGGACCCATTTGAAAATTCTTTGCTTTAAACTATCACTATTTTCATACTAACGATTTTATACGGATAGTTGCCATTAGAAAAAAGGTGTATATTTAGGGACGTTACAACACCCCCAAATCAAAATTATTTTTTTATTCCTAATACGTTTATACAAAAAATATATTTTCGTTTATTTTTTATGCCCGCCCTTTTTCATACAAAACTTAAGTTTGGATTTGAGGCTTAAGGTACAGCAAAATATGTAGTACGGATGTGAGTTACATTATTTGTTTGTGTTTTAAAATATATCAAACATGAGCCATTATTAAAAATTTCGATTTTTCATTATTTAAGTGGCAATTATTTAAAAACGATTTGCTAAACTTAATTACGTAAATATAAAAATTGTTTTGTTTATATTTGAATAAAAAACGCCCAAATTACCGTAAAAAAAGCGTTTTTGAGTCGAAGTTTTAATCAAATCCAAGAAACGCCTCTTAATTGTAAGTTCTGCAAGATAATTTTTTAAATAATTATCATATACTCACAAAAAATTGCCGAAGTTGCCTCTAAAATCATGGTAAAACTAATTCTTTAAAGGCCCAAGGTGTATAATTTAAAACTAAGATAAATTTCATAGCTCACATCTATGCTTTATATTTGCATTACTATTTATATGTTAATACTTTTTATTCATTTTGGTATTGTATTTGGATATCAAATACAAAATAATGTTTCTTATAAAAAAAGGTGGAAGGAGCGAAGCAACCGCAAATGGCGCGAAACGCATTTTTCCTGTTTATACGCCGCCTATAATTTTTTGACAGTCCGAGTACTAAAATTCGTCTTAAAAATATGTTTGTACCTACGTTACAATCTCCCAATACAATATATTTATATTCCACTGTCAAATCCATGCGACATATTGAATTACAGGGTGTAAAATATTCTCTGACAGGACATATTACCTTTCCTAGAAGAAGGTATGGCAGTTGGGGGGGGGGGATATAAGGGGGTGAGAACCCATAAACAATGCGATACCATTGCTTATCGATTTATGCAGATTTCATAGTTCAAATCTTTGACTGAACAAATTCCTGTTTCATCTGTCTGTAAATTTGTTTGTTACGTTCCGGTTCCGGTTTCAATATGGTGGCCGTTTTAATAGTTCATTAAAGATTGTTTTTTCAAATGTGAATTAAATACGTTGGTACTTAAATACCAACGTATTTAAGTACCTATTACAAATCTTTAGGTTTCAATAAATAAATATACTTTTTGGATGTGAGATTTGGAAGTATTTTTTTCTTCAAATAAGACTCGATAATATTTTTTTTAAACGTGCTATAGTTTTTCTTACATTAATAGGATTTATAGAGCGCTGTTTCGGAGAAAAAATTGTTTTTTTTTCAATTTATTATGAGTTCATAGACATTATTAAAAACGGATAAAGAAAATCACAATGGACTGGCAGGTGCCTTCAGATAAACATACTACTAAAAGAGATTTGCAATTTGCGATTTGAATCCAAATTGCGATTTGAATCCGACTTTGCACGGAGAGGACACGGTAAAAACACTGGACGATACATGATTTTACATTTTCCATTACTAATGATATTACCTACATTACTAATGATATTAGATTACTAATTATATTACATTACGAATTTAATACACAAAATAACACTAACAGACCAGTTAGACTAGCGTACAAAGAAAACATAAAAACTCCGACAGTAAATTCAAGCTTTGGACAAAGACACTACCAATACCATGCTATAAAAGCTTTCAACAATGTAAAAAATGAAATTAAAATTGAGGAAAATAAAAATAAATTCACACACAAAATTACAAAATGGATTAAAGAACAAAAAAGAGAATATTACAAAAATGTCATAGCATAAAATAAAAACAAAACCTACATGTAAAACACAAAACCAATATAAACACACATCACTCACAAACACACAAGATTATTTTCAATGTATTATTTTTTAATTTTAAATATATTATTATGAATTATGTATTTTTAATTTTAAATGTATTATTTTCTCTTTAAATGTATTATGTAGATTATATTTTCATATTATAAAATGAAGGCCTCAGCACGGGCAAGCCACCCAGTGAGGCCTACATTACTAGAAAACTTAAAATGTAAAAAATATTGTACCAAATAAAATAAAAATAAAATGATATTACATTACTTATGATATTACATTACTAATGATATTGATAGGAATATTTTGGGCTCTATAGGACTGGTAATTTTTTATGCAATGACCTTAAAAAGCGTACAAATTCTTTTTTTTTTTTTTTTTTTTTTTTTTTTTTTTTTTTTTTTTTTTTTTTTTTTTTATAGTCGGAGGCGGTTTACTTACGTTCCCCGCGAGCACTTAGGCCATAGGCCCATTGTACTATCTCCCATTTTACCTCATTCCCTTGCCAGTAACCCGGTCCCTTTTATGAAGTTCACCAGGGCTGTCATTGGATATGTGGCGATGTCTTCTGGTTCCACACTGTGTCTTCCCAGGTATCTGAGCCTTATTCCCAGCAGAGCGGGACATTGGCACCATAGGTGAATTGGAGTCTCTTCCTCCTCTTCACATTTCCTACAGATGTTGGTGTTTTCCACTCCCAACAGTTGCATGTGTCTCCTGAGATGGCAGTGTCCCGTTAATAGTCCTACCAGTTCCCTCAGTGAGTTTCTGTCCATATCGAGTAGTTGCCTGGTTCGGTTAGGGTCCGGTCCGTTTATGAGTACTTTAGATTGCCTCATTCCGGGTGCCTTCTTCCATTCCTTCCAGTGTTGGGATTTGACCCACCTCTTGATATGTAGTTTGGTGTGGCAAGCTGCTACTCCTACGGCCGGCTCAGATCCCGCAAGTGGTGCTTTCGCCCCTTTCCTTGCTAGTTCGTCAGCCCGCTCGTTGCCCTCAATACCTTTATGTCCTGGTACCCAGAGCAGGGTTACTTTATTGATGGTCGCCAGTTCTATTAGGATAGTCCTGCATTCCATCACCAGTCTGGAGTCGCATCGGTTACTTTCCAGTGCCATTAAGGCCGCCTGGCTATCCGAACATATGTTTATGTTCTTATTTCTGTACCCGATACTCATATTCTCCTGTGCGCAGGCTAAGATGGCTTTCATCTCAGCTTGAAACACAGTGCAGTGCATTCCTAGAGGTATACTGAGTTCCCTCTTAGATCCCTGTAGACAGACCCCGGCCCCTGTTCCTTCCTCCATCTTGGACCCGTCTGTGAACCAGATTAGTTCCTGTTTGGAGTTTGGACCTGGGACCGAGTCCCATTCCTCCCTTGTGGGGTACGTCACTTTAAACAGCTGTCCGAAGAAGTATTCGGCTTGCTTGCCGTCCTGCTTCATCCCAGCCGTCGGACTAATTGCCCTCAGTCTTATTCCTATCTCCGTGTGACTGTTTCTGGGCAACTCTCCTCTCCATTGGCCATTGCAATGTAACCTGTAGGCTGCCGCCATCGCCGCCCCCTCTATTTCTATGTTTAGTGGTGGTAGGTTCAGCAGCACTCCCATGGCTAGTATTGGAGTGGTTCTCATGGCTCCTGTGATGCTTCTGCATGCAAGTCCCTGTATGTGATTGAGTGTGACCATCACTGTTTTCAGTGTTGTTCTCCTCCACCAGACCAGGGCTGCGTGCATGATCCTTGGTTTTACAACGGCTGTGTAAAGCCATTGCATCATTTTAGGTTTCAGACCCCACGTTCTGCCGCAGATTCGCCTAGTTGCCCACATCAGAGCACAGGCCTTTCTGCCTACAGTTTCCACCTGGTTTTTCCAGCTCAGTTTGGCATCTATGATGACTCCGAGGTACTTAACCGTGTCAGAGGGTTCTAATTCCTTTCCATAGAAGGTTGGATTGCTCCATCCTTCTAGTTTCCTTTTACGCGTAAAGATTACTAGTTTTGTCTTGTCTGGGTTGACTGACAGTCCTGTTTCTTCACACCATTCTTCCACTGTTGCCAGTGTTGACTGTATAAGGCCTCGGGTTGTGTCTGCATCCCAACACCTTATTATGGTTGCAATGTCATCCGCATACCCTTGCGTATATAGGCCCCTGTTGTTGAGTTTCCGGATGAGGTTGTCCACCACCAGGCTCCACAGCAAGGGTGATAAGACCCCTCCCTGTGGACACCCCCGTGTCACCAGCACTTTGATGCTTACCTCACCCCTTGTCACCGTAAGTATCCGGCCTGAGAGCATGTTCCTCAGCCACCTTCTGGTGGTTTTGTCGAGTCCATGTCTTTCTGCCGCTTCATCAATGGATTTAATAGTGGTGCAGTTAAATGCTCCCTCTATATCCAGGAATAGCCCTACCGCCAGTTCCCCAGTCGCTTGTGCCTGCTCTAGTTTGTACACCAACCTGTGCAGTGCCGCGTCGACTGACTTACCTGCTTGGTAAGCAAACTGTAACTCGTGGAGGGGCTTCTCTTTCAGTGCCCCGTCCCTTATGTGCCTGTCCATTAGCCTCTCCATTGTCTTCAAAAGAAATGAGGTGAGGCTAATTGGGCGGAATGCACCTGGTTGGTCGTAGTCAGCTCTCCCCGGTTTGGGTATGAACACTACCCTTGTCTTCCGCCATGGTATGGGGATGTATCCGAGGGCACAGCATGCCCTCAGGATCTTCGTCACCGGAAGTAGGATTGTATCTAGGCCCCTCTGTAGAAGTGCCGGAAAGATTCCATCCTCTCCTGCGCTTTTAAAAGGGTCAAACCCTCTGATTGCCCATTTAACTCTGGAGGGCGTAACTATTTTAGCCGCAGTGTCCCAGTCCTTACCTTCCCGTGTAACTCGGGCTGGTGGTGGACCGGTATCATCTGCTTCTAACTTTTTGTAGCCGGGAAAATGTTTCCCCAGCAGTACCTCCAACTCCTCCTCCCAACTGTTGGTATATCCTCCATCAGCTTTTTTGAATGGGCCTTTTGCTGCCCCTGGGTCTTTTGCAAGAATTTTTTGGATTCTTGCAGTCTGTGGGATGGTTTCCACCTCCCCACAGTATTTCTCCCAGGAGCATGTTTTGGCTTTCTGGATTGCCACCTTGTAATCTTTCTGGTATTGCTTGTGGGCATCCCAGTTTCCTGACTTTTTGGCCTTGTTGAAAGCTTGCCTTACTATTTTCCGTAGCTCCTGCAGTCTTCTGCTCCACCACGGTGTTTTGTCCCTGGTACTTGTCTTCAGAGGGCAGCTATTTTCGTATGCCCTTATCATTGAGTCCCTCAGTACTTCTACTGCGTCCTCAATTTCTTCGGGGCAGCCGTATTTAGCTGGGAATCTTGTCATTCCAAAAACAAATTCTTAGTACGGGTTTTTTTTCACAGACTTTGAAAAATTCATCAAATTTCAATGTTGATGTTCAAGTTTTGTGACAGCTCTATTCAAATACTGTTATTTTATCATTATTGGCCAGTTGTTTTTCACAAAACTGAATAGAACCTTCACAGAATGTGAAAATTAATATTCGAAATTTATGAATTGTTCAAATTCTCTGAAACAAGCCATGTTTACAAGGGGACTATGAAGATGAATATTGCGAACTTTTATAGATGTGACTGTCTCCGTGGTCGAGGGGTATAGCTCTCGACTAGTAAGCTAGAGGTCATGGTTTCAAATCTTGGAGAGCACTAGTAAATTTTATTTAATTTATCATAATATATTTTTGGAACGCCCTAGAGTGGATACTCTCAGTATCGTCCTGGTGTAAGACCACCAATAAGAAATGACAGGTAGCTTGAAATGGTTTTGGCCGTGTTTGGTGACCAGATCTGAATACCCAGGTACTCTTCCCTACCTTCCTCTACCCCATCTCTTTTCCCTCTCCACTACTTTCAGCCTCACAAAACACTCCGGTTGTGGATGTCATAGTCTCACTGGCTCACTTGGGACTCTTGTGCGGTTTTACATAAAATAATATATTTAAGGCGATGCCATACGTAGTAATGCAAAATCATGTGCTTTTTGGTTGAAAATTTGGTCGCCTAGAATTGTTTCAGGTGCTTTTATTAAATACTGCGAGTAGAATACATCTTGGCCTTTGAAATAATCGAGTATTTTTTAGATAAGTCTTTTTATAAGCATAGAAAAAAATAATGTATAAGGCCTATGAAAACTGCTTTAAAGTTCAAAACCTCCTACTTACAAACCCATTTTCGGTTATAATTTTATTGTATAATATGGCAAATTAAGTTATTTATAAAGTGGTCGGAAAAAAATTTAATATTTATACCTGAACATCTACAAAATAAAATAAAAGGCACTTTTTGGCTTTTTTTTTTCTTGCATAAATCAAAACAGGCGGATGGTGTTAAGCGGGAATTTAAACCTTATCGACATCTACGTAAGGGTTGTTATTGATAGCGGTTCAATTTAAAATATTACACGACGTAGTGCATCGCCTTAAAAAAAGATTGAACAAATCAAAACAATCAATGATTTACTGAATAAAGGCATCTGCAAAAGTATAGCCTAGTTCCCAGTAAAATTGAAAATATATCCGAATTAAGCATATATAAACACAAATATAAATATAACTTATTTATATTATAAATATTAGAAATAAGCAAAGTATAAATTAAAATATATGAATACATGTTTGTATTAGACCGCGTGGACCTTTTTTAAGTTTAATAATTCGAAGTTTTAAAAATATTGTGTATGGCTCTGAAATACCCTACTCAAAGTTAAACTTCCGAAAATTTCCATTCTGTATGAAAAAATATTTTATTAGCGAGATAATGCTCTTAGGAATCCCGAAATAAGAAAATGTTTTTAAAATAATTTATGGTTTTTCTCTTTTATGTAATTTTGCCAGTAAATTCAAATTTAAAAAAAATGTAGGTCTGACGGGGGCGGTGGTTGCACATTTATATCGCAATGTTCAAACTTAAGTCTAAAAAGAACTGAATATAAATAACCACGTAAAAGTTTACATGGTATGCGTAAAAATAAAAAGCTTTTAAAAAATCGAAATTTTTGGGTTCTCTGTGAAACGTAAACTTAGCAGTTTTTCGTTTGTATTAAAAATTTCCAGACACCGCGTATGTGAAGCATTTAATCCACCTTCGTGGAAGGTCATTATTTGTCAGTCGGATCAGAAGGACGTGTCCGAGGACCGGAAGTATCTCTGGATTAATCCACTCCCGCTGGCGCCGGAACCTTAAAGACCTCTGGAACCTTCTCTAATCAGACAAATTGCCTTCGGGAAACTACTGTACTTTAGTCTGGAAGGAAACAGATTATTTCCAATTGGTTTATCTGACAGGGATACGAGATACAAGAAAGATACAGGATAGCGGATACAAAACATGTCGTGCATACATGAATAAATTCAAGGTTCTTGAGTCGTATGATCTTTGCTTCTCGAACATACGTTATCGTTCACACAGGATCGATTATATTTTTATAAATATGGGAGTTGTATGATACACTTCATGCGTCCCTACAAAATGAATGTTCAAGCAACGAATTAACTTTTTTTTTGTTATTTGTTTTTGGGGTGTTATGCCGTGTTGCGCTAACTCCTTCTTTAGCCAACGTTTCGGACAACATTACAGTGTCCATCATCAGGGCAGATGTGTTATAACACATCTGCCCTGATGATGGACACTGCAATGTTGTCCGAAACGTTGGCTAAAGAAGGAGTTAGCGCAACACGGCATAACACCCCAAAAACAAATAACAAAAATACTTTTGGCCGTGAAAATCTTAAATCATATTTAACGAATTAACTAACTATCATGTCGGCGCCTTTTGCGCATATGATCTGTTTATGAGAAAACTGTTTGGAAATTTTACTCAAAATTTTTACAATCCTTCTAGATAAAAAAATTTGAAATACGGACATTGTGATATTTTAATGATTTATAGGTGTATTATTAATTTTAAAAAGTTTTTATAGGTTTTTCATCGTTTTTTTAACGTTTGAGAATATTGTAGCACTAAAAAAACAAGTCTGAAAAAATCCTGAAACTTGAAATACTGAAAATTTTACTATTTTTATAAATTAAATATTTTGTTTGCGGATTATATTCTGGTTGCAGCATATTCACAGCTGAAGTTTCGCAACTTTCTACTAAAATAATTATCACTTATTTTCTATAAATTGGTTTTCTGAAGGATCTAGATGGACAAACTATATTTTAGTTAAAAATATTTAAAAAAATTTTAGTCTTCATTTTTAAGACCATAAAAAATCCATAAATTCTGAAATATATAAATTAAAAAAAGTGTAATAAAAATCTAAAGACGTTTTTCACATAAAATAAACTATATTAACGATACGACCCTTTGAAATCAACGAAAAAAACTATCAATATTTGAATTACTTCAACTTACCACGACATTGTCAAAGCAGGTTTGTATTAAAAAATTACATTCTAATCACATCAAAATACCCCTGAAAAATTATTGTCAATCATTAAAAAGTGTTAATTTTACATATCGTTGAAATTCACGATGTCCCATCGATTCTATGGGATAGAATATTACTTAACCGTTAACCGTGTGCCATTTCCCAGAGGGTTCGGATAACGGGAAAAACCGCAACATTACTATGTCTTGACACACACACCTAGTTTCACTCACATTCCTACACACTCTTCATTAATTCTGATTCTCGAAGTGACCGACTTAAGTATTTGTTAAGTACTTAACTTAGTATTTAATTCACTAGGTGCCAATGGTGCCATATCTTCCTCGGACGTCCCCAACTTCTTGTACCATTAATTTCCGTGTCATTTATTATTTTGGCACTTCTTTCATCTGCTCCACTTGTCCAAACCATCTAAACGTCCCTTTCAATTTTGTAAACTTTAACACAGGAACCCTGAAGGAATTATGTTTTTTTTTAATGAAAAGAAATAGTTAACCCGGGTCTTCAGGATGCCTCTGTTGTAGAAAGGAGGTAGAAAACCTAGGTCTTCAAAAAACTCGTATTGTAGAGGAGAGGTAGTAAACCTGGGTCTTCAAGATACCATTATTAAGAAAGGATATAGTAAGCCTGGGCCTTCAAGAGACCCTTGTCATAGAAAGGCGGTAGTAAACCGTGGTCTTCAAGTGACCCTTGTTTTAGGAGAGTAGGTAGTAATCTGAAAGGGTACGTCCATCCTCTAGCTGTTTTCCGGCGAAGATCAAACTCTGCTGATCTGGAGGGATTCCTTCTTTGTCTTGGATCTTGGCTTTGACATTTTTGATAGCGTCAGAAGGCTCTACCTCAGGTAGTACTCGTATACCTGGGTCTTCAAGATACCCTTGTCGTAGAAAGGAGGTAGTAAACCTGGATCTTCAACAGACTGAAAGTCTCACTTTCAAACATCAGGATTGATATCAGTACTCCATTGTGGACTGCTAGTCTTGCTTCTTTGAAAAATTCTCATTATTCTCTGACGCAAAAGTCAACCAACAACCGACGAACCCAAATTTACAGAAATCTCAGTAAGAACCAAACATATAAATAGGCAAGATTTCCGCGAGCCGAGCCGCGAATTACGAGAAAGGAATGAAGGAACTGCGCGAAACTGCGTGGCTCGGCTGGCGGAATTTTTGTCGTGTTTATTCGCACTTTTAGGTTGTTAATTAAACATCCATGAAGTCAAAAGTAATTTAGAACAATAATCAAATAAAGTGCTGTCAGTTTTAACACACCTTGATGAGAATTAACAACATTTTAACATTGTGAGTAAATTAATTAGTGTTTCCCGGAACTGAAAGAATTGACATTGTATTTTCTGTATTATATTAAATTTAGTTTTGACGTTGAGTGCTGTGTACAGTCGTCAGATTTAATTTTCCTTAAAATATTATCGAAAAACACTTTTGAAATTGAGGAGGTCAGGTCGGAAATCACGTAAGCCCAAATATGTTCGAAAAGTTTTACTAATATTATTTCATCCAAAACTGATAAGTATGTTTTAATCTTCTGCTACTACTGGTTTTGGTTTGCGAATAGAAGAGTGTACGTGTGGGGACACCTTATGTGTGAATTTAAGACGATGCCATACGCAGTAATGCAAAATCATGTGTTTTTGGTTTGAAAATTTAGTCGCCTAGAAATGTTTGAATTGATGCTTTAATTTAATACTGCGAGTAGAATACATCTTGGCATTTGAAATAATCGAGTATTTTTTAGATAAGTCTTTTTATAAGCCCAGAAAAAAATAATGTAAAGGCCTATGAAAACTGCTTTAAAGTTAAAAAATCTCCTACTTACGAACCCATTTTCGGTTATGATTTTATTGTATAACGTGGCAAATTAAATTATTTATAAAATGATCGAGAAAAAATTAAATATTTATGCCTGAACATCCACAAAATAAAATAAAAGGCACTTTTTTGCCATGTTTTTTTCTTGCATAAATCAAAACAGGCGGACAGTGTTAAGCGGGAATTTAAACCTTATCGCCATCTACGTAAGGGTTGTTATTGATAGCGGCTCAATTTAAAATATTACACGACGTAGTGCATCGCCTTAAGTTAAATGATTGAATTTCTTTATCATTAAAATAAAAGAAGTGACAAATTGGAGAATATTATTATATTTTAGTATTTGAGAAGCTAAAGGTTTTTTTTAATATATTTAATTATAAACGCCATTTTTTACGTTAACCCCTCACAGGAGAGAAAAATAACTTCCCTCAGGGCATATGTCATCTTTGAGGATGCTGTGTGGAGGGTATTTTTAAGGAGAGTGAGGAGAGGAAGCTCTGGGAAGGATAATGCATGAGGGGTGGTAGGAATCTAGGGATCAGTGCGTCTAGGAGTCATGGACAAATAATCTATCCATCCTTTTGCGGTGCCAGGCCAAAAGGGTTGTCAAAGAGTCTCCCCAAACCAGCATATTCCAATGGTGAACCCGGGTACTCCTGCTAAATCACGAAACGTAGCGAACCACTTGCGGCGACATATGGCAGATGTGTTGGTTATCCAATAAATGGTTCCCAGGGCTATTCTCGTTCGAGGGCTATTCCAATAAAATTATAAATTAAGGCAATGCACTTCGTCGTGTAGTATTTTAAATTGAGCCGCTATCAATAACAACCGTTACGTAGATGGCGATAAGGTTTAAATTCCCGCTTAACACCATCCGCCTGTTTTGATTTATGCAAGAAAAAAACATGGCCAAAGAGGGCCTTTAATTTTATTTTGTTCATTTCGATCATTTTATAAAAAACTTAATTTTCCACATTATACAATAAAATCATAACCGAAAATGGGTTCGTAAGTAAGAGATTTTGAACTTTAAAGCAGTTTTCATAGGCATTATACATTATTTTTTTCTGGGCTTATAAAAAGACTTATCTAAAAAATACTCGATTATTTCAAAGGCCAAGATGTATTTAATTAAAGCATCTGAAACATTTCTAGGCGACCAAATTTCCAAACCAAAAACACATGATTTTGCATTACTACGTATCGCATCGCCTTAAATATAAATAACAGTAGCCTAAACTTGAACTTAACAATATTAAATTAAAACCAACAACAATATAACATTGACCAAAACTATTTTAAGAAACAAAGCATAAAATACAAGTTAATAACACCCTAACTGAAATTAAAAATAATATATATATATATATATTATTTAAGTATTCATACTTAAACTGCTTAAGCATATGTTAGTTTTAATATATAACTCGTTATATACATTTAACAAATATTTCTAAATTAATTTGGCGCTAAATGTATCAAAAGTTAAAACTAAAATATCAGCGACATCTTTTAATTCATTGCCAAGTCTATGAATCCTCTCCATAACAGAATTGAACACAAATTTATTTATTTTCTAAAACTTAAAAAAACTGTAAATATAAACAAAAGAAATACAGATTTCAATTTGTGGAATTATTAATTAAATAAAATATTTTTATTACCTACTTGCTTGCTTGTCTGAATCGTTCCCACAATCAGATCCCATTTTGAAAATCAAAGCAAATCCCAGATTAAGTGTTCATTGAACCGGAGTTACACACAGCACTGAGACACACCACCACCATTTTTAATAATGATGTAAATACCAAAAATAATCCAAACTGTTCGAAGCCAGTGGAGGTATGAACTATGTTGTGGGGAAGGGAATGTACGCACAAGCTTCGTTTCGATACTGAACAGCTATCTTTTACTTGTGCGATACTGAGAGTATCACCACTATGGAAAGTGATTCAAATATTTCACATAGAAATCAATACGTGCATAAACCTGTCTAAATCTTTGATGTTTGAAAATGGTGTCAATACCTACTGTCAATACTAAACGTAAAAATAACAAAAATATTCAATGTGATGGATATTTTCGAAATACGAAACGATAATACGTTAACAAAACAAAGGGCTGATGTTTGAACAGAGATTTAAGCGCCCCTTAGATTTAATCTATCCACAGTGTGGTTAAAAACATTTCTAATTTAATTTTGTAGAACCCGAAAAGATTTTATATTATATTTTTTAAAGTTATATCTTTTTCTTATATTTATATTACTTTGTTACAAATAACCTCCAAGAGTTATTCCAATAAAATTTTAAATTCATTTAGACTTTTAGAAAAAGTCAATAGTCGTCCCATATAAATAAAAATCAGATGTAGTTATCCGAAACGCTTTCTAAGTCACAAAAAAATTCTTCAGAGCTTTGTTATCATTAAAAAAATATCAGCCAAATATGGGGAAAATTAGTCAAAACATTTAAATGTTTTCCAATAATTTTCTAAAAAACTTAATTTGCCACATTATACAATAAAATAATTTCCGAAAGGGGGTTTTTAAGTAAAATATTTCTCATTTTAAAGCAGTTGAGAGTTTATCAGAGACCTGATAATGTATTTTTTTCTGTACATGTTTAGCATTTAAAAATGTTCGATAATTTCGAGGGTGTTCTAATCGGATTACTTAATTAAAGGATGTATAATGCTTCAAAGCTATACAATTTTGCAACCAGAAATACATGATTTTTTATTAGGTCACATGTTTTTTTTAAAATTAGGAACGATACCTAAAATATTCTACATAATAAGGTAGGCATTTGAAATTATCGTATCTAACATGCAGATTGCTAAGTTCACATTATACGGTTTTCTTTTGCAAATGCTTTTCGTTAGAATTTTTCATGAGAAAAGCGATTTAAAAATATTGCAATTTCATGCTTTACGACCCTTTTCTAGGAAGGTTACAACGACAAAAAGTCCCTTAGTAAGGTGTTTAAACTTTATGACACTCAAGGTACCTTTATTTTGCTAAGAAAGTGAAATTTTTGGAGGCTCGTAAAAAAGGTGTATATTTTTATGCCTACGGTTTCTAAGAATATTGGTATATTAGGTGTTTTTGATGCTACTTTCTAAGAGTATCACAATTGAAGTACTGGGTGTAAGGTTTGCAATCTTGCAAAATCACATCCCGCAAACCCGCTGGATTTCAATAATATTTTCGTGTTTGGGATTTGCGGGATTGAGATAAAAAAAACTGAACTTGAACCAAAAACATGTTTTTTTCATGTACTCGTGCTTGTGAGTTGCGAGTCACGTGATTTTTTTGTAGGCTTCATTCCACGTAACAACGCTCTATTTTTCATCCATTCTTTCAGAAACATATTAACCACTTAGTAGTTTAATGTAAGGTCAACATTTACCAACCGTTCAATATAATTATAATGAACGGTTTAATCACTAACCTTTGGCATGCCAAGATGGAAAGTAAAACGTGTGGTATGATAAGGGGTGACGCAGTTAACCCACGCATTTCTTCGTTTTAATGCCATTTTTTCCATTTATTCATAAATTTTATTGCAAGTTATTCTTATGACTAACATTTACGTGTTTCCGTGAAATAAATATCAGAATATACCTAGTTAATTTAATTTAATTAAAAGAAAACATTATCGAATGTGGGCTTCAGCGGACGGCCAGGGTTGTACTGAGTGCTGATTTTCGGCGCGTATGAATATTATTTGGTAACTAACCCCTCACGCAGCATTGGTAATAGCGTGAGCGAGTGAGATGGTGCGCACCTGGGTGTATTTTTTTAGCTGTGGGTAAACTGGGTATGGTTCCAGTGCGCAAAATTATTATTTGTAGTAATTAATGTTGCCCACATATTTAAATAAAAATGTTTTTTCCGCTTTAATCTAGTAATTTTGTTAATTTAAAAATAATAGTTGATGGTGTTTTTAGGTTTTGCAGGGATGCATTCATACCTAAACCATAAGTTCTCTTTTTTAAAGTATACATGGAGGATGAAAATTTTATAGATTTTGACAGAATACCTATATTAGCAACGTGAAGGTTAATCTTCCCTCCCCACACGGTTGTTCTGTAAACCATAATGCCCGTGCTTCTGGGTGGATGGCTGGGATTAACTGCAATGGGCTTTGTACAACTAAATAAAGTGCTCAACTACTCTTTACTGAGTTAGTATTATAGTCACTTGGTAAACATTATAATAGACTTATCAATAAAATTGTTAAATTAAGTAGAGACCGTAACGAAAATTTTTAAAGCCATTAAAATCTTCTTTTTTTGTTTTTTTTTTTAAATCCTTTAAAATCATTACTAATTTAATATATATTATTATTAGGGCCAGCGGATTCTTCAATAGTGAACAGCTGCTTACCCTATACAAATTTCAAGTAAGCCCAATCATTGAATTTAAGAACAACCTCTGGGCTGGAGCCCTATAATACTTGATAAACCTTGTTGATTCGGTCGTCAGTCGCCATCGACTGAAACGTTTAGACTGTACCGTTTCAGTGGCCAACACGATTGTGATGGTATAGGTTTTATTGTGCAAAATCATCTGCAAACCCAACTTTTTCGCAAATTTAACAGTATTTCAATTTCAAAAACGTGCGATCTAATTAAATTTCTGTCTTTCACACTCGTCAAAACCAAATGTAAAAATGTGGTTTATCGCATTAGACAGAAGAAGGAAAATTAATTACAAAATAGAGTAGCAACCTTCCTTAGCTATACTGTGTTGGCTTACATAGAAACGTAATTCATTTCTAGTTTACCAGTCAAGTCATGTAAAGCTTACAAAGGTTGTTTTGTATTCTCCGAACAACAACATAAAAGGCGGGGTTTATTGCATTATGGGAATCTACAACAGTGTGGGCGTTTTACACGATGCTTTTTTTCATACCTATTCCCGAACCCCATACGGAAACTATATCGGGACCCTTTTGAAAATTATTTGCTTTAAACTATCACTATTTTCATACTAACGATTTTATACGGATAGTTGCCATTAGAAAAAAGGTGTATATTTTGGGACGTTACAACACCCCCAAATCATAATTATTTTTTTATTCCTAATACTTTTATACAAAAAATATATTTTCGTTTATTTTTTATGCCAGCCCTTTTTCATACAAAAGTTAATTTTGGATTTGAGGCTTAAGGTACAGCAAAATATGTAGTACGGATGTGAGTTACATTATTTGTTTGTATTTTAAAATATATCACACATAAGCCATTATAAAAAATTCGATGTTTCATTATTTTAGAGGCAATTATTTAAAAACGATTTGCTAAACTTAATTACGTAAATATAAAAAGTGTTTTGTTTATATTTGAATAAAAAACGCCCAAATTACCGTAAAAAAGGCGTTTTTGAGTCGAAGTTTTAATCAAATCCAAGAAACGCCTTTTAATTGTAAGTTCTGCAAGATAATTTTTTAAATAATTATCATATACTCACAAAAAATTGCCGAAGTTGCCTCTAAAATCATGTAAAATCGAATTCTTTAAAGGCCCAAGGTGTACAATTTAAAACTAAGATAAATTAAATAGCTCACATCTATGCTTTATATTTGCTATACTATTTATATGTTAATACTTTTTATTCATTTTGGTATTGTATTTGGATATCAAATACAAAATAATGTTTTGTATAAAAAAAGGTGGAAGGAGCGAAGCAACCGCAAACGGCGCGAAACGCATTTTTCCTGTTTATACGCCGCCTATAATTTTTTGACAGTCCGATTACTAAAATTCGTCTTAAAAATATGTTTGTACCTACGTTACAATCTCCCAATACAATATATTTATATTCCACTGTCAAATCCATGCGACATATTGAATTACAGGGTGTAAAATATTCTCTGACAGGACATATTACCTTTCCTAGAAGAAGGTATGGCAGTTGTGGGGGGGGGGGGGGATATGAGGGGGTGAGAACCCATAAACAATGCGATACCATTGCTTATCGATTTATGCAGATTTCACACTTCAAATCTTTGACTGAACTAATTCCTGTTTCATCTGTCTGTAAATTTGTTTGTTACGTTCCGGTTCCGGTTTCAATATGGTGGCCGTTTTAATAGTTCATTAAAGATTGTTTTTTCAAATGTGAATTAAATACGTTGGTACTTAAATACCAACGTATTTAAGTACCTATTACAAATCTTTAGGTTTCAATAAATAAATATACTTTTTGGATGTGAGATTTGGAAGTATTTTTTTCTTCAAATAAGACTCGATAATATTTTTTTTAAACGTGCTATAGTTTTTCTTACATTAATAGGATTTATAGAGCGCTGTTTCGGAGAAAAAATTGTTTTTTTTTCAATTTATTATGAGTTCATAGACATTATTAAAAACGGATAAAGAAAATCACAATGGACTGGCAGGTGCCTTCAGATAAACATACTACTAAAAGAGATTACGACTTTGCACGGAGAGGACACGGTAAAAACACTGGACGATACATGATTTTCCATTACTAATGATATTACCTACATTTTTTTTTTTTTTTTTTTTTTTTTTTTTCTTTATTCACGAAATATTAATGTTATAATATTAACATTACTAATGATATTAGATTACTAATTATATTACATTACGAATTTAATACACAAAATAACACTAACAGACCAGTTAGACTAGCGTACAAAGAAAACATAAAAACTCCGACAGTAAATTCAAGCTTTGGACAAAGACACTACCAATACCATGCTATAAAAGCTTTCAACAATGTAAAAAATGAAATTAAAATTGAGGAAAATAAAAATAAATTCACACACAAAATTACAAAATGGATTAAAGAACAAAAAAGAGAATATTACAAAAATGTCATAGCATAAAATAAAAACAAAACCTACACGTAAAACACAAAACCAATATAAACACACATCACTCAAAAACACACAAGATTATTTTCAATGTATTATTTTTTTAATTTTAAATATATTATTATGTATTATGTATTTTTAATTTTAAATGTATTATTTTCTCTTTAAATTTATTATGCAGATTATATTTTCATATTATAAAATGAAGGCCTCAGCACGGGCAAGCCACCCAGTGAGGCCTACATTACTAGAAAACTTAAAATGTAAAAAATATTTTACCAAATAAAATAAAAATAAAATGATATTACATTACTTATGATATTACATTACTAATGATATTGATAGGAATATTTTGGGCTCTATAGGACTGGTAATTTTTTATGCAATGACCTTAAAAAGCGTACAAATTCTTAGTACGGGTTTTTTTCACAGACTTTGAAAAATTCATCAAATTTCAAAGTTGATGTTCAAGTTTTGTGACAGCTCTATTCAAGTACTGTTATTTTATCATTATTGGCCAGTTGTTTTTCACAAAACTGAATAGAACCTTCACAGAATGTGAAAATTAATATTCGAAATTTATGAATTGTTCAAATTCTCTGAAACAAGCCATGTTTACAAGGGGACTATGAAGATGAATATTGCGAACTTTTATAGATGTGACTGTCTCCGTGGTCGAGGGGTATAGCTCTCGACTAGTAAGCTAGAGGTCATGGTTTCAAATCTTGGAGAGCACTAGTAAATTTTATTTGATTTATCATAATATATTTTTGGAACGCCCTAGAGTGGATACTCTCAGTATCGTCCTGGTGTAAGACCACCATTAAGAAATGACAGGTAGCTTGAAATGGTTTTGGCCGTGTTTGGTGACCAGATCTGAATACCCAGGTACTTCCCTACCTTCCTCTACCCCATCTCTTTTCCCTCTTCACTACTTTCAGCCTCACAAAACACTCCGGTTGTGGATGTCATAGTCTCACTGGCTCACTTGGGACTCTTGTGCGGTTTTACATAAAATAATATATTTAAGGCGATGCCATACGTAGTAATGCAAAATCATGTGTTTTTTGTTTGAAAATTTGGTCGCCTAGAATTGTTTCAGGTGCTTTTATTAAATACTGCGAGTAGAATACATCTTGGCCTTTGAAATAATCGAGTACTTTTAAGATAAGTCTTTTTATAAGCATAGAAAAAAATAATGTATAAGGCCTATGAAAACTGCTTTAAAGTTCAAAACCTCCTACTTACAAATCCATTTTCGGTTATAATTTTATTGTATAATATGGCAAATTAAGTTATTTATAAAATGGTCGGAAAAAATTTTAATATTTATACCTGAACATCTACAAAATAAAATAAAAGGCACTTTTTGGCTTTTTTTTTTTCTTGCATAAATCAAAACAGGCGGATGGTGTTAAGCGGGAATTTAAACCTTATCGACATCTACGTAAGGGTTGTTATTGATAGCGGTTCAATTTAAAATATTACACGACGTAGTGCATCGCCTTAAAAAAAGATTGAACAAATCAAAACAATCAATGATTTACTGAATAAAGGCATCTGCAAAAGTATAGCCTAGTTCCCAGTAAAATTGAAAATATACCCGAATTAAACATATATAAACACAAATATAAATATAACTTATTTATATAATAAATATTAGAAATAAGCAAAGTATAAATTAAAATATATGAATACATGTTTGTATTAGACCGCGTGGACCTTTTTTAAGTTTATGATTCAACATTTTAAAAATATTGTGTATGGCTCTGAAATGCCCTACTCAAAGTTAAACTTCCGAAAATTTCCGTTCTGTATGAAAAAATATTGCGAGATAATGCTCTTAAGAATCCCGAAATAAGAAAATGTTTTTAAAATAATTTATGGTTTTTCTCTTTTATGTAATTTTGCCAGTAAATTACAATAAAAAAAATATAAGTCTGAAGGCGGCGGAGGTTACGTCTAACTTAAGTCTAAAAATAATTGAATATAAATAAACACGTAGAACTTTACATAGTTTCCGGAAACTTAAAAAGTAAAAAAAATCGAAATGTTCATACTGAATTTTTTGGATTCTCTGCGAGACGTAAATTCAGCAGTTTCTCGTTTGTATTATAATTTCCAGACACCGCGTACGTGAAGCATTTAATCCACCTTCGTGGAAGGTCATTATTTGTCAGTTGGATCAGAAGGACGTGTCCGAGGATCGGAAGTATCTCTGGATTAATCCACTTCCGCTGGCGCCGGAACCTTAAAGACCTCTGGAACCTTCTCTAATCAGACAAATTGCCTTCGGGAAACTACTGTACTTTAGTCTGGAAGGAAACAGATTATTTCCAATTGGTTTATCTGACAGGGATACGAGATACAAGAAAGATACAGGATAGCGGATACAAAACATGTCGTGCATACATGAATAAATTCAAGGTTCTCGAGTCCTATGATCTTTGCCTCTCGAACATACGTTATCGTTCACACAGGATCGATTATATTTTTATAAATATGGGAGTTGTATGATACACTTCATGCGTCCCTACAAAATGAATGTTCAAGCAACGAATTAACTAACCATCATGTCGGCGCCTTTTGCGCATATTATCTGTTTATGAGAAAACTGATTGGAAATTTTACTCAAAATTTTTACAATCCTTCTAGATAAAAAAATTTGAAATACGGACATTGTGATATTTTAATGATTTATAGGTGTATTATTAATTTTAAAAAGTTTTTATAGGTTTTTCATCGTTTTTTTAACGTTTGAGAATATTGTAGCACTAAAAAAACAAGTTTTGAAATTAAGGTTTAAATCCTGAAAAAATCCTGAAACTTGAAATACTGAAAATTTTACTATTTTTATAAATTAAATATTTTGTTTGCGGATTATATTCTGGTTGCAGCATATTCACAGCTGAAGTTTCGCAACTTTCTACTAAAATAATTATCACGTATTTTCTATAAATTGGTTTTCCGAAGGATCTAGGTGGGCAAACTATATTTTAGTTAAAAATATTAAAAAAATTTTAGTCTTCATTTTTAAGACCATAAAAAATCCATAAATTCTGAAATATATAAATTAAAAAAACATATTGAAATCCAGTTTTTTTTAAATAAAAATTAAAGATGTTTGTCATATAAAATCAGCAATATTGAGAGCATTCGAATTCAACGAAAAAACTATAAAATAAATAAACAATAAATATTATCTTTCCAAATGGAGTAAATTTATTAAAAACTAACTTATTACATATTTTCGATATGTTGGTTTCCCTGAGAATCCAGGTTGAGAAAATATATTTAAAAAATATAAACTGTTTATTTTCGAAACCGTAAAAAAATCATAAAGAATGATGTAAAAACATTTAAGAATATGAAGAAATGTAGAAAAAAAATGTATAATTAAAATATAAAGATGTTTTTCACATAAAATAAACTACATTAACGATACGAGCCTTTGAAATCAACGAAAAAAACTATCAATATTTGAATTACTTCAACTTACCACAACTTTGTCAAAGCAGGTTTGCATAAAAAAATTACATTCTAATCACATCAAAATACCCCTGAAAAATTACTTTCAATCATTAAAAAGTGTTAATTTTACATATCGTTGAAATTTACGATGTCCCATCGATTCTATGGGATAGGATAGTCACCGTGTGCCATTTCCCAGAGGGTTCGGATAGCGGGAAAAACCGCAACATTACTATGTCTTGACACACACACCTTGTTTCACTCACATTCCTACACACTCTTCCATTATTCTGATTCTTGAAGTGACCCGACTTAAGTATGTGTTAAGTACTTAACTAAGTATTTAATTCACTAAGTGCCAATGGTGCCACATCTTCTTCGGACGTCCCCAACTTCTTGTACCATTAATTTCCGTGTCATTTATTATTTTGGCACTTCTTTCATCTACTCCACTTGTCCAAACCATCTAAACGTCCCTTTCAATTTTGTAAACTTTAACACAGGAACCCTGAAGGAATTATGGTTTTTTTTTATGAAAAGAAATAGTTAACCCGGGTCTTCAGGATGCCTCTGTTGTAGAAAGGAGGTAGAAAGCCTAGGTCTTCTAAAAACTCGTATTGTAGAGGAGAGGTAGTAAACCTGGGTCTTCAAGATACCATTATTATGAAAGGATATAGTAAGCCTGGGCCTTCAAGAGACCCTTGTCATTGAAAAGGCGGTAGTAAACCGTGGTCTTCAAGTGACCCTTGTTTTAGGAGAGTAGGTAGTAATCTGAAAGGGTACGTCCATCCTCTAGCTGTTTTTCGGCGAAGATCAAACTCTGCCGATCTGGAGGGATTCCTTCTTTGTCTTGGATCTTGGCTTTGACATTTTTGATAGTGTCAGAAGGCTCTACCTCAGGTAGTACTCGTATACCTGGGTCTTCAAGATACCCTTGTCGTAGAAAGGAGGTAGTAAACCTGGATCTTCAACAGACTGAAAGTCTCACTTTCAAACATCCGGGTTGATTTCAGTACTCCATTGTGGACTGCTAGTCTTGCTTCTTTGAAAAATTCTCGTTATTCTCTGACGCAAAAGTCAACCAACAACCGACGAACACAAATTTACAGAAATCTCAGTAAGAACCAAACATATAAATAGGCAAGATTTCCGCGAGCCGAGCCGCGAATTACGAGAAAGGAATGAAGGAACGGCGCGAAACTGCGTGGCTCGGCTGGCGGAATTTTTGTCGTGTTTATTCGCACTTTTAGGTTGTTAATTAAACATCCATGAAGTCAAAAGTAATTTAGAACAATAATCAAATAAAGTGCTGTCAGTTTTGACACACCTTGATGAGAATTAACAACATTTTAACATTGTGAGTAAATTAATTAGTGTTTCCCGGAACTAAAAGAATTGACATTGTATTTTCTGTATTATGTTAAATTTATTTTTGACGTTGAGTGCTGTGTACAGTTGGCAGATTTAATTTTCCTTAAAATATCATCGAAAAACACTTTTGAAATTGAGGTCACGTAAGCCCAAATATGTTCGAAAAGTTTTATTTATGTGATATTTTGTACTAATATTATTTCATACAAAAACTGATAAGTATGTAATAATCTTCTTCTGCTACTGGTTTTGGTTTGCGAATAGAAGAGTGTACGTGTGGGGACACCTTATGTGTGAATTTAAAGCGATGCCATACGTAGTAATGCAAAATCATGTGTTTTTGGTTTGAAAATTTAGTCGCCTAGAAATGTTTGAATTGATGCTTTAATTTAATACTGCGAGTAGAATACATCTTGGCATTTGAAATAATCGAGTCTTTTTAGATAAGTCTTTTTATAAGCCCTGAAAAAAATAATGTAAAGGCCTATGAAAACTGCTTTAAAGTTAAAAATCTCCTACTTACGAACCCATTTTCGGTTATGATTTTATTGTATAATGTGGCAAATTAAGTTATTTATAAACGGCACTTTTTGGCCATGTTTTTTTCTTACATAAATCAAAACAGGCGGATGGTGTTAAGCGGGAATTTAAACCTTATCGCCATCTACGTAACGGTTGTTATTGATAGCGGCTCAATTTAAAATATTACACGACGTAGTTGATCGCCTTAATAAAGTTTGTTGATGACCAAGTTCTGCTGTATAACTATTATTATGCATGACAGCTGTTTCGTATCAATGTTTGATAGTGCCTTTTGAAGGCGAAACAGCTGTAATAATACACACTATTTTTAAATAAATTAAATAATTATATTAATAAACATAAACAAACTATAAAAATATATGATTTTGGTAAATTAGAGGTGCAGCTACTTGCTTTATTAAGTTTTCTACTATATTATCTACCCCGTTAGTTGGGTAAATTTGGGAACAGTTGGATACAGATGGAAAATTTTTGTATCTCAAACTCAAATAAAATACTTGGGCGACTCCAATAAAACAATTATATTTAGCTTTTTTAAGGTTCGTCGCGCCAGTCAAATAGTCGTCGATATCAATAACGGTAATTTGTAGGTTAGTTGTTTCAGTTGTAAGTCACCAATTATTTATACATTGCTTCTCACAGAATATTATTTTTCACACAATAATCAACCGTACAAGAACTAGTAGCCAGTATTGAGCTGTATCCGTGAGTGTTACCAAAAGTTTATAGAATAAATTGTCATTGAAGACGAGTCTATCTGCCGAATGTCATCTTGATCGAATGGAAATCATCCAGTTTTTGAAAACGACCTACATATTTTATTTACTTTCAAAATCGGAGCAGACCATTTTTTTAAGTTTGGTAATTTTTTTCTAATTTGACGATCGATAAGGAATAAAAAAACACAGAGGTTGGTATTAACCGTTTTGTAAACCTCAATAACTTGTTAAATCTATTTCGAATTTATTATACGAATATCCGTCAAAGGTAAAGAGCAATAGAACAAAGGCATTTGAAATTCAATCTTGTGTTAATGTGGAAAAATACAAACAACATATTGTGAAAGAATTTCCACTCCACTAGTTCCCCGGAGATATATCTCCGCTCAACCGAGTGACTCCAAATGTGTCGATTGGCTGAATAATCTTAGGATCCCACATTGACCTCCACAAACTCTCGTGCCTTAAGAAACCTCAACAGCAAAGAATTTTTCTATAAATAAATGAATTTCCCTTGAATAAAAAAAATAGAGTCTTTACGTGTGCGATGAAGAAGAAGCCATTTGTTTCCTTATAACGCCTCCAATGTTTTACAAAGAATTACCATAAAATCGCTGAAAGTTTGTGTGATTGAAATCACAAAGAGCGTCAATAATGACATGGGTTCGCTGTCCTTCATCGAAAACTTCGTCAAACTTCATTACCGTATGATAATCGAGAAACAAACTACAAGATGCCGTAACTCTGCCATCGAACCTGCGGAATATGTGAGGCCGTCAGTGCTAGAAGATGATGTTGCGAGACTATTAGGAACAAGTTTCAACATATTTGCATACGAAACGCATAATATAAGACATATTATAATGTTGAATGCTCCGCAACGGTAAATTATCGGATTAATTAGTTGGTAAATAGTTGAATCGGTCGATTATTGGCAACATGAACCAGTTTTACTCACATTCAAGTTACTTAGTCGAGGTATCATTATACAGTTAGTCTCTGTAATCTGAACCCACTATAATCCGAACCTAAGTAGTCTGAACCACCTGGTGATGGGGCGGGTGGGTGGAAATCACAAGAAGTACCCTCGCCAAATTTGACTTTTACGTAAATAATTGCATACTTTTTTTATTATTATATTAATTGCTAAAGGATGATACCTACTCAATCAGTCAGATCAAAGCACTCTGTCAATACGATATTCACGAAATCCGTCGTATACAGTCAGTTAGAGATATTTGCGAGCACGGACAACGATTAATAATAAATATTAAGACCGACGATAGACAAATTTTAGCGCGGCCTCCATGGTATCAGATAAGCTTCGGTTAACAGTCGATATATACTTTTTTTAAATAATGCCATTCATTACGCAAAATTACGGGCTTATTAAACGAGCGGAGTTGAACTAACAAAGCTCTTGGAACTGAAAGAATTCATATAAGCGGCGAGATTAATCCGTTCGGGCAAATGACTCTACATTTGTTTTCTAACATTATAATTTGGGAATAAAGAGCTCATTAACTAAATAATTCCCTTTTTATTGCCAAAAAGTAAATGCAGACTGCCATTGCATATTAATGTAGTATTTTAATTGAACATTGCTAATTTATCAACATTTTTACGTAGCTGTATGACGTTTGATGTTTCGGAATGTCAATTCATAGACAATACATCCAGTGTTTTCAGCGTGCGTCGACTTCTTATTTATAGCCTTATCAATATCAGTCTGGATGTCAACAGCGCAACCGTGCACGGGAAATCGGTATAAAATTTTCAGTATCGACGCCTATCGATCCAATATTGTAAAATTATCGATTTCACTGTAGGCCCCCTGGTAAGATATAAGAGCGATTTTAAAAAATCCAACGTGGGAACAATTTGTTTTCATCGGTTAGTACGTCTTCATTTTATGAATAATGCACTGAATCCAGCAAATATCTGTTTACAATTCGTATCTTGGCGCCATGCTGATTTAAGTGGGAAACTTTGTAAAAACAAGTGGTAAATTAAACTAAATCTTAAAATAAACTACTGTCGTTAGCATTTTGAAACATCGCGATGACGGTGGCATGGTTTTGCAAAGAAAAAAGAAACACGATCGCTATTAAAATCGGTGACCGGATAAATCATGACAATGATAATTCATTACATCTTTAAAAAGTCATGGAAAGTGATGAAAAAAACTGGGTTAAGTGGGTTAGGTTAGGTTAGGTTAGGTTAGGTTTTTTTTTCATCGTTTCTAATCAATTTATATCAATTTTTAAAGGTGTGTTGAATTGTCACTGTGCTGAGTTATCATAGACAGAACGTGTAATATTTTTGATATCCATACTTATCTGATATGAAAGTGAAAAACAATATATTTATGGTCACAATATTGATATTTATTTATTGGGCTCACCAAACCAATTATTTAAAAAAATAACAACCTTTTTTATAATACGTATTAATAAAAAAAATTCTCCTAATTCAAATTCTAAAAATTAATAAAAATATTTCCATTCCCTTGAACATTCCATTGAACTTTTATAATGTGTCATAATCTTAGTCAGAATCTCGGCATTTCATTGACAAAATATTTCTATTTTCAAAACTGTTAATTCATGGTGGTGGTATATTGAAAAATCTGATATTTTATAGCGGAACTGTTCACCCTACCATTTTTTTAAGCATGTAGATATTTTGTGAACTTATGCTGGAATATTATTTATAACATCAGAATCTGGGTCAGGGGAGAGCAATATTCTATCTGATTATTAGTAAATATTAATTAATAAATAATGAACGCAATTGAAGGCGGACGAAAAAAACATATTTTCCAGAACTGTTACAAGAAGGTAGTGAGACGCTATAAAATTATTTTTCCACTCGCAATTTAGGAATAGGAATGTTGTGATTGTTGAAAAAGAAAAGAGGGATGAGGTAGTAGGATGTCTGGTTTAAGAGTACTAGTCACTAAACGTATCAAAACCCATTTCAAAAGCAACGTTTAGGTTATAAACGGTGGTCTTTTACGGAAAAGATATTCATAGGAGTAACTATACAGTATTTGAATACAAAACGAAAACAAAACAAAAAAAGTATCGTTGAAATGTTTCTAAATAGGTATCTAAGAGAACAAAGGATCCCTGAGTCCATTGGCAAAGAGCTTTACGCTGTGCCATCGCAATTATTATTGTGGTGCCAAACGTTTATGTTAGATGCAATATGATACCGTACGGTCGGCATCACACAATTAAATCATCGACTGTGACTTTTGACAGTATTTTTGGTATACCTTTCACGTACGTACCTACCTACATGATAACCTCATCCAATTATAGTTAGCAACACTGTCTCTGAGCAAGATAAAATAAACGTTATGGCATATTTATTAAAGCACCTCGGTTAGCAGCTCTAATTGAGGCCATATCACCGCTGAGTAGCAATATTGATACTGCAGTCATGTCAGCAACATAGCGCGGTTTCCAGGTAAATTTCCCCATAATTTGGAACATAATATTTGTTATTATAATACAATAGTTTGGTTGCGTAATGTCAGATCCATTTATGTGCAAACACTCAGTTTATATGGTGATATTAAATTGGTTTTGAAAAAAACATTTTTGCCATAGAAACCTTGCAGTGCTGAGCGGTCACAACATCTTGAACTATTTGTACACGTTAGTACTCCATTGTTATACTTAGATATATTTCTAGCATGGCGGCTCGTTACTGAAATTGTCAGTAGTTCATTTCACGTTTCTCATTTACCTAGAGTCTATTATAGGTGTAGCAAATCAATTAATTAGGATTCTGTAATTTATTCACACCACTTAGTTACATTTTAAAAATAATTTAATTGACAGTACTGCTCTCAGCTCTGTCACACATCGAAATCGTTTATATTCGCCGCGCACAAGTGCCGATCAGTGAATGTTATAGCGCTAACATTGTAAATTAATATTCTAATTGTTACAGACAGTTGGGACTCTATGAACAAAATAAAATCCGACTGAATAATTTCAATACTGACCAAATAATTTCAATATTATGACGACAAATTACTTTTAAAACAATAATATTATATCATTGAAGAAGATAATACTAATAAATCTAAACAAAACATGAAACGCAGAAAAATAATAAAAGTCACAACTTGGAATTGAACCGAGGATCTCTTAAATTACCGTGACAGGCGTCTTGAAACACTCGACCATTGGGATCTATTTATTAAGTATCATATTTGTCGATATCATATTTAAAAATCAGAATATAATAACAATAACACTATCATCTTGTAAATAATTTTTAACATATTTTTGGCATCTACCTTTTTAATGGTCAAAACGCCTGTCCCGGTAAGACAAGAGATCCTGGGTTCAATTCCTAGTTGTGACCTTTTTATTTTTTAAGTGTTTCATGTTTCGTTTAGATTTATTAATATTATCTTCTTCTTCAATCATATTCAATCAATTTAAGAGTAATTTGTCGTTATATGATTAAAATTATTTGGTCAGTATTGAAATCAATTAGTCGGATTTTTTGCTGTTGATAGAGTCCGAACTATCTGAAACAATTAGAGCATTTATAATACTAATTTACAATGTTAGCGCTATAACATTCACTCATCGGCACTCGTGCGCGGTGAATATAAACGATTTCGAAGTGTTCAATTCCTAGTTGTGACCGATATCTTTTTATTTTTCTTTGTTTTATTTCATTTAGATATATTACTATTATATTCTTCGTCAATGATTTATTAAAATAAAGTGTATAACCTTCAAAATAATGTAAAAATAAAATGTTGTGCATTACTAATATTATGTTTATCTGAATATTCAAATGCTTTTTCTATAGTTCGATGTTTTTACTTTATGTAGGTAAGGATGTATTTAAATTTAAATATGACCCAAGGATAATTAATAATAATGAATAATTAATCACTTGATACGTAATATTACGGATCACGTCAAAATGATTTTGAATCATGTGGTTAGCGGTGGTAAGTAGAATCACCCAATTATTTTGATGAATTTGTTCGGTCAATCAACTATTATTATACGTATCATATTATCTCATACAATATTCAGATGAAAATAACAGTGGGAAATTCAAAACGCTAATGCTGGTAGTTCACCGATTGAATTCATAATAATCAGTCAGTGGTTGCGTTGACAACGCGTAGGGTCCCACCCGGGCGCGTCGTGAGACCTCAGCTGTCTAATTTCTCTATCATAACACAAGCATTTACCATGTGTATTAGTTTCAAACTATTAAATATCGCCTATATAACGCCAAAACCGCCGCGATATCTTGAAATTAGGGATGGTCGATATACCTGACCCGGCTCGAAAATTAAATAGAGCCGGTTCCTTTTTTCTCAGAATTCACAGAATTCTTGAAAATTGAAATGATCCGGTTCATTTTATCCGGTTATTTTATTTTAAAGATCTGGTCTAAAATTACTTAACTATGTGAACAACCTGTATAACAGATGGGATTTTTACATAAATAGACTAGTCAAGTTATCGAGATCTTGCAGTTCGTTGACAATTTACGGTCTGTTTTACTCGAATGTGCATTACTGTAAATGCTGCAGACACACTAGTCTAAGACATTGAACAGTTAGACATAGGGAAAAATAATATTATATAATACAAATGAACATATACTATAAAAATTTGAAATAGATTACAATTGATAGTAAATAAGTTTACGGTGGAGAAAACAATACATATCTAGTCACAAATAAATGGTACATAAAACCGTTAATGGATATTTTTTTATTGTAATATAAGGAATATAGATACATAAATATTTAACAATATTACATTTTAGATCATAATTGGTTATGTATACCTTATCAGAAAAGAGAAGTTCTTGTGCCTAATAAGGGAGCCATGATTCTTACATAGGTTTTATGTTATAATAATATTTTTGTATAGAATATAGATTTTCCAATGTATAATTTAAGTTTTTTTAAATTTCATTTATTTTTCTGATTGGTTGACAATACAGCGCAATTCAAAAGGGAGATTATTGTAGTTTTTTATGGCTTGGTAAATATAATGGTTTTGCATTTGTGTTGTTTTAAAATTAGTGTAATAAATTGAATTCCATATCTCATTAGTTTGTAAAATTCTTGGTATTCTGTGTTATTTCTTTCTTTGCACATTTTATAATGGAAGCTTGCTTAAATATGTCATCTTTGTCAAATCTTTATTTAGGCACATAAAAATTAATGTGTCTTTGTATGTTAACTGAGTTTTTATAACAGGATTGTTCTCACGTAAGTGAGAACGTCTGTAAAAACCCAGTATAAATAAATAAATACAAATATGACCGTGATGTTTACAGTTTACATTTTAATATTTTTCGTCGTGGATTATAATTCTAACTTTTTGATTAAGTATTTTCTTTAAGGAGAATAAGACATATGTTGTTTTTTTTGCATTAAGTTTATATAATGAGAAAGTAAACCTAAGATGTATTTGTAAAATAAAGATTTATATTTTCTTATAAGAACAAAATAAATTACAATTATTAGTTATATAATAATGGTTAAACATCCAAGAAAGACAATATGACACATGCTAACCCCCTTACTTACAAACGCTATGTAAATATTACGCGGCGCGTAAGGTCAGAACAGTGAAAAACTTGACTTATTATGATGGCGTTTGATAAGTTAAAACGGTTTTAACCAGACTAAGGGCGGCTTTACCACACCAACGTTAAACTGGCGTGTGATAATCTAATTAGTAAGACGAAACGTGTTTATTTCAATTAAAAATAATTATTATTTAACAATCAACCATATTGCTGTGCGAAATATAGGAGAACGCGAGTCAAATTAGGAAGACACGGTGTCACAAATGAAAAAATAATCACGTCGTAATAGACCCATGAGCAGTGTGAGAATTTGGTATTTTCACTTACTATTTACTTATTTTTACAATGCACAACTTATCTTTAACAATGTAAACATGTAAAAGCCTTCAAGGCATTAATAAAGTGATAGGGTGGGTTCTATGGAGCTTGGACGCCAGTTACATAGGTTTTTGACGGTGACCGGGTGTGTCATCAAAATGACAATTCAACACACCTACAGAAAGTGATATAAAGTCATGAAAAGTGACGAAACAAAAATTGGTTAAATAAGTAACACAAGTTTTAACCCTGGTTTTTTTTCATCACTTTTAATGACTCTATATAAGTTTTTAAAAGTGTTTTGAATTTTCATTTTGTTGAAAATATTTTGACTTGATTGACGGCCGGCGTGGTCTAGTGGTATACGCTTTTGACTACAGATCCGAAGGTCGCGGGTTCGAACCCGGCGTGCGCAAATAAATTTTATTTGATTAATTTGTGTTATTTCACAATTAATTAATTTAAAATAATATATAGTATATTTGCGGCACGTTCCAGAGTGGAAGATACTCTCAGTATCGCCCTGGTGTAAGACCACCATTCAGAATTGAAACGTTGCTTGAAATGGCTTTAGCCGTGTTTGATGACCAGATCTGAATAGCCAGGTACTTCCCCACCTTCCTCTTCCCCATCTCCCTCCCCTCCCCAATATACCCTCAGCCTCACAACATACCCCAATTGGGGATGCCATAGTCTCACTGGCTCCAGACGGGAGCAGTTGGGACTCTTGTGCGGTATTACTGTAAAAAAAAAAATAAAAAAACTTGATAAATAAATTATTTTTTTATTAGGTGGCTTTAGTACTTGTAAAAGTACCGGGTTCGATTCGAATCGGTAATTTTATTGTGACGATCAATAAAATCTAACTGGTGCTATAAGACAATTGAGAATAAAATTTTATGCTTTTCGTTGATCCGTTATTGACAACATTATTGCCACAAAAAAATAGGCAAAAATATAAATCACTTTCCATAGTGAGGTTGTAGCACGATTATGAGGCGGTGGAAACAGGGAAGAAATGGGGTTTAGCAAAAGTTTGAAAATATCGAGTATTGCCATTTTTCCAAAAAATGTTCAAAAAAGTAAGTTAATATTTAAGTAAGAAGATAAACCACCATAATACAAAAAAAAAATTAAAAAAAAACTGGAATTTCTAGTGAGATACATTTGTTGTTTTTTACCGCGCAAAAGTCCCTACTATGTTATGTTGTGAGGCTGGAGGTAATGGGTAAGGAAAGGAGGCGGGAAAGAGGAAGGTAGGGAAGTATTAAGCTATTTTGATTAGGTTACCGATCATGGCTAAAGCCATTTGAAGCAACTTTTCATTTGTGATTAATGGTCTTACACCACGGTGAAACTGAGAGTATCTTCCACCTGCAGTAGCACTTAATGGAATAGGAAAAGGAAGGAGTTGAGGGACAGGTAGGTAAAGAAGAATCTGGCCATTTGGATATGGTCACCAAACAGAGTTAAAGCCATTAAATACAAAGTTTCGAATGGCACTGTGAGTATCTACCACTCCAGAAATGCGAAAGTCATTTCAAGCTAGATTCTGAAATGCCATCTTTTAGCATGAATGTCAAAGTAATAACTCTTCGCACGTTCTTATTGTCCGGGGGATGGCTAATGAATCCACCCACGGTTTTCTCCGGAATAATAACTAAAGAAATAATTTATCAGAGCAAAGAATGATGCGGTACCTAGTGAAAGAAATCTTCTATAGAAATGGACGATGATAAAAAAATACGTCCTTTTAAGGCTTTCAGTTTGTGATTAAACTCGTATCCTTTTGTCTTGTCCAGTGACCGTAATAATGTGAGGACGATAAGGATAAAGCTATAACAATGTTATTTTATTACGTTAAGTTCTTTGACACGTGGTCTACCTAATACCGTGGAGGCAGATCGTTTTATGCGTAATATCTTTCAAGTAACTAAACAGAGTTTTTATTATTAATCCTTTGACAGACCACGCTATACTCGTGGTTTGGCCTATTTCAGCATATCAATATAGAAATAGGCCAAGCCATGATGCGTTAAGCGTAATCTGTCAACCTCATTAATCAATATAATTTTGATTGAAATGTTCCTACATAACACTCAAAATCCAAAAACACGCACTCATTATTATTATTTATATATATAATGGCTTAATGCCACCGTTCTTCCAATATTGTCTTTCACCACAAGTAAGCAGTGTTGTGCTGTATACGTATGAAAGGATCGAATCAACCGCAAGCGGCGTTTCGCCCCATATGCGGATGCTTCGTTCCTTTCCCATAAGTCGTGCTTCAGCTCGGCAGTTCTGCTGGCGGTGTTCCGCAAGGGACTTCGCTTGGTCCAGATTATTTTTTAAAAATATTTTGTTTGGTGATTCTTCACATGAATGTTTATGTGAAGATTATTCGTTATGACATTTTATTATATTTATATTCTATTTTGTATAGATTCGTTGACATACTATGTTATTTGAGTTTATCAGCTAGGTTTAATATTATTAGTTAATTATAATGTACATTTTCAAACTAATCTTCAATTAATGTACATTTTCAAACACCTCAAACACTATACTGGCGCCACTCCCCGATTCAAATACGAGAAATAATTTCTCAATTTAGTGGACAGTTTTGGTTTAAAGAAAAAAACGCTTTCTCGCAATGAGCTTTGATCTATATTTCTAAATATTTTGTAATATGTTTGTAATTTATTTTTAAATAATAAAAAAAAAATCTGTGTCCATTACAACAACATTTCTCAGCCGTGCAAAATTTTTATTGTTTTTATTATTTTTAGAGTTACTTTTATAAAGAATAGGTAGGTACTTTAAAAAAAAAAAATTTACTTTTATTAAAAACACGTTTTATATTTTATAATTATTCTCTAAAAAGAATGTTTAAAATATACTATCTCCTATAATTAAAACGTGGTCACCTACATATCTTGCATTGACCGATCAGTGGCTGAGTTGGCATAGCGTCTCGGTCTCCCCAGGCGTAGTGTGTTCAACTTTTTGGCTGGCTAAGTCCTCCATAGTAGGAGATTTTAAAATATTGTTGTGTTATTCGTAACCTGGGAATGTTTGTCTTTCGTTTACAATAAAATGTGTACATTTTTATTCGATACGCTTGTGTTATGTGGGATATTGCGGTCAGGCAATTTGATTAAAATTGTTCTGTCTCATAAAATAACTAATACAGGGGTGGAAAAAATTTACGCAATGCCTCATATATTTTTCCAGCCACACACTTTTTGCGTCATCTACATTCATACATGATCATCTTTTATAATTAATATAAGTGAAATGATTCGACTTAATTCTCTTATCAACCCTGATGTATGGCAGTGAGGCATGAAACTGGCAAAGAAAGGACAAAAATAGACTGAATGCTGTGGAAATGAGATTTCCCTGAGGCGTTTGTGTGGTAAAAACATTACATTATCCTGTAATGTAGAGATCAACAAATTATCTGATGTAAGCGTAATTAGTAAGAGTAAGAACGGGAATATTGGATAGTTTTGGCAAGTAGGGCAAATGAACAAAGAAAACAGTGTCAGGAGAATATATGACTCGAAGGAGAATATAAGACATTGCAACATTAGTCAAAATAATAGAAGAATATGTATGAGACGATGTATGAATGTGAATGAGGCAAGAAGTGTGTGCCAAGACCGAAGTTTGGTGGTCCGTCCTCTCTGTCAAGCCTTGTGGGTAAACGTCGTGATGGTTAGTTAGTTAGTCTTTCTGGGATTGACCCGATTTCTGATTCTATTCTCTATTCTATCCTTGGTGAAAATAAGATGAAAATGAACAGTGTCTACACGGAGAAAAATGAATACGGATGATTTATTAAAATATTGTTAAAAATGTGACTGCATGCCCATTTCCTAGTAAAATATTAATAATTCCGAATGTATCTCAACACGTTTTCATGCAGGTGGCCTTGTCCTAATAAATATAGTGAACGAAATGCGAAAACATTAAGGTTTTTTAAGAACACGTGTTCCGACTTCCTCACGACATATTCGGGCTTTACTGTAATGAAATCTGTCAATTAATTCTTTAAAGGACTTTAAACGAATAATTTTACCGGATTCTTAGTAAATTAATACTATTTTATATTAGTAAGTTTTCTCATTGTTCATCTGATTTTGAAAAACTCTGTGTAAAGCTCGGGCAAGGCCGGGAATTTCAAAACGACAAAGTAACCATTCTTGAATTTATAGTCCGATATACGTACCGATAGATTTTCGGCTTCAAAGGTGAGATTATTCAATCAAACAAACCCGCCGCCTGCGTTATGTAGGACGTTGAATTCAGATGTCATTTTTAAATTTCCTTTTTCATTCCCCGTTGTGTTGGGAAAACATTCCGGAGTAATGAGGAAACGCTTATTTTTGTGCCTGGAACACTTCCTGGTCCCTGGAGAAGATACGATTCGATCGGAAGCAGCGCTCAAAGGATTTTCCGATTCAACGGTAATAAGACGGTATTGGAAAGATAAATAAAATGTTTGTTTTATCGGGGAAGTTTGTTCAGTTCTTCTTTTTCCTATCTTTAATTGATGTCTTCTTGTGTTACTTTCAATTTATCTTTGTTAGTAGAGTGAAAAAGTAAGTAATTTGCTATCGGTGTTATACACTTTTTTTCTCTACAATCCATTGGTTTAAATTGAAAGTAATTGATACATTGTGAACGATTTCTGACATCGATAAATGATAAAAAGATGGCATGACAGAAAATAATTTTCCTCAGGGCATATCTCATCTTTTGGGATGCTTTGTGGAGGGGTTTTTTTAAGGAAAGGGAGGAGAGGAAGTTCTGAGAAGGTAAAAGGTATGAGGGTTGAGTAGGAATTTATGGATCGATGTGCCCAGAATTGACGGACACAAGAATATATCCCTCCCGCTGCGGTGCAAGGCGATGGATCGAGAGACCAATTAGAGAGGTTAAAGAGTCTCCCCAAACCAGCCTCTCCCGATCTGGCACGCTATAAAGCTGGTCGTCAGGCACATCCTGAACACACCTCATCCGATGAACCTGGGATGAACCTAAAACACCAAACATAGCGAATCACTTGAGGTGACCAATGGCAGAGGTGTTGGTTATCCCATATAGTTCCCGGGACGGCGGTACCCAAACCCGCCTCCCAAATTGAGTTATTTTTATTGTAGTCTCCATTTATAGGTAAATATAATTATTTTTCATTAATTCAAAACTCCATTATTGCTCCACATTTTGACTACTGCTCAGCGATTCATTTCTTATGTGACAAAATAACTACACTTGTATGAGCCTTATTAATCAAAAGAAAATCTAATAAATAATTAAAATGTTATAATCTATTATTTAAGTAATAAAACATTATACATTTGTAAACATGGATTTTCACCGGGACCAGGTGGTCTGCATCCACGCGCCCTCTAGCCAGAGGGAGGAAGGAGCTACCAGACCAGACGCTGATGTCGTGAGGAGGGAGATGGAGGGCTTCTCAGGCCCGTGGAGACTCCATCCCGTTTCCAGGAACCCGAATCGTCGTATCGAGTGTTGTTAGGTTCTAAATATTTAGCTCACGTGTAGAGTTGGTCCCTAGGTACTTGTTTCAACCAATGTTTATTAATTAATACAATCTTTAATATCAATCCACATCTATTTTATTTATTATGATTCCAAAACTCTAATTAATGTAAAAAACAGTGCCCATCCTTGATGATGATTCACAGACTCTACAACACAGTTCAGCATACTTTGTCTTCACTGGCATAGTTTGGCGTCCAAGTTTCCGCCACCGGAAATGAAGCTGTTCACCGTTCAAATTGTTTCCATCTATGTACCGTATCTTATACCACCTACCCCACTGTGCCCATAATCATACCATAGCAATTGGCGCCCTACGTGAATAATATATGTCCCAGAGGCATATTTTCCCTAGCAATATTTTTCGTTAATTATTCGAATCGTTAATGGATTTTGATTTATTGGAAAAAAATAGTATATTTTTTTCCAGAGTTACAAGTTACAAGTGTTTGTAACTTTGGTACTTGGCACTGTTATAATACCAATACCCTCACCTCTGGAGAGTATATTGCATCTTTGGACAGTATATTGCACCTTTGGCACTATATTGTACATTTGTAGTGTATATTGTAATTTTGGACAGTATATCGTACCTTTGGACAGTATATTGTACCTTTGGACAAACTATATTTTTGCTAGGAAAATACAAAAACGTACCTTAGATAAATACTACCTTATTTTGTTCATGAACAACCATTATAATACTACTGTTTATTAAACTCCAAATATGAATTGAGTTAGTTTTCATAATGAATAGCATGACAGAAAATTCTCAGTATCTCGGCATCATTTTGGTATGCACTGTTTGTGAAAGTATTTCTTGCTGGAATCGCCCGAAGTACCCGATCCTTATTTAAAATGCATTCACAGATAAATCAAATTACTACAGCTTCATTTGAGATTGTTATCTTTTCAGAAGCAATTCAATTTTTGGATGCAGCTTTAATTGGAACTCTAATTTTTTCATCTTTGATTTTAAACTTTTTGGCATATTCATTTTTTTGGGTGTATCTTCTACTTCCATGATAAGGTTAGGTTATTTTTATTTCATTTCAGGTGCTTTAGGGAAGCGCAGGACCAATTCAGGATTGATATTAACATCTTTGCACAGTTGATGATATCGATGGAGTTTTGCTATGTTGAATTTGAAAGTATTTTTCAACGGTACAGATGTCAATATATCTGGAATGTTAATAAAATTGTAGTCTTTCGGGGTGTGATTTCCCCTCTTGGCTAGAGTATTCGAATTTGGACACATCCAAAAGTACAGGCAAAACTGTCCATGGGTACAACAAATAATAAATGCCATAAATTTTGTAGGTTAACTGCAATCAGCGGTTTCGGGGTAGGTTCTGAGCTTCATAGTTCATTAAAAAAACTCGGTAAAAAACCGTATAACAAATTCACAAAAACAAAAAAAAGCTAAAAATGTTCAAAGTGTCAGAACAATTAATTACACCATAAATAAACCACTCACTAGATCGATTTCTTCGAGCTTTTTGTATCAAACAAATTGGTCCCAAAAAGCATAGATATTACCCTGTCTGAAGATGGCCCTAACAGGCTGAAACCGGTCACGGTCAAATAAAAACAAGTGGAAAAAAAGTTTAAAATTGTGTTCTTTATATATAAATATATAGACAGTAAAATTCTCATTCGGAGCCTACATATTATACTAAAAACAAATGAAAAACTGTGAAAGAGAGTTTTTCATTGGTAGATATAGCTAGGCAATCATATGAAGTCACAATATTTCGGTTCTAATTTTCGATCGGAGTTATATCCCCTTGAATTACACTGAATATAATTTTTGGTGATTTGATACATCAGTGTTGCCAGTTCATAAATATATTTACCTCACTATTTTAAAAGTTGATTTAGGACAATGTGTTGCCATAGAAAAGAAAAATGTCCAATGGTAGAATCGTCCATTGGTACAACAATTGACCCTGTATATTATTACTAAATGGTGGTCTTTCACCCGGGAGTTACTAAGAGTATCTACCTCCTTAACGTGTCACAAATAAATTACTTATGTTATTTAATTAGCTTCATGAACTAAGTTTACGCCAATTTTTAAATTAATTATTTCTTGATTGGTTTCTTCTAGCTTCTTGTGTTTTCTCAACTTTTTTCAACTGAACTAAAGTACCAAGTGAGTAAAAACATCTCCAGAGATAGTTTAATAAAGTTGATACTGCAATTTAATATGCTAGCAATATGGTGGCTTACAGGGCAATACAAATATACGTAATGTCCAGAGTTTGGGCTAGTCAATGGTGATGAAACATAATGAAAAATTATTTACATGTTGTTCCGAAGTTTATTTATGAGGCAAAAGATTAACAGAATTTTTTAAACCAAAAGTTAAATTGAGAAGGGGCTGATCAAGTTGGCTTTATCATTTATGAAATTCATAGCCATGTTGAATTTTTTTAAATTTAGAATTTTTATCAGCTTCCATTGAACGCCGAATCTCAACCCGTTTCCACTTTTGATCAAACTGTAATCACCTAAAAAGTATAACAGTTAGACCATTATGCTTGACAGTTGATTTTAATTTGATCAAAAGCTGAATTTTTCAGAGAATCAGGGTTTATCGAAGACCATTCTTGTATCAAAATATTGAAATTTCATCGACTTGGCTGTCAACAAATATGATACGAGTTCTAAACGTCCCAACCGTAGTAGAGGAAATTTTTCATCAGTATAGGGTTTTTTGTAAATGAGGACTTTATTGCATTTTCGAATATTGCGCTTTTTTCAAAATATTCATTAAAATATTTCTATTTCTTCTTAAAATGCTTTCGTTATGGATTCTCGTTTTAATTTAGTTTCATTTCGCGCACAAGCATGATATCACGAAACTTAAATACGATTTTTAAAATCTAGAAATTTTTTCATTTTGTTTTTTTTTTTTCTACTGTGCAGCATTTTATTATGAATTGTTGAATTTCCACGGATTTCAACATTTAAAAAAAGGATTTGTATTTTTTTAAATTGTATACTGGATAAGAGAGCTAGATATTCCATTGCCTTAGTACAAGACCACCCTTCAGATTCAAAATGCTTGAAATATCTTCAGCCATGTTTAGTGACCAGATCTCAAGAGTCAGTTGTATATAACCTAACCTAACCATCATACTTCTCATCTCCCTTTCTTCTTACTATTTTGAGCCTCACAACAGATGCAACAAGTTTGGGATGCCTTAGATCAATATAATTATTCTGCGTGGGTACTAATAAAACATTAAATTTATACTTGCAAACATTTGCAAGTTCAATAGATGTTTCTTTCACCAAGAATATTATTATTATCATTCACAATGATTGATTTCAAATAAGATCTAAAACCTCAAATTTCGAAACGGTTCTAACTGGCTACAATGTATGACATAAAAACCGCAAATATCTGGTAAGGGTTCACTGCCCAAATTCAAACGTGGCATCATGTCAATAATATAAACTGTTTAATGCGGATACATACCAACACACACACGCAAACACTCACACATAAATTACACACACACCTACATACTACACACGTCACTTTGATAATTAAGGAATAAACATACCACAGACATTACAAGGAAACACATCATAGGTACCCAACATGAAGTATCTAATTCCTGTATATATAATGATTAATGATTAGTTATGGTTCAAATATTGTTACAATATACTGTCAAATTACCCATCTGGTAACACATCTAATACTTATTTTTTTCTTTAATTTTGAAATATTTTGTGTTTGTGTGTAGAATTAATTTATGTTTGTGATTACTCTTATGTTTGCTTCACTATAATGTAAATTGTTAACCTCGATACAGGCTCAGTCCTAGTGAGGTTGATTTTTATGAGAAAAAAAAAGTGTTTTATGTATAGTGAGATGCAATAAATAAATAAATAAATAAACAAATATTATTTCATCACTATAAATCATGTACTGTTTGTTTCTATAATATCAAATACATTTTTTTTTAAAGACGGCTGTCACCAACTTCACACGGTGTGACGTCAATGCCGCTGAATTCACGAATAAAAACGACCATGTCGTATTGCAGTCAATTAAAAATTGTAACATTGTAAATTGATGTAGAAAAAAAATTATTCGCCACACAAAAATGAAATAAAAATGCCTTCATCTGAAAAAAACTTTATTATTGACAAATCTTTTGTATTGACACAAATATAACATTGTTACGTCTAAAAACACATCTCACTAAAATCCTTTTTTGTTAAGGAAAACATAAAAAATAAAGGACTGCCATTATAAAGAAAAAATGAAAGCGATGACTATCCGTCCGATGATCCCTACTCCTTACCCATAAAATGAGCTTATCGCTGTGTCGTAAATATTGTCGATAGCAGAGAGCTGATCTGTTTTTTTTTTAAAGAGAGATCTCACCTAACCATTATAAATTCATTTAAAACTGAGACGCTGTATATTTTCAAAACGCTTTCGTTGCTAACAGGAAAATTTAATTATAACAAGTTATGAAAATATCATTGTAGGGTATAACAACGTTATGCGGTGGCATAAAAAATGTCTGGCAAAATAGAAATATTACACCAGAAGAACATCTACCATTAAGAAAATTGCCTTGGAAAATATATAATTTATGTACAATATAACTGCTTTCTTCGACGGCCTTCGTGGTCGAGGAATGAGGCTCTCGACTTATAAACCGAAGTTCGCGGATTCAAATCCTGGCGTGGGTAAGTAAATTTTATTTCATTAATTTGTGTTTTTTCACATTTTATTCATTTAAAATAATATATAGTATCCTTGCAAGATACTCTCAATATCGCCCCGGTGTAAGACCGCCATTCAGAATTGTAACATTGCTTGAAATGGCTTTTGCCGTGTTTGGTGACCAGATCTGAATAGCCAGGCACTTTCCCACCTTCCACTTCCCCATATCCTACCCCTCACAACATACCCCAATTGGGGATGCCATAGTCTCACTGGCTCTAGACGGCTGGGAGTAGTTGGGACTCTTGTGCGGTTTCACATAAAAAAACTCTTAATCTATATACTACAATGAAATAACATAAAAACTAATAGTGTCAAGCAAAGATTTTTCATATAGGTCCCGATATAGTTTGTAATGGTTCCATCCTACTACATTTATACCTATATTGAAATAATGATTATTTCTCCTGTCTGATCTGCAAAATGTTGTAACATCCTGGTCGTTGTCCTTCGATTTTCCTAAGCTGTTGGTGGCGCCCTTCAAAAGGACTACCTTAAGAGGAAACCCTAGCTAAGCCTTTCGACCCCCGTATGGAACATACGGTAAAGATCTTAAGATTTAATTCGCAATAATGCCCCTTTTTCAGCGTTGTGTTTCTTTTTTGGTTTTGAAATTCATATGAGATATGAACGGGCTATTAATGCATATATTTGTGGTAATCCTGGTTCGTTTAAATTAGAGTGAATGATCCCCTTATCATTGAAATTTTTTAAACTTTCTTATAAGACCGCGTGTTTAGCCTACTTCTGTCCCCTGCAGTACGCCTAACTCTAATACAGTGGTAATCGCTCGCAACCTTTCCTTCCTGACCCTAAGTAAATCCGAGAACATGAAATAGTTTCGTTATTGCACAAATTAGTATAGTACAGTATAGACATGCATAGGACGTCGGCTTTCGGTATCTCAGCTCCGGGGTCGTCTCCATCTATTTTAACATATATTAATTTTGCTACTCGACACTCAATCTTTTATAGGGAAGGGACGAGAGGGGGGGGGGGGGGGGAGGAAGGGTAAACTATATGATCGAAATATTTTTTTTTGCAAATTACGTTGGCTCCTCCGCTGACCAAATACGAGAACGGTGGATGGTGATCAGAAATCAAACGCTGACTCCGACGTGGCTAGACTATACCCCATAGCTGGCAACCCATTTCATAAAGGTACCCTGACCTATCGGATCCGTTCACGTCCAAGAGAAAGCGAATTAAGTCATCACGCCATTTCCGAAATCGCTCCAACGCCCTTTCCTCCGGACGAACTACTTTACTGAGTCTAGATGGGGAAGGTAATTGCATCCCATATCATGATACTAACGCGAAAAGTGTGTCGTGTAGGTTTTGCCTGATGAAGCTCAATCTCCCACGTGCCGTCAGACCTACAGTTCACCTCAAAGAAGCTGCTGTAATTCCGCCAAGGGAGCGTTCCAGTTGGCTTACATCAGCTTCTCGGTCGACACCATTGGATAATGTGATAGCGCTGCGGACTTATTCCCACGTATCTCACGCCGTCGCCCTCCCACGTGGATTTTCACAGACGTCCAAAGTGCCTTCAGACTATACGCCCCAACTGCTGACCATGTTCCCGTTCATTACCAATTGGCATCACTATTTCCATTCCACTTTCGCGCCCCTTTTCCAACACGGCCCCGTCAGAGGGAGTAGCCCTCCCAGCTCTCCGTTGGTCCGATCCGCCCACGTTGGCAACCCCTCTCACGTGATAGCGTGAGAAAAAAAATCCTTCTGTCTAGTCCGTGTTTGTGAGAAACGGATTTGCAGCGACACTATCAGACATTACCCAACTATGAAGTTTAGTCGAGGGGTAAATTTGGGAATGGGGTAAGGCTTGAGGGTAATTATATTGATATTGTCGGGGAATCCTGAAAATTGACATGTTGGTTTTATGTACATATTAAAGTGGGTTAGTAGTAACTGTCAGCCGGCAAATATCAGCATCACGCGTTCCAAGTCCATCTGGGAATATGGTTGAATTGAATTGGAAATAAAAAAACTTACCAAGCCCCTATCCGCTAAATAACAACATCCAGGTTGGGTTTTACACAACCGTTGCCATTTTGGCGGGGTGTTCGCGAATACCACTAGATTTACCCTAAGTTTATACCTAATATTTTTTTCTTCACCTGAGATATCCCCAATCTTATTTTCCTAATTTTGATTGTGTTACCCTCGTTATTTGCCGTAATGAATGTACTTCGATCTTCCCTCCCTAACCTAGTAGTTATTGAAAAATTTTCGTTGTAACACGGCTTCGATCGAGCCCAACACGCGATAGCAAGATACTTAGGTATATAGATTTTCAGTTATAATTTGACTTTAGTCCGAGGCTTCATCGAAGCCCCAACGAGAGATTTTAACACTTGCGTTCTATTTTATTCGAGAAGGAATTTTAACGTTTATTAATTTTAATTACAATTAATTTTTAATCCGTGACTTTATTTAAATCATAGCAATCGCGTTCTTCTCTATTCGAGAAAGAAATTTTTAGCGTTTATTAATTTTAGTTACGATTCATTTATAATCCGTGACTTTATTTAAATCATAGCAATCGCGTTCTTCTTTATTCGAGAAGGAAATTTTTAGCGTTTTTTAATTTTAATCACAATTCATTTATAATCCGTGACTTTATTTAAATCATAGCAATCGCGTTCTACTCTATTCGAGAAGGAAGTTTAAGGCTTATTAATTTTAATTACTGAATTTAAACCAATTAAACTTTTCAACCTGAATTTATTATTACCTCAAGGACACTGAGTCTAATTTCTTCAAACACTGAATTGAACTGTATGTTTTGGCCAGAAAAATTCTAAGTCCAGAATAAATTACCAAAGTGATAATTCCTCGTAGCGCGGCGCGTATACTTCCTTAAAGGTCCTCGGCGACTTGTGACGAACTCTCCGATTTGTGCCCGCGCACGATGTTTTATAACAGTAATTAACTACGCTTGTCATTGCAATCCCACCTTTATCGAAGCGTTACGGCCCTATCTTTCTTGCCCAATATCCCCTGTGTCACTTAAAACTTATCAGGTCTATACTTCTGCGTTTCTCAGAAAAAACGGGCATTCGCCGTCTCACAGCACAGGCCCGTACTGGTGAAATCCTTAAGTTCGCCTCATCTGGTAGGTGTCTTCTAATCCGTCAGAATTGACCCTTTCTTCTAATTTAAATTTTGTAATTTTAATATTTGGTCCGTGATGTGTGTTCTGATGACCTTAAATCGGTATGAAAAAAATCAATCGTGTAAAGCGCCCAGTAGTGTGATTTTTTTAATTTACTTACCGAAATATGTTGCTATAAGGATATCCTTTTAACAATTATTTGATTGGGCACACCGAGTAATACGGTATTAAGTTATTTAATCTATATAAACCAGCCTCTAAGACTGGGTACAGAGGGGACTGCGGACACGGGGTGATGCCACCAGATTGTATCTGCTCTCGGAGAAACTTCAATCCGTAAACCTTCCCCTGAATGGATGCAATATAATTCAAGGATCGTAAAAGATAATTATATTCTTGAGCTAAATTTAAGAAAAAGAAAATTCGGAGAGAAAACAGGGCAGAGTGATTTTCAAGAAGAAAAGTGTGGTCCCGTATTATTTTTTGCAATCCGTGAACTTTATGGGTGTTTTTTTTTTCAAATGTAATCACGAGTTACACGCATCTACGCGCGTTAAAGCGTTAATAAAAGATTTGTTTCATCTCCGTTACTATGTTATTGCCTGTTACACACGGATAACAATTTGTATCGTTGATTTATTAAAATCTTGTTAAAAATGGGACAGCAGGCTATTTCCTAATAAAATTTTACTAGTTTTCGAATTTATCGGAACTGTGTTCATGCACCTGTATTTGCCCTATTAATGTATAATGACGAAATGCGAAAATTTAATAATTTTTATGAATCCGTTGACGTTTTATTTGTGAATGTGTTTAAATTTAAAATATTTAAATGCATATTCTGTTTGCCAAATAATGTATTTTTTTCTCATATGTTGACTGAGTTTCGAGAACTACTTCCAGTAAATCCCATTTCCGCTCGATAATGTAATTTTCTTGGTAATAATCCTACCATCGAGGTATTGGTATGACTCGTTACCCAATTAATAATTTACACTTTTTTTACCAAATGGTAAAAAGGTGCAAATTAGAATAGTCTTTCTTTGACTTGGAGACCATAAAATATTGTTAGTTTTTCTGCAAAAGCGTGCGCAACAATGGACGTGCGCTAACTTTAAAGTCTGGTTTAAGTCTATTAATGGCCGTTAAGTATGATTCAATTTACTGTTGGCATGCCAAGGTGCAAAACAAAACTTGGGTAGTCACCGGTGGTGACTCAGTTACTCCACGCATTTTATCATTTTAAAGTCATATTTTCCATTTATTCTTAATTTTTGGCAATTTTTTCTCTTGCAATTTGATCCAAAATGAACAAAATAATTGATGGGCTGTTTGGATTGACTTCCAGTGACAATAAGAATTGACTTGATGTTTCAGTGAAAATATGAATTGACATGTTGCTTAGGTCGGCTAATAATGGGAAAGGGAATGACATGCTGTTTGGGTTGATCCGCAATGGAAATAATAATTGATGGATTTTTTGGATTGATATGAGTATTGCCATTGAAATCTTCTTTGAGTTGACCCACAGTGATAATGAAGGCTTATACGTTGTTAGGGCCATCTACAATACAATCAGAAAAAATAATAAATCTGTTTTTTGTCTCGGGATTTTTTATTAGATGTTTTTTTGGGTTCTTCCACAGTAGAACCCACCAACGTGCTATTTGGTTGATTTGGGCGGTTCCAAGAATTCCACCAAATATTACGTAGTTATGTAATAGAAGATCTCGCTTCCAAGTCAAAGAACGTTTCTTTATTTCTTCTATTTAATAAGTCAAAATCAAAATTTCCTCCAAAATCATTACATTTGTAAATAGGTATAATAAACCATATATTTTAAGTAAAAAAATTCTTATTTCAAATAACGATTATAATATTTTTCTAAAGATTTTTTTTTTATTAAACTAAAGTAAATTTCTTCAAGCAGGTACCAAAATATTGATTATTCCGATTTGACAGCTCGTAAAAAGATCTACGCTCATGCGAACTCTGGTGGGATAAAAACGCAGTATCCAACACGGCCACCATCTTGAAACGGAAGCGGAACGTACAAAAAAACTTACAGACAGATTAAATGCAAAACGGTCGAGTCAAAACAGGACTTCGGTACGCTCAGTCAATAAACAAAAAATATTATTTGATATGGGTTATTATCAAACCGCTATCCGCACGACTACCCGCTAGCTTGCGTCTGAAATAAATGCATTATGTGACTGAATCAAGGACTTGTAAGATGGATGAATATTCAACGAGGACCTCCCGCTCTCACTTCACCTGCATCTAATTATGAAACGGGACGAGGACATGATCGGAATGTTCTCATCACTAATAAAGTCTTTCGGGTATCAGAAAGTACCACTGCTCTGATTTACTCAAAGATCGGTTTGAATAATAATGAGGCCATTCAAAATGACGGTAAAAGTGAAAAATCAATGACGGGATGTCAGGTCGTGATATTATTATGATAACAGATTTTTTTCACATTGACTTGTTTATATAATATCAAATTTTAAATTACTATTTCAGAAAATGTATTTTTGATACGAGATTGTTAATTACATACCCTCTTTCACTGCTGTGTGTAAGATATCTAAGATATTTCAGTTATTTTCATTAAGGTGTTAAGATATCTAAGATATCTCAATTATTTTCATTAGGGTGTGAAAGATATCTAATATATCTCAGTTATTTTCATTAAGGTGTTAAGATATCTCAATTATTTTCATTAGGGTGTGAAAGATATCTAATATATCTCAGTTATTTTCATTAAGGTGTTAAGATATCTCAATTATTTTCATTAGGGTGTGAAAGATATCTAATATATCTCAGTTATTTTCATTAAGGTGTTAAGATATCTCAATTATTTTCATTAGGGTGTGAAAGATATCTAATATATCTCAGTTATTTTCATTAAGGTGTTAAGATATCTCAATTATTTTCATTAGGGTGTGAAAGATACCTGAGATATTTCAGTTATTTTCAATATGGTGTTTTCATTAAAGTGTGTAAGATATCTCAGTTATTTTCATTAAGGTGTGTACGACATCTAAGATATATCAGTTATTTTCAATAAGGTGTTTTTATGTTTTTCTGTTTTTTCGTGTTTTTTTTCTGTATGTAATTTGAATTTTATATAGAAACTTCACTGGTTTGATGCAAACATGTAAAATGTAATGATATATATATATAAAATTTTAAAACTGTGTCCCAAATAACCTTAAATAAAATTAAAAAAATATCGTAACTATCTCGAGTCAAGATTTGTTTTGGCTTTAAGTTAAGTTTTTCGAAATCAGACAGTTAGCGATTTTCCTCATATTTTGAAGTAATATTTCGAAAATTGTGTCAAAATTCTGATTGTAAAGTGGAAAATGGAGGATGTGGACAGCGACCTTTTTCTTATTTTGAAAGTCAAATAGGCAAAAGTTCATCAATCTTAGAAGTAAACTATAGATTTGTTTAAAAGACAAACCTACGCCCATATCAATCTCACTCGTCTTTATATGTTACTAGTTGAAGTCCCCGGCATTGTCCGGGTTTTACGCAGTTTTTATAAATCAGATGTAGACAGAAATTTTCAGTCGAAGGTCAGTCGAAGTTTAAGGTCAGTTTTTCTTAATCAGATGTAGACAGAATTTTTTTTTTCAAAACTTTACACGTCAAGTGTACAAAAAATCATCAAGAAGTATCAAAATAGAATGGGGTAGTTTTTCAAATTTTCATTTAGATAGTTGTTTTGAAGATCAAGTTTGTCAATCTCAAAATATAACTGTAGATTTGTATAAAAAACAAACCCATACATAGACACAGATTATCTATCAAATATCCACGTAACACTTTCAGTTTGTTGAGATTATCCGTAAAATATCCACATAACCCTATCAGTTTGTTGAGATTATCCATCAAATATTCACATAACCCTATCAGTTTGTTGAGATTATCCATCAAATATTCACATAACCCTTTCAATTTGTTGAGATTATCCGTCAAATATCCACATAACCCTTTCAGTTTGTTGAGATTATCCTTCAAATATCCACGTAACCCTTTCAGTTTGTTAAGATTATCCGTCAAATATCCACGTAACCCTTTCAGTTTGTTAATACTTATTATATTTTTTCCCATGTAAACAACCAACTTTCTTTTTGTAGGAAAGGCTTTGTTAGTGCTAAATTTCCCATAAGATAGCGTCGAGACAAATTATATCTTCATTTGTTGGTGAAATATTTGGACTTGTCAAATATTAATTATTTTTAATGATAAACTAATGTTTATAAGACAATTTGTTATCCTTTGGGCTAAGTGAAATTATATCATGCGCACATGAAAAAATAGGGAGAATTAAAAATTATGAAGTAATTAGATAATTTTGACTGCAGGCCTATAACGAACGAATTGAAAAGTTTCTAACTGTAAGTCAAAAGCGAATGTTTTATGAGAACCTCGGAACACGTGTTTATACAAATACTGATATCTTAATACTCATTTTCTTGTAGCGGTACTGCGCACGTACATTGTTCAAACACAACTTAATCGTATTTGTAAAGCATAAACTTCCGAGATTCTGCCCGAAATTATTCGGTTCAAATAAATCTCAATAATTTAATAATGCTGTTTGAAGTCCTTTTTGTTTCTGTGTTCAACCATTGAGGTACAAATTATGCTAACCCTGTTTATGGTTACCTTTCACAATCTTGATGAAAATTTAATGTCAGGTATTCTAAGAAGGTGGTATTCGAAATTTTGGGTCGAAACGGTTGCCATTTTTCAAGTATATTCTTAGTAATTTTGTATTTGGAATTTTGCAAAAGTTTTTATAATGTTTCAAAGAAGCTGATTTCTTGTGACTTGCCATAAAAAGGTTATAGTTTTTCTTCTTTATATGCCCTGTGACGTTTAGCTATGTGTATAGACTTCCTTTGAAATGTTGGGTGACGTGGTGCCATATTCGGTACGAAACATTAATTCAGTCACACTGTGCCACGTATGGTACAAAAATGACGCGTCATCTTAAAACTTGTTATATTTTCTTTCATATTATTTTTGAAGTGAAACTTCTTTACGCGCGTTATGCAATTTCGAGGACAGGAGTAAAACCAACTCATGACCGTCATGAAAAACCGTGATCATTTCGCTATAGGAGCTTAGCCAATATTATATACCTTTTTTAGGTCACGCTCCAAACTCAGCTTCGCGGTCTAGAGGCAGAGCGCGCGACTCTCGTCGTGAAGAACCGAGGTTCGATCCCCGCTTAAACTATTTTTTTTTCTTTTTGTGATTTTTTCAATAATAATGTTTTTTAAAATGATAAAATGCTTTTTTTGAAAGTGATAAAAGACTTTTAGATATTTTGACTATATGATATTTTGGTCGAATACGTAATAACCGCGGTCTAGAGGCAGAGCGTTCGACACTCGTTATGCAGGACCCGGGTTCGAATCCCATATTTTTATAACTTTTAATTTTTTTTATCAACGATTTGTATTTTCTTTTTGTGATTTTTTTAATAATATTTTTTTTTAAAGTGATAAAATGCTCTCGTGCTGCGACTTTTAGATACTTTGACCATATGATATTTTGGTCGAATACGTAATAACTGCGGTCTAGAGGCAGAGCGTTTGACACTCGTTATGCAGGACCCGGGTTTGAATCCCATATTTTTATATCTTTTAATTTTTTTTTATCAACGATTTGTAATAATGTAGTAAAAAATTAGATAAATTTGTTAATTTAAATTTAATTTACTTTACGGTACCTATATGATATTTTGGTCGAAATATAGCTTACAAATCGAGCCGGTAGAGTCGCTCGGTATTTTGATTAATTATTTTTATTTATCAACGATTTGTAATAATGTAGTAAAAAATTACATAAATTTGTTAATTTACCTTTACTTTAATTAACGGTACCTATATGATATTTTGGTCGAAAGATAGCTTACAAATCGTGCCGGTAGAGTCGCTCGGTATTTTGATTAATTATTTTTTATTTTGAATAATTAAAATTACTAATCAAGGCCGATAACGCCGCGTCGCGCGAAATATCTCTCCTCGCGGTCTAGAGGCAGAGCGTTCGACACTCGTTATGCAGGACCCGGGTTCGAATCCCATATTTTGATAACTTTTAATTTTTTTTTATCACATGCTACTTATAAATATGTCAATAGACAGAAAAAAGAGAGAATAAAATGAAAAGAGAGAGAGAAGAATACTAAAAGTTTCACTTCCATCGTGCGTAGGCTTGCCACACACTGTATTTTTTTATTTAATATCAACGGTACAGATAAATGAACCATAAACAGTAATTACAAGCCACAAAAATACTGAAAATAATAATACTAATATTGTAATTAAATGTGGAATTAGATCATACAATAGCATAAGATATTATAAAATGAATTTACAAGCTCTAGAAGGACATACATGTACATACAAAACATATAAATATTCAATTAGGTTAAATAAATATTGATTAAACAGACGTGTATTATTGCCTTCTTGTGCCTTCCTTTCGTGTATTGTTAAATTATGGTCAGGGATAAGGTATAGAGTTTTAGAAATAGAGAACTCCTAGCTTTTTCTTTTCAAAATTTTAAAATTGTTTGTTAACCGGGAATATTTCTAAATAAATCTTCAATTCGACAAATGTTATAACTAAGTAATACTTTAATATGTACTGTCGTCCTAATGATAAAATTTGTAAAAGTAATTTATTATTTAATTTAAATGCGTTTTCGGAGGTAAAACCATTGGTAAGTTAAATTATAATTTTAAACGTGGTAAGATAAATTATAATTTTTTTTTTTAAGACTTAGCTGTACCCCGCCACTGTGTTGTCACGCTGCTGTGGCTCAATCTATTCGTGTAGCTAGAGAAACCATAGCGCATGTTACTTTTACGTCCAACAGATTGCTGTTCTTAAAGAAACCATGTTTTTTCAACAGATTGCACTGTGTTAAAAAAAAATTACCTGTCACGGGTGATATCTATATAACATAGGTATGCAAAAACACAAGCGTATTTGAATGCAATGTTTTGTCAAAATTTCAAAGCAATCGGTGAAGAACTTTAGGAGATTAAAGATTTTTAAGAAACTAAAATTAATTTTAATTTATATAGATAGATTGGTTCACTTGAATTAGGTACTTAATTATGATTTATCTTAGATGTATTAGTGTATGTACCCATTATGGTAGGTACACTAGGTACATTGTATTCAGAGGGAATGGTGCATTGGTTCGCTTCCTTGATGCGCCACAGAGTAGCCGGGACGAGTCAGCGCAACCAGAGATCGGAAAACACTCTTGTCCAGGCCGTCGCCCAGTGGCAGTGCGCGCCCCTACACCGTAGATGGAGAATTTATCTCAAGACATCGTAGTGGTGCTAAATATGTTTACCATTTTATTTTATATTTATGTAATTTATTTAGATGTATGCTTTTGAATGACAGTGAAAGTATTGCACTTAGCTGAAATAAACAAACATTATTATTATTATTATGAAAAATGTGTTAGTTTGGAGAAATTCTTTGGTCAATCTGATGTTATTTGAGTTTTGCTTCTCGTTGGGTATTTTAATTTTAACAAAATCAATTAAATGCTGATATTAAAAGGCCATTTGATCAATTTAGAATTTGCCCCTTTTGGTTGATTTCAGATCGGCAATTTCTTTCCATTTCAACGATTTAATCAATCTAATTGGTTTTTGTTTCATTTTGCATACAGAATTGAATTTAAAAGATTAATTCATGCAATTTAATTGAGTTTCCTTTATCTCCAATAAAGGGATAAACAATTTAAACATTTTGTTAACTTATCGAAGAAAGCAAACACTTTGTGGCTTGACATTATACAAAATGAAAACAAACACTTAGTTTTAAACCACTTTATTTTGATGTATATTCGTCGACCGGTTTCGATTGGACTCAATCTTCATCAGGACAATAAAATATAATACTAAATTATAATACAGAGCAAGGTATAAGGTAAACATGAAAGAAAGAGAAAGTATGTAGTAGAGAGAGAGAACATCAGAGACTGGTTGGTGGAGGGGTAGGGGGAGGGGTTGGGGGAGGACCAAAGGAAGGGTGGGGGTTACGGGTTAGGTTGGAGCAAGGAAACAACTTTAAAATCGGGCTGTTAGTTAGTTCTATCTGTTTATTTAAAATTTGGGAATTATTTTTAGTTGATTTAGAAATTTCCAAAGCTTCTAAATTATTCAGGCGTATTCCTATTTTATTTTTATGAATTATTTGGACTCCCGTATTTTTATTAAATGTGTGGTTAGTATTGATTAAATGTTCAGCAAATTCTGAGAAACCTGTGTGTGTTAAGCACCTGATATGTTCTTTAACTCTAATATTTATATTTCGCGCGGTTTTACCTATATAGGTTGCTGGGCAATCGTTGCAATTTAGTCTATAGATGCCAGAGTGGTTTAATTGATCCTCTTTGTCTTTAGAATTAATTAAAATTTTTGCTAAGTTATTGTTAGTATAGAAGGCCGGCCTTATTTCTGAAGGAAGTTTAGATATGCAAAGGGAAGACAATTTACTTATATACAAAATTCAAAATACAAAATTCAAAGTGTTTGCTTTCTTCGATAATTTAATAACAGTGAGTACGACTGAAAAAGCAAAATTATATAAAATATGTTCTATTAAATACAGAGTAATATCTCTCAATATTAATTTTTATCAACAATGCATCAAGTTAAAAGTCTTCCCTAACTATTTAAATGCAAACTTTAAAAGTGCCTCCATCGGTTCTTCTTCCATAAATCAAGCTAAAATGGCCTGGTTAAAAGAAGATTTAAAAAGTGCCTATAAACAACGAAATAATATTAAATTAAAAATTAAAAGCCTACACACTGAACTGGTACATGATCTTCACCCAGTAGAATGGGACTTATTTGACGATAAAGTGAGAAATTATGTGTCCAAAAAAGGTTTTGAAAAACGTGTAACCTTGGAAAAGAAACTAAAAACCCTCTGTGAAATAAATAAATCAATTAATAAATCACCCATAATACCCGCAAAAAAATTTTACGACCGCGTACAAAATCTTTCGTCAATCCAGTTTCTCCCACAGGAGATGGCCCTCCTGTCGAAAGGTTTAAAATATAACCTCAACTACACCGAACGCAACTATAGTGATGCCATCGAAAATGTTGCAGTGGATGTGGAAACGGCGCTACATAAAGCTCCACGAAAATTCCAGTATCAAAGTGCAGAAGTGCTTAAAGACCTCATCCCCAAAAATATCCCTTCATTCAATCCAGAAACCCTCCATGCTAGGACCATTCGAAACAAGCTAAATACCGAAAACTTAATATTAACAAAGGCCGATAAAGGCAACACTGTAATAATTATGCCCAGAAGTGAATATAACTCTAAAATTGGCAATTTTCTTAACAATAAGGCGTTTGAAATATTACGTTCAGACCCCACTAATAAATACCAACAACAAGTAAAGAATGCTTTGAAAGACTGTAAAAACCCAGTATTCATAGATTTGTCATATGACAAAGTTAAATTACTCACTAAAAACCCTAAAATCCCCAGATTATATGGGTTCTTAAAAATTCACAAAAGTGACTCACCAATTCGCCCAGTAGTTGCCAGCTGTAATTCCCCAAATTTTAAATTAGCCTCTCTTGTTACTAATGTGTTTAATAATTCCAATGTGTTTTCCCCTAATTATACAATTAAGAATTCCATGGAATTAGTGAATCATTTGAAAGACTTAGTTCTCCCATCTAACTCTAAACTCATTTCTTTTGACGTTATCAACTTATTTCCGAATATCCCTGTGTCTGAATGTAAAACTTTAGTATCTAACTTACTTAATAACTCCCATTTATCTAATGACCTCTCTAATGATCTCTCTCGACTTTTTAATTTGTGTTTAAATCAAAATTATTTTAAATTTAATGATGTGGTGTACCAACAAAAAGATGGCCTCGCTATGGGATCGCCCACCAGCCCGGTATTAGCTGACATATTCATGGATAATATCGAAAACAAGATATTTGAATCTAAATCCCCTTTATTAAAAAATGTTCTTTTGTGGAAACGGTATGTTGACGACATAATTTGTATTTGGACGGGCTCAGACCGTCAACTCAACGCCTTCCTATCACTCCTTAATTCCTTCCACACAAAAATTCAGTTCACACTAGAGATAGGCATAAACTCCAACTTAAATTTTCTAGATCTCTCTTTAACCATTATTAACAACAAAATTAGCTTCAACATTTATAGAAAACCTACATTTACCGACACTATAATACATAATACCTCCAACCACCCTATGTCACACAAACACTCCTCTTTTCACAGCATGATTCACCGGCTTGTTACTATCCCCTTATCTAATAATAATTTTTCTATTGAACTACTTACAATTAAACAAATAGCCATCAACAACGGATATGACTACGATCTAATTGATAAAATCCTCTCAAAAAAACTTCGCCGAATCACAACAAATAAATTCCTATATAATGCCCTCCCAACTAATGATAATAATAATGCTGCCACCCAATGGCGTAGAATTTTGTATATAAGTAAATTGTCTTCCCTTTGCATATCTAAACTTCCTTCAGAAATAAGGCCGGCCTTCTATACTAACAATAACTTAGCAAAAATTTTAATTAATTCTAAAGACAAAGAGGAGCAATTAAACCACTCTGGCATCTATAGACTAAATTGCAACGATTGCCCAGCAACCTATATAGGTAAAACCGCGCGAAATATAAATATTAGAGTTAAAGAACATATCAGGTGCTTAACACACACAGGTTTCTCAGAATTTGCTGAACATTTAATCAATACTAACCACACATTTAATAAAAATACGGGAGTCCAAATAATTCATAAAAATAAAATAGGAATACGCCTGAATAATTTAGAAGCTTTGGAAATTTCTAAATCAACTAAAAATAATTCCCAAATTTTAAATAAACAGATAGAACTAACTAACAGCCCGATTTTAAAGTTGTTTCCTTGCTTCAACCTAACCCGTAACCCCCACCCTTCCTTTGGTCCTCCCCCAACCCCTCCCCCTACCCCTCCACCAACCAGTCTCTGATGCTCTCTCTCTCTACTACATACTTTCTCTTTCTTTCATGTTTACCTTATACCTTGCTCTGTATTATAATTTAGTATTATATTTTATTGTCCTGATGAAGATTGAGTCCAATCGAAACCGGTCGACGAATATACATCAAAATAAAGTGGTTTAAAACTAAGTGTTTGTTTTCATTTTGTATTTTGTTAACTGTTAAAAAGCATTTTTATCAACAATAATTACTAAAACATGCACATTTTATATGAATCAGGATTCAGACATAATAAATATAACGTGGATTATCATTTCACTTCACTTGATTGGTGCAATTAGAGACCTCGCATTCCGGATTTCTACCAATTTATAACGTATTTCCCTTGAATACTTCAGTCTTACTTATAAAGATTATCTTATACCCACTGTCATTGACTCGGTATATTTTGAATTGTATCGAATTTCAGCAAATACAATTATATAAGTTCCTTTTTTGCTTTGGTAAATCGAAATTTACATTTAAAACATTCCTCTATACTGGTATTACTGCTTTTTTTGCATTTTCACTGTGTGACCGATCGATATTTGTCGAATCATCCAGGTTGTTAACAAATTCCAAATTACAAATCTTATATTTGATTTTGAGGCCAAAATACCCAACCAAATTGAAATTACTAATTTTTAAATCAAAAGGTAAAGCAAATATTTTGTACGGATGTGTGCAACATTATTTATATATGATTTAAATTATAAAATATAGGACATAAGAGATAACAAGTTTTTACTAAAGTAATTATCATAAACTAACAAAAAAATGTTAAAATGCCACTGAAATGATAATTAATGAATTCCTCAATATTCCATATATTATGTTTTTAAAAAAGAGAAAAAAGAGACAAACATCTCATTGATTATTAATAGTTTTCGATAGCCCTTTATTTAACGTTTTTATTTTGATATGAAATGGTGGAATAATATTGGTAATATACTGTAAATCATATGGAATGGTGGAATAATAACGGTTGATAGACCGTAATAAATATGGAATGGTGGAATAATAATGGCCAATGGACTGTAATAAATATGGAATGGTGGAATAATAATGGCCAATGGACTGTAATTAATATGGAATAGTCTAATAATAATGTTCGTTAGACTGTAATAAATATGTAATGGTGGAATAATAATGGCCAATAGACTGTAATTAATATGGAATAATAATGGTCAATGGACTGTAATATTTGAAGTATCATGTTGGAAAACAGGTGGAAATGAAGAGACACCGGACAACTATGTATAGTCAATATCGCGATTAAATGCTCATATGACTTACCTGCCTGGAACGAATTATTAAAAACACTCTTGGCACGTATTGGTGGTTTGACTAGAAATGCTTTCCATGTAGATTTGAAAGGAAACCAATGTCGCCAATGACTTAGTTCTTTACATTCGCCTGATATCGCATATCGCCGTCCCATTTAATTGAAATGCAAATTTCATAATAAAGATGAAACATAGTTCTGTATTTGTAATTTAAGCAAATAATGGTCAGAGTTTTGGATTTTGCAATACACCCACGTCGCATTTTTGGTGTTCTTCTTATAAAAATATTTATTAAAATTACCTTAGAATTGAGACATTCGAACACTGAGAAAACCCACGGGTATAAAATATTGTTAATTTATAAAATATCTGGTAAAATTATTCGTTTTCCTGTTAAAAATAGGACTTCAGGCCTATAAAGAATGAATTGAAAGATTTTCTAACAAAGTATCAGTCAAAACGAATGTTTTATGAGGACGGCGGAACACGTGTTCATACAAATGTTCATAAAATCATTTACTAATGGAATTGCAATACGGAGAACATATGAAGCACTTGTCCGCAGTATCCTGGAATACAGCTCCATTATTTGGGCCCCTTCTGAACAAAACCATATCTTAGAAATAGAAAAAGTACAAAAAAGGTTTATGCGTTACCTGTATATGAGGGAATATATATACTATCAATTCCTGTATCCATCCTTTTTCTTAACAGGAATGCTCGATTTCAATACATTAGAAGCCCGCAGAAAAATATTTTTAGGCAAACACTTTTTTAAGTCAATCTCTGGTACAATACACAATCCCCCTATGTTAAAAGAGGTTAACTTTTATGTCCCTAACAATTATACTCGAGGGAGATCCCATGCACTCTTATATGCTCCGAAAGCGAGGACTTCTGCCTATCAGAACGCGCCAATAAACAGAGCGACTCAACTGCTTAACGATTCTGCATTAGCCATCGACATTTTCAATGTCACCTACAGACAATTCAGTAACTATCTTTTAACACATGACACAAAATAGTAAAACTGCCTCTGTAAGCTTTTTAATTTGTAATCTTCTCCATGATATATTGGTGTATAACCGTTTTATGGAGAACATGAAAAAATAAATAAATAAATACTGAAATCGATATTGCCATTCTGATATTGTCGAATTCCGTCATATTATGAAATGTATTATTTATTTATTTATTTATTTATTTATTTATTTATTTATTTATTTATTGGCTCGCCAACAGAATACATCACATAATTTTAACAGTAATTTACATTTATACATGGTTATAATGATGTTTCTAATTATAGGTGAGCACAACATTCATCTCAATATTATTTGTGTAATAATAATTGGTTAGTTACAGTAATAATAAATTTAATTAAAAGAGTGTATATAAAAACAATGAGGATCGAAATCAATTATTAGGAAGAAACTTACATACTTATTAATATATTATACATATATATGTATACGCATACATGCATACATCTAAATACACATATAAATACACATACATACATATATACACACATACATAGATGCGTACATACACATTTAAATACAAACACACTCATAAGTGTGTACACTGTACGCATATTGTATGCAAACATATATACACATATGCACGCACGAATCATATATAGTGGAGCTAATGCATAAGTAGGTGATTGGTAAAGAAAATGAAATCATCAGGTATAAGTATGTGTAAGTTCTTTCTGAAGGTATTAATTGAGTTTGAAAATATATCTAAATCTAGAAGATTGCAGTATCTATTATACAATCGAGTCATTCTCGATGTTGGTTTGAAAAAACTTGTATTACTACGACAAGTATCTATCCAAAAGGTTTCAGGGTTTCTTGTGGATTTCGGTCTTATATTAAGGTTAATTTGATTAATTAAAGATGAATCATATACATTGTTAATGATTTTAAACAGAGAGATTATATCTGATACGTTTCTTCTTTTGGCGAGTGAGATTTCTTTAAAGTGAGTAAGTCTTTCAGCATAGTTACTGAGATTCCGATGTACTCCAGATTTGTAAGCTAGTATTCTTAAGTATTTTTTTTGAACGGACTCCACTTTCCTGCTATGAATTGCATAATGTGGTGACCAAATCACAGAGCCGTACTCTAAGATGCTTCTTACATATGAGTAGTACAAGATTCTGAAGCTACTGGTGTTCTTAAATGATTTAGTGACTCTGGTGATGAAACCGAGCATTTTATTAGCCTGATTGACAATGTTTTGGTAATGGTTTCTGAAGGTTAGCTTCGAGTCAAGTAAGATTCCCAGATCTCTAATGGAGTCTACTCGTTTTAGGATTTCATCACAGATCGTGTAAGCGAAATCAATTTTACGGACATTTCTCGTGAACGAGATGACATTACATTTGCCAATATTTAATTCCATGTTATTATCTATACACCATTGAGACAATGTGAGGAGGTCTTTTTGCAAAGTTTTGCAGTCTTCTTGTGAATTCACGGGTTGAAAAATTTTTAAGTCATCCGCATATAGTAAACATTTACAAAAAAGTTTTGCCGTTAGATCATTTATGAATATAATAAAGAGTAGTGGTCCTAAATGGGATCCTTGAGGGACACCAGATGTGACAAGTTTGGGAGAGGACTCATAACTATTAACTTGTACATATTGACTCCTGTTAGAGATATAAGATATGATCCATCTCAGGAGGTTGCCATGGAAACCTGTTCTTTTTAGTTTTTGGATCAGAAGAGGATGACTGACTTTATCGAAAGCCTTTCGGAAATCAGTATAGACTGCATCTACTTGTGTTCTTTTGTCAAAATTGGTACATAAAAAATCTACATATTCGATTAAATTTGTGGTAGTGGATCTTTTGCATACGAATCCATGCTGAACAGAACTTAAAATATGTTTAAAATGTGTAAAAATGCTTTTATAGATTAAGGATTCGAAAATTTTCCCAAAACATGAGAGTATACTTATTGGGCGATAATTAGAGATGTCACTTTTATTCCCAGATTTGAAGATAGGAGTGATACGTGCTGTTTTCCAAAGATCAGGAAAAACACCTTCTTTAAGAGATTTACGAAATATAACATGAAGAGGATAAACAAGAGATTTAGCACAGTTTGATATAAATAATGGTGGAATGGCATCTGGACCTGGACCTTTGTTTGAGTTTAGTGATTTCATAGCGTTGAATATTTCAGTCTTTGAAATTTCGACATGACTGAGCTCATAGGTACTTTCTTGAGAATCATAATTTACATGTTGATTTGATACATCATTTGTATTAAAAACAGAGCAGAAGTAATTTGAGAAAAGTTCACTAATTTCATGACCATTGTTTGCTACAGTTTCATTGAAGTGCATTATTTTAGGAATTAAGTGAGTCATACCTTTTGATTTTGCATAAGTCCATAGTGGTTTTGTACTATGATGTAAAGTGTCTTCGATAGAATTAATATAAGATTGGAAGCATTTGTGAATTCCAGTTTTGACCCTTGATCATTAAATTGATTAGAAAATCATCAGGTATTCTCGATATATTCTGAATGACTAATATTATTTTAGCAAGTTGGCATGGTGTCACTTTTTAACGGGATCATTTTTCAAGATTTAGCTTTCCATCTTAGCACTTAAGGACATGATTTTACGTATTCAATATCTAATCAACCTCTTCTTTTATCTTGTTCAACTTCCTCTCACATCTTGGATTAATTTTCCATCTGCGTTTCCGCTGATGAGTTTGCTAATTTCACGCCCGCCTTCACACCAAGTGGCAGACCACCGCCACCCCGCGCAACCCTTATTCACGCCTCCCGCTTGACGACTGCGTGCGGTCGGGCAAACTGAATTAATTTTGCGTGCGTTAAACATCCAACAAAAAAATGTAAGACATTCAATAAGAATTTTATTTATTACTAAGAGTGAATGTCGTATTGGCAGAGCGATTAGCGATTACTAACTCTGGACATAGGGGCCAATGGTTCAAATCCTAGTTAACTAAGTTAACAACTGTTCACTTTGCTATTTAGTGGCACTGTGGTAGGTTGACGGGGTGGAACGTCAAACAACATTAAGCTAACACACACACACACACACACACAAAAATACTCTCCTAATATAGTATAAATTATTGTATTATAACATTTTCTTACATTCGCAAGTTGTTACCGCTATGCTACTGCACGTAGATTATCAGCATGAGCTCAGCCCGTCGTCCCACTTGGGTCGGTAAGCAATCGACATAAAATTCCGACTGATATGCGCTGCAGACCGTTGTCTTACTATAACGAACTTAAGTATCTGCGTAGAGTCTTACAGCACTCGATTTATGTCAATAGCTTTGTCTCGATTAATGTCTTTCGTACATGCTTCCCGTAGGAGAAAAGCTAAGGTCTAATTTGACACAATCGCTTCAAGTGCTAGCTACAAACATAAGTGGTGCCATCTATAATTTGCGAAGAAAACTGTTGAGGTCCAACAAATTTGACGATAGTTTGCATTTTGGATTTGTTCAAAACAAATTTGACGAAACTTCGTTGACATTGTCCGAATGAACAAAGAACTGTTGACAAATTCTACGATATATACGCATTGTAATTGTGAATACCACTGAAGAGTCCAAAGGGCTTCCAATATCTAAGCTTTGATATCCCTAATATTGGGATCTGGTTTGAGTTTGAATACATTGAAGAGGGGAAGGAGATGGGAAAAGGAAGGCGGGGAAGTACCCTTATGTTCAAATCCAGTCACCAAACACGACAAAGACCAATTCGAGCAACGCTTCAATTTTTAATGGTTATCTTTCACGGAGCGACACAGAAAATATCTTCCACTCTGGAAGACTTAAAATAATGGCTATATTGATAACTGCGTGATAAAATAATTAAAGGCGTTAGTTTACGAATTGTGTCATAATAAATTAAATATTGTATTTACAATAAACACAATTTCATTTAAATACTGTTTCTCATGGAAAAAAAGTTCTATGTTGGCACCTTTTGCTACCTGATTTGCGATACGTGTACACAGTTGAAAAATATTGGCGATACTTCGCAAGTTAAAATGTTAAAACCGTTGATGTTCGCTGAGTTTTGATAGGTGAAAGTGACTGAAAAATGATATCACAGTACGTAGAGAAAATGTCGTATTTCTCAGCGGTGCAATTCTGAGTTTACAAGTGTGGTCAATTAGTTTTTTTTTTACATTTTATTCGTCAATTTGAAAGATGTAAAAAAAACTTCTAAAAGTTCTCTTTAATCGTCAATTTGTGGCGAAGTAATTAAAATTAAAATCTAACGAAACTCTTTTCTTAGTAAGAAATGCTGTTTTTTTTTCAATGGAACCTAGTTTTTATCAACAATTCTGCTTATCGGACTTTGTTTAAAATTCAATTAAAAATTGCACTGAAAACATGAGGAAGGATAAAAGTAACTCATAGCAGTGATGCAAAATTAATACTACCACACTGGCTAACTTCAATATAAATACAATGTAGTTCATAATGTTATCAAATACTGATTAATGTTATTGCTTAGAAGCTTAACTGATTATGAGTTCAAAGTTAAACAACAAGTATTTCTCGGAATAATAAAATAATGATCCAAACAATTCTGAGAATTTCATAGAAAATTTATGCTCCATGGGGCCTGTTTTGTCAACCTTCACTACTATAAATAATTACTTACTAATTCTGTGACATAAATAAACCCACTCCTTGAATTAACTCCTCCAGTGTTTTAGGGTCATTTATGACCGGTCGTTAATATTTTATTAAGTATTTTATATATTTTTTTTTTATATCATGCGGAAATAAGTTATTTTTTGACGTTAAAAAGAGAAATAATAATTATTTCCAATTTGCCTCAAATATTTATGATGGATACCATTATAGCCATTTTTCACAGATCAGATTTTTTCTATATTTCTACCTCAAGCAAAAACCTCTGCAGATCGCTGTCGAGTGGTAAATTCTATGATGGACTAAGGACGGGTTGTTTCGGAGAATTTGAACAATTCGTCAAATTTCAACGTTCATTTACGGGTTCTGTGAAAGTCCTATTCAAATTCTGTTATTATATTATTATAGGCTAGTTGCTTGACAGAACTGAAATAAAAACAGAACTTAAAAATATCGTTTACAGAACTTGAAAATTAACTTTGAAATTTGAAGAATTGTTCAAGTTCTCCGAAACAACCCGTCCTAAGAAGTTGCGAATCAAAAATTCAACGACGGCTGATCATTTTTTTTTTACAAACAGACATATTTATTCATTGATAATTAGACATAAGTATTCCAGCAATTATGTTGAATTACAACACAAAAAATTTAACTTATATGAAAATGCTCAAATTGTTTGACAGAAGGATTTTCACTGACTTGATATTTCTATATAAAATTCTAAATGATTTAGTTGATAGTCCGGTATTGATAAGGTTCCGGATTCCACAACGTATTACTAGAAGTCAGGATTTATTTCAGTGCAGAAATTCTGGGACTAACTACCATATGTATTCCTCTTTACCCAGAATACTAATTGAGCGAAACTATTATAACAAGTCAGTGGACATCTTCAATTTATCTTTAAACAAATATAAAATGTTGTTAATGAAGCAATTCAGTTATGTACAATAAATAATGTATATTTCTTAATATGCATTTGTAAAAGCCCGAAAAAGGGCGTTAATTAATAAATAAAGTAAATGCTTTTACGAATACAAAAAATACCTTTTTTCTTATTTTTTTACTACACGAATTAAATGGTAGAAAAAGTCGGGTATTGCTGAAAAACACATGAATCAAATAATTATTTGTGAAACGAAGAAATAGGTGTAAGGAGAATGTATGACTTGGAAGTGAATGGTTTGAGAAGGTCGAGAACGCCCTAGGACGATAGCCACGATCAAGTGAAACATATGTCTACACATTACAATACAATAATATTATTTCCACCTTAAAATGCACGTAGGTACTGTAGAATTTGCTACCTAATTTTTTTTCCCCAAATTGGGTACGCAACGCCGGGTACACTTCAGCTAGTGATAAATTAAAATTAAAACTCAACGAAAATCCATATTTTATACAAAACATTTTATGAAATTCTACAATTTTCCCTATAGTTTGATAAACAGGCCTCTCATGTTCTCCACGAATAACGTGGAATTATTTGCTTAAATTATGGTCTGAATGCTTTTAGCATTCAAAGCCGCAGCATCCAATAGCAAATGGTGTTCCGCAAAATAATGCTTTATTGAATCGACGGATACAGATGTCAGAAGGGGGGTGGATGCCCTCGCCCTATTTATTACAGGCGCCCGCTGTCAGGGCCTTCCACGACAGGTGACAGCAGCATATTGTCACAAACTGTTCATAATAATTTGACAAATTATTTGAATATTGGAATAATTTTCCTACCACAGATTGTATAATTGTTTGCAGCAGTGATTTACCATTGAGTTATATATACATAGAGTTTACATTTCTTGCGCAATATCAGGGTGAAATATTAAGGTAGGAAAGGGGGTGTGGCGGCTGTCGATGTCGCCCGAATCCTTCCGACCGCAAACGAAATCGAATCCAATCGAAAACGAGTCGGAGGTGACCTGCGGCCGCGATATATATATATATATATATATATATGCTCCACGAGTTTTTAACATTAAGAGTAAACCTAAAATAATTCATAATCTGCTCTATCGTTCATGGCGCTAATTTGATTATTTAACTTAAAGTCACGCTTTGCAAGTTATGCTTTAAAATATTCAGTCGAACTTGTACACGCAAAATGTGAATATGAATAAATAGTTTTGTATCGATGATTCAATCCTATATCGTATTTGTATGCCGACAAAACTACAGGGTTTTCCAATAAGAGGTGTTATTTTGATATTCAATCGTAAAAGATCAATGGTTTCGTTGCTTGTGTGGCACGTAGCGCCGTCTTGTTGAAAGTAAACGTTGCCTAGATCAATACCATCCAATTCCAGCCATAAAAAATCATTAATCATCTCTCGATAGCGCAATCCATTCACCGTAACGGTTGCTCCAGCCTCATTTTCGAAAAAGTAAGGTCCAATGACTCCGTCGGACCATAAACCGCGCCAAACAGCCACACGTTGAAGATAGAGAGGCTTTTTAACAATAATTCTTGGGTTTTACGAGCCCCAGATGCGATAATTTTGCTTGTTGACGAAGCCACCGAGGTGGAAATGGGCCTCATCACTCAAGATGATTTGCACTTGATTCACTCAAGTGAATTTTAATAATTTCAATGCGTTGTTGAAGCATGTATCGTTCCATTTTTATTAATGGCGTAGTTTTTACTTGTCAAATGTCAAAAAATGACAGCTTCAAAAGTAACATCTACCGAAATAACGGGCTATTCAAAATAACACATCTTGTTGCGGCGTGAATGGACTGTAATTGCGATATATTGTGAATTTGTTTGATTTGACTTACCAATATCTCCAAGCTGTCGGCACTTTCCACTTTGCTCTGCGGTAATCACCGGTAGGGTAATTGTTAGTATTGGAAGAGATTTCAGGAAAGGGTAATGGTGATATTGGGTTTGCGAAATCGTCAATGCGTTAGAGATTGCTATTTTATGCACTTCGTTCCGGCGATCTTTTGCGGTATAACATTTGCTGTTTTTAGTGCGGCGCGGTGGTTTTAACACAAGATAGGTTATGCGGAAAGCGGTTGTACTTGCGGCGCGGTAACTTAAACACAACTGACTCATGTAGGTAAAATGCGCGGGACGCGGGCGGGAGACAACCGAACCAAAATACTATGCAACAATTATAACTGGCCCGAGCACATCTTATTGGAAAACCCTGTATTTATTCATATTCATATTGCTTATGTACGATCGCAAACAAATAACTAGTCTTCTTATTTTAAAGAATAACTTGGAAAACGTGTATTTAAGTGAAATAATTAAATTAGCGCCATGTATGACAGAGCAGATTATGCATTCTTTTAGGTTTATTCTTAATAAGACAATTTACATGACTACTGATTATGGTAAAACCCTACTTATCGATGAAAGGTTGCTTTCCCTTAATTTTCCAGTACAACTTGTACAATATCTCAGTGTGCATGTAGGCATTTTGAAGCTATCGCCGGAGACATGCGCCCGGCGAGCGCTTTTAACCGACTGATGCCCGTGATATCTCACAGTGGACAATGAACCGATATGCGTGGTCCATATTTCGAACGCCAAAGCTGGCTCTATGTATACACCTCAATGGGATTTACAAACTTTTTATACGTCTGCCCTTGGTTCTAAAAAGCGGTTCTCCGCAATTTTTTGTCACCCACGACACACTTTCAGAACTTCAGGGTACACTTCAACTTAATATATTTTACTATCATAATATTCATTTACGAACTCATCTCCCAGTGTCGTGAATTTTTTTGTGTAACTAATAATATAAATGAATTAATCAATAAAATTGCTTCAAACAGAAGAGTGCAGTATAAGTTCCAAAAATGTATATTAATAAACTAGTGAATCAATATATTATTATGTACCTATGTACGTATTTAAATGAACTAGTGAATCAATATATTATTTTTTACCTATGTACGTATTTAAATAAACTAGTGAATCAATATATTATTATGTACCTGTGTACGTATTTAGATAAACTAGTGAATGGATATATTTGTATGTACTTATGTACATATTTAAATAAACTAGTGAATCACTATATTAATATGTACATATTTAAATAAAAATATAATATAATTTTTAGTGAATCAATTTATGATTATGTACCTATGTAAGTATTTAAAATCTGTTTCATGATAAAATCTAATTTAGATTGTCGGTGCATGGATGCATGTGTTATTTGAAATTGTATTCCTGCGTGATGCCTGAAAGTTGATGAACTTTAAATTTTCATTAAACTGGCAAGTTTAAATCATATCAGACAAGCGATAAAGTAGGCACAATAATATTTTATTAATTTATAATTCCTTATTTAAAATGCGTACGTATTCTCAAAGAGCGCTATACTATCAATGTGGTATCTGGGCTTGGCCTGTGTCACTAATCACCATGTAGCTAGCCATACAATCCCATACATACGAGACAGACCGACATATATATATAAAAGAAATTAAGAAAGAAAAACACTCGAGTTTTCCGAATAACCTGAAAATATTTGGAAATCTCATCCTACCAACACAGTGAGAAAAAAAATGTTGTGTTGTGATGGAGGACTTATGCCTACTGCCAACCGAATTAAGGAAATATTCAACATTGATACCATGTTCGCATAGCAAGGAGTTAAGGACTGAACAAACCGCCGCGTTCAAAGCGCGTCCGCGATCCCGTGCACGGTGGCGATCAGATGTTGTGTATGAACTTGTAGCAACGTGTTCACATCGAAGCGTTCTCAGATTGGCCGCGGCGTCCTGTGCAGCGTCTGGACGCGGCGATCGCTCGCGTCCGCGATCAGTTGCTGCTTGCAGGATCTGCACGCTGCACGCAACGTAATTATCTCCGAGTTTGTGGTATTTCTCATGATGTCGGATACAAATATAGAGAGAATGATCAACGAAATTAGCATCTGCCGATGGTTTTTTCATGTTTTCAGCAATTAAATTACAATTATTATCACTTTCGATATAAAATATAATAAACATGATCGATTAGCTATGAATATTCATATTTTTCCGATATTAAATCGCTTATTTTGAGATGTGTATTGACTACACAGCACCGGAACGCGTGTATTTTTTTAGAAGAGTTCTATGTTTATATTTTGTACAAAAGAAGTTGTAATTATTATATATGTGTTCGATTAATTTGTTTTATGTAAAGTGTAAACCATTCTTAAGAATTTTGTCCCCATTAATCTGATATTTAAAATATTGAAATCGAAAGAAACTCTTGTAATTAAAATTCATTAAAAAATAGTTAATTCAAATATACATAAATTCTAACAAAATTGCATTATGGGTTTCATTTTATCCTACCAACCCGTCGAAATTATTTATCTTACCAAACCGTCTTTTAAGTAAGTTTACACTTTTCAGGGGCTTTTTCACCATCTTCCCAATAGCTTATCTACCCTAATACCGAATATTATTAAAATAAAAATAAAATACTTACAGTGGTTAAAAAAATCGGCCAACTTATCCAATATATAGCCACTATACATAGGTTCGATTACCGAATTATAAACTCCAACTTAATAAATAAATAAACCGTAAATCGAAAATATTCGTTATTAGGGTAGATAAGCTACTATCTTCATCATCTGCAATAGCCGCTAGAAGTAATAATTCTTCTTCAGATTCGTCTCCAAACATGATTATGATTATTTAAATGGTTCCCGCTCCGAGCTATACCTACCACACAACCGACACGAACGTACGAGTGCCACGGACGCCAGCTGATCGCTAGTTTATTAAGTTGGAGTTTATAATTCGGTAATCGAACCTATGTATAGTGGCTATATATTGGATAAGTTGGCCGATTTTTTTAACCACTGTAAGTATTTTATTTTTATTTTAATAATATTCGGTATTAGGGTAGATAAGCTATTGGGAAGATGGTGAAAAAGCCCCTGAAAAGTGTAAACTTACTTAAAAGACGGTTTGGTTTTAACCACTGCAAGTATTTTATTTTTATTTTAATAATATTCGGTATTAGGGTAGATAAGCTATTGGGAAGATGGTGAAAAAGCCCCTGAAAAGTGTAAATTTACTTAAAAGACGGTTTGGTAAGATAAATAATTTCGAAGGGTTGGTAGGATAAAATGAAACCCATAATGCAATTTTGTTAGAATTTATGTATATTTGAATTAACTATTTTTTAATGAATTTTAATTACAAGAGTTTCTTTCGATTTCAATATTTTAAATATCAGATTAATGGGGACAAAATTCTTAAGAATGGTTTACACTTACATAAAACAAATTAATCGAACACATATATAATAATTACAACTTCTTTTGTACAAAATATAAAAATAGAACTCTGCTAAAAAAATACAAGCGTTCCGGTGCTGTGTAGTCAATACACATCTCAAAATAAGCGATTTAATATCGGAAAAATATGAATATTCATAGCTAATCGATTATGTTTATTATATTTTATATCGAAAGTGATAATAATTGTAATTTAATTGCTGAAAACATGAAAAAACCATCGGCAGATGCTAATTTCGTTGATTATTCTCTCTGTATTTGTATCCGACATCATGAGTAATACCACAAACTCAGAGATAACTACGTTGCGTGCAGCGTGCAGATCCTGCAAGCAGCAACTGATCGCGGACGCGAGCGATCGCCGCGTCCAGACGCTGCACAGGACGCCGCGGCCAATCTGAGAACGCTTCGATGTGAACACGTTGCTACAAGTTCATACACAACATCTGATCGCCACCGTGCACGGGATCGCGGACGCGCTTTGAACGCGGCGGTTTGTTCAGGCCTTAACTCTTTACCATGCGAACGTGGTATTAATGTTGAATATTAAGGCAAGGCCAAACCGCCGCGATCATTCTGCGTCCGCGATGGCGTGCACGGTGAGCGTCCTGTCTGCGTGCAGAACCGTTCACACCAAACTAGCGATCAGCTGGCGTCCGTGGCACTCATAAATGAACCTACACCGTGGCACTCGTACGTTCGTGTCAGTTGTGTGGTAGGTATATCTCGGAGCGGGAACCATTTAAATAATCATAATCATGTTTGGAGACGAATCTGAAGAAGAATTATTACTTCTATATTAGGGTAGATAAGCTATTGGGAAGATGGTGAAAAAGCCCCTGAAAAGTGAAAATTTACTTAAAAGACGGTTTGGTAAGATAAATAATTTCGACGGGTTGGTAGGATAAAATGAAACCCATAATGCAATTTTGTTAGAATTTATGTATATTTGAATAAACTATTTTTTAATGAATTTTAATTACAAGAGTTTCTTTCGATTTCAATATTTTAAATATCAGATTAATGGGGACAAAATTCTTCAGAATGGTTTACACTTACATAAAACAAATTAATCGAACACATATATAATAATTACAACTTCTTTTGTACAAAATATAAACATAGAACTCTGCTAAAAAAATACACGCGTTCCGGTGCTGTGTAGTCAATACACATCTCAAAATAAGCGATTTAATATCGGAAAAATATGAATATTCATAGCTAATCGATCATGTTTATTATATTTTATATCGAAAGTGATAATAATTGTAATTTAATTGCTGAAAACATGAAAAAACCATCGGCAGATGCTAATTTCGTTGATCATTCTCTCTGTATTTGTATCCGACATCATGAGAAATACCACAAACTCAGAGATAATTACGTTGCGTGCAGCGTGCAGATCCTGCAAGCAGCATCTGATCGCGGACGCGAGCGATCGCCGCGTCCAGACGCTGCACAGGACGCCGCGGCCAATCTGAGAACGCTTCGATGTGAACACGTTGCTACAAGTTCATTCACAACATCTGATCGCCACCGTGCACGGGATCGCGGACGCGCTTTGAACGCGGCGGTTTGTTCAGGACTTTAAGGAAATATTCAATATTGATACCATGTTCGCATGGTAAAAAGTTAAGGAAATATTAAACATTGATACAATGTTCGCATGGTAAGGAGTTAAAGAAATATTCAAAATTGATATCATGTTCGCATGGTAAGGAGTTGAGAAAATACTAAACGCGTAAAACACATTCACACACTTAAAATATGGTGATCTTTTCGGAGATTTCAGAGATGCCAAATCAAAAAGATTAATAGTCAAAAAAATCTATTTATTGAAATGAACTAAATAAATTATAAATTATTTTGCTGATTTATACCCTTTAGGGCTAATGTTCAATATACAGGGTGTTAAGGAACGTATTTAATTAACTTTATCCAGTGATTCCTGACATTATTTGAAGTATTTTCGCCGTTTTTTTGTTCACCAACAAACATAACTCATAATTAGACAACTAGGGTCGATGTAAGGGGTTATATAGATACTCAGCTGAGTTTCCAGTGAATATATGTGAAAGAATATTATTTTTAGTTATTTTTGAGAAAAAAAAAATATGAAAAAATTTATGGACAGTCACCGGAGACCACAACTTTTCTCCAAATAATGTCAGGAATCACAGGTTAAAGTAAGGGCCCGTTCCTACTTCCGTTTTCAAATCGGAGGCGGGTCCCGTTTTAAAAACGGATGCCCTAGTGGCTGTAGTGGATGTATGGAGCTGTTCACACTTGTCCGACACGATTTGAAAACGGATCCGACATTTTTTGTCGGATGGCTCGCCTACGCAGTGCGTCCGTTTTCAAATCGTGTCGGAACACGCTCGCTCATAGTGTTGTATGGAGCTGTTCACACTAGACTTGTCGTCCAGTCGTTCCGGCAGAGTCCCCGCCAAACCCCGACCCCGCCCCGCCCGCTCCCAGTCGCAAGGAAGCAGGCACGCTGCGTGCTTGTATTTGGTTATTTTGTTAAGTAAATAAATCAAAACTACAATAATGGATAAGGAAATAAATCCCGAAAATTTAATACCACTGGTCGAAGAAAGAGTATGGTAATATTTTATCTTTAACTAAATAAAAACAAAACACTTGGTGTACACAACTTTTGTACATCAAAATTTTAATTTTAATTTTTTTAAGTTTACTTTTTTTAAATTTTAAAGCTTTAATGAGATGCACGGAAGAGCGTATTAGTTAAATAAACACATAATAAAAAATATTTGAATGTTTATTGTTTTCTTACTTTAAAATATCGATAGCCTTTCTTCAGGACAAATGCACTTTCTCAATTTTGTATTTTGATATGTTAAGCTCTCTGAAACTCATTCCAGTAGATGGTTAAAGGAAGTGATAGACATTCTCTTAAGCCATTAAGCGCCCTTGAGGTGATTTTTCATGGTGAAAACGGCGCTATATAAATAATCCAATCATTATTATTCTAAAATAATTAAAGAACTTTAGTTCATCACTTCTCAACTCACCAATTAACACTTGGAAAATTCCTACAGAAAATCATTCGGCTATGATTGGGTGTACCCAAAATTTTCTTTTCACTTTTTTCCTTCTTTTTAATAAGTACAACATGACAACAAGAGCTTCATCGTCGTCCATTGCGCACCATTACTGAAGAATGAGCAAATAACATGTTTTTGTTGAATCGAAAATTATTTTTTTTCGTAGAGTATGGTCCGTTTTTAAAACGGTAGTGTGAACAGGGCCATTGGCCATCCGTTTTTAAAACGGGACCCGCCTCCGATTTGAAAACGGAAGTGGGAACGGGCCCTTAGTCAAGTGCGTTCCTTAATAACCTGTTTTTAGGTTATCTTTTCATTCAACTTTCATTAAAAGGATTTTAAACTGCAAGTTTTTATAAATATTCCGTCAATAAATATTATTTTACTTGTTATTGCACATTTTAGAATTGTCTATCCTATCTCTCACCAATTCCAAAAGCCCTAAAAAGTGGATATTGAATTATCTGGTAGACACAGAAAAGCTTTTTACGTAACGGGGTGACGTGGATGGGATATGTAACGCTATTAGAGTTCGGCGAATGGAACACAATAAGGCAAATACTCGGTGGATAGGATTGGAGCTTTCTAAGAAATACACCAGAGCTTGTGCAGGGCTTTATTTGCATCACTCTCCATTTGCAATGTAATCTTTTAAAGAATGTGCTTCAAGCTTCTATCGAAATAACGTGAAAGGATCCAAAGAACGATTTTGTTTTAATAATTATTGCTATTTATTTATATAAGGAACAATATTTTGTTTATTTTATTTGAGTCTACGATGATTCTGAAAGTAATAATTAACAATTTATTAGATACTGACAGAAGTCTCCGGCGTCGCCCGTGATTTACACAGAGTTTTTTGAAATCAGATGTGAAAAGTAATTTACCAAATATTTTGGACGTCGAGTGTGCAAAATTTCATCAGAAGTCTCAAAATTCTGCTTTAATTCATCAGGCCTCACGCATAGATCAGAAGCTCTTTATTTATTTCTTCTTTTCAATAAAATCCGAATCAATGGAATATTTCGGAACTAATCAAAAAATAAATACTGTTTTTGAAAGGTGATGAAATACACTTTCACTATGAAATTATATTCTATTATATTATAACAAATGCAGCATCTAATTCGCCAATTAATCGAGCTCTTCATACTCTTATTACTTCAAATAATATTTGTCTTAACTCTAACATTGACATTTTTTCGGATTCACTGCCCAAATTCAAACGTGGCATCATGTCAATAATATAAACTATTCAATGCGCATACATACAGACACACACACACACACACCCTAACAGACACACACACACACACACACACAAAAACTCACCCTTACATTACACACGTCACACACACACCTTTGAACTACACACGTCACCTGGTAATTAAGGAATAAACATACCACTTAGCAGACATTACAAGGAAACATATTATAGATACCCAATATGATGTATCTTATTCCTGTATATTGTTTCATACAGAAATAATAATAATAATAATTAGAAATTAGCAAATATATATTTTTTTTCAATATTCAAATTTTGAAAACAAAGTAATTTTTTTTTTAATTGTGTTTTTTTGTTACTAATATTACTGACGACGAAAAAACATACAACTAAATACACTAATTTTTTCAAACAAATCTATTACAGACGTTACTGTCGACTTACTTTTAAAATATTATAATTAAAAGTTTTAAAGTTTGATCGAAACCTTTGGTTTCATACAGGTGCATATTTTATTTCTGCTGTATCTTTCTTTTAGATCTTATTTCTCACCACAACAATAAGGGAGACAGAAAGATTTCTGCGAGTTGTACCCAAAAGCGAAAAAAAATATTCTGAGTAGTTAGGGGGTGAGGAATTGTTTTTCAAAATTTCATGTAGACAGTAACCTACCTCCTGTTTAAAAGAACACGTGCGCAAAATTTCATTAATCTTGGAATAAAAATATAGATTTGTTCTAAAAACAAACCCACACCGGGACACACCAACTTTAAAAATAATATAGAATAATACTTTAAATTTGTGAAAGCTTAAGTCAAGATATTATTTAATATTTAAGGTTATTATGTCGTGTTACGCTTCCTCTGTATTTTGCCAATGTCTCTAATAGCGTAACAGTGGCACATTTGCCCTGATAATGGACGATATCGCTGATGGACGATTTGCCCATTTGCCCTGATATCGCTGTCCGAATCGTTATTTTCCAAAAATTCTCATAAAGTTATTCACAATATTTAAGGATATTTTTAAAATAATTCATAATCGGCTTCATCATAGGTGGCGCTAATTTAATTTTTTTAGAATAAAACACTTTTTTCAAGATATTCTTTAAAATATTTCGAAGAATTATTTGTTTGCGCCCGTACATTCGCAATTTGAATATGAATACATAGTTTTGTCCGTATACAAACTTAATTCTTTCAAGAATGACATACAAATACAATATGGTATTGAATCACCGATATAATACTGTATTTGTATGCTTTTCTTGAAAGTGTTGAGTTTTTATAAGGACAAACATATTTATTAATTTTTATATAGCCTATGTACGGGCGCAAATAAATAAATCGTTTCAATATTGTAAAGTTTGACTTGCAAAATGTGTGTTTTCATTAAACCCTGTATCCCCAAATACTACCGATGTGTGTACATGTATTACATATCTCCCTTTCAAACCATCGCTGAACGCTTACTACGGGGCCTTAAGAAGTCAAATTAACGCCCTCTATGAACGCGTAGATTATAACGTACATTACGTTTACCCTGAAGTCGAGTTCTTCGTTTCATTTGATAATATACCTGAATAAGTAAACGAATACAATTTTTAAAAAATAATTAGATAATTTCACTTGCTACTACCTTCGTAACCAACATTCCTTCATCAGGGTTAAGTATATACTTTTTTTACAATATTATAAAATATGTTTAATGAGTGTTGAAGTGGGGTGGAGATGAACTATTACAAAGTTTTATCTAAATACTATTTTATTGAAGGGGAAGATAATACTAATAAATCTAAATGAACATGAAACATTACAAGACACAGACAAATAAAAAGATAACGGTCTTACCGGGACAGGCGTCTTAACCAACTTGACCACTGGGACCTATTTATCAAATGTTATATTTGTCGATCTCATACAAGAGATCCTGGGTTCGATTCTTAGTTTCCAGTCGCACTTAACCTTAAGTACTATCCTAGATTATTAATCTTTAAAACTGACATTATATATTTTAGATTGACATTTTGATATCTGATTTTTCCAAATCTTAAATATTTCAAAGTCTTTAAATTTCGGTGCCTAAAAAAATTTCGTGAGCGGATAACTCATCAAAATGACAATTTTACACTCGTTTAAAATATGATATAAAGTCACGAAAAGTGATGAAACAATGACTAGGTTAAATAGGTTAGGTAGTTTATATTTATAGATTAGTTTGTTTTCATCGCTTTTATTGACTGTATTTCACTTTCAAAAGGTGAATTGAATTGTCATTTTGTTGAGTTATCATGGAACCAAAAAATATTCAAATTATTTATGTGGATAGTATAATAACCATTTAGATTTTCTTCGCTCGGCCCCTAGCGGAAAACTCAGAAAGGTTAAGTTTGTAAGGCGCACAAATTCCTCCAATATAATTATTTAGTTTCAACATTTTCCGCCAGAATGCGCTCATTACGGGAAACTTCGGAATTAGAACTAGATGGATGCAAGCTTCGGGTTTTCTCCTAAAGATGGCAATGCATTGTTGATGGATACTTATATGAAATATATTTTAACGTTTTGCGGCTTATAAGAAAATTATATTATGAGTGAAAGCGTTTAAATTATTACGGATTCCGTAATAATCCTTTCTTCCATTTACTCTCTTAATATTGTATATGACAGATAAAAAAAAATCGTCTCTCAATTAAATTAAACCTGACGCACGTTATATTTTAAGTGTTCATAGATGGCGATAATTAATGTATTTTATTAAAATACGCTTTTTGCAAGGTATTGTTGTACAATATTAAGACAAAATATTTTTTTGCGACTGTACATTCGCAATATGAATATTAATACATAGTTTTGTTCATTCAAAAACTCAATTCTTTAGAGACAGGCATACAAATACAATATTGTGTCGATAATTCAATCCAATTCCGGTAATGATTTTTGTCAACTATTTATAGTTAGATCATTAACAACTTTGCAGTCTGGGACGTCGCCAGCATGGCAATTATTGTGCGAGCTTAGCCAATGGGACCTATTGACAAAAATGACGTAGGTATAATTACTATGTAGAATTTAATATCTTATTCAGAAATGTATTGAAAGCAAACTCAGTGGTTAAAAAATGTAATTTGTGAATTTGAGAAGAAAATAAAAATCACCGATAAATAAAAACTCCAATGCGGCTTGCGTACGAAAAAATCCAATACCAAGAATTTATGGGCAAACTTATCTATTGAGGCACGCACGCGTGTAAAAAGGCACCATTTACCGAAGGAAAGGTAGTTCACTTTCTGCGATGTTATCGATATTCTATAATAATTCAAGTAGATTATCCCACTTGGGAAGTTAATCAATAGTTTTGTTTGATTAATACAACAAGATAAAGGGGGGAAGTTGTGGTTTTATTCTTTTACGACCAGCCTTAGAGATTCCAACATGCCATTTTTATTTTTACTTGTTCCCTCAAATTAAGGGTTCACATCTTTTCTTATAAAAGTCACACACCTTCATATTTAACATCGATGTCTCATGAAAGTCAAACAAATAATTACACCGAAGAAGAAAATAAAATGAATTAATCTTTACGAAATACGACACAATTTAGGATGGAATGCACGACCTATCTTACTGGGATAACACTCTACCATTGAGCTACCGAGACCTGATTATTTCCGTCATTTTTATCGAGCTCATGTCGCAATTAAAAGATATATTTTAATTTTATAATTTTTTTACGAAAGTAAAAAAAAATAGACATTACTGGGTAACCCGTTCTAAGGTCACATTGTACATGGTTTTGTGTGTGTGTTTTTTTGTAACTATGTTGATGTTTTTAAGTAAGTTTTTGTAAATATGTTAAAATATTGCCCTTATATATATATCTTAATACTTATTTTAAAGTCTGTTTATTTAATTTATTTAATGTTTTTTTATTGCAAGAATGAGATATTAAATAAATTAATACAGAAATAATTTAATGGAGCCAGTGAAACTGTAGCATCTCCAAATGAGTCATGCTGTGAGGCTCAAGGTAGTGAGGAGGGGAAGGAGATGAAGAAGAGAAAGTGGGGAAAGTACCTGGCTCCGTTTTTAATTTTCTCAATGATTGACGAAAATTAGGATTGGTAGAACAGTCAGAAATTTTAATTACGTGACGATGATACTCGTTGCAAATAGTACCAGTTGAAATCAGTAATTATTCATGTTGATTTTCACCACTTTAGAGATTAAGGTCCAGTTGTTTAAGCAACGTCACATTTGAGATCGTCACATTTGAGATCGTCACATTTGACATCTTCACATTTGACATCGTCAAATTTGACATCGTCACATTTGTCATCGTCACATTTGACATCTTCACATTTGACATCGTCGCCTTTGACATCGTCACATTTGACATTTTCACATTTGACATTGTCACATTTGACAAAGTCATATTTGACATTACATATGACATCGTTACCTTTGACATCGACACATTAGAAATCTTCACATTTTACATCGTCACATTTGACATTGTCACATTTGATATCGTTACATTTGACATCGTCATATTTGACATCGTCACATTTAACATCGTCACATTTGACATCGTCAGTAATCAACGTTCAGCAACATTTTCAATAGTAGCTCATTTGAAGCTTGTGATGACATTTAGGCTTAAAGCTTACAAAACGTCAAAAAATCATCAATCAAAAAATTGAATATATGTATAATTTCAAAAAAATAATGATTTATGTAAACTAAAATAACTTGTTTATATCTTTACCAATAGAATTGATTATTACTCTTAAATATGTCAAAATTGCTGCTTTTAAATCAGCACATATTTTAGAAGCAATATTTACTAAAATGAATGTATTCATATATGCTTCTTACTGTACATAAATAAACATGTTTATGCGGCCGCTGCCTACTCTGAACATCCCTGCTCCAAAAATACAACGCATGAAAATTATCAAGGGTACACTTGAAAGTAAAAGGCCCTTGAGACAAGATATTATTCATCGCAGTTATTTGTTTTTTATAACGTGAAATTCGACCTTTGATTTTAAACGAAGCGTAAAGGGAACATTCATTAAAAAACGGATGTATTTATAAGAAAACTAATGAAACAATTTTTCTATCACAATATAATATCGTCGGAAATAGTTCGTTTTACGACGTAATAATGATTAAAAGAGACTCCGTAGTGTAGGGGTTAAGAATTGATTTTTTCGAATTCCGTTGCAGTAAATTTGTTACCAATTGATTTGAATGTGTCAAATCGGCAATTATTATTATGGATTTGTTCAATTGATTGTTTTTCAAAGTGACAATATGACTGGAGGTATCTTAATTTTCTTGTAATTCACACAAAAACCTCAAGTCTCTATCCAGATCCGATGAAATTCCCATTTAAAGAACGTTGCAAGGCAGAAAGATGTTGTGAACTTGAGGAACGTTGTGATGTAGAAGGAAGTTGTGAATTTGAGGAAAGTTAGGAGGCAGAAGGAAATTGGGAATTTGAGGAACGTTGTGAGACAGAAGGATGTTGTGAACTTGAGGAACGTTGAGAGGTAGAAGGAAGGTGTGCATTTGGGAAACGCTGTGAACATTGTGAGGCAGAAGGAAGTTGTGATTTTGAGGAAAGTTATGAGGCAGAAGGAAATTGGGAATTTAAGGAAATTTGTGGGATAGAAGAATGTTGTGAACTTGAGGAGTTTAAGTTAATGTAAAAAATGTGCACTTCGACTGCTGTGATTTTTTTAAACATAGATTCATTTTCCCTAGTTTTTGCGATCGGAGCGTCAACAATTTTTTTATTCTATTGAATTTCGCCTACTTGCAAATTTCATTACAATTGTAGTACTATGATTATAATATACTTTTTACGATATTAATTGGAACAAAATCAAAAAAATTTATATGAATAATTGGACTAACTATGGAAATATGATACTGGTAAACCCTCACATATACCTTAAAATATCGCAAAGCAGGATCAAAATGTTCATCGTAGCTATTTACCCATTCGGAAGACAAAGGAAGGCTTCCAGCGCGAGAAAAGTCAGTGTTTATTGCGGGAGAGGAAAGAAAAGATACAGCATTTCCACCCCCCACGTTCAGAGTGGCACACCTTCCATTAAATTAACATATTTACACCCGGAGGCAGCTTTCTCTCCCCGCCGCGCGCCGCCTCTGGTGGAAATGGAGAATTCCAACAATGTGTGAGATTCCACGGAAAATCGATTTTCCACTAAACTCCACCTAGATAATAGAGGAAGAATGGACGTTTTACAGATAGCGTGCTAGCGAGGCCGCACTCGTGTTGGCTTTACTTCAAACTGACCCGATGGAGAAAACGAAAAGTAAAAAAAAACGTTAACATAAAATGCGATACATCGTTGCTGGAACCAGTTGATTCGTGGCTTTTAAAAAAATGCTGTCGATATAAAACGTTAAACCCTAAATTGCTATACTGTTGGATATTCAACGTTGCTTGGAAATGGCTAAACATTTTCTTCGCCTCCCTCAATTCGACCGTACCAAGCAGACACGGGAAAGCGTGCTCAAGAATTGAACATTGAGAACTAACAGGCAAAACACTTTTCTAAAATATTTTAATTATATGCATCTGTTAATTTTTTGTCGCATCGAATCATTTCGCAGAAATTCAAAAATATGTATTTAATGATGGAACAGGACGAATTTACACAGGCGTGAATTTTACGTACCAATATTGGACGAATTTGTAAGAAGAAATAATTATTATTCCACCTACGCAACTTAAATAGTGTAAACACGGCCCACAAACCTTTTTTAAAAAATAATTTAAAATAATTATAGTGTAGTATAGTATAGTCATTTAGCACCCGCTGAACTGCCAAAAAAGTTAGTTTGTCAGCATGACAATTTTACAATATTAATTATAGCACTAAAGCACAAATATAACGAGAAGCCACAATATAGAAAATAAATACAAAAGAATTATATTTCAAGTGGCTACAAAATAAAGGCAAAAAATACATAGACAGATAGATATAACCCTCTCAACATACTCATAAGCTTACACACACTCAAAGACATAAAACATACATACTTAAACACACTCATAGGCACATTTATCCAATAACAAGCGTATAATCAATTGATACTAACGTAGATATAATAATAATAATATTTTGATGATTTGTATAGCGCCGTTCTTGTGCAAAATCACCTCAAGGGCGCTGTACAAATATATAATACATTTGTACAATAACCACAATGAATGTTATTACTAACTATATGTGGAGATAATATACAGTACCATACTTACTTGGTAGGTAACTTAAGATTAACACTTAATTAACATTAACTAATTGTTTATTAGCGAAATTTGAATACAGGATTTAGGACATAATTGGAAAATTGGATATAATTGGACTTTCTCTCTTTGAATGGTATATTTAATTTAAGGGTAAGATGGCTTAAAAGGGTAAGTTTTTAGTTAAGACCTGAATTCTGTTAGACTTGTGGATTTTAGTTCTGGGGGGAGTTTATTCCACGCCTTCGGCCCAGATGCCCCGAAAGCGCGATCACCAAATATAGTATTATATATTATATAAACATAAAAAAATCTTAATCTATGAATTCTTTTTTCAGCATTTTTTTAGTGTAGTTGAGCAATTTAATTCCCCTTTTTATGCATTGGCTTCTTATTAAATATTGTAGGTACAAGATAAGTGAATGTTAGTTGCCCGTATTTATTAGAAAGGACTAGAATTTTACTTAATCTTATGTTGGGTGTTTGATTTACATTTTATAATGTAAACGACAAAAGGTTTTGGCATAAATTTCGTAATAGTTAGGTATGGTTTAAGTTGGGTTAGTTTTTTTGACGTGCTTAATTTCAGTAGGCGTAATTCTCTCCTTGCGTAATTTGGTCCACTTATAAACCTGTCCGTGTATTCAACTGGTAAGTCAAATTCAAGCCTGAAGAATTTTATCAGAAAACCATGCATAATGCTCAAATTATTTTGAACATAATTTTTTTAATGTGCACAAATCTAAATAAAGACATCGCTTTTCTTCATATATATTTCTTAACACCAAAAACTAAATATATTAAACATCAAAATATGTACATAACTGAAAACTATCAAAATGGTCTGCAAAAATGAATATTCGTCCCATACTCTTTTGAAAAGATTCAAACTATATTCTAATTGCTCTAAATTGAAACTCAAGCGAGGCTAATTTCTATAAATTTTAAGTTCTTCCTGAATTATTTCGTCCCTACTTAGATAATAATTAGGTTTTATTCTAGGCAAATTCGAATTTATAAGTTTTGCAAAATATTTCCAAGAGGAAAATGTAACTTTTGAACTATAACTTCAATGGAAGAGATTTAATTAATTTGACTAATATTTTTTTCATGGCAGTTTTCTCAACTTTTGTATAATATTACGCAGAGAGCCGTAAAATGGCAATGTTCTGTCACATAACATGAATAAAATAAATAATATTCTGTGCATTATGTATAAGATTTTCTCCTCTTATTTTCTCTGCCCATACATGACGGTGATCTGGTTTACATGATGTAATCGGTTAAAAATATTATGTTTAGATTATATTTCATATAAGGCACGTGGCCGAGTAGTTAAAGAGTAAAGGTTACAAAACTCAAATTTAAAACGAAACTTAACGTGAAATCACTATTTTAGATTAATCTTTACTACGAATCGGCTTCCTTTACGGATACCAATAAACATGCATTGGATAAATTGAAGCTTTTCCCATCGTTTAGCTTGAGTAGAATTAAAATAAAATTGTTAGTTACTTTATAAAAGATGTATGGGTAAACTACTAAAAAATGTCTTTTTATAAATGTATGAACGCATATAAGAAATAACTATAAAAAATACAATTTTATGGATAATTATATATGTTATCTGTGACAGTTTCCTTTGAAAATTTTTTGCTTTCTTTCTCACAAAATTATTCATTCAATAAATTAAAATCATTTTTACGCTAAAATCCAGGGTATTTAGACTATTACCTTTATGCTTATTACCTATATTCGTTGTGGTATAAGGCACACTAAGAATATGCCAATTTTTGGCTTTTGTATTCTTCTTAAACCAAAAATACTTGACAAAACTGTTTTTTTTTTTAAATTAAAATATGTTTTAAATTTCTGTACGGATAATATGTGCTACTTTATTTATTTATGTTTTAATATAATATAAGCCATTAAAGAATTCTATATTTCATGATTTTAGAAGCAAACTTTACTTTAATGTATGTTCGTTTTTTTTTAAGTAAGTTGTTATAAGTACGTTAAGATATTGCAAGAGTAAATTAATTAATAATATAATTAATCTACATTTTTGGTAAGGTTGCAACATTGCGTCTACATTTTTCTTAGGTTGCAACATTGTGTCTACATTTTTCTTAGCTTGCAACATTGCATCTACATTTTTCTTTGGTTGCAACATTGTGTCTTCATTTTTCTTAGCTTGCAACATTGTATCTACATTTTTAGTTAGGTTGCAGCATTGCATCTAGATTTTTCTTAGGTTACAACATTGTGTCTACATTTTTCTTAGGTTTCAACATTGTACCTACATTTTTAGTTAGGTTGCAACATTGAATCTACATTTTTTGTAAGGTTGAAATATTGTATCTACATTTATTTTATTAATGTTTTTTATTGCAAGCGGGAGGATATTAAATAATTTAATAGAGAAACATTGCATATTTATTTCCCCAAGAGTCGTTTTAATTGCCTGTATGTGCAAGGTTATTATGGTTGTTGAATGCGTAAAAATATATTTTGAAAATAATATATTATTTTCAAAATTATATTTGTAAAATAATATATATGCCTTAATGATGAATTAAGTTTCAATTGATTTAAAATATCTTTGAATATTTGTAATATTGAGACTTTTTTATAGATTTCTTCAATTTTTGGAACTTGCAACTTTGGCATTTTGAACATTGCTGAATATGTGAATGTAGGTTGTTTTTTAAAAATGACTTTAATAATATTTATTAGATCTTTCTTTACCAATGATGGGTCGATGGATGAATTCGATGGGTGGTGTTACTTCAGCAATCACCTATTTTATGTTGATATTGTATGCCAAATTAATCACATAGAATTTTTTGGTAAAATTGCTCCTGCCTAAGCATTGCCTAATGATGAAAATTCTCGGATTTTATATTGTAGCAGAATGAAATTCGTGTGGATACAAAAGATAATTCTAATAAAAATAGTAAAGCTGGATATATTGGCTCCACATTTCCAACAGATAAAATCAGTTCCAAGCCAAGGGTAGAGCTACGACCTAAGCCAACCTTTATGGATGTGATACGCTATTTGATGTCATTGATATGAGTTGATTTGATGCCCGATGTGTTGATCTTACGGATTTGGTAGCCAATCTTCTACTCTGGAAGCTGTGAAAGGGTTGCAAAAAGGAAATATTCAATTTGATCGCTTCCGTATGACCAAGAGAGGAAATAATAATATGACATAGTGTCAACAGATATGAGATGGAGGAAAAATGTCATAAATAGTATATTTTGTAAATCAATCAAATCAGTTGTGTTTATGGCTTTGTAACCCGGAATTGTATTTTATTACATGATTTTGATTACGTATTAGATTGGATCTAATTATTATTTTCAGATTTCTTTAAATTATGCTATTTCAGAAAACTCATTTACGTAATTTTGTTTCTCATTTATACGATACCGTCCCTGTCGTTGTCCTGTCCCGGTGCGGCCGGTACACTAATGAATACTGACTTGTGAGGGCTTGGAACACGTGCTCTGATGATGGGAAGGAGGTTGAAGTTCAATCGAACGGTTTAAATGGTAATCCAAAAAGCTAATTTTGAACCGGGCTAGAGGAAAGGATTTGATAGAGCGTTGTTTTTTTTATTCTTCTTCTTGCCTCTTTTTGGCTCTTCACGGTTCTTCCTGGTTCTTCTAATCTCTGTTTGGCCCTTAATGGTTCTTCCCTGTCCTTCTCGTCTCTTTTTGGTTTTAACGAAGCATACAGGGCACATTTTTCACAAAGTTTGGTTACTTTATAGAGTTCCATCTGCCAAGAAATGGCTTTGCTAAAAGTCTGAGCTAACATTAAAAAGACTCATTTGTCTCACGTTCTAATATATCAGTATGCATATAATTTTTGAGTATCTAAACTCCTAAAGCCTTATGATAAAACGCAATTGTTATCAAAATGTTGAAAAAAAGTGGTTTTACTATATTAAAAATTATTATCAATAAAATTTCGAATGGTGTAAAAAAGATTCCCATAGAATCTTAGAATCTAGAATGATGAAGGCCTAGTCAAGAGGTAAGGCTCTCGACCTTTGGTGACCAGATCTGAATAGCCAGGTAATTCCCCACCTTTCCCTTCCACAACTCTTTCCCCTACCCACTACCTTCAGCCTCACAACATAACCCAATTGGGGATGGCATAGTCTCACTGGCTCCAGATGGTTTGGAGCAATTGGGACTCATGTGCGGTAATCATATTAAAAAAATTAGATGTTACAGATTCGGGCTTTCTTTGCATAACATCCGGCATGAGTTTAAAATGAGGTATGATTTAAGTTTATTGACTTTAAACAAGTAAGAATGGCAACCAAAAATCAAACCACTATAATTAATTATTGAAGACAATATTAGCGATTCCTAAACGAAAATTTGAAAGAGAAAAATCTTAAAAAGATACGGTCACATATAAAATTTGAACCCATATGTGACATATCTTTTTCTGATTTTCATCTTTCAAATTTTCGTTTAGGAATCTAAATAGCTAATATTGTCTTCAATAATTAAATATTACAATTTAAGGTTTTACTAATTAAGTTATAATCATTATATTTATTTCTGCAAGTTATTTTTCATTCTTCCAAGTGACAGTACATTGGTCAAAATCAAACAGTATATTTATATATTGGCTTGGAATAAACTTCCTATGGAATTGAGATGTATAACCAGCCCAACAGAATTTAGATCCAAACTAAAAACCCACTTTTTCAGACACTCATTTCCATAAATCCGTCATTCTATCCAAATATTTATTTTTTTTCATTTTTTTTATACCGTAATTGTTACATTATCTAGCGAATCCGTTCATTCAATTTTGCTATTGACTTGCCTACCAATGGACAATGGACAATATCAGCGGGAACATAACAAGTCAATCGGTTTAATTGTTGGCATATGAATCATCTAGATTCGTTTAAGATTGACGATTGATTTTATTCATTCATTTAACATATATATCCAGCTAACAATAAAAACACCGTTATATAATAGAACTTCCTTCTTCTTCTGGCGTTAGTAAGATTAGATTGTTAATATTAACTTTAGCTGTAAGTTGCTAAATATGTAAATACTCGTACATATGTCGTTAAGATAGTAGTTATAGGCCTTAGTCGTAAGTCACTAGATATAAGTCTTAGAGATAAGTCAGTAGTTCTAGTATTAACTATTTAAGAAATATATTTGTACAGCGCCCTTGAGGTGATTTCTCACGAAAACGGCGCTATATAAATCAGCCAAATATTATTATTATTATATCTTGTTACCAAAATTGCCATCAAGTGTTCTCAATCTCAATAACTCCACATTGTATATTATTCGTATCATGCTTTACTCCCTAGCGGGTAATTCGGTGAAAAAATCATTCATCCCTTCGCTATAATATAAGATTCCACCCCTAGAGGGTGGAAATCCTTCTGAGGAAATATTACATGGGACGCTGCGGAATTTGTCATGTTTCAACGACTGCTCAAACATCGGCGAAATATTATCGAGGTCTCGGTTCTGGGCATATGTGGGGAAGTTGGCTGCCGCGAACAGTCTGTCAATAAATTCTAGAAATTTAATAAAATGTAACTTAGATTTTAATTTTTATTGCTCTTACGATTTTAGAACAAATTATATTAGATGTGAATACTTAACAATGGGCTTCACCCGTTGAAGGCCGGAGCATAAGAAGAACAATATTAGTGGAACCTGACGATTTATTAGCCCAAACGATTTTGTTTTAATACATTTTTCGAAACATAAAGATCAAAATCGAATCGCAAATTATTATAAAAATAATCATATTAGAATCCTATAATGTTCTCCAGAGACCCATTGGCATTCCACAGGTTAAAATCGAACCTCAGAGAAAAAAAAATACAGAAAAGTTGCAATTGCGATGATTTTCATTTATTAAGAATGCCTGAAGACTGAATTATGTGTGGTTAAGTTTGACATACGATTCCGACTTGAACAGGAAAACTTACATTACGAATTTGTTTTGCAAATTAAAAAAAACCGATTAAAAATCTAATAAACAGCTTCTTGTATAATTTGTATGCGATTTTGAAAAAATAATCGATTGTAAGGTTTTTTGAATTTAATAATATGATTATTTAATATATTTTTTTAAAGAATTATTTATAAAGAACTTCTGCAGCAAAATTATTTAATAATGCATTTACATAACGCATTCAGTTTGGCAATGCCTTCGGAAGGCGAAACAGCTGTCACGCGTAGTGATAATTACATTAAAAAACTTGTTTACAAACAAACATTTTTTTAAATGCAAGTGTTATTATACATTGAGAAAACTTACTGATATGAAAAGTCTGAACTGATAAAATTATTACTTTTTTTAATTATTCAATTAAAAAGCTGCTGGAAGCCTTTAACGAATAGTTTTATAAATTTCTTAACAATCTATCTGTAAAGCACGAATATGTTATGAGAAAGTCGGAACAAGTGTTATTCAAAATAATAATATTCCATTGCATTTATTCAGACAAGGCTACCTGCGTGACCACGTGTTCAGATACGTTCTGGATGACTAATATTGTCTTCAATAATTAAATATTACAATTTAAGGTTTTACTAATTAAGTTATAATCATTATATTTATTTCTGCAAGTTATTTTTCATTCTTCCAAGTGACAGTACATTGGTCAAAATCAAACAGTATATATATATATATAGGCTTGGAATAAACTTCCTATGGAATTGAGGTGTATAACCAGCCCAACAGAATTTAGATCTAAACTAAAAACTCACTTTTTCAGACACTCATTTCCATAAATCCGTCATTCTATCCAAATATTTTTTTTTTTTCATTTTTTTATACCGTAATTGCTACATTATCTAGCGATTCCGTTCATTCAATTTTGCTATTGACTTGCCTACCAATGGACAATGGACAATATCAGCGGGAACATAACAAGTCAATCGGTTTAATTGTTGGCATACGAATCATCTAGATGCGTTTAAGATTGACGATTGATTTTATTCATTCATTTAACATATATATCCAGCTAACAATAAAAACACCGTAATATAATAGAACTTCCTTTTTCTTCTGGCGTTAGTAAGATTAGATTGTTAATATTAACTTTAGCTGTAAGTTGCTAAATATGTAAATACTCGTATATATGTCGTTAAGATAGTAGTTATAGGCCTTAGTCGTAAGTCACTAGATATAAGTATTTCTAGTATTAACTATTTAAGAAATATATTTGTACAGCGCCCTTGAGGTGATTTCTCACGTAAACGGCGCTATATAAATCAGCCAAATATTATTATTATTATATCTTGTTACCAAAATTGCCATCAAGTGTTCTCAATCTCAATAACTCCACATTGTATATTATTCGTATCATGCTTTACTCCCTAGCGGGTAATTCGGTGAAAAAATCATTCATCCCTTCGCTATAATATAAGATTCCACCCCTAGAGGGTGGAAATCCTTCTGAGGAAATATTACATGGGACGCTGCGGAATTTGTCATGTTTCAACGACTGCTCAAACATCGGCGAAATATTATCGAGGTCTCGGTTCTGGGCATATGTGGGGAAGTTGGCTGCCGCGAACAGTCTATCAATAAATTCTAGAAATTTAATAAAATGTAACTTAGATTTTAATTTTTATTGCTCTTACGATTTTAGAACAAATTATATTAGATGTGAATACTAAACAATGGGGTTCACCCGTTGAAGTCCGGAGCTTAAGAAGAACAATATTAGTGGAACCTGACGTTTTATTAGCCCAAACGATTTTGTTTTCATACATTTTTCGAAACATAAATATCAAAATCGAATCGCAAATTATTATAAAAATAATCATATTAGAATCCTATAATGTTCTCCAGAGACCCATTGGCATTCCACAGGTTAAAATCGAACCTCAGAGAAAAAAAATACAGAACAGTTGCAATTGCGATGATTTTCATTTATTAAGAATGCCTGAAGGCTGAATTATGTGTGGTTAAGTTTGACATATGATTCTGACGTGAACAGGAAATCTTACATTACGAATTTGTTTTGCAAATTAAAAAAATAATAAAAAAAACGATTAAAAATCTAATAAACAGTATCTTGTATAATGTGTATGCGATTTTGAAAAAATAATCGATTGTAAGGTTTTTTGAATTTAATAATATGATTATTTAATATATTTTTTTAAAGAATTATTTATAAAGAACTTCTGCAGCATAATTATTTAATAATGCATTTACATAACGCATTCAGTTTGGCAATGCCTTCGGAAGGCGAAACAGCTGTCACGCGTAGTGATAATTACATTAAAAAACTTGTTTACAAACAAACATTTTTTTAAATGCAAGTGTTATTATACATTGAGAAAACTTACTGATATGAAAAATCTGAACTGATAAAATTATTCCTTTTTTTTAATTATTCAATTAAAAAGCTGCTGGAAGCCTTTAACGAATAATTTTATAAATTTCTTAACAATCTATCTGTAAAGCACGAATATGTTATGAGAAAGTCGGAACAAGTGTTATTCAAAATAATAATATTCCATTGCATTTATTCAGACAAGGCTACCTGCGTGACCACGTGTTCAGATACGTTCTGGATGACTAATATTATATAATAGGAAAAGATCCCGCAGTCATATTTTAACAGTTTCCTGATAAAAAAGCCGTTATGATTTTCCTTCGTGTAGCAATATAACAAGTTGGAATATTATTTTTATGTGAAAATGATATAGAATCACTCGCTTTCAGGAAATCCCTTCCGCTCATTTCTGCACATCGTTTTTTTTATCATTAACTCCACACAGGAGTCCCCGAGGAAAATAATTTATCAGGGCTTATGTCATCTTTGGGGATGCTGTGTGGAGGGTTTTTTTTATGGAAAGGAAGGAGAGGAAGTTCTCACAAGAAAAAAGGTATGAGGGGTGGGTAGGAATCTAGTCCAGTAGTAACGGACGAATAATCTATCCCCCCACTGCGACGCAACGTGATGGGTCAAGATAGACCAGTTGGAAAGGTCAAACCAGTCTCTCCCGAACTGGCACCCACACAGCTGGTGGGCACGATTATCCGCGTTCTTCATTTTGTCTGCAATTTCTTGACAGACTGTACTCTCGTGTCGAGAAAGGAAAACGGGGTCAACAGGATTTTCTCGAGCGACTTTCGTCGAATACACTGTGGAATTATGCTACGTACGCGATATTCTTATATAAAAATAATTCAAAGTAAGATGTATACACCGAATGGATTAAATTATGGCGAACCAATCATATTATAATTGTTTTTATTATATTTTCCATGTGATATCAAATATAATATTGTGATTCTTTCCGGTCGTAAAATCACGTCGAACTGCGGGTGACTGATTTTTCTTTAATGCAAAAACCGCACAAAAGTCCCAAGAGGAGAGCTAGTAAGACTATTATGGCTTCTCCAATTGGGGTATTTTGTGAGGCTGAAAGTAGTGGTGAGGGAAAGTAAATAGGAAAGAGAATTAAATATGCAGATCTGGTCACAAATAATGGCTAAAGCCTTTTTTATTGAATGATTTAAATATAATTTATGAAACATTTGCCCAATTTTTGGGCTTTAAGTTTGTGTAGTATCTTCGGGTTTTCTCAAAAATTGTCTAATTAAATAAAACTCCGGTTTCGACCAAAACACTTTTAATGTGATAGATTGGCAATGGGTTCTCATATATTAATAAACAGGCGATTGGAATAATATGGACCCCGATCTTGAGGTTACCACCTTATCATGTTCTCGATCTCTACAATACTCGCCAGTTAAATGCCATCTATGGGTAACCTAACAGACTAATCTAGTGCCGTCTATGGATGCGCTCTGGGATATTACAATGCGTCAAATAATTGTTCACAACTTATTCTGAAAAATAAATAGATGTTTATCAACTGGAATGGAATCAGTTCAATTTTGTCTATTAAAAACAAATAAAACAAGCCATGAATACTTCATTCATTATTTAGATTTACTGGACGACATGAATACATATGTTTTTTTTTTGATACATACGTGGATAATTACCTACATAAAATATTGAAAACAATATGAAAAATATTGTAATAAATGTACGTAATTAAAAAAAAATCCCACAAAGGCAAAGCCTGATTGTGGGTATTATATGTATTTTTATCTTATTTCCATGGTTTAAGTGGAGATACAATGTCGAATATAAATTTAAGTTATTTTAAAAGTTACTGTTCAGATGCAATACAAGAAACGAAAGCATGAAATATGTAAGAGGTTTAAAATAACACAAAAATAAGGTAAATACTAGTTTTTAAAGAAGACATCTTAAAAAGTGAATTAGCAGACTAAGCATTACAAACAATAATAAAAAATAATCTGTCTATGGATATAAATGTTACAGATAGCTTTGCTAAATCTTATAAGAAAAAAAATATCTAGTTCAGTGTTGTTTAGCCAAGATTTGATGTACTTTTTAAAAGATTGAAGGTTTACACACGTGTCCCTTTTAAAGGTTGTACCTAAAGAATTATACATTTTTGGAGCAATAAAACTAATATGCCTTTGGGCCAACCTGGTTTTGCAGTGAGGCACAGCATATTCACAAGCGCCATGTCGTTGGCTGGCACGATTTGAATTTTTAATAAAGTTGTTTAGTCGCGTGTAAATAAATTTAAGACATTGAACAGTATAGGTCTGTTTAAGGTTCAAAATTTTAAATATGTAATTAACAAAATAACTTTTTAAAATACGGTTTCGTCATTTCGGTGGTAGCAGGTAGCCCGTTTGTAGCAAATCACAATTTTGGTTCGTTTTTCAATAAAAGACAAAATTAATCGTGTTCTAAGAATTTATATTGTATATTATAAAGCAATTATGATAATTTATTACAGGATGTTACCGTATGATTAAACATCTGTTGCTTTCAAAACATCTTAACTTAATTAATCTTGTTAATCGGAGAGTTTATAACATTCTAAGACGTGATAAAAACACTTCACTGCAATGTGATGTATCTGTCACCTGTCAAATTTGCCTACAAATAAACCGTCAGAGACTTAGCTGGGTTTTATTACGAAGAAATTTCATGAAACATGTAGGTTTTTGCAAAATGCCACATTTTAATATGGAATATTTATAAAACTAATTTTGAAACTTTCAATCACTTTTTCACGATAATAGAAAGCAAATTAACGTACATCATACGGTACTAAAAGATATCAAGATATGTAAAAGAATGGTTAATCAAACTGCTTTGTTAATGTAGTGATCCATCGACTACGCGAATTTGTGGTGACTACTGATTGAGTCACTTTGTAATGGACTGGTTCCTCTTTGTATAATACATCGTGCATTCTTCTGATGTGGATGATTTCGTATTATAATGATAGGTAACTTTACAATAATAATACTGGTGTGGGTACCAAAGGCGGCTCTAGGGATCAAGGCGTTGTAGGTCATTTGAAAACAAAAGTGTGACTAATCTTTATTTGAAATTGCAAAAAATGCCCATATATTATTATCTATATGTGTGGATAGGGTACGTCATGAGTCCGCGAATCAAAATATATATTGTTTTAATATAGTAAGTTGGAAATAACTACACAATCCACTTATCTATCTTTTAATTTAGTTATGCACAACATTGAAGTAAATAAAATAAGAGTTTCAAACGCCCGTCCGCAGTATCTAAAGATACTGGGTGCGAAGCTAAGATGGTGGTTCCGTGGTGCGAAGCAACGTTACGTTTATCAATTTCATTGAAATTTAGACTTACGATTCTATTTGACAATGATATTTTACGTTTTTTGTTTTGTTTCATTTTTCAGCTTCATTTTACATTGATAAAAATATAAAGAATTATTCCAAACCTTACCTGAACTGTCCAATTTAAAAACCAACAGTGTTCCACACACGACAAGCGTGTGAAATGAAAAACCGACATAATTATGTTTATGTCGCAATATTTTTAAAACATATAATACCTATACATTCTTGCTGTCTCCCCCACGGCCACCTAATCCACTCCCTCTTCGGTACCTAATTTTTACTTAGAAGAAAGTCATAGTGCCTTTCGTTTATTCTATAGCACGCATAGGGACAGAAGAAGCCGGGGACATTCTTTAAATTGACCCAGCGAATCGTGTGGACTTGTGAATGAAAGCTTCTATTTGAGACAATAGATGTCACTGCTCGCAACTCGCCGCCCCCGCTCGCAGCCCTGCTATTTCGCGGTACATTTCAAATAAATAAGACCGGTTGTTTTGATGGACATAATTTATTATTATTGTTTTCTGATAATTTTGGAAGGTCAAACACCAATTGACCTAAAGGAAGAACCACCCCTGGTAGGTTCTATATTACACGTTTATTGTCGCACTTCTGGTACATCTTACTTAGAAGGAAGCTACTGGTAAAAATACATGAAACAAAAGAAAACTTATTTATTTTTCGGAATAACTTTATTGAGTAAAACCTCAAATTGTAATATTTAAATATTGAAGACAATATTAGTGATTTCTAAACGAAAATCTGAAACAGAAAAATCAGAAAAGGAACCGGTCACATCTGGGACTCGAACCCAGGACCCTTGTCTTTCCGGGACAGTGCTCTACCAACTGAGCTAATGGGACCCTATTCCCCTCGGTCACTTTTAACTGTATCATACTACGAATAAGAACTACTAACATTGTCTTCATTTTTTTACCGCACATTTTTACCGCACACCCTTGTCTTTCCGGGACAGTGCTCTACCAACTGAGCTAATGGGACCCTATTCCCCTCGGTCACTTTTAACTGTATCATACTACGAGTCCTGGGTACATGGGTACTACGAGTACAAGGGTCCTGGGTTCGAGTCCCAGATGTGACCGTTTCCTTTTCTGATTTTTCTGTTTCACATTTTTGTTTAGAAATCACTAAAATTGTCTTCAATATTTAAATATTACAATTTAAGGTTTTACTCAATAAAGTTATTCCGAAAAATAAATATTCATTCTAGACTTGCAGAAAAGTCAACAGATGTCGCACATTAAAAATAAAAATAAGATAGGTTTATCTAAAAAGACGCTGTCTGGATTGCATTTAGATCGGCTTGAATCTTGCGATCATACATAAAGATAGTTGCCGATAAAAATGTGCGGTGAAAAAATGAAGACAATGTTAGTAGTTCTTATTCGTAGTATGATACAGTTAAAAGTGACCGAGGGGAATAGGGTCCCATTAGCTCAGTTGGTAGAGCACTGTCCCGGAAAGACAAGGGTCCTGGGTTCGAGTCCCAGATGTGACCGTTTCCTTTTCTGATTTTTCTGTTTCAGATTTTCGTTTAGAAATCACTAATATTGTCTTCAATATTTAAAAGAAAACTTACCCATTTATACTATTCAGCCTAATCAACCTGTCTCTTAATAATAAAAGTAATAATATTTGGATGAATTCAAGGGTGCTGGAAGGCAATCGCTGGGTAAGGCGGATGAAGAACGTTTTTTTTTCATTCATGAATGTCACTTTCACACATTTAGGCATACGTTCATTACAGCAAATATCCTCCAGTGTATTAAATAGAACATCAATTAAATTAACAGGCGGCAATGAGATGTTGACTTTGCAAAGCAAAGTTTTATGTACGCATTATTATGTATGAATTAAACAAGGTTTAATTCCTTTTTTTACCTTATAAAGGTCGCACAACAATAGAAACACGTCGTTTTCACCAACTTTTGCATTCTAAATGATACCACTTTGTTCTTTAAAAAGGAATGTCCATGTCTTCGTAACTGTTCCACGAAAGGAAAATGTGACAGTCGTTACGGCGTAAATGTCAAAGCCAAAGTCACGTGAAAATGCACGAGTAAGCGAGAAATGAAGTAAGAAAAACAAATACTTGAAAAATATGGACCGGAGACATGAAAAATTACAAACAAAATACCCGCCACAAGCTAGAAAAAGGATATTGAGAACTTCCTCTAAATTTTTTTAACATTAGCTCCACACAGGAGGTACGAGGAAAACAATTTCCCTCGGGGCTTATGTCATTTTTAGGACTGCTGTGTGCAGGGTTTTTTTTAGATAAGGAAGGAGATGAAGATCTGGGAAGGAAAGAGGGGTTGGTAGGAATCTAGGGGTCAGTGTGTCTAGGAGTGATGGACTTTTGAATGCATCCCTCCCACTGCGGTCCAAGGTGAGAGTCCTGCTGGACAGGTAAAAAGATCTCCCTGGACCAATCTCTCCGAATCCGGCCCACCACACAGTAGGTGGGCAGATTCATCAGCCGCCAAGACCTAGACAATCCTCACTCTATCAACACAGGCACCCCTGCTATCAACAAACATAGCGAACTACTTGAGGTGACTTACGTTAGAGATGCTGGTTTTTTTTTGTTCCAATATACATATAATACATAAATAACCAATATATATAATATTAGTGGTAACAATACCTCCCTAATTGAGAAATTCTCGTGTTTAGGGAGGGAGCACTATCGAATTGACAGTACTATACATACTTATCAGTTGTTACAATTTGGATGCATGTAGGACTACTTTTTTTATACATAATGAAAATATAAATTACAATTTTTTTTTTTTATCGAAGGAAGCAAACACTTTGTGATGTGACATTATATATCAAATGAAAAATACACTTTGTAAAACACCACTTTTATTTTGAATTAATATTAACAGCCAACCAGGTTTCGCTTAGCTCAAGCTTCATCAGGGCTTATTATATCAACTAAAGTTATTTTCATACAGACACATATATATATAGAAGAAAATAAAACAATGAGTGAAAGAGATAGAAATAAAATACAGAAGTGAAAGAGATAGAAATAAAAGAGCAGACACCTTATTAGTGCTAGAACGAGAAAGGATGTATACTGATTACAGGATGGGTAGGAAGGGAGGGGGGAGGGAGGAAACAGTTTTATCAGAGGTTAACGGAATAAATTAAATATTGGACTATTAGTTAAATTGATTATTTATTTTGATTATTTTGAGAAATGAGTCTAATTGTCTTTCGGTACCTGTCCAAATGCAAAGATTCTCAAAATAATAAATTCTTTCCACAAACAAATTCAATTTACTTTAGAAATCGGTACCAACTCAACCTTGAATTTTCTAGACCTGACTTTAAGTATTATTAACAATAAAATTGATTTCGATATCTACCGTAAACCTACATATACTGATACTACCATTCACAATTCATCTAACCACCCGATATCCCACAAACATTCAGCTTTTCACTCCATGATACATCGATTGATTACCGTACCATTAAACAAAACCAATTTTAACAAGGAATTATCTATAATTAAACAAATTGCTGTAAATAACGGGTATGAGACAAAACTAGTAGACAATATTCTTAATAAAAAATTAAAACAAATAGCTTCAAATAAATTTCTTTTCAATAAATCTAATAATAATATGAACATTAATCACCAATTCCAGTGGCGTAGAATACTGTACACAAATAACTTTTCTTCTTTAAGTGTAAAAAAATTCCCTCCAGAAATAAAGCCCGCTTTTTATACTAATAATAACTTAGGTAAATACTTAATTAACACTAAAGATATTGATGATAAACTTAGCCACTCGGGAATATATAAACTTAATTGTAATGATTGTTCTGCTTTTTATATCGGAAAAACGGCCCGGAACGTAAACATAAGAATAAAAGAACATCTGAGGTGTTTAAATAATAATGCTTTTTCTGAATTCGCGAATCATCTACTAGAAACTAACCATTCATTTGATAAAACCTCTGGGACTACAATATTACATAAAAATGGAATTGGAATTAGGTTAAACAATTTAGAAGCCCTCGAAATAAAAAAAGCCGTCAATAATAAATCAAATATAATCAACAATCAAATCAATTTAACTAATAGTCCAATATTTAATTTATTCCGTTAACCTCTGATAAAACTGTTTCCTCCCTCCCCCCTCCCTCCCCCCTCCCTTCCTACCCATCCTGTAATCAGTATACATCCTTTCTCGTTCTAGCACTAATAAGGTGTCTGCTCTTTTATTTCTATCTCTTTCACTTCTGTATTTTATTTCTATCTCTTTCACTCATTGTTTTATTTTCTTCTATATATATATGTGTCTGTATGAAAATAACTTTAGTTGATATAATAAGCCCTGATGAAGCTTGAGCTAAGCGAAACCTGGTTGGCTGTTAATATTAATTCAAAATAAAAGTGGTGTTTTACAAAGTGTATTTTTCATTTGATATAATTTTTTTTTTTTTTGTACGTAATGAAATTTTTTTTTATACGTAATGAAAAATATAAGATGGCATTTGTTTTGTACATAATGGAAATATATGTTGGCACATCGTAACACATACTTAAAAATTATTTAATAGTAAAATGTTTTTTGAGTTTTTGTATAAAAATTTCATAATTCCTCTCGGATTGTATTTCTATAGGGAGTTCGTTAAAGCATTTTATTGCTGAGTATGTGTAATGATGTTATGATGTTATGTTATTCAATAAATAATTCCCGAGGCGGCGGTACCCATACCCGTCTCCCAAAATTAGCAACTTTGTATGAAATATTCAATATTGTAATTCATATGCAAAAAAATTTAAAAGTCCTGTTGTCAGTTTTTGATTTATTTTCGTTCTAGTGCAAAAGCGATGTCGATCTGCCGCTGAGAGCTTCGTCGTAACCTCTCTTTACGTTACACGGCGCCTTTACAAGAAAGACGGAGATTTTAAAGAGGTCTTTTGTCGGATACTGAGAGTATTTTTCATTCTGCAACGCAGTGCAAATTCAAAATATTTCGTTTCATACGTAGAAGAACCCAGATAATAATATATATTTGGCCCCTGATTCGAACCTCACATCTCGGACTCCAGAGTCAAGAGATGGTCGTAGATCGTTTTCATTACGTGAATTATCACAAATCCTTGGGATAGTTGTAGCATTCTGACCTATAATTAGTGAGTCGTCATTATGATAACTTTGCATGGAGAGATGGTAGACTTTCAAAGTTTTACCATCAATATATCTTGTGGCCTCGCGTCGTGTTTATTTTATGACACGGACGGACAGACGAAAGGATTTCATTAAAAATTTAGGTGAAGTAAGTATTGATGTCGCTATAGCGTGTGTCATAATGATTAAAAAACAATGGGGATACCTAAAACCTAACCTATAAAAACCGAGTGTTTTACCTGGGCAGTTGTCGGCCTTGTGATATAAAATAATCAATATTTATAGGATACTCGATATAAAATACTAACATAATTGAAAAGACGTAATATACTTTATTTAATTATATACCACACAATAATTGCGTTTGATATCGAATGGATACATCAGAATGACCTTCTTTCTGAGCAGTCTTGTATCTTGTATCTGTTGCACCTCACGATGTGACAAGTTATTTGAGTTTTCTTAAATTTTTTAAGCAAAAGCAAAAATTTAACATTTTTATAGATTTGACACAGAATCTCAACATCAATGACCATATCTATAAGTTCTTAAAGGTGCGCTTATAGATTAACATTTCCATCTTCTGTCAATGCGAAAAATAATTAAACTACTAAAAACTGAATAAAACCTATCGATTTTCCGAAAATTGCAGACCATAATTGTACACGAAAAAAATGATTATTGATTATTTATAAAAAATCTTTTCAAGTTATCCGGTTAAAAACGGGATTGCTTAACTAATGAATTGATAGGTTTCCTGTTAAACTTTTGGTAAAATACTAATGTATCATCACGATGTCGGAACATGTGTTCATTAAAATCATAATATTTTCGCATTTCGTCATTGTTGCAGATGCATAAACGTGTGTTCCGATACATTAGAAATTTACTAAAAGTTTATCAGGAAACGGCCTTCAATGCTGTTTTTAACCGGATCACCAATATTTTAACCACTCGAACGATCGCGCGTCAAAAAACTTTTTTCTCCGATTGCTCGCGGTTTTTTGGCGACGATTTTGAATATTTTCCGCCAACATTAAAAAAATCAAACCTCCGAATTTTAATACGGAGAGATAAAACTGATTATAGTGCTATATAGCCAATGAATACACCTATATTTTAATAATTATTCTATATTTTTAGAAATGATAGATAAATTATTAAAAAATCTTAAACTTTATAAATCCGTGAAATTTGCGTTTTTGTGATTTGAAATTGCCGCCAGTGGCAGTTTTAAAAATCTTTATAGAATATTTTCTACGTTTTTATGTTCTCTATGGCCTGTTTGATAACCACAGATGCAAGAATATAATAAAAAAATATTTTTTTGCATGATAAGATCTCTTCAAAAGTTTGGTCAGAAAATAATTTTGGAAAATTTGAGTGCGTGACGCGTCAAAATTGAAATCACTGTATTATACTATATAATAAATTTACCACAAAAACTGGTATAGCGTTAGGAAGATACATTAACTGTCTACAATTATTAATAAGCATAGTCGCCGTGTTGGCTTTATTTTATTCATTTGATGAATTATACAGAGAGCCTATTTCACGATGTCAAAATCATGGTGCTACTTTTTAAATAATTGTAAATTAGAACTGGAGATTTGTAACCATGTTTTTATATAACGTGCAAAACGAGGAAATAAGGCTTAAAATGAGATATATATCATAGATATAAACATTGCCAATATTTCAGGGGGATACTTTGAAAGTTCATGAAATTCACCAATATTTGACGAAAAATCACTTCTGACAGCTACCTTAAGGTCAAGCTACATAGGGTAAATTGGAATATGTAAAATGATGATAAATTTGTATATATATATCAAACCTTTTTATGACCGTAGAATGGCAAATAAAATCATAGTGATAATTTTATATCTAAACGCAAAGGTATCGAAAAAAAATGGGGGAGGGAAAATAATTGATGGAACCAATAATTGATTTATTTATTAAGCCCTAATATCCTTTTAAATCAATATTACAGTTGTATGGTTACAATGAAAGAGCAGTATATTGATTTAAACATTGTTTACACACTTTGTCATAATAAAAATGTATTCAGTTTATTGGTTTATTCATAATTTAAGAAAATCAATACATAATAATATCATTGTGCCTCGCTATAGAGTGAGATTCTGAGTATCGCTCTGGTGAGGGACCACCATTCAGAATTGAACATTGCTTGAATTGGCTTAGTTATGTTTAGTGACTAGATCTGGAAAAGCATCTTTACAGAAAAATTGACAAAATATAATTAAGACATAAAAATAAAACGAGTTATTTAATGTGTACAATAAACAGGGAAAAATGAGAATACCTGTGCATTTGTTAACATGCATATTTCAATGATCAGAATTGAAATAAACATATTAAATGTCCACCGAACCTTATCATATAGAACCTTTGAGGACAACATAACATGAGACGTGAGTATGCGGAAAGAAATGATTAAGTCCAGCCATCCAGGCCATCATAATTGATGTTCAAACAAATTTAATTAAATTTATAAATTAGAATTTCATAACTAAAAAACCAAAAAAGAAAAAAATGAAATAAAAAAAACCCTCAGCAAATCTATATTGTAGTGTGATATGGCTTCATGCAATCATAGCATAATGCCACATCACACACATCACACTTTGTAAGGGTCCTTTTGAAAATGTTATTTATGTTGCACCACGCACATTTCACCTTTTTCCCGCTACGGACCACGAAGTGGTTGCCTTTCAGGATAGGTCGCAGAGTCTTTCCTTCAGCTATTAGGCCAATGGTCCGCACAGTTGTGTCAATTTGACTACGACAGAACAGCAGAAGGAGTTCATCCGCAACCTCACTCCTGAAGTTTCGGTACAAAATGCGTTTATTTTCCTTGCGGAGCTTTGAGCCGTACAATATATACGCATTCTGCACCGAAACGCTTAGAAGTCTCCTGAAAAGCTTCTTGTACCAGACCAGGTTTCGCTGTCGTTCAATGGGGAAGCCTGACAAAAGCTGATCTTTTCGGTCAACCCCCCCCCATTACCTTGTTATAGTCTAGTACGAGTTGAGGTTTGTAAGTCCAGGTACCAAACTTTTCAACTGCACCGATTTCTGCCTTATGGTAGGTGGACAACATACTTACCAGGTTTTTGTCCAACCAAACCATTACATTGAGGTCCCCGCAGTTCGAGTATACAAGCTCACCTTCCCTCAGTTTGGTCCGGAGATGGGACTTAAATGCAGAGGGCACAAATTCTCGGTTTAACCGCAATGTGCCCATGCAGTCCATCCCATTTCTTTTGAGGCACCCCTTGTTAAACAGAGGGCTGGCCAGGTCGTATACTATCTTTGCAGTGGCCCCAACTGGGCAGATATTGTGAGCACCCAAAAAGTTGGCCTGTGTCATGTCGTCCGTCATATCTTCCGTTATGTCTTCCGTCATATCTTCCTGGTCTGGATTTGTCGATTCAACCTGTCTGGAAATGGTCTTCCCCGTATAAATTTGGAATTTCCAAAGATAGCCAGACTTGGACTCACAAAGCTCGTAAGACTTTATACCCGCACTGGCCGCTTTGGTTTTGATCATCTGGACGAATCCCAAACGGCCTTTGGATTCATCCAGAGAGATGTCTTGCTCGGGCAGGTATAAAGTCTCAAACTTATTTGAGAGGTGGTCCAAGACGGGCTGAATCTTTTGTAACCTTCGCACAGATAATGGTGCATCAGAAGAAAGACTTTCATTGTTGGTGAAATGAAGGAACTTTTTAATTAGAAGAAAACGATTATAATCCATGGCTCGGCTGAAATAAGGCATGGCGGTGAGTTTTTTTTGAATAGAAGTAGTCTTTTTCAACAGGAAGGGGACTAATACCATGATACATTAAAATTGCCAAGAATACATACATTTCCTCTTTATTCGTGGGAGCCCATTTATTGGTACGCGCATGACGCTTAAATTGTTTTTTCGCAATCCATTGATCTGCATACCTGTTGGTCTCTCTCGCGATCAGTTCAACGAAATCTGCATCAAAGATTTTAAGAAAGGCATCCACAGGTTTGCCCATTTTGTCGGTATTGAAAGTTGATCCTGGCGTGCCTGTGAAAGTCTCACTTATCCCAGTAAAACGTAAGATATCTTTAGACCAATCGAAATAGTAACCTTCAGGCGGCAGAATCGAACGCATTGCCTCACTATCTACCTGGTCTTGTCTACTAAAGTCTATGGCCATAGCGGAGTTAGGTGAAACGTTGATAATATTATGATAAGGTATTGGTGGCATGCAGAAGGTATCCTCATCGCTCTCTTCGTGGTCGACGTCGCTCGCTTCGTCATCCTCGTCGCTCGATCTGTCCATATCCATTTCTGAAACAACAGAAAACCCAAATTAATTTAATGTGTCTATATTACGATAACCCACTGCCTCTGGTACGGCTTATGACTCGCAATACGATGGTCGCGGGATCAAATCAAATAAATTATATTTGAATAATTAGTGTTATTTTCATATATATTATATTTGCGGCACGTTCCAGAGTGGAAGATATCCATAGTATCGCCCTGGTGTAAGACCCCATTCAGAATTGAAACGTTGCTTGAAATGGCTTTAGCCGTGTTTGGTGACCAGTTCTGAATAGCCAGGTACTTTTCCACCTCCCTCTTCCACACTCCTTCCCCTCCCCGCTACCTTCAGCCTCACAACATACCCCGATTGGGGATGCCATAGTCTCACTGGCTCCAGCTGAGGCTCTTGTGAGGTATTATCAAATACTTGAGGCGGGCAATGTCAGGAGTCAGAATAGCACAGTCAGGTAGGTATGGAATGAAGAAAAGAGTGTGTGTGCCAAGATCGAGTTGCATGGTGGTTCATCCTCTCTGCCTACCGAAATGGCGTGAAGGTAAGTTAGTTAGTTTTATAACTCACGGTTTCCAAGTACAGACTCTTCTAGTACAGCTGCCTCGTCCACGTTACTGTTTCTGCCCATGTCTGATTCTGAAATAAAAGAAAACACAAATTTACAGTAGAATTTGGATATAATGACTTTGCATTTAACGGTCTACTGTTTTAAGTGACGATAATGTAAACTCTAGTAAGGTTTCATAGCTTTTAGTAGGAAAACGTATCCGTTTAAAGTGACCAACTACGTAAAGCGACCTATTTTAATGATAATTTGTCCGGTTACAAAACCCACCTACCAATACAGCCTCGCTTTTGACTAGGAAGCTCGACACAATGAGTCCCGTGAAGCGAAAGTGTTTTTTTAATTTAAGAAAAAAAATGCTGTATTACACCGTTTAGAAGCCGGTGAATCAAATGTAATCCTCGCAAAGAAGTTCGGCATGTCTTCTTTCTCACTCTGCAATACCCGTTACAGAAAAAAAGATGTGTAATGATGCATCCACGTCATAACAACAATACATTTTGTATGTTTGTTATGTGGAATTTTTAAGTACTATGCTTATTTCCTGCCAATATACCAACAGTGAAACTGTGCTAGGGATATCAATATAAAATATAGATAATTGATTTTATATTGAGCCACTGGTATGACATTTCAAAAAATAAACTCACCGTTCCCAAACGCCGACAATTCTTCGTAGAATGGCACGTCCACCCACAGCCCGCTGTGGTACCCGGCCTCCGGAGAGAAGAGTTCCCTACTCCGCGATGTCCCAGGTAACGGCTCGGGAGATGCTGCACGGATAGGCATAATTGGTGCATTGGGAGCCGTTGATTGGGTCTGTGCGGGAGTGGACATCCACGGTGGTGGTACGGGTCGTGGCAACGGTGAAGGCGTCCCTTGTGAAAAGGGACACGTTGTTCTCTCCGGAGATGGAATTCTGAAAACATTTACATAAATCATATAAATTATTCTCATTCACGTGTGAAACAGTAAGTACAGTATGTAAATAAACAATAAAATTAGAACTCTGTAAAATATGCACTGAATGTGCCAAATGCACAGAGCGCTGATCTTACCAACTCTCACTGTAAGAGTGGAACGCTGTCAGGAAAAAACAATAATATTGTATCAAGCATCTAAATACGATTGCTTACTTTTGTTTAGTTTTTCTTGGAGGTGCGGTAGGGAGCAAAATGCGCGCCGCCTGCTTCTTGAATTTTCGGCTTTCCAGCTCTAGCCGGAAGGAAGCAGGCAGGGCCCTAACAGCCTTTAGGGCCTTGACGCGATCCTCTCGCACCAGTAGCAAAGCAGGGTCGCTGTTTAAATAAATACAAATATATGATGAGTTCAACGGCCACAGCAAAGTACTTTCATAAAAAAACATTAAAAAATACTAACACTCCAGACGAGGCTGCAATTGCAGCTCTGCGTTGACGTCCACGTGCAGGTAGTCCGGCACCAGCTCGTACCCCACCTCTCCATCTTCCTCTGCCTCCTCTTGCAGTCAGCACCACTCTATATATTTTAAATTGAAAACACTTAATGTAAGTACTTAAATGTTTAAATTTTGTTAAATATTGCACTAATATAAAATTTGAAAATAATTATTGGGTCGTGGAGTGCTCCCTTTCCCTGGACGACAACTGTTTCTGCACAAATTTGGTAAAAGTAAACAAATTAATTAATTATACAACTAAATTACTAAATTTTTATTGTGTGACGAAGGCTTTACACCATTTTACATGTAAAAAAGAGTCAACTTTTTGACATATGACTTAAAATAATTGGTTAGCAAATATCTGTATTAATAATGAACCAATTCAAATAAAACTTATATATATCTCTTTGTTTTGAATCACTGTGATGGAATATCTATATTTCAAATGCGCGAGTGCAGTATATAAGACATTATTGTAAATCAAAAACAGATGACGTCTTCAGTTGACGTATTCTTACACAAAAACTTCAACCAAAACAATATATTAGAAACAAACTAATTAAAAACGCATTTCAAAGATAGATAAGTCAATCATGATTACACAGATATATAATTATGCGTTAAAAACCCAATAAATTAATTACTTACGGCATTTTAGGAAGAGACCAAAATTTCGTGAAATGTTCGAGAAGTTATTATTTTGTTTCTGACAGGACGCGTTAAAAACCGCGAAAACTCGTTAAATAACACTTCAAAGACAACGGATAAGTTCATAGACATAGAGAATATATTATCAGCTATTCGATAAAACAAGTAGCTGGCCATGGAAACGTTTTAAATAATTACAATAAATATTTTACGAATGGTAGAAAAATCGGTCCATTTTTGGACCGATATCAATCGCAGAAAAATAAAAATGGTCGATTTTTCGACCGAAATCGTTCCAGTGGTTAAAGAGATTTTTAATAAATTGGCCATACTCTTTTTTCTCCTGGTGTAACGTCAACTATAGAGGCCCGTGATTTCGTATACCGCACGATATAGTGATAATAATACTTGACATATATATAGCGCGTTCAATCGGTCCCTTACTCTATCCTAAAAAGAAAATAGTAAAATAAGAATCGAATGCCAAGTGATGTAGATTATCTTTAGAATAGAAGGTATTTCCGTTTAGTTAAATATAGTGCACTACACCAAAGATAATAAAGCGACAAAATTATTAAAGCTTAAAAGTCAGTCATGGAACCTTATTTTCTCAATTATTAAAGCAAAGAGAGACCGCTTCTACCGGTTCTTGTTTGACGTTGAAACAAGCTTTCAGTAATCGTGCTTTGTTGGCACTTTCCTGAAAACTGATCGTCTGAAAATGCCTTAAAACGCAGAGTATTACGTCTTTGGCAAACTTCGGAATTAAAGTGGAATTTTGAACAAATAACTTAATACATCTTATTTGCCATAACTATCGCGTTAAAATATTCGTTAAAGGCAGGTTTTATTGAATTGAGCCTTAGAAAATGTATTGGTTTTTCTTGATTCTTTGAGAATTGAGAAGGTAAAGGATTTTGAGAATACTTGAAATTCAAATAAATAAGGATATGAAATTGAGTGATAGTTTTGGTCGGTCTCAAACAAGTCTCATCAAAGCATTATAAATAACATGGGAAAAAATTCTTTTATGGGAAATTTATAAACAGGTGCTCAAGGGGAACGGTTGCGCTGTCCTTTTCATACAAAACTTGAATTTGGATTTGAGGCCAAAATACCCAACCAAACTGAATTACTTAAATAAATCGACTTTTTTACGATTTTAAAGGAAAGTTTGGAAATTATTTGTGATTTAAGGGTAATTACTAAAAAATAATCTTACATTTTTTACTATGTAAATATAATAAAATAAAAATATGAATTATTAAAAAAATATATTTTTACGGGTTAAAATCACTTACGATTTACGTTTCAACACAAATTTGTTGTTCATAAATTTTAATTTCCCACACAAAAAACGCATCTTAAATTGCGTTTTATTTTTAAAATTTATATTTTATCATATCTACATAGTAGATTGGGAGAGATTATTTTGTTAATATTTATAATTAACACACAAAAAATGTTAAAGTTGCCGATAATGTCGTAAAAAAAAATAATTCTTTAATGGCCTATATTTTCTAATTCAAACAAACAATGAATACTCGTATAACTAAAAATTTGGTATATCTTGTGATTAAATAAATAGTATTCAGGTTGGTCTTAAATTCCAAATTTAAATTTTGTATGAAGAAGGTCGTGCAGCCGTTCCTCTTGGGTTAATTTGTAGCGAATTGGTGATCTCGTTTAAATTCTACGGTAAGCTAAGGACGGGTTGTTTCGGAGAATTTAAACAATTCTTCTAATTTCAAAGTTGATTTTGAAGTTCCGTGAAAGATTTTTTCAAGATCTGTTCTTATTTCAGTTCTGTAAAGAAACTAGCCTATAATAATGTAATAACAGAACTTCAATAGGACTTTCACAGAACCTGAAAATGAACGTTGAAATTTGTTGAAATGGTTCAAATTCTGCGAAACAACCCATCTCAAATGTAACTTTTTTATTCTTAATGCCAGGTATAAAGTCAGAGCATTGGATTATAGGTACATAATATTAGGTACTATACTAGAAAATGACTGTTGACGCCATCGTGTTTTAACAATGATACAGGCTTATTTTTACATGGCAGATTTTTTGGACTTACTTAAAAATCACTACAAAAAGCTTTATAACTTACAATATTTAGAAATATTATGATTTCAACTAAATTTCCAAAGAAAATCATCCCGCCCGACTAAAAAAAGGTTGCGTATTAATAACTTATTAGATCCTATGAGTGTGTTTTGATGTAAGCACACTTTTTGTCAATCTATTGATTGCCAAGAACCAATTAACATCGTCGACTTTGTTTCGAATTGTACCTAAACATACACACAACATCTACACTTTTTCTTACGTTTCGTTGTCGTCAACTGTCGAACCACTCACAATGAAATTTCTGAGTAATTCTGTTTACACTAATTTCAGTGATAACACGAAGACTCTGGTATTTCTCAGTACCCGTCTAAAAAACATAGACGTTCAATAATGGATGTGCTCATTGCCAGTATTTACTGCTGTTAGTTGCTTTGTTCCACAGATCGCGGTTAGATTGGTAGTGGAAGTGTTCCAAATGCGAAGTCATTCGGTCGACACAGACCTTTTAACTGAGATTACCTGCAACGTATACCTGTTGTAATATGTACGCTACTGATTTATTTAGTTCTTGTGTATGTATATACAGTGGATGGCAATTATCGAAGATTGGATTTGGTAGGTAAATACCAGTTGGACTATTTGCTCCTGCTTCCAATTAGAGATTAGATTGGCGCAGCCGTTGAAAATTAATTATCGTTTACATGTTTGCGGGATTACTTTGAGTGGAGAGAAACATAATTAAATCAATTAGTGTAACTCGACCGAGTTTTTGAACCATATTCGATATACCTATTCGTTTTATTTCCGGGCTTCACCAGAAACATGGATTGGAAAAAATAATGTTACAAACACTGTGGCGTCTTGTCTTATTTTTTTCCCAGTTCAGTTCATAAAACTATATATGTTCCGTAGATCTTGAATGACGTTATGATCTAAGCGAAATTGAGTGGGCCATGAATCTGATGAGAAGCTATTCGAATTGTGTGCCAATTTCAAGGCTCTGCTCTTCGTCAGAAGACCCACCGCATTGTTTAATTATTGGATTAATCAGGCCTCTCAAATCACCATCTAACCTTAAACTTCTAAAAAAATTATTCTTTCTTTTAAAAAAATACGTCGCAGTACACAGTACACAGATAAGTCGTCCATTTACAGTTAAAGATATGATGGGAAGTGTAATAAACGTATGTCTAAACGTATGAAAGAGACATTCGTATGAGCATAATTGACAGCGTATTCAATTTCCGTCGGCGGCATTTATTTTTTCCTGGAAAATTTTTAAAATTTATATAGATGTTTCAGGCTACTAATTATTGCTGAAAAATATTTACATAACGTTTTAGAAATTTCATTCAATAGCTCTTATCATGCTATTTTATTAAGATGTATTAGACCCTAGATAATATCAAGGTTTCCCATTGAAATGCATACATAAATATCAAATACCATGCAGCCTATCTCACTGCGTTTTCTAAATATACCTTCGTAGAGTTACTCAAAATAACAAACTTGTAGTATTTTCCTCCACATGGTGAGTGGCATATCAAATTTATCAATAATTACAAAATATCTATCGTCGACGAGGGCGGGATATCTCCCGCCCTCGAAAATGTCAACACTTCAGATAAGAGAGAGATCCAAATGTCATTCGATTAATTATTTTTTACAGATTATTCGTAAACACTTTGTTATCTACGCAGAGAGATACTTATAGATTATGAAAAGTGAACGGAATATCTGATTTATCTTTACAAGATTAATATATTATGATTTCCATGTCATGTGAAACGTTTTTTTAAATGTCTAATATCTACAGCACGAGAGATCTAATTATACGGAGCAAAAGGAACTATAACATCCTCAAATTGAGCCATGTTATAAGACTACACGAATTGCGGAGGGAAATTTGATAAGAAATAAGACAAAGAAAAGTATCTGTCCAGTTAGAAATAATAATCAAACATCGTTGTAGCCATTTCAAGCAATCGAGATATCGATTTTGAATAGTGGTGTGTCACCAGATCAATACTGAGAGAGTGGTGCTAGTGGTGATAGTGGTGCTATGTGTAAATTTGAATAAGCCAGTCAGTCAAGGAGTCAGGAGTCAAAGAGCCAACCGCTCTGCCATAGTGGTCATTACAAATGCATTACAAAAACCCGCAACGTATTTCATTCACTTCATAACTGTAATTAATCATTTTAAACGCAAACCACTTCAACGAAATTTTTGAAAACTTTACCTTCAACGTCAAAACTTATCTACACTGATCTATTAATTAAGGTCTAGGTTCAGGTTGAACTTCGTGAATGTAAATTCGTAGAAAGTCAAAATGGTTTATATTTAATGATTCAAGAACTCTGTTCTGTAACAGCCCAATCTGTTTTTATATAAAATCTATGTATAGTGTTTGAACCGGAATGGCTTTGTTATTTATGCAAATCTAAAGTTTTTTTCTGAGATTTTTGAAATTTGGCACATTTGAATTTTAGAACAAGAGAATGTAAATAAGATTTTTTATTATTTTTTTATTTCTTGCTAGACAAATCCCGATGATTTACAAAACTCATTATAGGACGAGAAGAACTTACAATACATAGGTGGGAGTTAATAGGTACAATTTTACATTGGTATGTTGAAATCTTAGTTATAAGTTTAACATACGAAACAGTACAAAAATTGAAAAATTGCATAATTATAAGTGTTACATACAAAACAGTACACAAATAGAAAAAAGGAGGTAACGTAGAAAGAGTATACATATAAGCACAGAGTCATGGTAGGAATTTAGAAGAAGGTACACCCACTGATACATTGGTAAAAATAGATTATGCTCGAAGTACAGGGGATATAAAAGGAGAGAGAACGATACAAACAAAGTACAACACGACAAAAATGAAGTATTTTTGTTTTAATATGTTTAAAAAAATATTCTTTTACAGTCTTTCTTTGAATTTTTGGATTATGCTGGCTAAGATAGTTTAAAAAAACCTTTTCCCACCCTTCAGCAGAACTTTGATACTACTTGATGAAAATTTGCACTCTGTCGTTTAAAATAAGAGGAAAATTACTCAATATATCTGATTTCGAAAAACTCTGCGTAAAGCCAGATGAAAGCCGAGAACTTCAACATTAAGATTTATTTTAAAGACTAAACTATATTAAAATAACTTCCATAAACGTAACTTAATAATTATTTACGATTGTGGTATCTGACGCCTGGAAACTTTAATGATCTCCATTAAATGCTACAATACCGTTAATATTAATAATAACGGTACTAAAATTTATACAGCACATTTTAGCGATACTTCAATCCAACTACGCCTAATCTAATAGCTTACCTTCTAATTCCCGAACATTTAATTAAAATGGATACGATTTTATTTGTATGTAAATCTTATCTCAGTTAAAATCCAAAGCATTCCCAAATCAAAGCGATTAAATATTTAACCACCACGCAATGTGTAATTCACTCAAGAAAACATGTTTATTTATACCTTCGTCTTTTGTGTAATGAATTGTATAGCAATCAAAATGCCATTAGACATTGTTCTTACCATTAATGTATCTTCATTATTCAGGCACTTCAACCCCATCTGTGTGACGGTTAGCGAACTGTACAATCCACCCCCTCTCACTCCACTGCCGGCTCCTACTCGGGGGGGTACAGAGGACCCTCCCAACTGAACCAATTAAGAAAGGAGTATAAATTGCATCGTTCAAGAGACGATTATTCGAGTAAAATGTACAAATTAATCTTGTTTATTACAATAGACTCTTGTTTAATGAACGCGATTTTAGTTTCGAGTTATCTACTCTGATATTTCTAGATAGATTTAAAGCAAATCTATTTTATGAAAATTGATGATTTAAAACAGAAAGATGAACGCGTTTTCATGCATTAAACTGAAGATGTTTTCTATAAAATATAGTATACGTTGTGTGTGTGTGTGTGTGTGTGTGTGTGTGTGAGGGTGAGTATGTATGTGTGTATGTATCCCATTACAAAACACACAACGTATACTATATTTCCAATACCCGACATCGCAGCACCGTTTCTAACTGAATGTTGTTATTTTAGAAGATTCAGCGAATACTAAAGCTTGGTTTATATTATTTACGTTATAGAAGAAAGCATAAATTTATTTTGTTTCTTGACTTTTGTAAAACCACTTTATTTTAATAATTATTGCTTATTACTACCGGTTTCAAAGGGAAACTTCCTTGGCTTAGTTTACTTTGTACATGTATGTTTTTGTGTCTAATATAATATGAATGCTGTAAATCAGTCTTGCTTGTGGCGATAAGCACCTTATGGGCGCTGTATGCTTTCAGTTAGGCAGTAGAAGGCTCAAAGAAAATTAGGGGGCGTTGAGGAAATCTATAGAGTTGACGGCAAATGAATTATATCTATCAAAACCCGACTCAATATAAATAAATTAAATAATAATAGTTTGTTTTACTTCCTTAAAACAATTCGGCCTTCGCCACTTTGTTAGTTAGTTTTAAAAACACTCGTAATGGAATTATTTCTCTTCTATTACCGTCATTCGTTTCTCAACTTTTGTATGGAAAACTGTATCGGACTATCCACCTTCAGTTCGTATCGTATTTGTGGCAATCAAGTTCTAACAAGTTTTAGTGCTATTGCAACGTTGCTAACGAAAAAGAAAAATCGGCTTCAAGTTACTGAATGCGGCAACTTACGACTGTTTTTAGTGAATTCGAGCCTGATATTAAAAAACTCATCGAAATGCATCATCTTTCGCATTAGATAAGTTTTAAATTCAAAGCCTTCTTTTAATGTTAAAAAAAATACTTCTAAAGATGATTAAGTATGAGTTTTATTCCCTCTCATTGAAGCGTACTTTGATCTCAGAAATAGGTTATGGGTCACACCCATGGATCATCTATTATATTCAAATAATAATAGACGTTTAAAAATTATATTTACAATAACTGTTTTACAGATAAGCAACAGATGGTAATGTAAAAAGGTAAGTTAAAAAATATGGGAGCTTAGATTTTTTTTAAATTTTTTAATTGGCGGTGGTCGAAATAAGTTTGAGAACCTGTGCTGTAGATGCATTAGTGTAGGGATATTTACACTAACCATTTACTATTTTTGTAATACGAGCATGTTTCATAATTGTCTTGTTCGTGTCTCTTAGAAATAAATAAAGGGTTGTCGCAAATATTAAATTCAAATTAACTAGTATATTGTTTTTTACACCGCTCAGTATCATTCTACATCGTTCAAAATCGATACAATCGATACTTGAGCTTTAATAAACATTATTTTGAGACCATATCTTACTAGTCTGGTAGTCCAAGTTTATCATTTTCGCTTCTTTTTTAAACATCATTCGGTCTTAGAACATTCAGACCGCTAACTAATTAACTAACTAACCATCACGCCGTTTCCCCGCAAGGGTAGGCAGAGAGGACGGACCGCCAAACAACTCGGTCTTGGCACACACTCCTTGCCTCATTCACATTCATACATCGTCTCATACATACTCTTCTATTATTCTGACTCTTGACATGGCCCGACTCGAGTATCTGATTCACTTGATCGTGCCATGTCTTCCTCGGGCGTCCCCGACTTCTGCTACCATTCGCAATTGCATCATATATCCTCCTTACACTCCTATCTTCGCTCATTCGCTCTACATGCCCAAACCATCTAAGCGTCCCTTTCTTAATCTTACTCATTACGCTTACATCAGCCTTGCACTCTTTGCGGAACTCCACATTCCTTACACGATCAAACATGGTTTTACCACACATACGCCTCAGGGATCTCATTTCATTTCGACCGCACCTAACTAAATCTAACATAGTTTCATTCCAAATATACCATCTCACAAGAAATAAGCGCAAAAATTAACGTTCGCCCACAACAATAATATATATATAACAATTTATAATTTTAAATAATTTAAAGTACACTTGAAGCACGTTCCGGAGTGGAAGAAACTATCAGTGGTAAGCGGCCTTGTGTAAGATCATAATTCAGAATTGAAAGGTTGCTTGAAATGACTTTAGCCATGTATGACGACCAGATCTGAATAGCCAGGTACTTCTGCAACTTCCTTTTCCACATATCCATCCCCTATCCACTTCCCACTTCCTTCAGCCTTACACAATTCCATAGTAAGGGATGCAATAGTCTTACTGGCTCCATACGGTGGAAAGCAATTGCGACTGTTGTACAGTATTGTCAAAGTACGTCATACAATAACCAAATATTTCGTATTAATGCATGATGACCAATGAAGACATTTGGCGAATTAAAGGAAGGGAATTAAATCAGCAGAAAAATATAACAAATTTAGTTTAAAATGACAGAAATATGTGAGTAATTTATAATACTTCAATATATATTATGTGTGTTTGTATAAGGATTTTATTAGGACATAGGGAACTATGTATCTATTTTAAAACTATAGATTAATTCCGTTGACAGCTATACCGTAACTTTTACCCCTTTTTCAAGTAAAAGTATAAGCTTAATGCCCCGTAGTAAGCGTAAGGGAGATATGTAAATATGAATGTTAGAGGGAGCGCGCTAATACTAAAAAACGACAGTAATTGAGCAAACATGGTGAAAATATTTAATAAAACATCACTCTTTTTCAATAGACTAAAAATCTTTCGACAAATGCTTATGTTGCATTTAATGATACACTGTGAATTTTTTCATGCCCATAAAATATAAAATAACAGAACAAAACGTGTTTTAAATAATTTTCGGAGCTTAATTTGCGATTTTTTTCTATCTACGGAATTTCATATAATTAAAGTTTAAGCTCATAGATATTATCTTGGAAATATTTTTTTTTTGTAACTTAAAAACTTAAAGAGTTAACGAGAAACTTGTAATAAATCAGTAAATATTGGGTATGCGGGGGGTTAAACTAAAACAATTATTTAGTAAACATTACTTTTTTATTTTATTATGTCGATCGGGTTTTGCTACAACCGTAGTTTCTTCAGAGCAGTACAATTCCCGACTAACATCTAAAATCTAGAAGTAGTCCTGTGTTACCAAAATATTAAGCTTTCGCACAGGGTTACAAAAAATTGGGCCGAGGTCCAGTTGAGGAAAGTATGTGTAGATGGTGGATTGGGTAAATAATGCTCTTTAAAGTATGTATCCCTATTCAGGGTTGATCAATGCAAAATGAACTCTAAGCAGAATTCTTGCTTGAACAGACTATGCAATAATTACAATAGCGTATTATCCAAGGTTTATATTTTCAGTTGCGAACTTACCAAATACAAGACGTCCACAAAAGAATATTTCTCTGATGGTTAGTGAATATTGTTTATATCTCTATTATGATTTGATTTATATCTACAACCTCTCTCCATGGCTTTAAATGTATTTTTTTGTAAATTTTTCGTTTTATATAATCTTTTGTTTTGTATAATTTTTTTAATTCATTTTCCTTTCTTACAAATTTAATTTACTTATTTAATTTGCTGTCTCAGTAGAGGTAAAGTCACAAGGAGGAAATCCATCATTGGTTTTAGTTTGGCTATATAATACTTATGTACAAACTGATTAAATGTAAACTATCGATTTCCCGAAAATTAATAAATAAAAACTAAAAAGTGGTGTTTACTAGGTTATAGTTTTATTTTATATTATAATGTCACATCACAAAGTGTCTGCTTCATATGAACAAATAATGTAAGTATATAAATAAACGGTGGTTACAGCAGCTGACTTATCAGCAGGCCCGTAGTAATCCCAACTTAGCATATTTCGTGTCCAATAAACTTAATCAGCCCCATGCGCGACAACCATTACGTTTACCTTTCGCCAGGTGCGTACAAATTAATCATAATTTGGCTGGCAGGTATTCCTGTATGATGAAGGCTGTGTTTAATTAGTTACCCGTTGTTGAGTGGTGACGTTTCTCACGGAGGAAATTAGAGTTGCCTCGTGAAAGCACGTCGCGGAATTCACCTTTTGACCTTCCTCGAAGTAAACTGAGGCTTTACACACGAAGAAGACACTACTACACATATTTTTAAGGGTGTCTCGAAAAAGGATATTTTGGAGAATATGATGTTAAGGTGACACAAGACTCGAGGTATAACGGGGATTTTTATTTTAACTGAAATTTTAATTAATTCCAACGAATTCATAACGAAAATATAAATACATATATTAGATATATTAGACAGATTCCTACGGATATAAGTTAATTTTATTTTTGATTAATAAAAACAGTACCTTACCTTTCAAATGTTTTATATATAAAACTAGCGGTAAGCGAGATTTCATTTTTCTAGACGATGAATTATTAACTTCTGAGAAACATCTGTGATTTTAGTAATACGTCCAAACGCGCGCCCAACATTTGTACACGGTTGACATTTGTCACATGAGAACGGGTCGCTTCTACGACTCGTTCTTAAGTTCAACAGCTCGGCTGTGGAACGAACTGCCGGCCTCTGTGTTTCTTCCCTCCTACAACATGGGACTCTTTAAGACCCATGTTCACTCCTTCCTCTCCACAAAAAGACCCTCCACACAGCATCCCCAAAGATGACATAGGCCCTGAGGGAAATTATTTTCTTCAGGGCCTCCTGTGTGGAGTAAATATAAAAAAAAAAAATAAAAAAAAAAAATAATTGAAATAAACACGACGGAAAGATCAATCTCTAGGCTTGTTAGGGCAAATTCGACGGTAGCTGCTTAGGTTCCTCCATTAAGCTGGGCTGCGCGCTGAATATTGCTTTTACACGACTTCATCACTTATGTCGTTAAAATCTCACTTGATTTTAGAGATTTGCTAGGGTACGCTAAGCCGTTAATAATATAATACTTACTAAATACAATCGTAGGTCTGTCCAATACACCAGGGTTGCGCGTCGCATATTTTTGTTCATGATTGCTTCATTTACAGCGTTACGATTCCGACATTATTTTAGGGTGTTGCCTCGTCTTAAGGGTGTTCCGCGAAATGATATTTTAGTAGTGTAATGGTGATTATCATTTTCTACGATATTAAGTAAGTAAGGTATTGAAAAACACCACAACCGCATATTTGTAAATTCTAAATGCATTACAATCTCACCGAATCTCGACGCTATTTAGAAAACGAATTTTCGTATTCTTTGTGTCAGGTTTGCGATTGAAATTTGATTATTTGAACCAGCAAATCTTCCAGATCACAAGAAATGAGACGGAAATACACGGAAAAATATTATTTGAAAGTAGCACAAACCTGTGAAAAATCACGAGATAATTTAAAAATATATATATAAAATGTTCTAAACTGTTTTGATTAATTTGATAATATGAAGAAATATTATATTCTGACTTGTCCTCTTTAAATTGATTTGTCTGCACTTTTAGGCAAAGCTAAACCTGACCCGATAACACAGGCTTAACTTTGAAGCTTAGCGAACTCATTAATCTAAAGTTACGTTATCAGCTTAAAGTCGTCTCTGTCCACCGTCTATCACAAGCGCATCGAACTTGACAAAAGATTTCGGATTCTCTCTCCCCACAAAACTCAACAATAGGGTTAACAAGGAAACTCTAACCTATAATATTAAGTTTTGTAGATATCACTGCTTTTTATGTACAGCTTTAGATTCGGAGGTCCAGCACGGACGATCGATATAGCCCTACGTCAATACGATATTGACAAAATCCGTCATCTATGGTCATTTGGTCATGGTCATGATATAAATATATATATATATATATATATATATATATATATATATATATATATATATATATATATATATATATATATATATATATATATATATATATATCAATAGTGAGTCCGTGTTCTGGAAATCGGAATAAAATAATCGGTAGTACGCTTATCGATCCGATATTGTAAAGATATTAGCATATTGTATAAATTGCCTGGTTTGAATCTTATTGGAAGACAAAAAATTGTTAGAATAAAATCCTCCCTGTAGGAACAAATTGATGCAACAAGTGGAGTTCCACAGGCTTCACACCTTGGCCCAATCTTATTTATCTTTTTTATAAATAATCATACAATAATATTTCATGATGTATCTATCTTAATTTTTGCTGATGACCTCAAAATTTATAGAACTATTCAAAATATTTACCATTGCAACATTCTTCAAGACAATATCAACAAATTATTAATTTGGTGTAATGAAATTAGACTTTACTTAAATATCTCAAAATGTCAAATAGTTAGATTTTTTCAAACATTGATAACAATGCTCTTGAGACATTAACACAAATCAAAGACTTAGGCATCACTTTTCAATCAAATCTTTTATTTTTTAACCACAAAACAAAAATCTCTAATAAGGGCTTAAAAATGTTGGGATTTATAACATGGCTAACTAGAAATTTTAACAATATAAAGTGTATTAAATTGTTATATTTTGCCTTTGTTAGAAGTCAACTTGAGTACAATTCTCCTGTCTGGAACCCACATTGCTATATACATGTACACGCTGTTGAAAGAATACAAAACAAATTCTTACGTTTTATAAATTTTCAAATGGTTATTCCAGCAATTATGTTGAATAACAACACTCTGTTAAATTATATGAATATGCTCAAATTGTCAGACAGAAGAATTTTCACTGACTTGGTATTTTGATAGTCCGGTATTGCTAGAATTGATAAGCTTTCGGATTCCACAACGTAATACTAGAAATTAGGATTTATTTCATTGCAGAAATTCTGGGACTAACTACCATATGTATTCCTCGTAGCCCAGAATACTAATGGAGGGGAACAATTAAACCAAGTCAGTGGACATCTTCAATTAATCTTTAAACAAATATAAAATGTTAAGTTATGTATATTTCTTAATATTCATATGTAAAAGCCCCGAAAAAGGGCGTTAATCATTGTGCAACCGTGGGTCTGTCTAATAAACCAGGGCCGCGCGCCGCAAATTTTTATGCACGGCTGCTTCACTTACTTCGTTAAGATTCTGGTTTTATTTTAGGGTATTGTCTCGTCTTAATAACAAATTGCTAGCATACCTAGAGAATAACAACATCCTAAGCGATCAAAAATATGGATTTCAACGACATCGATAGTGTTGCGATCTGCTCGGATATGCCGCGTATATATCGGGGCGGTACTTGGAGCATTTTAGAAAAACTCAAACCGTCGGGTTGGACATTTTCAAAGCCTTTGATAGGGTCGGGCACCTGGCGCTTGTTGAAAATTTTCCATCGTATGGGATCTATCCAACCCCGCGTAGTTGGATTGTAGAATTTGTCAAGGGAAAAACAATTCAAATCATTCGGCTCTTCTTCGTCTTTTCCGCACCAATTCAATGCGGGGTGCCACAAGGATCTTTTCTGTCACCGTCGCTTAAAGTTGTTATGACTATAAAATGTGTAAAAACGAATTTATGCCTGAGCATAAAGATTACATTAGGCACGGGTAATCGGATTCATTACTGTTTATCAACGAAGAACTCTTTGAGGTAAAATATATGAGATAATTTTTAGACATCGAATGAAAAATTAAAGTCAATGATAAAAAAGAATATTTCAAATTTCACGAGTACTTTAGTAAACAGTTATATTTAGCTAGGTAAATACTTTTCTTTCATCCCTTTATCCTTATCATTCATCTTACTTCCTTCCTCAAAATAAATAAATACATTTTTTTGAATTCCAACCAATAATCTTTGTTAGCTGTTAAATTTTACAGCGGGCAATATCTCCTTGCCTGTTCACAGTCGATATCATTTCAGTTGATAAAACCATCAACATTTCACATAATACAAGTCTTCAGCGTCTGATATTTCAGTCCGAAGGCTTTCTGGGTCGTTTCAGGCTTCCTTCCGGCGGATAGGCCATTGCGCGAGACAAGGACCATATCCCGCCGGAAGCTCCGCCTCTAACCTAACCCCAACAAGTGCGAGAGAGATGAAGATATTATAATTACTGCCGTCCCTCGGCCGGAATGAAATTTACGACGGAGATAGGCGAGGAAAGAGTTAGCCGGTTGAATTAATGAAAATAAAATAATTGTGAGTAATTAAAGTTGTGTTGGGAAGAAGGTTGAAATCGGAAGACGGGTGGAAGTTCCGGAGGAAAGACGCTGCGAATTTAACTCGTTCAAACAATAATAATTAAGATTAATGCGGTACACTTGGCTTTCCATCTACAATAAATTCATGTTCAACGAATCAAATTAATTTTGAATTACGCCTTATTTTCAGATGCAATAATAGTAACATTACTGGTATGTAGATACTCCTAGATATAGCCCAATTATCCTCAAGTATTCACATCATTATACAACAATTGAGACGAACCTGCCAACATTAAAAAGGGGAGAAAACCAAAGACAGTAAGGACGAGTGATTTTACAGATTTTTTTTCATCAACCCTACACAGGAAATAAATCTAGAAATCCCTCAAGAAAACAATTTCCCCCAGGGACTATGTCATCTTTCGAAATGCTGTGTGGAGGGTCTCTTTTAATGAAAAGAAAGACAGGAAGCTCTGGATAGGTAAAAGGTAACAACATTACTTGAATAGACCTTTCGTAGAACTTGAATTTTAACTTTGAAATTTGTTGAATTTTTCTATTCTGTGAAACAACCAACAAGTGCCTCACACAATTGTTTTTCTACGTATTTCAATTTTTATCCAAAATATCAATAAATCACTATATACATGTTATAAATAAAAACACAGTAAATAAAGGCGTATTTAACAACAGGGTAGTTTAACACAATAGTAGAATGACATTAAATAAATACGACTTTATTAACGAAAAATTTTAGTTGCTGTATCTTAAAAGGTATTAATAAAAGTTTCAAAGCTCTTTTGTTGGGTCTGTCGATAGAAGTATAGCTAGATTTTACATCTTAATTCTTTACACTTTCTCATACAACCTCCGGGAGTGACAGCTTCACTCCTTCGCATCTTTGTACTTCTCGTATGTGACTCTCATGTTTTATGATTGTTATATTATGCTTTCCTAACGAACTGGTACAAAAACTCGTTCCAAGCCGAACTAGAAGGGCCGATACGTGTATTTATAAAACAACCATTTTCTAATTTAGTATTTTCCAATTATCTGTAGACTATAAATGACGCTGGTTCGGCTCGGCTTCGGTTCGTAAATCTATACGCAGCATATTAAGATATGTCGAACAATTATAAGGTAAAAAAATAAGTAGGTACATTAGTTAGTTATATTATCAATAAAAAATTGTAGGAACTATCAAAAATAATTAACGATATGTATCAGATACATGAAGAACTAAATCTTTGTCCTTTGATACATGGTGAGTAATATGAATAGTTTGTGTTGTGCTTGTCACAGTGGAAATTGCCACAGTGAATAGTGGTATGGTTGTCACTGTGGAAATTAACACAGTGAAAAGTGATATGGTTGTCTCAGTGGAAATTGGCACAGTGAAAAGTGGTATGGTTGCCTTAGTGGAAATTGTTGCAGTGAAAAGTGGTATGGTTGTCACAGTTATTTGAATAGTTTGTGTTATGTTTTTCACAGTGGATCGTGGAATCGTGCAGATTTATCAAGGATATTTATAGCAATGAACATTTGAGGAAGTTATTAATGTGTTTGTTTGAAATTATTAATTCATTTTTGAATACCCCTGAGTTGCTGCATTTAATTTCGTTCAATTTTCCTATCAGGACAGTTACAAGACAGTACCTACCATACTATTGTACCTATTCTATTACGACTTCGCAGTATTAAGCGCCTATGAGACGAATCCAAAATTTAGGAAACATATACTCCGATGTTGTAGATATAGATATTTAGTTCAACAATATTCCAATATAAGTTCGCTTCAATCCATTTTATGACTTTAAATAGAACTGTTTCATTTGGTGAAGTGTAAAGCATTATATCCCAAGCAGAGTTAAGACTCTGGATGTTCAAAATGTAATTGATCGATATATTGTTCCTTATGATCAAATTACATTTATTTTATGTACTGAGGTATAAAATGTATGCTTATTTTAACTGTGTTGTATCTGTAAAAAACCCTACGGGCGTTAAATAAATATAAAAAAGTTTTTTTTTTTTTTTTTTTTTTTTTTTATTAGGTACAATATTTTTTACAATTCAAGGTTTTCAGTAATGTAGGCCTCACTGGGTGGCTTGCCCGTGCTGAGGCCTTCATTTTATAATATAAAAAAAACTACATAATACATTTAATGAGAAAAATTATACATTTAAAATTAAAAATACATAATAATATATTTAAAATTTAAAAAAAAAATAATAGTACATTGAAAATAATCTTGTGTGTTTGTGAGTGATGTGTGTTTATATTGGTTTTGTGTGTTACGTGTAGGTTTTATTTTTATTTTATGCTATGAAATTTTGGTAATATTGTCTTTTTTGTTCTTTAATCCATTTTGTAATTTTGTGTGTGAATTTATTTTTATTTTCCTCAATTTTAATATCAAGTTTTAAACTGTTGAAAGCTTTTATTGCGTGGTATTGGTAGTGTCTTTGTCCAAAGCTTGAATTTACTGTCGGAGTTTTTATGTTTTCTTTGTACGCTTGTCTGTTAACTGGTCTGTTAGTGTTATTTTGTGTATGTTGAAATTTATTTTTTTTGTCAAAAATGTAGTTTAGTAGTGTTTTAACGTATAATTGGCGTATATCTAGTACGTCACAGCTGTTGAATATTTGGTTTTAGAATGTGATCGTTCTTCGAGTAGAAATTAGCGGTAGATTTAGATGATCAAAAGTAAAATGTTTTCGGAAGACCTTATGTTTTATTCGTTTATGCATGGACATGTTACAGTGTCGACGAGTTAAGAACTTTTCAAAGTATTAAAAAAAAATCTATTAACAAATGATGCGTTAACTTGAGATACAAACTAATCACGGATGAAAGTATCCTTGGATTATGTTAATTTCAAATACTGCAAAGTACTGGTCATGTGCACAGAATGCCAGGACACAGAAAATCATGACGGTGTGTGCGCTCATTGGGAAACAACAAAATGATTATTGCTAATTTTTTAAGAATCTCTTAAAATTATTGGCAATCCGGTTAAAAACGGGATTGCAGGCCGTTTCCCAATAAACTTTTAGTAAATTCCTAATATATCGGAAAACATGTTTATACACCTGCATTTGCTTTGTAATGAAAGGCAAAATGCGAAAATATAAGGATTTTTATGAACACGTGTTCCGATATCGTGATAATATATTCGTATTTAGTAATAACTCATTTTTACTTCATTCATTCCAATCTTAATTCCTTAGTCTATACCTCCCTCCTGTTAAAAGCAATCAAATAACTAATACTGTGGACTGTACCTACCTGAGAGATATAGTATTCCCAGGCAGAGCTCGTATGCGCCACATCACGAAGCATTTGAAAGGAAAGATACCTCGTTACTTGCTTTTTATAAAATCGATGAGTTCATAATTACCGGACCTTTACAATATAACAGCAGGCCTCATCACGGGTAAGCCACGCAGTGAGGCCAACATTACTAAATTGTACTAAGAAATGTAAGATATTGTACCAAAATAAAAATAAAAACATATTATACCTACATCGATGATTAAAATATGTAGTGTTTTAAATATACGCATATATCAATAAATATGTGGAATCGAAATAAAAAACGCAGGTTAGTACCTACAAGAATTTTATTTGTTTATTTTGTGCTCATATTTACTTGTTCAGTCAAAAATGCAAGTCTGAATAAATAATTATGAATATATGGAAACAAAAAATTGTATCGAAAAATTTTACAAATAGTAAACAAGAGGTATGTTGACATACATATTTTTTCAATAGGTCACACTATCATTTCATTACGATGACATTTGAATTCGAAGCGTAATAAATCTAGAAATAAATCGTCCAGGATAGTAAAGTATACAAACATTTTACCTTGATAACGACAATATCATATAAAATTATTACCGAATATAATTATAACTATGCGAATTTTATTACTATTGTGCGCGTTTTATTAAATAAAGCATTTAATCAAATTTTTGTTTGATGCGCCACAGAGTAGCCGGGAGGAGTCACCGCCACTGGAGATCGGAAAATACTCTTGTCCAGGCCGTCGCCCAGTGACAGGGCTTGCCCCTACACAATATGGAGAAGTTATCTTAAGCCACCGCAGTACAAATGTTAAATATATTTTATTTTATTTTAAACTTAATATCATGTAATCATCGCTCTGTTCAGCAGAAATAAACAATCTGTATTATTATTATAGTTATACAATTCTGAAACACATACATTCGCAAAATAAAGCCTATAAAACTGTATCCTATATGTCTAGTATCTTAGGTCTTTTTCGTTCTCATACAAGACATAATGAGAGAAGGGAGATTTTTATGAACGGCTTTTAGGACGATCGTCTATGACATGCATACGATCTCCGCTTGGGACTAGTATAGTGTATAAGCAAGAAAACAAAGTGTTCCCATTCTACTTACGTTAATTCTCAAACTTGGCGCAGGCGCGTGCCACACCTCTCCGCCTTACGGGGCGCTTAATGATACTTAAAGAGAATTTAAACGTGCTAGTATTTGTAGAAGTTATTACGGCGTTTATTCGGAGAAATCTCAGGCGGCAAGAACAGCGATCTTAAAGCGTCCCCAGGGATGGAATATTCTATCTTTGTTGACCCTGGTTTAGAAATAATCGTTATTTAAATATTATCGCGCTTTCACAGTACAATTTTGTTTGTATGATTTGTCTGAATCTTACGTTTATTATCTCAAATACATATCAATTATAATAACGAGTCCGGTTTGGTAAAATACTTCAAGCCATAAAATGAAAACTTTACAGGAAACGATAAACAGGAATATTTACGGATTGATAAAACTAACAAAAATCTTAAAGTTTGTATGAAAGCGTTTTTTTTTGTGTGGTGGGGTTTTCTTAAGAAAGGGAAGGGAAAGAAGTCCTGGGAGGGAAACAGGTTTGAGGGATGGGTAAGAATTTAGGGGTCAATGTGTCTAGGAGTGACGGAAGAATTAATCCAAACCTCCCACTGTGGTGCAAGACGATGATTGATACACCAGCTGGAGAGGTCAAAGTTAACATTTCATATACGCTGTTTTTTAAATGACCTAAAACATAATACACCCATATATTTAATTAAAGTATTAAAAATGCCTTAATCATCAAAAATTATTTTGCTCTATTGTACTTTGAAGTCTATTCTATATGAAAAAACCCACTTTCCTAAAAAATGTGGCATGAGGGGTTGTACCAAAACAGAGTCAATAAAAAATACTAATTGCTGTTGTCTGTGCTTCTCGCTTAACTCTGATTAAAAAACTGAAATTGGTTTTGAATAAGTGTCATTTTCAAAATTTGAACTGATTTGGTGAACAATTCAGACAAACAATAAATTTCTTACCAATTCAATTTCAAAATTTGAGCTGATTTTTCAAGAATTCAGACCGTCCCGTGTTTTTTTGCGGATATGAACTAGTGATGTGATGTAACTTAAGTAGCATTCTAAAATTTAAAAAAAACTTTAGTTTTATAATTTCAGTCCATATTTTAATAAATTCAAAATAATTTATTCCGCGGTTCTTCCGTCATTTCTGTTCTTACGCCATTCCGCCGTTGGTGAGGTAATGGACTCCATAGCCTCCATAGTTGATCGGGGTTTGATTCTCGGAAGTATCTTTAAAAAAAAAGTATTATGTATAAGATTAGTAATGTATAAGAAAAATCTATCCCGTGATTTTTACGGGTCTGTGCTAGTTATTATATAATTCCCACAACATTATCCTTAATATATTGTTACTAACACACACGTTGCATAAATATTAAAAATGTGTGGATGTTGGTGCATATTATGAAATAATTTTTTTTTTAAAAGTTAACTTGAAAATTTCATTCGTTTTTCTCTAATTCCTGTTATTCCTTTCAACTTAGTTTATAATATTCATAAAACCATTTGAGAATATTATAATATTATTAAAAATTCTAAACGATGCATTTGATAGCCCAAAATTGCTTGCATCGATGAGCTTTCGGATGCCACTACGTAATACTAGAAGTCGTGATTTATTTCAGTGCGGAAATTCTGTGACTAACTACCATAATATGTATTCTTCAGTGTCCAGAATTTTAATAGAGGAAAATAATTATACTGAGTCAGCGAACATTTAATACATACAAAATGTTGTTACTGAAGTTGTTATTACTAAAGCAGTTCAATTATATATAATAACAGTGTATAAAGTATAATTCATATATTATGTAAAAGCCCCTAAAAAGGGCGTTCATAAAACACTCTGTGGCATTGTTTGTTCCTGCTATTGTGTAGTTCACGGTGTTCGCTTTCAAATTAAATTACGGAAAAATGATTTAAAAATCTCACGAGTTCAAAGAAAACCACGTAGGAAAAATGTTTTTCAACAACAAAAAACTTAATTTATTCAATTTCGCCATAACAGCGGATGCACAGAGCAGTCCGAAAAAATACATAAAATTGTCACGTACTAAACTGTGTTCAACGAAAAGCAATTACACTAAAAACAAATAGGGACAAAGTACTTTGCAGCGTTAGGGGAATATGCACCAAAAGCATGCAAGTTGCAATTAAAACATTTTGATATTAGTGTGCATTCACACTTGGTTACATACAACGATCTAGAACATAGCATTTTAAGATTACTCTATTTCAGAAACAAACTAGTAACAATGCACGACTTCGCCCGTGTTTCACTGCTTTACTAACAAACTGTAGTGTTTGTACATATACACGTAGTTTTAATGTCGTTAGAGTGTGTAGTCTCAAGAATATTTAGTTTATGTAGTTTTAAGGTGTCTCCATAGGTGTCAATAATTGTACTACACGATGTAGATAACTGTCGGACGTTTGGGTGTAATACCCGAATGGTTACGAACACAGCCGATGTTAGCCGATCTACAGGTGAGCATCTTCAGAATAACTTTAAGCATCCTATGGAACTAATCCAGTTAGATATTCATTGTAAATACGTCACAATAATAAACACACCCGTAATCTCAGAATGAACCGAAGTGTTATTAATTGATTGAAATGCCAAATAGGAAAAAACTTATTTATTAACTTAACATTACAGCGCCGATTTCTCGCAGTGGTAGGCAGAGAGTGTTGACCGCCAAACAACTCGATCTTGGCACACACTTCATGCTTGATTCAAAATCATACCTTGTTTCGAGTTTTTGGTTCACTTTATCGTGTATATATATATATATATATATATCCGCGACTTTTTCTACCTTTCACATTCGCGTCATATTCTTTCGTACACTCTTTCTTTTCTCCTTACGCTCCTTTCTTGGTTTATTTGTTCCCTTTCTTAATCTTACTAATTACGCTTACATCAGCCTTAAATTCTTTCCGAATCATCACGTTTATCGCAAGATTATATACATACTCCTCAGAGATCTTATTTCTACAGCATTCAGTCAATTATAAATAAATAATAATATAAATCGAACCAACGTAATTATCTGATAAACAAATTGCATGCATTTAACATTGACGTAATTCATTCCTTTGATTTGAAAATTATTTCTTCTCGGTGAACAGAGAAAAGCTTCAATTACTGAAAAAGCTCCCGGCAAGACTTTTAGATTGCAGAGTAATGAAACCGCCAAAGAGCGGAGTGGAAGCTCAAGCTCATGGAACCGTAGTATTATATAAGTACAATATAAACGATCACAGTTCAACACATTCAAAGTATTATTTACTCACACATACAGGATATTATGAAGCCAGAGGTCGCCCACACTACTATAGGAACTTTTGTTGGTTCTACTCTCAATAGGAGGCTGTGGCATCTGTACATTTGTAAGCTCACCCTTGTGTTGTTTTATAAACCATAACCACATGAAAGCCTAGGAAAACAAACTACTCTGCTAAGAAGTTGAAGAATGTTACATATTGCGTTACCATAATACAATGTTTTGAAACAATATAAGTGTAAGAATTTTACCTTGAGCAACCTAATAATGTATTTAATTGAGGAAAATGGAAAAAAAATATTGTACATAAGCTACAATGTTCGGGAACGTTCATCCATGTAACTCACATCGCCTTAGAACCTACCAGTGAAATATCGTAGGTACTGCCTATCTTCCTATTATTATTTACCTATTATTATCTACCTACCGATTATTCTCGAATAAAAATAATTCTTATATACACGGCAGCGTTAAGGTACTTAGACGGTCAGTCAATAATTAGCAGTCCTCCACGGCTCCTACACCTCTGCGCCGCTACTGGACACGGAACCACGACCGGCGTTGCACGAACCTTAAAGGAGAGGCAAAGGATAATCATCAACTCCGCGGGATTACATTAACGCCTTGGCCTTGGATATCATCCCTGCCCTGGGCTTCCCAAGCGTATAGGCCCTGCGACATTTTCGCTGGTCTGCTCCTTGGCTTTGAAAAATCCGCGTTTATTGTAGGTAGAGAAGTCATCATTTTTATGTAACCATAATTATAATGATATACCAATAACCAACAAAAAAATAGTACTTATGTTTGATGATGATCCATTGGGCTATTTTTTGTGAAAAACTGCTAAAATTTTTGTAAAAAATTGTGCTCAATTTTAAGGAAAATTAAAAAATATATTTATCACTCGCTGTTATGAAAAAGTAATTTTTTCCTGCTATTCATGGAGATCACGACATGAAATGCCTCTGTCACACTAAATTAAACGATTTAATAAATATTCTCACTAACAACAATTATAATTCTCTAATATATCGCCTTAGAAGATTAAAATAAATGATGTTTCGGAGTATTAAATTCTAACAGTAACCTGGTGAAAGACTACAATTCAGAATTAGAAAATTGCATTAAATATCTTTAGCCGTATTTGGTGACAAGATCCAAATAGCCTAGTACTTACCCATCTTCTTCCACTCGCAACTACCTTTAGCCTCACAACATACCTCAATTTGGGAAAGCCATAGTCTCACGTGATCCAGATGATTGGGAGCAGTTTGGACTCTCGTGCGGTTATATTTTTTTTTTTATTTTTTTATTTATTTATTATTGTGATGTATTGTGATGTATTTATAATTTTACTGGTCTTCCATTAAAAGCCTTAGCTTGTGGATGGAAGAAGAGTTAACATTTCACATATTATGTACAAATAAAGTCACGTGTACAGTTAATACAATGCAGTTAATACAGTTAATACATTTTATATAATTATAATTACTATTTACTATAATCATGTATTTCAATATATATGTATGTGTAGGTAATATAGACACATGGCAATCAGACCCGTTAACTAAAACATATATGTATTCAGTAAGGAGAAAAACAAGTAAGATTTTTAGTGTGACATTCTCTAAAATACTTTTTGATGGAGTTCAGCAATTGAATTTTGTTCCTAATGCTTCTGATTTCTATTGGTAGGTTATTGAAAAAGAATTTTCCTTGGTGAGTATAAAGCCGGTTGCAGACCAAAAGCTAAGCTATGGTGGAGCTAAGCTAATTCAGCTAAGCTAAGCCAGCTATAGCTAAACTAGAAATTTGTTCGCGTGCACATCAACAACTAAGCGAAAGCTAAGTCAGTGTTGTGCAAGTAGTTCAGCCCGACGGACGTGTCACTGCGGGAAGTTAAAATGATCGACGGAGAAAGTTCTGATGATGATTATATTGAACATAGGAAAAGAAGGTTAATATTGACGTATTCTTACCTAAAGAAGAGACACAATTCCAGACTTTATAGAAGTCAACACATCGAATGTCGGCCAACAAGTGGAGAGTTTGGAACTTTATTTTACGAATTGGATGATGAACACTTTCAGATGTATTATCGTGTTTCTAGAGCACAGATTTATGAGTTGTTATCATTGATTATCGGGGATATTATTAATCAAGATACCAACTATCGAAAAGCTATAACTCCTGAAGAGAGGTTGGACATTTGTTTGAGGTAAGTAAAACAATATGTTACGTTCATTTATGAGAGATGTGTATTTTGTAACTTAATATTAAAAAATAAAAAGCGAAGTTATTGATAATTAAAATTATGAAAGGTATCACTATCATCTTGTAGTGTTGATTTGGCGGATGATGACGTATACTCGTTTTAGTATTGCTGCCTGGACATGTATTTTTCGTAAGTCTCCTCTGCGTCACATATAATGCTAAAAAGCTTTTTCTTCACATCCCTTTGAATCCAATCGGGAAGCTTTTTAGTTGTCTCACACATGCTGTCAAAGAACAAATTTAACGGATGTTTGTTTTTGTTCGCTACTTCTGCCTCCTTAGCTCTACGTTTGTCTCTTTGCTCACATCGCCGCATAAAATCGCCAACAACTTCTTTAAGTAAATCGCGTAATGATTCATCAGCAAGCTTTTTCTTTTTTTGCCTTGGCGGTATTGAGTGTTCACAGGATTGGAAATTGTTTAACACTTTCAATAAAATGCTCCATTTCAAGACAACGAAAAATCGACCGATGCGCACGAGAGACTCGACAACACTGGACAACACTAACGAAAGGAGCCAAAGGGGAGCGCGAGGGGTGAGGCGAGTGAGCCAGCTTAGCTCAGTTAGCATCGGCCGGCATACACAACTAACTTAGCTTCGCATATTTCGGGTAGTTCACATAGCTTAGCTTACATAGTTTGCGGTCTGCACACAAGTATGGAAAATCACCTCAGCTACGCGAGCTAAGCTAAACTAACTTAGCTTAGCTCTTGGTCTGCAACCCGCTTTATGGTGTTGTGCAAAAGAAGTGTTTAATTTGGGGCACACAAATACATGTTTAAGTCTAGTACGATTTTCAGTTATGAATGCGTATTTATCTTTTTCTTTTATAATTTGTATAATTGAATTTTTTATAAATAAGTTTTTAAATGTTGGAACTTTGAATTCTTCGAATATGCTGTCAGTTGGGAAGTCTGGAGGTTTTTTTAGTATAATTTTTATTATTAGTTTTTGAACAATTTCTATGGGGGTCAGATTAGTTTTGTAAGCTGCTCCCCAACTGATAATGGCATACTGAAGAATAGACTGTACTAATGCGTAGTATGTTGAGTATAGGTTTTTCGTTGATAAAAAGTTTCGTATCCGTAAGAATATATGAATTAACTTCCTAACTCTTTTTATTGTATGGTCGATGTGATCTTTCCATTTTAGGTTTTTATCTATGATTATTCCAAGATATGTAATTTTATCCGCTATTTTCAGAAGTGAACATTTTTGTTGGCAGTGATTAGTATCGTGTTGTGCGAGAGAATGATTATGTAAGAATATTTGAAGATTTGGAGGTACAATGTTAGTGTTAATTTCCAAAGGAATGACATATGTTTTATCACTATTTAACGACAAGAGGTTATTGTCAAACCATATTTTTAGATTATTTATGTCTTCTGTAGCTTTTAGATTAATTTTTTCCAAGTTTTTTCTTTTATTATAAGGAATAAACAATAAAAATAATTCGTAAACTATAGCTACTATAGTATAACTTAGTATAAACTGAACTAATTTTTTGTATTATAGTTGATGCAGGCATCACGCAGAAGATGAGTGATGTGAAGTGCAATCTGGGCCAGGAAGTTAATTTGATTTCGGTAATCAAGTTATGGAAGAAGGATGTTTAAAAACGGAAAGAATAATGGTACAGCTGGGAGGATGGCACCATAATATTGAATAGGCCTACCTCGTGATGGATATCCTCTTAGTCCCTAAACTCTTGATCTTATACACAACAAGCTTACTAAAGAAAAACCACTTCACATTCGTTAAACGATGTTTTTTTACACATTGTATAAATAATGCTCACTGTTTATTTAGAATTATTACCAATAAAAGTGTATCGCAATATTTCAATTTTCAGACCTGCGCGCATGTTCTCCTTTGCGCGCTTGTGCGGCATGCAGGTCAGTTTCCCCGTGAATGAGTGCTGGTTTATTATGTGTGTTGAAAATCATGTTTTTAATAATAATTTCTATTCTAATGACCAATCCACTATTATATTAGTATAATTCTATATATTTATTATTTTTTGTGTTATTTCTGACAGTTTTAATCCATTAAAAAATTCGTATTGTGAATAATATAGTTTCATCTGACTGGTCGGTAGCTGAGTTGACATCGCGTTTGGGTCCCACCCACGCATCGTGTGTTCAATTCCTCGGCTGGCTAAGTCCTTCATCACAACACAAGCAACGTTTTCCGCTTACTGTGGCGTTTGAAGAAGATTTTCAAAGGTTATCAGGTTATTCGTTAACCAGGAATTATTTAAAAATATCTTATCGGAAAAAGCGAGGTTATTTATTTTTAAAAAGATATCCTACTTATTATTTTTAATTGACTTTCATGGCGTGAATTTAATAAAACTTCAACGAAATTGATGTTTTAATACCAAGTTTTTAATAATCAATGTTTATATTAAAACAAAATACTTGATATCAGGAAGCTATTCATAAAAAAAATTATCCATACAAATTGCATAAAATCGTCACCTTCACACATATCTCACTCCCAGAACACTAGAGCTAAATCTAACAATCATTTACAAGTGCCAAAAATTAAATCCACTCTTGCAAAAAAACATGAATCTTACCTCGCACCTTCCATATTCAATATTTTCTTAAAAGAAACACAACATACAACTCAAATCAACAGAAAATGTACATATAAATACTTTAATACGTGGCTAATGAACAAAAAAAGAAATTGCATTAACAAGTTACTTGCAAACCTTCCATGCTAATTTTTATATGACATATTAAAAAAAAAAAAAATAAAATAAGAACTTTCACAACAAAAAATTTTCAATTATTTGATTATTTGATTCACACTAAAAAAAAATTACATATGAATGTAATAATTTACATTTAGATTATTTTATCTAGGTAATCTTTTATTTTTTAATTACGTTTCTTTTTCCTGTATTTTGTATTTTTATTTATTTACTTTGTATTTTTATTCACTTTTATTATTATTGATATATGTAATGGTAGATACTGCTACCCGGCTCAGAACAGATATTGTCTAGTGAGTCGGGTAGCGCACATAATATGTAAACAAATATTGATGTCAATAAACGCCCGGGTTACCGGCAATAAAATATATATATATATATATATATATATATATATATATATATATATATATATATATATTGATATATATATATATATATATATATTGATGACAAACGGATCCAATATGTCTGATTTTTGGTTATCCTCTGGGAATTTTTATTATAATTTAATCTATTTTAGTGACAGTTATTTTGCAAATTTCTTTAATAAAATGTCTGTGGTTTTGATTTTTTTTTATTTCTGTGAAATTTTTCGACGTTTTGATATCTAGTTAATCTAGTTTCCAAATTGGTATTTTTTAACGACATCTTTAAAATGAAGATACATAATATATAAAACATTTAATATAACTTGGAAAATTTTGATATTTTTATTTGAAGTTTATATAACAGATAAACAACCCCTCTTTGACTGGATAAGCAATATATCAATCTTATGTAGCTTTCCATAAATTATTTTCTGTCAGTTTCTATTTTACGTTTCAAATAGTAAGGTTTTATCATACACGGTAAAACCGTAAAACTTCATGGCGAATACAAAATGCTACTTTTTCGCCTAACGCGGCGCAGAACTCATCGTTTGTAAGTTGTCGAACGGTCGAAATTGTATTAATTACTTGCAGTACTGGTACTATAAGTTCTCCCTGTGACAAAATACTCAGATTAAAGATGGTAGGGGGACGTAGGTATACAAAGTAAGAATAAGTGTGCGGTGTCCAAACATGACGATATCTTGTAGCTCATCATACTAGTATAATATCGCATTTTCGTGCCAAGTATAAGGTCAATCATAACTAATGCATAGTCATTAATAATAATTATAATTAAATATGCAAGACGCGGTTGGCTTATCGCCTCGTGTTGGAGTTAAGGATCCCTTCCACCACGCGTTGAAGTTTCTCGGGCATGCCTCAATTACTTATTGAAGCCCTCGCTTCTTCGACTAAGCGGAGATGAAGGGAATCTGATTGGGTGTTTATCTGCTCTATAATCAAACGAGATGAAGCACGAATTACACAGGACCTTCGAAATGCTTCTGGTTAGCTTTTAAAGTAATGTTTTAAAGTGCAAAGATCAGTACAAAGATATTTCAATAAACATTTTTTTTAAATTTTTTAAATAAATTTATTTGTTTTTCGGAATAACTTAATGAGTAAAACCTCAAATTGTGATATTTCATCATTGAAAACAATGTACGATTTAGAAAATTTGAAACAGAAAAATTAGTTTCAATTTGGAAGCCGGTTATAGGTACCGCTGACTCGGGAATCATCAATTCGATAATCAAAACCCCTGTCTTTGTGACTTAGCAGGGATGCTCAGGTTCATGGGGTGAGGTTTGTCTAGGGTCTTGGCGGCGGATGCGTTTGCAAACCTACTACAAATCGGGAGAGACTGGTTGAGGGAGACTTTATGATCTCTCTAGCCGGACTCTCTCGACACATCGCCTTGCACCGACAGAACTTGCAAATCAACTTTGAAATTTTTGTAGAATTATTCAAATTCTGTGAAAAACCCGTCCTAAGAAAGGAAAGTTAGATTTTTGGAGATGTAGAGCGAATAAACGAAGAATGGATTGTAAAGAGAATATATAACGCGAATGTGAATGCTAGAAGAGGAAGATATGGCACGATCAAGTGAACCATAAGAAGTCAGAAAAATATAAGAATATGTATGAGAAGGTGTGGCCCAGACCGAGTTATTTGGCGTTCTGTCCTTTCTGCCTACCACAAGCGTGATTAAAGTTGTATGTACATTGATATGTAATTAAAGAAATGGACAAAAACATAGCCTAATGTCTTTGGAAGACTTTGGAAGAAAAACCACCGCATTATATTTTTATCAATGCTAACCACGAAATATCACAGTATGCAACTATAGGCCATAGATATTATCAACAGTAAAAAGTATAGGTGATGTAATCGTCTGACATTTAGTAATGTCAATTCATAAACAGATGTACCATTTTTGCCAGCGTACATCGCTTTGTATTGTCAATATCGGTCTGGCTATAAACAGCGCGACCATGCTCGTGAAATCGGTATTTAATCGTCGTTACGCCTATCGATCTTATATTATAAATTTATCGATTTAACTACGCTAGACCCCTTGAGTTGTGGTTAACGAACTTAAAATTTACAATTTATTTTAAATTTACCAAACTATGTATTTACCAGCTCTGTGTTATCAACGACAGATTCGTTAATTGCATCACACATATTAAAGACTTGATGATTATAAGGTACAGGTACAACCAAAACCCGGTAAGCATTTAAAATATGAATTAAAAATAGTTAAAACAATGCAATTGCTTCCTATTTTGTAAAACATCATGAGATTATTATTTTCTAGAAACAATGCTATGAAAAGAAAAGAGAGTCAATGCACCTAGTTATTCTAGCTTCAGAGCAAATTTCTCATTACGGAACACATCAAGCACTGTGCATTGTTTCATTGTACTGTGTTCTAATTAAAATCCCTAACTATGGACGATAAGTACGTAGGCACTGTACACTACACTGTTCCGATCAATAAACATGGAAATGGAAAAAAAATATGTACCCGAAAAGGCTATATAATAATTATTCATTACTTGACTGACAGCTGATAGCGGATTAAATTGTTGTTGTAAAACTGGTGTGACACTCTTCAAAATAAATAACGTTGAACATTTTTTTTTAATAGGAGACAAGTAGTTGACTTTTATTAGTGTTTGAGCTCGTGGAAAGCCGGCTAGTAACTACTGGTATACTTATTAAGTTGCATGTGCCGGTACACTGCAATAGTGATTTTTCCTTGCTTACCAATAATTTAATACGTATTTTAGATGTAAGTTCAATGTATTTTACGTAATTATGTTATTGTTGTTTTTAAACATCTAGTAGGTATATACATTTATGTATACATATTAATACATCGTATTAAATATATTATCAATTATTAAAAACAATAAATATTAGCCTAAAACACCCATATAAATTGAAAAAAATCTTCCGAGAAAAAATAAATGCAGCCGACCGGAATCGAACCCGCAGCCTTCAGATTGCCAGTCTGGTGCACTAACCCACTATACTACGTCGGTTTATTTAAAATCGCCCCATATTTCAATAAATATTAGTATTTTATTCCACAATTATCGCTTATTAGAGCAATAAGCAATAAGCAGCCTAACTTGGCAAATTTGTACGCACACGGGCGTTTGAGCGTCTCGCGGTTTTAATCGTTTTTAAATCACGATTTATTAATTCTATTTATATAATATTTTAGTTTATATATAATGAAACTTATAATCTATACCAGATGTTCCCAAAGTGGTCTATATGGACCCCCCAGGGGTCGATATCGGCTTGCTGGGGGTCTATGTCAGCGAGAAAAAAATTTGGGGTCGACGAGATTCAAATGGAGGTACATACGAGCGGACCCCCATTTACCTCAACTCAATATTTAGGAGTTCCGTAAATGACACAATACACCTTACACAAATAACACATTATTTATTGTTATTAAGTTTAATTTGTAGAACTCCATTTTATTTTTTATATATTGTTATTGGGTTTATAAAAACAGTTTATTTTTAAACAAGTTCTGCTGTGTAATTATTATTACGCGTGACAGCTGTTTCGCCCTCTGAAGGCATTATCAAACTATGGGCAGCCCACTTACAGACGATACATTTATATTATTTCTAGGTATTTTAATTTCAATTACTGATTTATTACTGAAAAAAAAAAAAAAAACAAATAACACAGATTACATAATACTAACAATAGACTGAGAAATTACTTATTTGATATTTGTTTGTTTATATATCGTAAAGTTGTTTATTGAGGTATGAAAATAAAGTTTACGTTCCTTTTCTCATCAGAATTAATATATTGAACCAAAAAATTGCACATCAGAAGCCGCGAATTTTCCTAGTTCCCCAACTTGTTTTTGAAAAACGTCTAGGGTAATAATTCAGACATTCAACATTTAGATGTACTTCACACAGACTTCAAGACTAAGTTTGAGAACATTTTGACTATGGAAATGGAATGTTGAAGAATCTGATATCATAAGACAAGAAGAACTGATCGGAATAAGCGCTAACAAAGAACTCAAGGGGCAGTTCTGTAGGGCCAACTGCAGAAAGAAATTACCGTTTATTATCCCGCTTATCCTGCTCCATTTTCATTTGGTGTAATACCTCACAAGGGCGCCCCTTTCTGCACAATGCAAAAACAGATAAACTATATCGCCACCCGGTTGTAGGGCAGGCAAGGGAAGGGAATCTTTTTACGAAAAAAATAAATGATTATCACATGGGACGTTAATAGTTTTAGGAAAATTAAATATGGTCCACGGGGCAAAAAAGTTTGGGAACGTTTGATCTTTTGATATTTTTTATAAAACTCAAGTTCCTTATTAATATTCGGATGAGAAATTCTAATCAACCACTTGAGCGATTGGTGTCATATATATACATTTACCATATTATTGAATTAACACCTTTCCTGAAATATTAATATGGAAACATTTGAAACTGCTTACTGAAGTTTAAAGCCAATGAATCCTCCTATATTTCACCGCTTACTGCATATTTTTAGGTTCCATAAATTTGGCGCATTATGGCAAGCGATCGCTCAAAACGTTTTGCAAACTTGGCACAATATGCCAAAAATCACTCGACTGATTAATACAAAATTCAAGGTTGTTTCGCATGATTGACCGTTCGTGGCTCTTAACACGTTATTATGGTGATATTGCGTCCGACAATAAATAAACTTTCTGACATTCCTCGCGAGTGGATTGTTTGTTCCGCTCCATACTCGATCACGCAGTCCGCAATCCTTAGACTACCACAGGCAACAACATCCAATAGTTCACAGGCCGCTGAGAACTAAACACTCCTGCAATCACGCAACTATTCAAAAGGTTAGCTTTATTAAATGTTTTGGAATTTAACAGGGGAAAAAACACCACGCAAATACACGAATTTAAATTTACATGCAATACATTTTTATGTACTTATGGAATTTTTCGTTAAAATTAAGTTTTCATTTTGTAAGCTTACTCTGTGGTTTTGAAATGAACTACTGCCTTCCGAGTTTGCGTCTTAGTAGTTGATTATCGCATTGTTGGCCAACCTACGATAGGATCACACAAATAAACTTTCGTGTATAAGAATAAATATTACAATTAATCGATTTTTTTAAATATTTTCCTGAAAAAAAGAACATTTTAACAAATTTTACGGCCTTCGTGGTCGAAGGGCAATCTTCAGGTCGCGAGTTCAATTCCCGGTGTGCGCAAGTAAATATTATTTGATAAATATGTGTTATTTCACAATTAAATCATTAGAGATAATTTAAAGTATATTGCATGTTCCGGTGTACTGTGTAAGATCACCATTCAGAAATGAAATGTTACTTGAAATGGCTTGAGCCGTATTTGGTGATCAGTTCTGAATAGCCAGGTACTTCTTCACCTTCTTCTTCCCCGTCTCCTCCCCTTCCCCATTACTTTCAGTCTCACAACATACCCCAAATAGGGATGTTATTGTATCACTGGCTACAAAGGATTGAAAGCAGTTGTGACTGTTTTGTGCGGCTTTGTGGAACATCTCAAAATTAAATTCATCTCCTGGCCAGACAAACCCTAAATTAATTGCTACAAAATTATATAATGCCCTTCCAAATGAAATTAAAAATAATATGGATGTAAGCAAGTTCAGAAACAAGATCAAAATATAACTAAGTAAATATTATGTTGAGGAAATCTTAAAAATAAGTAACAAAACACAACCTACAGTCAACAAACACGAAGTCGTGGAAATCAACAAACGTGGGCAACAAAATGAAAATGAAGACATCTTAAAAATCAGAAACAACAACACAACCTACAGTCAACCAACACCAAGACATGGAAATAATCAAACGTAGTCATAGAAAATGAAGATGGGGAAATCAATAAACACGAAGATGAAGAAATCGTGATGTAACACCGACACAACTACCTACAGTCCGCCTCGGAACAAGAGTCCCTATCAGAGCTCATTGTTAATCTATCAAACTAAAAGTCCATGTATTTTGTTGAAGCCGAAGTTTTATTTAATAAGAGAGTTTGTGAGAAAACCCGGAAACACAACAGTTTTCAACCCTCCGATGGGCAATGTAATTTTATCTCTTTGTATGGGAAAGGTGGCCTGGCCAGGCCATATAAGAAGTGTGACCTATTAAACTATTTTTAGATAAAGGTTGGTGTGCTAATAGTGTGGATTAATTTTTGTTGATTTATTTGTATATAACGGGACAAACAACCTGTTTGCGCGTATAGTACTAACGATGGCAAGTCCTTTTGCCATCAGAATTGTCAAGTCAAGTGACGTAAAAATGTCGTCGCAGCATACTGTTCGAGCGGTATAGCGATATTTGTCAACTAAATCCAATACCACTCGTGTAACTTGATTCACTTCTCGGTCAACATCTGGAAGTTTCCAGTGTAAATTTGACTTGTGAGCGGGTAGTTAGTATCCAAATCGCAGACCCACCGGACTTTGATGTCAAATGCGATAACCTATCCAGGCTATTTAGTAAAGTACTTGAAGTTTTTGTCTTAAATTATTTTTTTTTATTCTACCAACTGAACTCATCGGAAATTTTAACATTTGAAGCAGCTAGTTAGCGAGTTTTGTAGTATATTGATACCGCTTGCCAAAAAATCAACCTTTTCTGATTTTTCTGTTTCAGATTTTCGTTTAGAAATCACTAATATTGTCTTCAATATTTAAATATTACAATTTGAGGTTTTACTCAATAAAGTTATTCCGAAAAATAAAATATTCATTCTAGACTTGCAGAAAAGTCAACAGATGTCGCACATTAAAAATAAAAAAAATAAGATAGGTTTATCTAAAAAGACGCTGTCTGGATTGCATTTAGTTCGGGTTGAATCTTGCGATCATACATAAAGATAGTTGCCAATAAAAATGTGCGGTGAAAAAATGAAGACAATGTTAGTAATTCGAAGTATGATACAGTTAAAAGTGACCGAGGGGAATAGGGTCCCATTAGCTCAATCGGTAGAGCACTGTCCCGGAAAGACAAGGGTCCTGGGTTCGAGTCCTAGATGTGACCGTTTCCTTTTCTGATTTTTCTGTTTCAGATTTTCGTTTAGAAATCACTAATATTGTCTTCAATATTTAAAAAAAACAAAAATCACATTTGTAAATCAAAATGGCCTGGCCCGGCCACACCGTCCATCGGAGGGTTAAATAGACATTGATAAAAATATATATATTCTCTAAAGTAGTAATGCAATTAATTTACAATTACGACAACAACAGCAAAATTAATAAACATTTGATATTTCCGGCTCTTATTTGGGCAGCTGTCCACGTTAATTAATTCATTAAAATTATCGTCTACCGTATTTTATACCCGAATAGGTTTATGGTTTTTTTGTATCAGTAATGGACTTCACATTTCTATAACTTACAGTTTCTATATATCCAACTGTGTAAAAACCATCGAACATTCCTATAACCAACAGTAATTATAGATCGAACTGTGTAAAGACTATCGAACATTTCAATAAATTACAGTAGCTATAGATCCAACTGTGTAAAGACCATCAAAAATTTCAATAACTTAAAGTAGCTATAGATCCAACTATGTAAAGACCATCGAAAATTACAATAACTTACAGTAGCTATAGATCCAACTATGTAAAGACCATCGAACATTTCAATAACTTACAGCAGCTATAGATCCAACTATGTAAAGACCATCGAATATTTCAATAACTTACAGTAGCTATAGATCCAACTATGTAAAGACCATCGAACATTTCAATAACTTACAGTAGCTATAGATCCAACTATGTAAAGACCATCGAATATTTCAATAACTTACAGTAGCTATAGATCCAACTATGTAAAGACCATCGAACATTTCTGTAACTTACAGTAGCTATAGATCCAACCGTGTAAAGTCCATCGAACATTTCAATAACTTACAGTAGCTATACATAGATCTAACTGTGTAAATACCATCAAACATTTCTATAACTTACAGTAGCTATGGACCCAACTGTGTAAGGACCATCGAACATTTCAATCAATTTGCAGACTTGGCAGCGGGGATACATTAAATAAAAAATGAATTTTGTTGTACTTTATGCTAGGAGGCAATTGAACCCTCAGTAAGTCAATGAGATTGTGTATTTGGAAATTATCTTCACTACAAGCCTGGTCCAGAGAGGTAGATACTCTCAGTATCACCCTGGTAAAAGACTATCATTCACACGGATAAACATCGATTTTGCAGTCACAATAAAATAACAGGCCTTTAATACATCAATTCAGGAATATTTTATCGATTTGCTTTGATAATATATCACGACGATAAAAAAAAATTTCGTTGTATTCGGATTTTCATGAACACGTGTTCCGAAATCATGATAATATATTCGTAATTAACTAAAAGATTATAAGGTAACCTATTTCACAATTCATTCGTAAGGCCTGCAATCCCGTTTTTAACCAGAATTACCAATAATTTTGAGAGATTCTTAATAAATCAGCAAAAGTCGTGTTTCTCTCTGCAGAATCGAAACGTTGATTAAAATGGCTTTTGCCATGTTTGGTGAACAGATCTGAAAACCCAGGATGTTTCCCACCTTCCTTTACCTCATCTACCTTCCATCTTCACTATTTTCATTCTCAAAACAAACAAACAAAATGGGTATGTCATAGTCTCAATGGCTTCCGTTAGTAATTAGTTGATATTGGCATAAACGGAAAACAAGGAAAGGAGTCGAGGTGATTTGTGGGACAATAATTGAACTACGCTTTTTCAAAAATAAATTTTGCATTTTTTTTCCCACCTACCGAGTTACCTTACTTATTTTGAACTAAATTTGATGTTAGATCTATCAAAAGATTTTCAACAAAAAACCACTGATCATTGTACCTACTACTCATCACTACTGTAAATCTCCCTTTGTCTTACATATATTATATCTAAGCTTTTACATGAGTTAAATTTGAAATTTGTAACGAATAAGAAATTTTATAAAAAAGGAGCATTATTATAATAATACCATAAGCGGTAGATACTAAAACCATGAGAAGTAGGTATAATATTATCAAGAGTTGGCCTAGTGAAAGATTACCGTTCAGAATCGAAACTGACCACATCTGAATTGTCAGGTTACACAAACATAATCATTAGTCAAACCTAAGTCTACTCATGCCTGTTTATAATATTTTGTATATACTTGTACCTCCTTCTAGAGCTTGTATTAATTTTATACTTTATATCATCATTTTATAATCAAACGCCACAGTTAATTGTTATTTTAGTTTAAAATATTACTAGTGTTTGATTTCTCTTGTATTCTGTGACATGTAATTATTGTGTATGGTATTGATATAGCGTAGATATTAAATAAATAAATAATCCAACACACTTTAGAAGATGGATATAAAGTCAATAAAGGTGATGAATAATGAAAAACTAGGTTACTTAGGTACGGTTAATAGGTTAGTTTTTTTCATAACTTTTTAAATGTATGTTTAATTGTCTTTGTGTTGAGTTATCGTGGAGCATCTAACAACATATATCCCAATTATATATTATGCTAATAGAAATATGGGAGAGATACATATACGGTTTACAAATAATACAGAATGAAGACATTAAAAAGCTCTTCGATAACACATAGATACCCTCGCGAAAAACTATACCAAGAAGTAAAATGATTGAAAGTTAGAAAATTGTACGAATATTGCCTTTTAATCTACAAAATACAAAATTGACTCATACACACGAACACAACATTTATAAAATCAAGTAAACAAGTTCACGAACACTATAAAAGACAACACATAAATTGTACACTAAAACAGTAAAGACTCTACGTGGTAAAAGAAACATAGGCCATCAAGGCATTTACGATCTCTTTTCCGATGTCCTCAAAACGGAGAATCGAATAAATAAATTAAAAAATACTTTAATATTAGTGAACGAAATTACAATGTCATTTAATGCAGAACAATTGTTAAAATAAGATATTACATATTATTATTATGTTCAGTAAAATTGTAATATGTGTTATTATTATATAGCTTTATAATGAGAAAGTGAAATATTTATTTAACTATAATAAATAATAGAACTTTAGAAGTGTATATTTTATTATTCCATTGACTCTTGACGGCTTGGAGTAGTTGGAACTCTTGCAGTATTAAAAAAGTGCCTAGTCATGATTACACAGCGAAAAATGGGTAATGCTGATTTATTGAAAATCTCTTCAAATTATTAGTCATCCAGTTAAAAACGGGACTGCAAGCAGCTTCTTGATAAAGTGTTGCTGAGCTCGTAATAATATCGGAACACGTGTTCATCCACCTACGTTGGTCTTTATAATATATCATTACGAAATGTTATGACTTTTAGGAACACGTGTTCGGACATCGTGACAAAACAATTGTGTTTTACTAATTCATTTGTTAATGGCCTTCAATCCCGTGTTTAACGGGAATATGAATAATTTGAAACGGTTGTAATAAATTATCAATTTTTTTAACAGGATCTTTTCCATGTATTACGATTAATTTAATTTTTTTTGTTTTTGATAATTTTTATAAACTTTGAGTTTTCATCTTGTAAGATTTCGGAGTCAATGATTCAGGACATGCAGGGATCCCGTGGAAGTAATATAAAAAACAAACAACACCCGATACCATGCAAAATCGCGGCATTTGAATCGTAATCATTAATGGTATCGATTGTTGTATGGGTGGCGGGTGGAGTGGGAAGGAGGGGGAGGAGCTGGGGATGGAGGTGGGGGGTGGTTCATGGCAGGTGGCGCCAAAGCTAGGAGTAGTAGAAGAGATTCTCAAAGTGTTTCGGTGAAACCATCGGAGAAATGGCTTAACCTTTTGAAGGCCTTTATTTTATGGTTTAGTGATTTAAAATGAAGCCTAACATAAATTTAATTTATCTCCCACGAAAGTCTCATCAGCACTAAGTCGGTAAAGAACGAATTCTTCCTATAATGCGTCTAGGCATAATACCCCAAAAATAAATCACGATAATGAAATTAAGGTATTTTTAGGAAAAACGATGTAATTTTTTTTCCTTATTACATTATCCCCACATAGGAGACCCTGAAGAAAATAATTTCCCTCAAAGACTATGTCATCTTTGGGGATGCTATGTTAATGGTCTTTTTCAGGATAGGAAGGAGAGGAAGTTCTGGGAATGATAAAATGTATGAGAGTTGGGAAGGAATCTAGGGATCAATGTGTCCTGGAGTGACGTATAAATATATCCTTCAATGCGATCGGCCAAGTGATCAGTTGGATAGGTACAAGAATAGAGTTACAAGTAAAATAAAAATAATGAATAACAGATACATTAGAATTTACCTTGAAGAATAAATTGTATATGGTTTAAGTGAACGTTTTTAAATCAAAAATACAAAATATATTACTAGAAATATCAAGTATTCTCTTATGACTAATCTTCTAATAAATGTAATAATGGCGAATAGTTTAAAAATCGAGAGGTTAAATTGAAATAAAAAGGATAACAAGGTAGAATTCCACCAGACGTTAAAATACTCTAAATACAAAAACATATATCTTATTTAGTGTTAAAAGCAGTTTTAAAATTAGTTATTAAGGTATATGTCTATCCATTATACACACATACAAACATTTTGACAGCCTTCGGGGACGAGAGGCAAGGCTCTGGCGTAGCAGGCGGTGGCGGGTTCAATTCCCGGCAAGTAAATTTTATTTGATAAATTTGCATTATTTCACAATTTACTAATTTAAAATAATATTAAGTATATTTGCGGCATCTTCCACAGTGGAGGATACTATCAATATCGCCCTGGTATAAGACCAACATTCAGAATTGAAACATGGCTTGAAATGAATTTGGCCGGGTTTGATGAACAGATCTGAATAGCCAGGTACTCCACAACTTTCTCTTACCCGTCTCCTCCCCCCCCACTACTTTTAGCCTTACAACATACCTCATGCGATTTCACATAAAAAAGATACCTACATAAATTTTAAGTTTCTTTACAAATCAAGCGAGTTTTTGCGTGTTTTTATAGTCATCTACAACCATCCTTCTCTATATTTGCAACAATGCCGGTTACAAATCTCTCCATGAACAGTTAATACGGGATAAAGCCTATTGTGTTTGCGGTACACTCAATACGGTAAAGTGCGGTTCAATTAGGATAGAGCTTCTTTTTCGTGTTTACATTTTATATATCTACGTGTCATGCCATCTTCGTCATTTTTTAACGCTTGCAACAGAGTCCTTAACAGCTTTTAAAACTGTGTTCCCACAGTTTAGGGACGCTGAGAATTTTAGGAAAAGCGCTTGTGAGGGGTGCGGCAGCGCGGGGCGCGCGGGAGAGAACGGCACTCGCGACGGCGCCTTGTCAATGGGCCCCGAGCCTCACAGTCAGACACACGTCTCCGTTACCTACCACAACCTTCCCTAACCAACTACACACCCCTACCTGCACAACACTACGACTACTACCCCATAACACACGGGCTGACCGGCGGACAAACACCATAACAACATACAAACGCCTAAACACCACGAATATCTGACATAAAACGAAAGTGGTAAACATAAAATATAAAAGATCTGGTGAAAAACTGTCGGAGGGCTTTTAAAAATACGTTTAAAAAGTTTAAAATTAAATTAAAAAGCAATTAAAAATCCTTCACTTAACACTTTTTGAGATAATTTAAAACGTTTCTTAGATAAATCCCTGGTAAAAAAAATACGTATAATAGGTTGTTGTTTTTGGAGGATTCTCGATAGTAAAAAGTGTGATTTTAACGAGGTGTTTTAAGTCGACCAGTATCAATTATTTGTAGGTCAATTATCGTTGATTGTAAAATAAACAACTTAAAAGTTAATTCGTAAGCATTGTGCATAATTAAAAATTGTGATAAAAATTTTGTTGACGATTCTGAAAAGAAAAAATTATATATAACTTTTGATTTAAAAACCACTGAGATAAAGTGGAAGTGATAGTGTTTGAATAAAAGTCGTTAATTCTCGGATTAAAAGTGTTTGGTAAATTAACTCTTCGTCTGTGAGAAGGCTTGATATCGTCCCTTTAATTTTGGGAGGACACTTCACCCCAAAGGCTAAGGGTGCCGCTTATCATCCAACCCTAGGTAAACCTTCGCATTAAGTTTTCATCGCTTTTATCACATTTACATTTATGAAGGTGCATTATTAATCACGCACACATGAGATTACAACAAATAGTTTATTCAAATGACTTTTTAAGTCAAACTACTTTGATTTATATTTAAGAAAACACATTAATTCCGTTTTCCGAGATTGTGAATTGTAACGCTTTCTTTGAAAGAATTTCATTTCTAGTCAGCATTTTGCTTCATTGATCAAAATCAAATAAAAGGATGATAATTCTTTCATATCAAAATAAAATATTTTAATAATAAATGAATTTATTTATAGGTACCTACTATCTATGATCATCTTTCGAAATCAGAAATCCAGAAAGTTGTAATCTCGAATGACGATTTCTGAATATAATAATCTACAAGGATGTACCTAATAATAAAACTGTCTTCTTACCTGGCCTCATCCATTTTTGTACTTTGTATGGCTTATTCCTTTTACCCGTTAACACGGGTCATGAATATATGAATTTATTTGATTCATATATTAGTTATTCAAGATTTCATGTTTTATTTTTCGGTATTCGCGAAAATTTTGTCTTCTAGGATTTTTCTTAACGTCTTCATTCTTTATACTGTTTTTTATGTTTTTCAGGTACACCAAAAAGTACGGTTTCTTTATAAGTCCAGTTTAATCCCGCCTCAGAACAGAAATCTTCTATTGATGCGGGTTACTTTTATGTTTGTAATATTGATTATGTTATTACAATAAACGCCCGGGTTGCCGGCAATTAAAAAAAATACATATGTATTTTAACGTTTTACGACTGAGTCAATAAATCGAAGAAAAACTAATTATGTGAACACTGTGATATTTTGTACCGATATAGTAATTATTGATAAGCGATTATCGGCGTTTATCAAGGAGATAAATAACCTGACTGATATATGTACCCTAATTTTTTATGGATGTTTTTCAAGTTGACACACTTAGATATTGGAATGTTTGGCTCACAAAATATAATGGAAGAGGGTTGAAATGCTGTTGTACTTCACTTTTAGGACAATCATACAATAATTTATGCTATTCAGGGTAACCAACTCTTGGTACATCGCCACTTATTAGAATATGTTGTTGAGCAGAAAAGAAAGGTCTCTAAAAATATTTTTTTGTGGAGCTTGTAGCTTTTGTGAAGGTTCGCCAGTTCCTTTGATTTTTCTGTAAAACTCACTTATCGAGTCCATATTCCGTGAATGTTCTTTTCTGTTTGAGTTACCGCTTCATTGCTGCGGATCGTGACCATCATACTAATCGATCTTTTAAAAACTAAATATCCTGCATATCCTTATTCAGTGCATTAGAATTGGTAATTTATCTGTTAGATCAACGGATTTAAACAAATTATTAGGGTAGACCGAGGCTATTCGGATCATTTTTTATGTTTTCTTGAAAACAATTAAAACTAATACATTTTCGAAAATTTTTTTTATTTAATATTAAGCATTTGACATTTTTATGTGTTTTAATTTTAATGATCATAACATAGAGTACTTTAAAAAAACATATGACTATTACTGTAGACCTCTCCACTGATCCTAATCACCACATATATATGTGGTGATTCGGATCAGTGGTGGGGCTACTTGGATCAAACCCGAAAAAATAGTTAAGTATGAAAAAAAAACAAAAACCAAAAATAGGTTTTAGAACCCATAACTTTTATGAAAGTATCATGACAATTATTACACTCTTATTGGCTTACCCACCGCACAAATAAAAACTTTATTAAAAACTTTCTTGTCGTAACATTTTTCGTGGCACCATTCTTCGCAAGAAGAACATTAAATCCAATCTTCCTTTGGAGGATGTACAAAAGCTTCATTGCAATAAATGCAAAACCACTTTCTTGAAGCCCCAGCCGATGAAGAAGCTGTTACCGAAGATTTTTTAACTTTAAGTCCCGGGGTACCTTTTCATTTGAACTGTAATTTTGGGCGGTTTTTGGCTAGAGATCTTTTGATTTCCATGGCGTTCGAGGCTTTTATTTTTTCTTCAGTATCTTTACGCAATTTGGAAACGTTTACTGGAGATGTAATATGAAAAATTTGCAACGCGGGAGTTCTTTTTAGTTGGCACATCCTTTTCAGGAGGATGTGCCAACTAAAATTGTCATGTATGGGATGCCATAGATCACAGCAGCACTGCGTAATCCCATTTCAACGGATTTTACTTTCCTAACGGTTTCATCCATTGCAATTTTCGACCATGATTGATTAGTCGTCTTTTTCACATAGTTGCGCACCATCCGTTTCAAATAAAAATATAAAACAATTAACGCATCGAATTTTAAAAGCAATAAAATATGATCCAAATAGCCCCCCCACCGTCGGTCCATTTAACCTCACATTTATTAATATGATATTTACTCAAAGTAAAGTACAAAAACATACAAATTGCAATTTTTTGCGCTTTAATTCTGTTTACTGTGCATTTGATTGATAAATATATAACATATGAACATGACTGAATAGCTTACCTTTTCAGAAAAAAACACTAAGAACGCAGAGAACAATATTACATCAGGCATTTATGTGAGACGTCACTTGTACAATCTTCACACATATCGATTTTTAGCAATCAACCCACGCAATCTGTAATATCGGTAATTTTACTATTATGGCATCCGGTAGATGGGGAAGCAATGTCTAAATTCTTTCATTGTCATTTGGTTACAATAGCCGAGATATATCCATATTGCTTAGCTTGATCCGAATAACTCACCTGATCCGAATAGCCTCGGTCTACCGGGTAGACTCTACCCTATAAGCAATAATTAGTCGCCTGAAATATCCATATAAATTGAAAATATTTCCCGAGTAAAAATAAATGCCGCCGAATTGAACCCGCACCTTCTGGTGTCCGGTCAGGCGCTCTGGTCCACTGAGCTACGTCGGCTTATTTCTAACAAGTCAAATAACTCAAAGTGTATTCAATCAACAATTACTGCTTAATTTTTTTCAATTTGTATGGATATATTTCATTCCACTAATTACTGCTTATAATAATTTGTTATCCTTTGTGCTATGTATAAAAAACCTTGTCTTATAAACATTAGTTTATCATTAAAAAACGTTTATTATAATAACGGATTAAAGAACCATCGTCCTCTGCACACTAAATTAAAGACGGTAATGCAATATTTTTCGGCCCCAACGCAAAGTAACATGAAATCTTTACTGGTTTAGTAGCTAGTAGCATCTTTTGAAAATTGTATTAGCCCTTCAAAGAGGTAAGTTTTTAGATTCTCACGGCCAAAAGCATTTTTGTTGTTTGTTTTTGGGGTGTTATGCCGTGTTGCGCTAACTCCTTCTTTAGCCGACGTTTCGGACAGCGTTGCAGTGTCCATCATCAGGGCAGATCCGGTAGATCCGAAGATGTTAGCGAAGGAAGGAGTTAGCGCAACACGGCATAACACCCCAAAAACAAACAACAAAAAAGCCCTTCAAAGAGTTTACTCCTTTTATGGTAGAGAGAATCGAATTGTGTCAATTCATTTTTAGGATGATAAATTATACTTAGAAAGAATATGAACGATTTAATTAAAATATCAAGGAATTAAAGATTGTGTGAGGTTACAATAAAAATGGACTGTCACAGACGTTACATGATAATGTCAATCGCATAAAAGTTAGCTAGAATTGTATTAACTACCAAAGCCAAATGTGATAATAACAAATTTCTCAAAACTCATTGAATTTGTAAGTTAAATGTTCTTCATTTGACCTTAGTTTATGTTAGAAGGTTAAAAATTATTTCTATTGCATCACGAGTTCATAACAAATCGACTTGGTTTTTTATGGGCGTTCGATTTTTTTTTGATCGCAAAGCAAACACTTGTATTCTAAAGCACCAAAAGCTCACAAGCGGCAACTTTAGGATCATGAAATTTGCACAGCTTTTTTATTGACCTTTTAGTTTGAAAAAATTTTTGCAACAAAATTTTAATGAGGTACCCACAATATTATAGATAGTCGTCTTTATATTTAAGGCATATTTTTGAAAAAAAGTCGTATGATAGGGATACGAAAAAACTTTCCACTTAGCACAGCGAAATTTCTAAATATGATCTCTTTATTTCAGGTTTTATTGCTTGCTTCTAGAAATTCCATTCTGTGGGTTAGTAATTCGCTTTAGTTTAGCTTGTATTTTAACCAAATGAAAGTCGAAAACATTTAAGTGTGCTGCGACCCCATTAGTTGGCTGGACGGGGCCTTCAAGCGCTCGACAGAGAGCTTTTAGCGGGGCCTTTGTCAGAGGGCTTCCACTCAAAGTAATAACAAACTTTTCTTCTGGGACAACTGAAATTTTAAATGTGATGTTAAGTTTTCAGAGTTGAAAGTTTAGTTCTTGATAATTGTATCAATTGTGGAGATGTGTTTGAAATTGCAAGGATTCGCGATTGTGTTTCGAATATAGAGAACCGAAATTAAATCAAATCAAAAAAGAAAGAAAAACACACGTGAGAGCGGATGTTTCTACATTTAATTCTTTTTTTAAATTACCTATACCTTATGTATGTGATGACCTCCAGCAAAAGTGTTCCAATTGTTCTGTCTGGAGTTAATGAGTCTGACATCCCCAATCGGGGTATGCTATGATGCTGAAGGTAACAAGGAGAGGAAGGATGTGGGAAAGAGAAGAGTTTGGAAGTATCTGGCCATTCAGATCTTATTATCAAATAGACTATCCAATTTTTATCTTATTCTACTACTATGCCTATGCCTATGCCTATGCCTATTGCAAGCAAAGCCTCTTATAGCATAAAATTTGAATTTATGTTCGTCAGCTTTGTCTGGGGCGACTCTAAAAGTTTTCCTCTACAATCTCCGATAATTTTATTTGGTTTTCACTAAACCGAGCTCTAAACTAAAGCCATTTAAAGCAACGATTCTGGATTGCGGTATTTCTCGAGGGACTCACTATTTTCATGATTGTATTACCTACTTAAGTTATAAAGGACAACTACTAAACTTATACAGAAACGCTTTTTTTATATAGGAAACAGTAGCCACATTAGTAGAAAAAAAAATTATACCAAAAAAGTAATATCGGTGCAAAAATTTCCTTTCGTTTCAATTTTTTTTTATATAAGTGGTTTTGCGAAAGCTAGTGCTTTTTAGGGGAAATACAACCAATCATAATGTAAAATTATTACAAAAATTACAAATCGCTATCGTGAAAAAAATTGTCACACATTATATATTCAGACAAAGAAGCAATGTACAATCATTGTTTTGTTCGGAAGGTCTACAATTAAAGGACTTCTCTAGTCCCTTAGGTACTATTATGGACAACTGGGGAGAAAGTATGTATAAAATAACACTGACGGAAAACATAGGCCTGAAAATCCCACTAATATCTAATAAGTATCGAGGCTGAACGTTGGAATATTGTTTACCGGTGATTTTTAATAATCTAAAAAAGAAACTTTCACTTGAGAAAAATGAGAACCATTGCACTTAAAATGTAAAAGGGTGGATAATAAAAGAAAAACCCATGTGTACATATATATTTTTTTATTAATTCCACAATCTAAAACATTGGTTAGTTCATTACTTATTCCGCAGACTATTGATTCTACTGGTGTTGTCACAGTACAAATAGTATTTGCCACTTTTCTATGGATGTAATATGTATGATTTTGTTCTTTATTAGATCTGGCAGACAAGCAGCCATGTGGCAGCTTTTATGGAACACCTTTGTATTTTAAAAATCTAATTATTATGTATTATTAATTAGATAAAGCGAAATATTAAAAAATATATTCTTTTCTCTTTAGTAGAAGGTTGTTCTTGAAAAGCAAGGTAAAACTTTAAACCATCGTAATAATAATTACTTACTATGGCTTATTTTAACTTGCTAACCATCTCTAGCATGTTATCTATATGAGATTTAAATGGCGCACAACACTGTATTGCAATATATATTGAATACGGTGACCGGATAAATCATCACAATGATAATTCATCACATCTTTAAAAAGTTATATAAAGTCATGGAAAGTGATGAAACAAAAACTTTATTAACTGGGTTAAGTAGGTTAGGTTAGGTTAGGTTAAAAAAAATAAAATTTTATCGTTTCTAATGACTTTATATCAATTATTTTTATAAGCAATAGAGTCACGTGGGGTAACCGTGCGCAATTTTTACATTGGGATTTTTGTATAAAAAAGCTTTAGGTATTTTACTCATTTTTTTTGTTTATTAATATGATCGATTATTAAGGCATATCAAACAACCATAAAAACCTCATATGGTTCATAAATCAAACAGTTATATAAAAAAGTTTACATGCATGTCGATTGTATACCGTAGGGTAAGTGTTCGCACCGCGAAGAGTTACCCCCCATTGCAATTATCACACTTAAATTGCCCCTTATCGTAGTCTGTGCAGTTCTCATACCACCATGCTTTACACAATACATTCTATCCAATCTTCTGTTGGTGGATCTCGATATTTCTCCTCGCATTGTGGGCAAAAATAGTCCTTAGAAGCCTGTTTTTGTGCGCTCTTTAAACAGTTATGCACGCTGAAATCTTCATCATTACGCTTTGTGGTGTGACTTTCTTGAAAAGAGGTTGTCATCCGATTTCCATGGTTTTAAATATTGGTTTTCAACGATTTTTGCATGTGCATCTGTCTGCTTCCGCTGAAGTTTCTTTTTATAGGGACTTGAGATAATTATTTCAGACTTGCAAGCATTTTTCAGTTTGCGTAAAACCGCCGAACTTGAACAACGTTAAACCCAATAGCTCACGCAATACTTTTTGGAGTAGTCTGTCTAAAAGCTAAAACAGGGTTACGTTTTAGAAATCCATACACCCAATCCTTGCAAGCCGTTTTTGTAATGTTGTCAAATCTGTTCTCGATCTTGTTGATTTCAGCAAACTCGTAAACAATTTTTCTCATTGTCTGCATAGTCAGGCCGTAGAACATTTCGTCAGTTTTTTTACAATAATCAACGATTTCCGCCTGAAAATAAATGAATAATTATTAGATCAATAGTTTCACAAAAAATGACATCTGCACGATAAATTGAGTATCTATTTATCTAAAGATCTACCTCTTTATCTGGTATAAATGTCGGACGATATCTCCCCATTGAAGTTGCTATTAATTTTAGTTTTAGGCGTTTACGCAGAGTGGCTTCACTGATCCCAACAATATCTGCAGCAGCCCGCTGACTCTTCCCCTCTTTCATAAGCCTTTTTGCAGTTTCTTTTTGCTCTTGAGTGCACCGACCTCTCCGGGTGCTCTCTCAGGTACACACGTGACATATTTCACTGTAAAAAAATAACGAGAGTTGAAATATTATAATTTTATCTATCGGGGTAAGTGTTCGCACTCGTCCAACTGCGAACGCTTACCCCAGCACACTTACCCCATCACACCAAAATTCAATAAACTTTAAAAATCAGATTAGTGGTTATCTTTATTAGAATTATCACTTTGCACCCGTCTAACTAACAATATTTCACTAAAAATTATCATAGACCACGTCGCTCTGACACAGCTGGTTACACAATAGCACACATCGGTAACAGAGATGAAAAATTTAAGAAAAGCACGAAAAAAAGTAATTTACCTACCAGTTTTTATTGACAAATCAGCATCCACTGTACATATATCCTGCTTCGGCGCAATCCAGAAGGCTACTGAATTAAGGATCGAGCGGGCGCTCAACAGGCACAATCTTGTCGGAAACATCACTGCGAACACTTACACTCCGCGTACGGTTACCCCACGTGACTCTAATTATTAGCCTGAAACACTCATCCACATTGAAAAATCTCCTGATAAAAGATACATGACGCCAACGGGACTTGAACCCGTGTCCTTTCGATTTCCGGTCGACAGCTCTGACCACTGAGCTATGGCGGCTTATCTCTTATCCGCGAAATAATTCAATATATACTAGTGTTTTATTCAACAATTACTGCTTGTTAAATTTTTTCACCTGAAAACAACCAACTTTATTTTATATGAGAAAGGCATTGTAAGTTCTAACTCTCTCACTAGATGGCGTCGAGACAAATTGTCTACATCTTTTGGTGAAGATACTAGAACTTGTCAAATATTTATTATTATTTTTTTGGTAAACTAATGTTTAAGACAAGATTTTTTATGCATATCACTTTTTAAAAGTGTGTTGAATACTCACAGTGTTGAATTATCATGGAACCGTTTTCTTAGGATGTCTTATTTTTTAATTCAAATTGTAAAATTTATTTTTATAAGATTACATATTGGGGTCTAGGTCGCTATAATTGTAACGTTTATACAATGTATTTGCATTGCCAAAAACTTTCTAAGTGCGTTGTAGGATATGAAAAACATATCGATCTTTTGATCAACTACATTTATTAAGTAAGTGGTTCTCTAAGGAGGATATGAAGACGTCCTCGAGAGTGAGACTCTGGTACATAGAAATGAGTAATACATATGATCCTAACTCCTTAAGCACCGTTAAAGCCTTATATTTTCGTATTATTATTTAATGATAAACTAATGTTTATAAGAAAAGGTTTTTTGCATAGCAAAAAGGATAAAAAATAATTATAAGCAATGATTATAATAAATGTTTGCTATCCTTAATACTATGCATAAAACCTAGTCTTATAAATAATAGTTTATCATTAAAAAATAATAATATTTGACAAGTCAAAAATATTTCACCAATGAATGAAGATACTATATGTCTCGACGCCATCTAGCGAGAAATTTAGCACTAACAAAGCTTTTCGTACAAAAATAAAGTTTGTTGTTTACAGGTGGAAAAAATATAATTCGCAGTAATTTTTGATTGAGGTACTAGTACATATTGAATCATTTGGCGGGTTGGAAATAAGTCGACATAGCTCAGTGATTTCAGAGCACCTGACCGTACATCAGAAGGCACTGGTTCAATTCCCGTTGGCGGCATTTATTTTTACTCGGGAGATATTTTCAATTTGTATTGATATTTCAGGCGACTAATTATTGCGTATAATTGCATTCAATCTAATTTAGAAATTCTTCTATCAAAAAGGCCTACCACAAGGCAGGCCTTGGCGCGGATGGTATCACGTGATCAAGTCAGTGCCATCGAGCCATGTCATTTTACAAATGGCGGCGATTGTTGTTGCTGCTGATTTGTGTACCGTTTTACCGCAAGCAAATTACTGATTCATTGGACTAAATTAAACAGTGAAGTTTATTTAGCGACAGCACTGATTTTGTAATTTATACAGACACGCGCTCAGGCCTGTACTCCAGTCAGTTTTGTCTATCAATGTTTCACAGCCACATAATATGTGAACCACATCGATCTTCGAAAATCGATCTTCTTTCTTCCTCTCAAGTCCACACCATTCAATCCTCCATTAACTGTAATGCCTACATTCAGTCTTCCATCAATGTCCGTATCGGCCTTTCAGTCTCTCGCAAACATGCACTTTCAGCAAAAAAAGTCATCCATTTACAAGATTAGAAGCATATTCTGAAGAGAATGCACTGCGAAGTAAAGGAATTTTGACAAATAATTAATTATATTCAATAATTAGTCGCCTGAAATATCAATACAAATTGAAAATATCTCCCAGGTAAAAGTAAATGTCGCCAACGGGAATTGAACCCATGCCTTCTGATGTACGGTCAGGTGCTCTGAAACCACTGAGCTATGTCGGCTTATTTCCAACCCGCCAAATGATTCAATATGTACTAATACCTCAATCAAAAATTACTGCCTATTATATTTTTCCACCTGTAAACAACCAACTTTATTTTTGTAGGAAAGGCTTTGTTAGTGCTAAATTTCTCGCTAGATGGCGTCGAGACATATAATATCTTCATTTATTGGTGAAATATTTTTGACTTGTGAAATATTATTATTTTTTAATGATAAACTAATGTTTATAAGACAAAGTTTTTGTATGAATAGCATAATGGAAAACAAACAATTATAAGTAATAATTATTTGTTGTTTGTATTGTCTTATAAACATTAGTTTATCATTAAAAAATAATAAAGTAATTTTGGATTAATAATTTTACCGCTTAAAAATGTTATTGAAGCATTAATTAAGTACCTCCTGCCAGTGGAATACACCTTAGCTTTTGCTATAATCGATTTAAATATTGTTTTATAAGCTTAGAAATAATACCAGGCCTATAAAAGTTGTTTTGAGGTGCGAAATCTCCAACTCAAAAATTTACTTTCAGATATGATTTTATTATATAGTGTGGCCAATTAAGAACTTTACATTCTAATCGGAAAATTTTTTAATATTTGTGCCTGAACTTCACAAAATATATAAAAATTTATTGGCGATGTTTTATTGCTAAAATAAAACAGGCGGTCGCCTATGGAGTTCCCATGGAGGAAAGAAGGGAGATGATGGGGTCGTATGAACATTTCCCACAAAACTTTTGTCGCCAGATTGCGGTGACGAAGTATGCAGTGTGCACGCCCATTCATCTAGCGGTACACCAGCGTAACATTAACCCCTCCAGCGTTTGAGGGTTATATATGACCGAGCGCCCATATTTTTTATTTTTTTTTATTTTTTATTTTTTTTATTATTTTTTTATCTTTTTTCTATCTTGCGGAAATAAATAATTTTTTGATGTTAGAAAGAAAAATAATAATTCTTTCTAGTTTGCCTCAAATATTTAAACTGGAATCCATGAATTAAAGCCTAAAAACAGCCAAAAATAATAATTCATATTTCGCGCCGCTATTGTAATAATCGGTTTTACTTTAAGAAATCTTTCTTATTTTTTTTTTATTTTATGAACGAGATAAAAGTGAAGGTACAGTTTTCTTACAAATCTCCCAACCAAAACGAACTTTTTTTCGAAAGATCGAAATCTCTCAATTTTTCGATAATTGCAGTAAAAAATTAAGTAAAAATGTGGTTAGCGTTTTTGACAACTTTTTTAACGTTTGATATTAAAAAAATTATCATTAAAAAATAGTATCGTTTATTTTGAATGTATAATATGAAGAATGAAAATTTTATCTTCTTTCTAAAACCGTATTTGTTTTTACGGAAAATTGAAAAATAAGATTTTTTTTAGTGTTTCTTTATTTATAAAATTAAAGTGATTTTAATTTTTTGTGTTCTTTACATGATATGTTATAAGTATAAAGTGCATTTGAAACATTGCAAACTGAACAAACATGATGAAAGTAAGTACTGAAGGGTTAAGCCAAATTAGATAGATGGATAAATGGCGGAAATTCCAAATTCATTTTTTTTTATCTTTTGAATACACCTTATTGTGACATGTTTCAATAGAAATTTTATTTAAATAAAATATTTTATTTAAATAATAATCTTTTTCAAACCAGGAGACATCAGATACAAAAAAGGTGTTTTAATGTTTCTTTTATTTAATTTATGTAATTATGTGTGCCACCTAGCGATAAAAAAATACTGTAATCAATACGGTAATAATTAGACCCTTTGGAATAACAATGTCTCATCTGACAAACAATCATTAAAAGCTCTAAAGTAACTTTCATCAATGCAAAATATCGCCTAACATTGTTGTATTCCGAAGGAGTCCACTACCACAAACGATGCAAGAGAAAAGAGCGATTTATTATCAAATAAAACAATATGTTGTGGGCCCAGTTGAGTTTGTTTGAGGTGTTGTGCCTGGTTGCCCTAGTGCAATCTCCTCTCCCTTCTTTCCTCCATGGTGATTCCGGATTCCGGATGTTACAGACTGAGGTGTAAACCAAACCAAATAAATAACTAATAATATTTAAATAATGTTTATATTCCAGAATGTGACAAGGTTTGTGAAATCCCACACATCCCCTAAAGTATATACAATAATATTACAATAGTATGCAATAATAACATCCCATGAAGCATATATAATAATCTACATACACGTAAACATTAAGAATATACCAGTAAGGAATTAAATTGTATGTATAAAACTTCGAACAAAAAATACGTTAAAGCAAGATTGACGGGACCAACAACTGTATCCAGTGTGTTGTGATTTATGATACTAGAATCTGGACTCTGGCGGGATCCCATGATAAGGAAATACTTGGAGTTGTTTGTCCTCTCCCTTAAAAGGAAGCTACAAGCCAAAAATCTTTATATTCTTCCTACCTTATATCGTAGGTAAAAGGCATTAAAATCGCTTGACAAACGGAGTCTAGAAACGTTCGATTTCAAGCACAAAACTGTTTTTTATTTATTTTGTAAATAATTTTATAAGAAAGCAAAAAAGTTAATAATCTTTGCTATAATACTGTATTTTTAAAAAGTTATTTCCTTTATGCGTTCATACATTTCTATTGAAAAAATATTTTTTTGTACTTTACATTTACATTTTTTACTAAGTAATTTATTTTTTATTTGTATTCTACTCAAGTAAAACGATAGGAAAACCTTCAATTTATCTAAATCATATTTTTTGGTATTCATAATGTACACCAATTCGTTATAAATATTAATCAAAATAGTGATTTGGCATTAAGCTCCGCCTTAAACCTGCTACCGGGCTCTATTGAGGGCTGCAAAACCTAGTACTAGCCCTTCCGTGAGCATGTTGGAAGCACTGCAGTATCTGGGTAGGCGAAATATCATGTCATATTCCATATAAAACAACATCAGTTCTCTTGTAGAAAATATTTTATATTAAGCACCCTCAATGTAATTTTTTTAAATTGTTAGGGGAATTAATAGAACTTACAACTTTCTGAAACATACCCAAAGATTATACCAGTGAGCCGTCATAATTAGCTTATGTTTTTTATACTTCAATTACATGATTGATGAACTGTGAGAATTTTTCAGCAACAGTGTAAAGCTAAAACTCGTCCTAAGATGTACTTTATTCCGAAAACAAAATGATGACTTGGCAATTATATTATGACAGCAAACCTATTGTCAATATTACAAAACATTGTTAGGAATATTTTGATGAAATTTACATCATTGTTTTGGCATCATAAGCGTCTGTTCAAATGAGGCTGGTAGCATGAAATGAATTTGAAATAATTTTTATTTGAGGTAATTATTTATAATTCAGTATTCAGTAAAGAAATATGATGATATTACATGGAAAAAAGATCGTCATAATTTTCTTTTCGAAAATGCTACATTGATATTTATTTGAAAATTCTTTTTTATTGATAAATTGAGCAAAAAGTTTTGTCGGAAATATTGCTCCACACAAATATATGTTGTATAACTGATATGGTCCTTCTATCCAAATAATTTGACGGAAAAATAAGCAATATTTTTATTTATTTATTAATGCCGTTTTTAGGGGCTTTTACATGCGAATAATAAAGATCATGAAGTACAAATTTACTAAACATAATTAAACTGCCTCAGTAACAATCTTTTGTATTTGTTAAGTGATAAATTGAAGATATCCACCGACTCGGTATAATTATTTCCCCCATAAGTATTCTGGGCAATGAGGAATAAATATGGTAGTTACAAACAAATGCGGACTAAATACGTAGTGGAATTCGAAAGGCTATCAATGCAACCAATTCTGAACTATCAAATGCTTCATTTAGAATTTTAAACTGAAATACCAAGTCAGTGAAAATCCTTCCGTTTGACAATTTAAGCTTATTCATTTCATTTAAATTGCTGGAATACCCATTTAAAACATACAAAACGTAGGAATTTATTTTGCATTCTTTCAACGTGTACATAAATATTGTACCGTGGGTTCCAGATGAGAGAATTGTATTCAAGTTGATTTCCAACAAAGGCAAAATATAAATATAATAAACTTAATGTTGACGGAATTTCTAGTTAACCTAGTTATAAATTCAAAAACTTGATGCAAAATCTCGGTGTCACCACGGGGCTCTTTGTAATTTTCGCCCAACGGCGCACTTACAGTTAAGCCATCTATTTGTCGAAAGTTATGCCGGCTTTGTTCGTTAAAGATCGTTCGCACTAACAGTGGAGCCAAAATAATAACTTTATTTAGAAAATCTACGATGAAAAAGGTTCGATACTGACTATTTATTTTTGTCCGAGAAAGCTGTGTTTTCAGAATTGACCACATTTGATCGCTCATTTTAGATGATGAAAATATGTAACTAGCAGAATCAGACTATTATAGCTAGGTGCTAGGACTGACAACGGATTGAACGATATTTGCGTAAAACTAAAGATTTATGATCGTTGTTGTAATCAAATGGCTGTTGATCGAATGACAGTGAAAATAAACCTAACCTAACTCAATCTCACTTAATCCTAATCAAACCTAATCTATCCTACCCTAATCTTATCTAGGTAACCTAACCTTCGAACCTTACTATAAATTTAATATTAATTGGTTTAGCACTATTGCGACCACAGAAGAGATAAGTCTACAGAAGTGTTATAGGGGAGTGTCTGGGTGATTTTATAGCAGGTAAGATTGTCCCTTACTTTTGGTGAAATTGATGAAACATTATCAAATACCATTTTTTTTCAACAGACCAATTTCATCCCAGTCGAAGGGTCTTATGTAAAATGGCGATATCAGGGCCCCTAGTTCAAGCACATTATACAAGATAATTTTATTTGAATATAGGTTATTTGTGAACTGTCAACCAAGACCACAGATCCTCAATAAACGACAGTTTATGTCGACTATCTGCTTTATTTCTTGACATGAAATACTGTTTGTTGGTTAGAAAATAATGGGAATATCTTGACAATGCTGACAAATAACCAACATTTTCGATCAGACCTTTATCGATATTTATTTATTTATACTGATTTTTACAAATGATTTCACTTACATGAGAACAATCCAATTATAAAAACTAAGTTAATACATAATATATACATACAATTACAAAAATCTACTAAGACATAGGATATATTAATTGCCATAACTTCTAAATAAAGATCAAACACAATTAATGAAAAGATAAATACAAAAATCAAATGACAACATAGGCTAGAGACAAAATAGACCCAAATAGAGACACAAAAGACACAAATAAAGACACAAGAGACATAAATAGAGTCAAAATGTTTAGCAACAGAAAAACATTTTTTCTGTATCCCTATTGATTATCGACGAAAATGTCTACTTCAGCACACTATATCTTATTAAATACTTGTGTTAGGGGCCTGGAGTTTTCTTTAAATTCCGTATAGATCACAAGTCTAAGTATATATTTTCGGTTCAATGATTGTGACAGTAATCCTTTTTTCAGAAACTTTTCCCTTTGAGATTTAAGCACCGTTTATGTAGTTTCACACATATTTTTAAAATTAGCCGACGTAATTCGCATTCGCCCGAGGCGATACAAACAAAACACCGCGGGCTACAACCCCGTGTCGATCTTATCGTCCTGAATTACTGAACTCAGGGGCGTAGCTGATCCTAATAAATGGTTTCGTTTTATACTTTTGCTTTCACTTACCTATTGTAATTGATCGTTATTCCTTTTACAACCGGTACACGCTAGGCATCGCGCGGGAGTTTTATTTAAGGACTATTTTAAAGGTGATTTATTGTACGCATGATTGCGTCATGTTACTACTATTTTTTACTCTACAAAATATGGATAGTAATTAATTTATACTGACCCATGGTGGATATTACGTGTATTTTTTTACATTAGCTCCACATAGGAGGCCTTGAGGAATATAATTCCTCTCAGGACTTCAAGGTGTTGGTCATTCAATAAATGGTTCTCTGGGCGGCGTTACCTATACTCGCCACCAAATTGATGACTATTATGATAATGCTTAGTAAGTTTTCAGGCGTCCAGCTTTGAACATACAATGCATTCAAACTGTTTACGTCTGCAATGTCACCAATGTGATTCTAACTCATCCAAATTTTAATGGCAGTTCTCTTTATGTGGTCAGTTCATCTCATCAGTTTCTCTGTTTCCTTCTAAAGATCAAATAGTTATATGAAGTTTTTTAGAATTCCTAATTGCGTTTAGTAACATTGAGTATATAAAAAGAGTTTGCATTCCTTGCAAAATCAGTGTAAAATATTTTTTTCATTCGGGAAGTAGGAAGGGGGATGTGGCGGCTGTCGATGTCACCCGAATCATTCCGGCCACCAACAAACTCAACGAACGGAGTCACCGGTGACGCATGGCCACGGCCCGGAGCATTTGGGTTACCGGCGCGCCAACTTCAAGTGCTCCTTGAATTATTTTTAACTTTAAGACGAGACAATACTTTAAACTAAAGCCAAAATCTTAACGTTGTAAGTGGAGCAGCCGTGCACAAAAATATGCGACGCGCAACCCTGGTGTATTGGACAGTCTTGCGGTTGAATTCTGAAAAATTATGTGGGAATCTTAACGAAATAAGAGATGAGTTCTTGTAAAAACAATATTGGCGTAATGGACCTACGGTCGACTTTGCCCCAGCAGGCTTAGAATATTGGTTTTACCGTGGGGTTTATTTTAGTTATTTCTGATGAACTTATTAAAATCTCAAATGTTTCTAGAGGGATCCTTCGGGAAGTTACTAATGCACCGTATAAAAAAATAAAATATGGTGCTTACCACTAAATTAATAGTTGAAAAAGGTTTTAAAATTTTTTTAAACAATTTATATAAAATATTTTATTAGTAAAGTCCTATTTGTTTTAAATTAAATATAAATAACTTACATCCCGAGGTTTCCCTCTAGAAACATTTGAGATTTTAGTAATAATTAAAATATGAGCGTCGAGCAAACCCCCGTTATTAAAGTCTTATGTCGCAATTAACACAACTTCTGACTACGGTAAAATCCTATTTACCGATGATAGGTTATGCCATTGCTTTCCCTATCTTTTAAGTACGACTTGTACGATATCTCAGCGTGTCGTGTAGGCATTTTGAAGCTATCGCCGGAGACCTGTGACCGGCGAGCGCTTGTATCCGACTGAAGTCCGTGATATCTTACAGCGGATAATTAACCAATGTGTGTGACCCATTCTGATGTGTGTGTTAGATATGTCTATAAACTTCAATGTTTTGTGATAAAGAGTGTTAAAAGGAAATCTTCTATTAAGTACTTCTACTGCGATGAGTACTTGTGAGTTTAGTGTGATAGATATCTGATGCTATAAGAAGGTTGTTGTCCCGCTGTCAGTGAGTACTTATGGTATGATAGGTGAACTACAAGACATACATGGTGTAGATAGATCCTAGATGTTGTAGACCTATCCGACAGATGTCGGTAGAATATATGGTCGCCCCTCCATTGTGGGTATGCTCTCAAAATTTCTCAGATTATTAGAGAAATTTTAACGGCCTACATTTAACTGGCAGGTAGTCCTATACACTCGTTTGTGATTATACGAGTTTTTGGTTTGAATAAAGAATACAGTATTTTTGCTGTGAAGAGGGAGTAACTATTTCAATAATTCATTTGTAAAAAAGTGGCGCAGCCGGTAGGATAAGTCTCTGTCTAAGATATATCTACACCAGAGTCATCTATATCTTGTAGCTCAAACTACTATAGTAGGCGATACAAAAAATGAAACTTATTACAAAATTTACATATAAATCGAGTTAATATTCCAGAGACGTAAATTTACCAGTTAATTGTCGTATACATGAATTTGAATATCGGTTCATGTATTTCTGGAGATAAATTTTGGCCAATAAAGCGTTCCGGCTATCGGGTAGTTTAAATTGATAACGGTAAAATGTTTATCCGCTAGGGGACGTGTTTCATCCCCCGTCAATTAGATAGCTGACCATAACCCCGGGGCTGTTAATATGGAGATTGTGAACGCCTCCAAATATACCTTCGAAATTGACTAAACTGCTGGTCGAAATAAACTAAGCAAATAATATTATACATTAGGCCTTAACCCTTAGAAGTGTAATCTGTACTCATTTGAAAGAAAACTAATGGCACCATTTTACAGTATTTCAAGAATTGTTTAGATAATACACCCAAAAAATGTATGGTGACTTAGCAGAGGTTCTTGATTCATGGGGTGAAGTTAATCTAGGTCTTGGTGGTAAATTCTATTGCCCGCTTGCTGCGTGGCGAGGGAGACATTTTGACCTCTCTTTCAACCCATAGCCTTGCACTCCATTGGGAGTGACGGGTTTGTACGTCCGTCACTCCTAGATATACCGACATACAGATTCCTACCCACCCCTTATACCATTTTTCTTTCCTAAAACCTCGTCCTCTTTCTTTTCTTAATAATACCCTCCACACATCATCACATAGATAACATCTCAAAGATAACATAGGCCGAGAGGGAAATGAATTATTCAGGGTTTCCTGTATGGAGTATTGACTGTATACATTAGTAAAAAAAAAAAAAGATTTGGTTGAAAACCAATGATTGCCAGCGACTTAAAACGTTTCGGTTCTAGCCCATTTAGTACGTGCTCTGTCTCTTTACACTAACCTATTACATCATTTACATAAATAATACTTTTAGTTTGCTGGTTTCGATAACCTTACAAATTTTCGTCTTCTTCGACCTTCACATACGTTTTAAAAGGAAAATAATATGTACTATCGTACTTTATACACTTTTAATTAATTTAATTAATTTAACAAAAATCTTTATTTAGTTGTTCAAATCAAATTAGAATGGATCGACCTCCACAAAACAATTGCCAATTGCATCATAAAAAAACCCATTAGCACTAGGAAAGTTTTATATTTGTTTACAAAATAATACATTTTATTTAAACCGAGTTCACATGCATAAAAATCGTGTTAAAATTATAACCTTTCCAAGTCACACAAATAGGATTTGTCCAGTTCTAGCGTGACCTATGTTAGCTCGGGAGTTGTGTATGACGTGTTGTGTTAGTAGCTGAGAGAAACGCGTGTTAGAAATAGGGTTGCATGTTAAGGGATACGTCACTCTTAATACTTATATTAATCAACCCATTTATCGCAGAAATAAAGCCAAAAATAAGCTGGGTGGATTGTTTCGTTAGGAAAAATAAAGCTAAAGGTTAACTCTTAACTCTTGACAGGCCAAGGTGCCAAACAAAACGTCTATAACGAAGTGGGTCTTCCGACGACCCTATGCATTTTTCTGTCTTATGGGATTTTAAACTATAGAAATCCCAATTATTCAGTCAATTATTGGTAACTTATGTATTTGTGCGGAAATACGTAAAATACCAAAATGATATGTCAAGTATTTAAACGAATATAAGGAGGAAAGTAATTTTGGATACTACCTACTCCCCCAATTGGCTGCCGGATAGTTAATGAAAATTGTTGCGATTTCGAAAAACCACGATTTTTTATATGATTATCAAATGAGAGTCCCAAGTATGATAGCCATTGGGACTTTGTTATCTCCAATTGGAATTTTATGTGAGGTTTAAGAATATGTGATAGGAAGGAGACGGGGCAGATAAAGGTCTTGAAGTTCCTTGCTATTCAGGTCCGGTTGCTGAATATGGCAATAGACATTTAATATCAAAAACATTGTATATTACCATAAATACAAAAGCAGCTCATATTAGTACTAACGAATTCCTGTATGGAAATATGCAGCTTTGCAATTATAGTAAATAATAAAATAAAATACATATGAACTTAATATAATATTGAAAATATAAACGTAGTAAAATAGACATAACAGTTATTCAAACTAAAATTAAAACTAGGCGGTACGTTAATAGTCTGCAAAAATAACATTCTACTGACTAATTAAGTATTAAAAAGTATCTGCGCTGGCTCATCAGCCACATTCATGGGTGAAAATACTAACATTGACAAGAGGGATAACATGAATAATTACAACAAAAAAAAAAATCAAATTAAAAATTGGCAAATTCTAAGAGAAAAATCTTAGTAAATAAATATAAGCAAATTCAGTAAATAATAGTAAGAAAATATGTATGAGTTTATATTAATAATAATACGTACACGGAGAAAATTTACTGACATTAAATATTGCTAATTTATTAAGAACTTCTTCAATATTGGTAATCCGGTTAAAAATTTAATTTCAGGCCCGTAACGAATGAGTTGATAGGTAATAAACTTTTAGTAAAATACGAATTAAACCTCATGATGTCGGAACTCGTGTTCATAAAAATCAAAATCTTTTCGCATTTCGTCATTGTATGTTATCTGTGGGTGCATTGACACGTGTTGGGATATGTTAGGACTATACTAATAGTCTAACAGCAAATGGGATGAAATCCCGTTTTTAATCGAATTAGTAATAAATTAAAGAGATCATTTTAATTAAACTTTCGATGCAGAATGGTGGTCTTTCACCAGAGCGATCTACCATTCTATTTTAAACACAGAACGTTATTAAACATTCGTCGGATGGAGAGATAAGAACACAGAATGTTTTTAAACATTCGTCGGATGGAGAGATAAGAACACAGAATGTTTTTAAACATTCGTCGGATGGAAAGATAAGAACACAGAATGTTTTTAAACATTCGTCGGATGGAGAGAAAAGAACAAAGAATGTTTTTTAACATTTGTCAGATGGAAAGATAAAAAAAAAAAATTCTAAAAAACCGAGGCTTGAATGTAAATTTGATCTAAATTAGGTATATGATTATCGTTTGGTTCAAAAAACTGTTTTTCTTTTGTATATCGTTGATAATCTTTATTCATGACGGCCGGCGTGGTCTAGTGGTATACGCTTTCGACTACAGATCCGAAGGTCGCGGGTTCGAACCCGGCGTGCGCAAATAAATTTTATTTTATTAATTTGTGTTCTTTCACAATTAATTAATTTAAAATAATATATAGTATATTTGCGGCACGTTCCAGAGTGGAAGATACTCTCAGTATCGCCCTGGTGTAAGACCACCATTCAGAATTGAAACGTTGCTTGAAATGGCTTTAGCCGTGTTTGGTGACCAGATCTGAATAGCCAGGTACTTCCCCACCTTCCTCTTCCCCATCTCCCTCCCCTCCCCAATACCCTCAGCCTCACAACATACCCCAATTGGGGATGCCATAGTCTCACTGGCTCCAGACGGGAGCAGTTGGGACTCTTGTGGGGTATTACTGTAAAAAAAAAAAAAAAAAAATTCGTACAATATAAACCTTTTTCTTTTCCAAAAGATTCGCCTGATTTTATAAATAAGCGATGCGTGCTTGCTGCTCATAACCTCAAGGGTTTTCATAGAATCTTGGCACTCCATCGTCACTATTTTGTAAGAAACCTTACCTCATTTATTAAAACAATGACTCATAATAATTATTTACAACCGGCTTTCAAGCCCTTAAGTTCGTGCATGTTATGATAAGGGTTTACGACACACATATTTTTTATTAAATAATACGTAATAAATGATTTTCCCTTGATAATTGGTTAAATTCGTGAGTCCAAATACGTTTCTAATTAGGGCAATGGTGGTATAAAAATGAATTAGTAAATTTTTGACGTTGTTACAACTCACCGCCATACAAGTGTTGGAGTAGAGATATACAACATGTTCACATTGAATCAAATATTTTTCAATTTGTAAACAAATGCGCTTACCAAAATGGAGTGACAGGTATTAATTTGTAACAAATATATATAATGATATCCTAAGTAGGATTGTGTTTTTTTCTGAAATAATTATAAACTAACAGTTAAAAGCCGCTCCGCGGGTCTTTTGCAGCTGGGCCCTACAGGCGGCACTTAGTTGGGCTTCGCCCAGTTTAAGTGATACTAACAACAGTTAATATACATATAAGTACATGTCAGATTAGAGATTTGTTGGCTAATTTTACAATTCAGGAAGCGTTTCTAGCTTCCGATTGTGTTTCATGTTCATTGGGTTGGCACTTCCTACAAACAAACGCCACTTCCTACAAACAAATGCGTATTATACGCGAACTTCATATCGGTGTTCTGTCAAAATGGTGCGAAATTATTATTTACGTAAATAACATTATGTGTTAAAAAACCCGTTATTTATGAAAATAATTGTATAAATGCAAATATTTTTGTACGTAAAAAAACCCAACTTAACCTAACATAACCTATCCTAACTTATCTCAACCATACCTAACCTTACCTAACCTATCCTAATCTAACCTATAATAACCCAACCTAACCTATAATAACCTAACCCAACCTAACCTAACCTAACCTATAATAACCAAACCTAACCTAACATAATCTATAATAACCAAACCTAACCTAACCTATACTAACCTAATCTAACCTAACCCAACCTAACCTATAATAACCCAACCTAATCCATAATAACCCAACCTAACCTTACCTAACCTATCATAACCCACCCTAACCTAACCTTACCTTACCTATCATAACTTAACCTAACATAACCTAACCTGTAATAACCCAACCTAACCTAACCTTTCCAAATTTAACCTATAATAACCCAACCTAATCTAACCTAACCTATCTTAACCCAACCTAACCTATAATTACCCAACCTTACCACACCTATCCTAACCTAACCTAAAATCAAAACGCTCTATTTAAAAAAAAATCGTATTATGCGTGGCCAGATCCCGAATAATTTCCTAAATGCGTAAAGGTGAATTAATACATATTATATTAATATATATATATATACACCTGGAAAAATGATTGTTTTATTATACATATAAGTACATGTCAGATTAGAGATTTGTTGGCTAATTTTACAATTCAGGAAGCGTTTCTAGCTTCCGATTGTGTTTCATGTTTTTTTTATTGGGTTGGCAGTGACTACACTTCCTACAAACAACGCGTATTATGCGCGAGCTTCATATCGGTGTTCTGCTAAAATGGTGCGAAATTATTATTTACGTAAATAATATTAAATATCAACATTTATATAAATCGTAAATGCAAAGAGTTGTTGTTTATTGTTATTAAGTTGAATCAAAAGTTTGTTTTCTTTTTAAATGCGTATTAAAACGGTTGTTTGGTAGTATGAATGAATGAAACTGTACGTATTTGTTATGGATTACTTCAAATGAAATTATTCGTTATTATGCCGCCAGAGGTGCGCTCTGTTGGCCAATAGGGAAACTACTCCAGCGGCCGGTAAAGGAGGGATTGACATTTTCAAGGAACGAATGCATGATATTTTGCGCGAACGCTATGCGGAATTTACCCGAAACATAAGATTTGAATTCGACCAATATTAGGGCCAAAACCGAAACGAAGGGTCCAGATGTCGGTGTAATAATACTTTCAGATATGTTACGTTGTGTTTTTTTAGTTCAGTTTAGTGGTTTCGGTTTCAGTCTGTATTTAATGTCAGTACATTTTCTATTTCTGATCTCCCCACGTTCTGAATCAAGATTTTTATTGAGATATAAATGTTTATGTGAGTTTTGAATGAGAGTGGGATTTTGTTGTAGATTTATGTACTGTAGCCACTCGAGTGCTCGCTTCAATAACTAGAACTCATTTAAAAAAAATCATACCTCTGAATTTTAATACCAAGGCATATAAAATCATTATATAGCCGATGAATTCTCAGAAGTTTTAAGCTATTTGCCCAAATGTTGTGTAATATGTGTTAGTTGATATTTCTTCTGTTTCATATATGTACAATTTAGGGTGTCCCAGGACATAAGGAAGAATTTTTTTTTCATGAATTTAAATATGCATACCCTCTTATTTTATTCCATTTGATCCCAATAACTCATATAATAAATATTATTTTGATTAAACACCGGCAACTCGTGCCGACTTGATGCCAAACATATGGTACAGAGTTAATATGGAAGGATTATCAACTTTCATTTTTGTCGGATAAATAAAATTTAAAAATGCACAAATGTTCAATTATGTAGTATTTTATATTTAAAAATGGTTTATTGATTAAATTTTTTTCTTCATAGTTTGTTTTTTACAGTCAGGATAAATCTTCCGGTGTTCCTGAACGCATCGTAACAAAAATTATTTTTGTTCCTCTTTGACCGTGAGATTAAACCATGAAAATCTTGCATTAACTTAACAGTTCTTTCAACTGTATCATTCACTACCCTCAGCGGCGACACTTTCTTTCTGACTTCCTGATACGAAGCATTATTTGACCACATCGTAGGGAATTCCTTAAGAAAACTGGCATCTGTGTTCAGACGATCAAACAAATACTTGCTCTTAACTGAAATGAAGTCGTAAATATTTTTCTCTGAAACAAAAGTCACTAAATTATGATATGAACAAAAACCTCAATACAAAACATAATTTAAACTACTTAATAAACTTACCATACAATTTACCATCAAGATCCTCCTTCGATGGGATGTAACGTTTGTCATGGGTTGATAAATTATTTTTTTTGATATTTCGAGCATTTTTATTTTAGTTGTTTGATCCACAGCGTCGTCAAACAGCGATAAAATAGATCCTTCATCGGTCAAATACCATAACTGCTTACTGAACAGAAATAAAGCTGCCATTGAGATGTTTTCATCAATTTTTTCTTAAGCCTTCATCGATTTCAAAAAGCACAAGTCCTGGTAAGGTGCTTTAACTGCTATAATACATTGTAACCATGGCTGGACATAGGATGTTACTATGAACAGGCAAACGTCTAAAAGTGCCGCCTTATCCTCACCGGTAATTTTAAAGTAAATAAGGCGTCTTTGCCATCCATCGAGCACCTGGAGGCCGAATCTTAAATTTTCTCGCTGTATCTCCTCCTAAAACTATCACACAGAGCTCTAAAAACTCTCAATAGTCATCTAAAAGTATTTTTGTTGTCAGTGCAGTACGGTAAAAGTCAAGCAAATCATTGATTTCGGAAGCGGTTAGGTGCAATGTGAGATTTTCTCTGTAGCACTGAATTTTATCGAGATCAACATTTTTACAGTTATCTCGAAACTTTTTGAAGAGTGGTATGTCAGGGCTTGTAGTCACTTGACTGATTTTTACTTCAAACACAGCTTTAAAAAACCAACTATGGCTATATTTGGTATATATTGACAGTTAAATTCACTTTCCGGATATTGTAGAACAAAATTTCAAGAACTTGTCCATTAGATGGCAGTTTAGAACCCGATATTTGGTGTTTTACGACTCCTATTAAAAATATACTCTTTTTAGAAGTGCGTAAATCTAACAACATCTTGCCTGAACGAGTGATTTTCGTTTACTAACAAAATAGCAAGTTACTACAAGCTCATCAACACGTTTGCTCGCTGGCGTCTTAATGTACAAGTACTGACATCTTTCGATGCAAGTCGGCACGGGTTGCAGTTGTCCAAAGTAAACGAATTTTTTTTTATAAGTGTTTTGTCATTATTAAAACAAAATTAGAGGGTATGCGTTCAAAAATAACAACTTTAATTTTTTTGGGACTCCCTAATGTGCATGAATAAGAAGGAGTATCATTTTAGAACAGAGTTGGCTAATTGATGATTATGTTAACATTTTTGATGATTTCGTCAGTAGGGACTTTCAGAATAATTTTTATTACGGATTTTTATATTTTAATTAGTGATTTTAGGATACTGTCATTTGCAAAGCCCCATCCGATAATACCGTATTCTTGTATATTTTGTAATGAAATTTTATCGCAAATGAAATAATATAACATATTATGTAACACCTCTTGTAATATAAAATTTAACATTTCCTGTCATTTACAATTGGGAAAATATAGTTGAGATTCGTTTCATAAAACTTTTTTTATTGGATTTCAAATCGCGCTAATTTGCCGACAGCAAAGTGGTTTCCTTTTTTAACAAATTAATTAATTGATTGACGTAGTCTATAGAGATTTTGGCGTCAATTCAAATTATTTTGTTAGATTGTTTATCGAAAAATGAATCCGACATTGATTGAAAATAAATTTAATGATGGACCATCGAACATTTTGAATTGCAATACTCACTGATATTGTTACTTTAGAGAACCTACTTCATGGAGCTTATGAAACTTTTGCATTTCCAATACTAGGACTTTTAGAGGAGACATGTTTGAAAAGGAACTTGAATGAAAAATATTATGGATTAAAACAACATAAATATGGCATATTATGTCGTGCGATCACTCAAGACGTTTTTCAAACCCGGCTTATTATGTATAATTAGACGTAGAAGTAATAAGTCGTCATTTAAAAATTATTATAACCGTGAGACACTCAAACGCCCTGTGATTGGTCGGCGGATTCTGACAGCACTTTACACTCGCACACTACTTTGGTTTACTAATTATTTCAAAGTAATTCAGGATTTTTTTTTAAAAGTTCCGATTGTTTGCTGACTTACATAAATCGGTTATTTAATGTAGATACATTACAGAAATTATGTTGCGAGCTGAAATCACCTACAATAACTTACAAATTAGAGGAATAAAAAGAATTGCACATTACACGACTCCACAGCTCACTATTTATAAATTTCCGCGACTTTAGACTCAAAAAGATTTTCCGCTCATTTTATTTTAAGATAAAAAATCAAGACCACATAATTACATTAAAATAATTATTAAGTTATTATTTTACAGAACACAATTTTTGTTGTGGTTTTTATTCCATATTTTTGATTTTTCAACTTCATTTTCAAAGCTTTTGTTTTTCCGTAAAAAAACGTGATTGTTATCTTATTAGGGTTAAATTCTCGAAACCATCGCCCTAAAGTTGTTTCTAGTTGATAAAACCGATACCTACGTACGTAAATTAATGAAATAGTACGTCGGAGTGTAATAAAGGTCATAATCCAATTTGAATAGGGGTTTTTCAGAACAATTCATCCCGGAATACCGTAAAAATAAACGATTTTGGCTTTGAATCCCATGGGAGAATTTTAATTAAAATGTTCAACAGTGCGCAGGCCTTGTTCTATCGGGTGTATCGGGCTCATTTCGACTGTTTTAGAGATTTTGGTTTTAAATGTCTCTTATGGTAAGGGACCGCAAACGAAAAACAACACGAAAGACAGTTTGATGTAGTACCCAATTCATTATTTACTCACCGACCATCAACTGTCTTAGATAAGTGTGGAAAATTAATTTTGGTTCGTAATATTTTTCATATTTTATATAAGTGTTTTGTGAATACCTCACTAGAAGAACCTGTGCTGAGGTGTCCCCATTATTAGGAAAGGTGTAATAATGTAACACAGACATTGTCTATAATGATCTTAAATGCATTACACACCAAAAACCTGTTTGGTAGAACTGAAAACATAATACATGTTAATTCAATTCAATTGTGTTCGGTTTGAAGTGAGTTTTTTTTGGTTGAGGAAAAATTGGTATCCATTCTGTGATCTGTTTTAGCAGTTTGTGATTTGGTGAATTATCAGCAGGTTCTTTAAAATTAGGTGGAATGCACACAGTTTAGTGAAATAGTACTTAAAGGAGTGTTTTAGTCTGATGTTAAGGAATTGGGTTGTTGATGACCTGGTTATTATGAAGGACTGAAATTGTAAGGGAATATGTAGTTTCTATTTGAAGAGAAAAAGAATCGACCCAAATGATTTTTGTCCTATTTCTAATGCACTACAGAGCGAGAAACTTTCGTAAATAATGGGATAATTACTTGTTTATTTATTTATAATTTCAGTATCAAAGACTGGTTTAGTGGGAGAGCCATATCTGGCTCATTTTGGTCTACTTCAAAGACTTCAATGGTTTTATTGACTCAAATTTAAGAGAAGAGCAGTCACAAGGCAATTAATTTAACTGATCGCAGCGAAGTCTTGTTTTAATAATTTTTAGTTTTCTTTTATATGCTGCATCCACTTTATTTTTAAATCAAGCCTTACTTTGACTAACTTAGATGGCTAACTTTGACTATGATTCAAAAAAGTTATACTTACCTGAAGAGAGTTACAAAATAATTGTCACTGAGAAAATGGCTATCTTCCTTAACCTGCCTCTCAACGACCCCCAAATGAGTCGCAAGATTTTTTCCGTAGCCCCGGGGGTCTAGCACAGTAAAATTGATAACTTAACAATATCGTTTTGATAGGCGTAACTACCGACGATTTTATATCAATTTCCCAAGTAATAAGTCAGAATCGATATACACTGGCGCATTTATCTATGAATTGACATTCCTAAACGTCAGACGGCTACGTAAAAGTTAAAAATTTTAATTAACTGACATTTTTGTATTGAAATATTAACTTTAATAGACATTAACAGTCCGCATGTACTTTTTGATACTAAAAAGGGAGTTTATTATTTCATGAGGTCTTTAGTCATAACTCATAACACTCAAACTATCAAATTTTGTTTCTCGAAACTGGAATGAAATCGAACGAAAGAATTAAATAAGTTTATGGATCGTGTATCCGATATCTTCCAGTTTTAAGAGCTTAGTTAGTTCATCCCTATTCAGTAAGCCAGTTATTATGCATGACATTGACTCGAACGACATTATCCAATAAGTCGTGCATATAGACAGCTTATCCGACACCTTGAAGGACGCGCTAAATGTATCGGCTTTTGTCAACCGACTGTCGGAATCATATTCTGACCGTGCTCGTAAATATCGCTAACTGACCATAGATGACGGATTTTTTCAATATCGTATTGAAATAGGGCTTTATCGATCTCCATGATAGACCTCCTGGGGTCGTCAGACCACAGCTCTTTGCAAAGGCGTTTGCTGTTCTTTGAACATAAACTTTTTTCAATCAATTTCATCTCCACTCAACTAGCCTTATGGTATGGAGCCATACCATAATTATATTAATAATATTCTGAGCAACCTATTTTAATAATTTTTTTTTCTTTTTGCGTTCTTGAACGAAACTACTAGTAATGGTCAGTGGTTGAGTTGGCATCGCTTTTGGGTCCCATCCAGGCATTTTTAATCTTCTTCATCTCCAAAACCGTGTTGTAAGGTACATTAAGTTCAGCTCTGAAGATCTGTTAAATTCTATAAATTAAACGAAACCTCTACGTATTTTTATTATTTTTGTTTCTGATATACCAAATGAAGTATTTTTTGAATAACCAATTATCTACATTTTTTATCCAAGTGATACAATTCAGACTGACCATTGATTCAGAATAAATTATCTCTTTGTAACCTAGTTAGCATTTAACCATAATTTACATACATAAAATTTGTTCATTCAAGATAGATTTCTACTATTTTATTTTTGAGTTAAACCTCAAATTGTAATACTTAATTATTGAAGACAATATTAAAGATTCTTAAACGAAAATTTGAAACATCGAGTCCTAGATGTGACCCTATCTTTTTCTGTTTTAGATTTTCACTATCCTGAAATGAAAATTTTAACTTACCCAGTGTAAAATTACATTTGAATATTAAAAACCTTGTTTCGGAACATGACTTAACTACTACTACAAAACAAAATCAATTTTTAAGTAATAAAGTAAAACATTACTTACATTAGAAATCCTTGTAAAGAGATGTGGTTATCAAAACTATATCAACCAAAACACCCTTGCTAAGTCACAAAACGCAGCGAACCACTTGGGGTGACCCATAGCAGAGGTATTGGTTATCCAATCAATACTCCGCGGATCGGTGGTACTTATTACCAGCCTCCCAAATTCTAATCTTGCATCAATTGTAAAAACTACATCGCTGTGTTAGACTATACAAATCAAAAAATAATATAATTTTTCAAAAAAAGATTGCTCTGATTGACTGATGATTTTCAAATTGAATCATCAGGATATTTATACACCTAAATAAATTATTGATGTGTTTTACAAGTTACAAAAAGTTTTACAGATTTCCAGCGGTGATCGAAATCTCTGCATTAATATTTTATTCCGAACGCTCCTGGCAATCATAAGTTTCTTGCGAAGTTTATCTGGCTCTGATGATTCGTGAGCCTGACTTCGGGCGGTTCCGGCGATCATATCGTGTTGGCAAATCGCCAGTACTTGATTGGATTAAACCTACTGCCGTCACGTGATCAGGCATCGCGGAGTGATTGGAATGGGGAGGCTTAGAAACTTGGAGATTGCTAAAGAAAAATAAAACCTATTCGAATATCTATCAGCTTCCAACTTCTTCAATCAAACTTCCCTTGTGTCTTTGATAAAACCCAAACATGTGAGGGAAACGTGAGGTGTAAAATTATCTTCACATTGCAACTGGGAAATATGCGTAGGTATGCAAAACATAAAATGTTAATTTTCTTGTAAAAATAATACTAATGTTTGATATTAATGTAGGTTTTTTTTTAAATATGCTTTTTTATCAGGTAATTATATAGTTTTAAAAATTATTTGAGCTCTCTTAAGGCGAATCACTACATAAAATGCATAATCATATGTGTTTTGAGTTTGAAAATTTGATCGCTTATAAATATTTCAGATGTTTAATTAAATACTGCGAGTAGAACACATCTTGGGCTTTGAAATAATTGAGCACTTTTTTGATAATTCCAGAAAAAAATAAAATGTCAGGCCTATAAAAACTGCTTTAAAGTTGAAATTCTCCTAATTACGAAGCTATTTTTGGTTATAATTCTATTATATAATTTAAACCTTATCACCATCTCCATAAGGAGTGTTATTGTTATCTGCCCGATTTCAAACGTTACACGAGGTGCTGCTCATTGTATATTATTACTCATCGTGTACATTATAATTTAACATTTTATTAAGACGAATAACTTAGTTTGCATCACTTTATTTTATATGCACAATAAAGATGATTCGCGAACAATGTTGGCTTCATTAGGAGTGAATGAATGCTAAAGTTAAAAATTAAATATACATCACTTTGGAGAGCGCTTGTAAAGGGAGGAGGGAAGGGTAAGACTGAAGAATATTTAGAATTAGGAATAACAATGTAATGAAAAGAGAATAACCCGTTAAGTAAGAAAAATGAATAAAATATCTTTTTTTGCTCAACATTGTACAATATACATGCTTTCTCCATGTGTACATCTTTGCGTTGTACATTTTTTTCTCACAAATCTTCTGCTATTTATATAAAAAAAATGTATCTTTCGGTTTGTTTTTTTTTTGTTTTATTCCGAGAGAGATGAAATGTTGCATACAAAAGAGAAAGGAGACTGTCTTCATTAAATTTCAAAAACCATTCCATCCCTTTTACCCACTCCTTACAGCAGAATTTCGTTACTTCTTTGCCTTACTTGACGTTCAAAATAATAGGAATATTTCTGTTTACATCTGGTTTTGAATGGTAAGTGTAAAGCTCGGGAACTTCAGCTAGTTTACTACAAAATAGAAAATGATAGAAGGAATCCAACTTTTTTCTAGCATCGTTGATGCGAATACCATCCCCTGATTTTTTATTTTGATTTAGATACATAAGTGGAATGTAATAGTTTGATTTACATTTTTACACTAATTGAACAGGCCCCTTAGGAAATAAGTTTTTATATGAAATTCTTATAGCCACTCATGTTGGTACTGAAGACATATATTTAGGTTATGGTTAAAAATAAATTATGTTAGAGATGATTCATGGAAGAATTAGTTAGTTTAAGAATCAGTTAAATAATTTTTTTCCTTCCGTTACCCCTTTTTATCCGAGGATGGATATATTCAGGGAAATCTTCACCCTGAGAGCAAATTTTATTATGTTTATTTTTATTTTACATGTTCATTTATATAATTCTATTCCAACAACAAATAATGTACACAACATTTTCAGTCGACACTCGTAACATAATTATCAACATTTCGAATTTAAAAAAAATCACGTGTGAATATCGACATTCCGCTAAGTTTCATTTAATTCTACATGCATCACTTCTTAAAAAATAAAAAATAAATCAATTTTTTTATTTACGTGTGTGCTCAGGTGACAGGAAACATAATTTAAAAAATGTACATTTTCCATTTTACGTAAAAAAAACTTGTTTTTCCCAAAAATATAACAAAGAAATAAATAATAAACAAAAGCAAAATTTGAAACTTCGGAAGAGTTGTTGTATCGTATGATTCTTTGAATTATTTGCTTTTAAAAATGGAAAGATTTAAACTCTCATTGGCACAAAAAACTATGTAGAAAAGTAACGATAATTGTGTACTACTAAATAAATATAATAAATAAAAAATATATAAAAACGTATCATGTAAAACATTAAATAATAGTAAACATTAAAGTGAGTTCGGCGCATTATCTCCGACTATATTTGGAAAATAAATAATTTCTGTAAGTACTCTTCAACCTTAATGAAAGAGAAAACTAATCTAGCAATCAGTTATCAGGTATTGAGCCTAGAACTTCTTTAAGTCTTCACTGGAAGGGACGACACATCTCTCCTATTTCAAGGCCGTGCGCCCGCTTATATAGGCCGTCCGTGGTACATTATTCGTTAGATAGTGTTATGTTTGTACATAGCTTGCAAGAGCTAACTGCACAATTATGTAGATCCACACGATTGCAGGAAACGAACCACGCACTGATGGCGTGTTAGATCACCAATACATACGCAGGAGCTCGCGACATCGCGCCTGATATTAGTCACGTAGGCCACAAGGACCTACAACCAATCCGATATCGTAGAATACCCCTTCCACTTGCGCCCGAAGCAGGCCAAGTACTTGCAGCTAGCTAGCCACGCGCTCGGCCGCCAGTTCACCGCCGGCCCCCGTTGAGTTCAACACTATGCTTTAGTTCCGAGTTATTATTTACCGCCAAATCAGTGTCGCCGTAATGGGACCGGCGTGCATACATTTTATAATGTGCCGCGTCCCTAGACTCAGTTATCACGTCCAGGCAATTCGGCCGGCTACACCATCATGGATATGATGGCGCCATATCTCTGCGCCGCCCATTGTCGTAAGCCGCCCATCACCGCTCCAGGCCGCTTCTGCGCCGCCCTTTGTCGTAAGCCGCCCATCACCGCTCCAGGCCGCTTCTGCGCCGCCCTTCGTCGTATTCCCGCCCTACCGCATCAGTTAGGCCGTGCTATGGCATCCACCCATCGTAGCCGCCCTTCGTCCTGCACCCTGCCTAGGCACCTGCCTATGGCCCCTGCTCATCATTCACCGCTTCAGCCTAGTTTACACGTGAGCGAATGTTATACCCTTGTCAATCAGAGCCCTTAGAGTCAATAGATTGCCTAGTAACTAGTTAGGCCTTAAAAAGCTATGTACCTTTTGTAGATCTGTTGATAACCTGTATTACCTGTACAATAAACCCTCATATCAAGAGACTTGTTTTAATTGGGAAATTGACTATAATCCACACCCTGAATGATTGGAGTATCAAGCTTTGCCGCCGGCTTGTGCGGCGATGACTATTTGTGTAACACACCTATAGTATATTACATGGCGATAAACGCTAATGTAACACTGGCGCCGCCACTTGGGGCCTTTTCTCACTTATAACTATCTAAGTTACGTTATATACCCGTATCAATGTAACAATAGCATAGAGCCGGCCACTGATAGTAGGTTTATAATTTGCGTAACCAGTATGAGATCTATGATATCCAGCGTTCGTAGCTACGAATGCCGTAATAGGTGTGAGTGAAAAAGTATTCTAGGTCGCACCGTTTCGTTCCGTTACAATCATATCATTGTTTTAAAAACCATTTTTATAATCATAGGGTTTTTCTGCAGCTGGAGATATTTTGAATCTTTACAAATTCGTGGACGATAATAATGGTACGTTGTAGTTCTATCACCATATTAATTTATAACAAGATAATTTTTCAGCGGCGCATTACTAATGTAGATTAGTTCTGCATCTTGGAATAAGGAAAGATATATGCACGCGCGCTTTTGTAAAGTTCATAAAGGCATTTTTTTCTAAAATTGTAACAAAAAAACGTGATCATTCAAGAGCTTATAGTCAATTATCAAGAAGGCATTCCATCTGTTACGTCTGTTACATTCCGATATATGTCCTCTATAGCGTCTTACGTTAATTTTCCTCTGAAGGGCATGGTTGTGTACATAGTCATTATAATACTAAACATGTATTGAAAGAACAATATTGTCACTCGATTAGAAATTCCAGCATTTCATTCCAACGAAAATTCCACATTTCTTATACATACAAATCTATTACTGCGCTATATAAATGCCATATTATTATAATTATTACATGTCATTTTATTTAAGGAGAATAATATATGACATGCATGTGAGTAAATAAAGTCAGGGTCATTACGGAAGGTATTGCAATATCAAGTGAATCTACTTATTTTCCCATATATATGGAAAAAAATTATGGATATGGATGAAGCAAAAAGTTTGTGTTCAAACACGGTTGTTTGTGAAGCTTGTCGTCTCTTTCATACTCTTACACGGAGAAACTTATTCATTCAGAATATTTAAATGTCATGACGGAATATGACAATATCAGTATATCGATATCAATATTTTATATATTATAACACGTGTTCCGCTGTCCTCATAAAACATTCGCTTTTAACTGATACTTTGTAAGTAACTCTGTCAATTCGTTTTATCATCAAAGGCTTGCAGTTCCGTTTTAAACAGGAAAACGAATAATTTAAACAGATTTTTAATAAATTACTAGTATTTCATAGCAGCAAATTTTCTCCGTGTACGGTGACGTTGCATAATTTGTTAATTTGTTTAGATCTTCTTTAATAATATTAAAACACATTAATTGAGTTTGAAATCGTCCATTCTACACAATTAGCCTAATTCAGTAAACTTAAATTATGACAATGACAATTCAATTGCATCGACTGACCCATAAATGCATTATAGGCAATGGATTAATGACTCCCACGAGGGCGCAATCTATGTCGCGGTTCAGTGCGGACTGAAATCGATCCAGTATTTATAGGTTAGATAAATGCACCTGTATGCTCGATTGCAATTATATTCACGTATCATTGTGGATTTATAAAAGGTTGGATGGTTTCTTCTGTGTATGACTCATAATTGCGAATTATTATGTGCGAACTGCGTAGTGTGTTCAATTCCTCGGCTGGCTAAGTCCTCCATCACAACACGAGCAAAATTTTCCGCTTACTGTGGTGGTAGTAGGAGATTTTCAAATATTGTCACGTTATTCGTAACCCTGGAATGTTTGTCTTTCTTTAAAAGAATAAAATCTAAATAAAATAAAATGATCCTATAATAATCGAATGAATTCCACAAACAGAAAAGCGATAGATCGAATATATCACGCTGTCGATGATTTCGTTGTAGATAGATTCCACTGTCAAAGATCTGATATTACCGACGATTATCTTTTTGTGATCGGGCATTCTTATTTTTTTTAATTTACGCGGAGAAAATTAGTATTAAATATTTATTAAAAATCTTTTCTCAAATTATTAATAATCCGGTTAAAAACCCGTTTGCAGGCCTTAACGAATGAGTTAAAAGTTTTCTTGATAAACTTATTAGTGAATTCCGAACATATTATCATGATATCGGAATACTCACGTGCCTAATACCTTGATAATATATCATGAAACTTTTTTTATTTTTTAATAAAAAGAAAGACAAACATTCCCGGGTTACGAATAACCTGACAATATTTGAAAATCTCCTACTACCACCACAGAAAGCTGAAAATGTTGCTTGTTTTGTGATGGAGGACTTAGCCAGCCGAGGAATTGAATACACTACGCCTGGGTGGGACCCAAACGCGATGTCAACTCGGCCACCGACCTGTCAAAAAGGTCAATAACTAATGCGAAAATATATGTCGCTGACTCTGATATTGTTTCCGACGATTTCATCGTTTTCAAATTAGTTTTTGAAACGTAATGAATAATAATGATGCCATTAAGCATCACAAAGCGACATTTTTTCATCCCTTGTTAGTTGTGAAAGTGTTGTATTGTTTATAGAAAGATTTACGTTGTTTAATTATTGTAAAATTTTAATTTGGGTAAAATGTAATTATTTAGAATTGAAACATTGCTTTAAATGGCTCGTATTTCGTGACCAGAACTGGATAGCAAGGTACTTTTCTAATTTCTTCTCCCCACTATTTTCAGCCCAATTGGGGATGCCATAGTCTCGCCGGTTACATTCAGTTGGGATCAGTTGGAACTCTCACATTAAAATTAAAATAAAGCATTTTATATGAAATTTGAATGACGTGTAAGGAATCCTTCACCTACCTTTTTTCTTTATTTTTTTTAAATTTGAAAACACACAAGAGTCTTAAGTGCTCCCAACTGTCTGGAGCTAGGGAGGCTATGGCATCTAAAATTGGGGTATGTTGTGAATCTGAAGGTATTGGGGAGGGGAAGAGATAGGGAAGAGCACGGCAGAAAAGTACCTGGCTATTCAGATCTGGTCACCAAACACGGCCAAAGCCTTTTCAAGCACGGTTTCAATTCTGAATGGTTGTCTTAAGGCGATACTGAAAGTATCTTCCACTTTGGAACCTGCCGTAAATATACTACATCTAAAGGGTTTTCTAATAAGAGGTGTTATTTTGAATAGCCCGCTATTTCGATAGATGTTACTTTTGAAGCTGTAATTTTTTGACATTTAACAAGTTGAAACTACGTTATTAATAAAAATGGAACGATACACGCTTCAACAACGCATTGAAATTATTAAAATTCACTTGAGTGAATCAAATGCAAATCATCTTGAGTGATGAGGCCCATTTCCACCTCGGTGGCTTGGTCAACAAGCAAAATTGTCACATCTGGGGCTCGGAAAACCCAAGAGTTATTGTTGAAAAGCCTCTTTATCCTCAACGAGTGACTGTTTGGTGCGGTTTATGGTCCGGCGGAGTCATTGGACCTTACATTTTCGAAAATGAGGTTGGAGCAACAGTTACGGTCAATGGATCGCTATCGAGAGATGATTAATGATTTTTTATTGCCGAAATTAGATGGTATTGATCTGAACAACGTTTACTTTTAACAAGACGGCGCTACGTGCCACACTAGCAACGAAACTATTGATCTTTTACGACTGAATATCAAAATAACACCTCTTATTGGAAAACCATGTATAATATTATAAATTAATAAGTACTAAATAGAAGAGAGGCTCCTCCGATTACCTATCCCCACCAAAAGACAGCCTCATTGTCTCGCAAAACCTGGTCCGCCATCAATAGGTTAAGGTGCTCCCATAGCCGCTGTGCCCACATGATGCACAGATGGGGCCTTAAAGAGTCGGCGATGTGTGAATGTGGTGCAGTGCAGACCACCGAACATGTGGTCAACGAATGCCAGCTCCATTCATTCCCCGGCGGGATTGATGAGGTCCACATGGCGACGCCTGAGGCCCTAGACTGGCTCGCAGACCTAGATGTCCCCTTCTGACCCCACCACCATTCGAAAGAAGAAGAATGAATAAGTTGTGAAAACACAAATCGATCAAATTAAATATACTACAAATAAATTAAAACTTACCCCTCGAGCACGGTGGCCACGAATTTTTTTTAATCAAAATTAATACCTCCTCGGTTGTGATTTATTTGAATTAATTTATTATTTTTTTGGTAAACTAATGTTTAAGACAAGATTTTTTTTTATGCATAGCACAAAGGGAAACAATTATTTTACAATCAATAATTATTAGCCTGAAACACTCATCCACATTGAAAAATCTCCTGATAAAAGATACATGACGCCAACGGAACTTGAACCCGTGGCCTTTCGATTTCCTAATTGTTACCCTTTGTGCTATGCATAAAAAAAAATCTTGTCTTACACATTAGTTTACAAAAAAAAAAAAAAATAATATTTGACAAGTTCTAGTATTCTCACCAAAAAATGTAGACAATTTGTCTCGACGCCATCTAGTGAGAGAGTTAGCACTTACAATGCCTTTCTCATATAAAATAAAGTTGGTTGTTTCAGGTGAAAAAATGTAACAAGCAGTAATTGTTGAATGAAACACTAGTATATATTGAATTATTTCGCGGATAAAAGATAAGCCGCCATAGCTCAGTGGTCAGAGCTCTGGACCGGAAATCCCGTTGGCGTCATGTATCTTTTATCAGGAGATTTTTCAATGTGGATTAGTGTATCAGGCTAATAATTATTGCTTATAAATGAATTAATTTAATTGAATTTATTTTCGAAATAATGTATTCCTGCTTGAATACACAATTGAAATAATATGTTTTCTCTCTTTTAAATAATGACGTTCGGGCTTGACTCCAACGTTTCCAATTAATTATTCAGAAATAGCGAACACAAACGTTTGCAAAAGCAATTTCACTAATTGTCACCCAGTATTTTCCCTCCTATTTGTATTTAATACTATTCATATTTTTTTGTTTTCGACTTTATGTCCGGGTTAAATCTTCCCCACAGGAAAAAATAAACCCTTCCACACACTTTTCCGCAAATGATCATCTAGTCGATCCACATTATGCAAGTGAATTATATAACCATTATAAATACGAGTACAAATCAATACAAGAACCATATGTCAACTCACCAGATCTCAAATGGGAAAATAATTCACCGACTCCATATATTTTAATATCACAGGGTTCGGCTCGGTAGAACTCCTAACTGGATCGATAAATCCTACTGATCGCTCAGTATAAATATTTAAAAAATCTTTCGTAATCCTACATGTATTTGAAATGATTGATTTTCGCATTTTAATATATAAATTCGACAGAACTAATACGCCTTAATTTTGAATGAGAGAAGTATAATGCCAGTAGCTGAAATAACAAATGGAAATATTAGTTTAGCCCGAGAATGCCAAATTCTTTTAATCTCATTTCCTAAATCTGTATATTTTCTTATTTTTTCAGAAACCGATTTTTGAATATTACAGGAATTTGGAATAGCGACATCAATGATATTAGTTTTTTTTTTAAATTTTGTCATGTAAAACTATATCGGGTCTATTATGAATAATCTTTCGGTCTGTTAGTATAGTTGTATCATAAAATTTCATTTTCTAAAAATTAATTTAGCGTGTATTCATAATATGTTACTATATGACGGCAGTCAATCAAGATGTTTAATTACCAAACTTTGGTGAATTATTTTTAAAACTTGATTGTGCCTAAATGTATACTCGGACGGCGCCAATACAGAACATCCTGATATAATATGTTTACTTATTATTATTATTTTCGTATTATAATTTACTCAATGTACTTAATTTCCTTATAATTATTTTCTTATTATTATCTTCTTGATTCACTTGAACGTATTTAATATCTCTTTTATTTTCTTATTATTACTTACCTGTTATAATTAACCTATTTTATTTGTCGTTTAACACGTTGAACGCCATGTAGGTCACCGGTGACCTCAAACGAAAATCTTCATTTTTCTCCCATAGCGCCATGACGGTCACTGGTGACCGCAGTTAATTTTCTTGATTTTTATGGAAAATTTTGATAAAAAAAAGGTATACGTTTTGATGGTCGCCGATGCCATCTGAGTGTTTTTTTTTTCAAATTTAAAATGATAATGTTTCTTCATTTCCACACTGAAGTTCAACGTGTTAATGAATATTATTTTATGTAAATCGTAATTCGTACTATCCGTTTTGTCATTGTCAGTATGGTCACCCTATGATTGTGGCTGATAAGCCACCACTGGTACTTTGTTATACTTATTAAGCTTACTAATCATGGAGAAAATATTATACAATCTATAATTATATAATATAAACGTACTGCGCAGCTGCAATTTTAGTTTGAATGACCATATCCTTACTAGAGAAAAACCATTTTACATTCGTTAAACTTTTTTTTGTTACACATTGTATAAATAATTAGAATGTAAATTTTTGAGTTTACACGAATAAAAATTTTTATTTAACTCTTTTTTTTTAATTTTGCAGCAATGATTTTTGCGACCTCGCGCATGTGCATTATGAGTTTATTTAAGAGCGTAATCTTCGAAAATCCTGTTTTCTTCATAAAATGGTGAATTTACTATAGATTCGTGTAATTCAACATATTAAAAACTTACATGTTTTATTTTTCCTCTGTTTTAGATAAGTAATTATATAATAAGCATTTGTAATATGCATTAAGTTTAAGGTCAAACGGTTATGACAGTATTCAAGTTGAATTTTAAGGTCTATATTTTAAGAACTTCTTGTGATGTTTTTTTAATAACATAACCTTATAAAATGTGCAAGTAATGCGTTATGCATTTCAGTTTTTTTGTTGTTGTGTCCAGGAAATTGAGAGCAATCATTATTTTTGTATGAACGAGATGAACAGTGAGTTGACAGTTTTCTTGCAAAATCCGTAAATAAAGTTACTGAGTTTTTTGTATTTTGATTTCTCTGAAATTTAACGACGTTGTAACCTTTTTTTTCGACTTTTTTAATGTTTGAAATTAAAATATTGCACTTTTTAACTGTAAAAAGTATATTGCAAAAACAAAAAAAATAATGGGAAATTTTATCTTATTTGTTTTTATGACATCTCCAATACATTAACATCGTTTGGAATGCACAGTTCCGATAAGTAGAGTGGCGCCATATCATGTACGGCTTTGAAAACCATCCAGCAGAGTTTGAATTGGATTATCTCAGGGCACTTAAGCCAATGAAGGTTCCGCAAATGTTGAGAGATGTGAGAATATTTGGAACACCGGTTATCAGCCTTGCTGCAGCATTGAAAACTGACTGAAGTCTGTCAGTGTATATTTTAGGGAGACTTGCGTATATGCCATTGCAATAGTCGAGTCGTGATACAACGTAAGAGTTAACCAACATCTTTGTGGCGTTAGCCGGTATATTTCTTCTTATAGATTTGATTTGACACAGGTGAAAGAAACCTGCGCTTACTGTTTTGTTAATTTTCGATTTAAGTGAGAGATTTTCATCTAGAATCTAGATGAACACCTAGGGGTTTCATGCCATTTTTAGGGATTATGTTGCAGCCAGAAGTAATGAGAGGAGATTTATCTAACATTGACTGGCGCTTTTTTGTTGCTATCCAGAGAAATTCTCTGTTATGCCACCAATGCATTTAACAGTGACATCTTTTAATTTATCTTTCTCATTCGGTGCACAGTAGAAATAGAGTTGCTGATTGCCAGCATAGCAATGGGTAAGAAGTCTGAATGAATCTATAATTTTGGCAACATCGTTGATGAATAGAATAAAAAGTAGGGGCCCCAAGAATGAACCCTGGGGGACTCCAGAAGTCAGAGTCACGTAGAAAGAGTTTTTACCAACCGCTTGTACAGATTGGGTTCGGCCACAAAGGTATTATTTTATAAACTTAACTACTGTACTGCACTCAAATCTAATAATGATAGCAAAGCTAGCTCACCTGACTCATTTGCGAGCATCAAATCTGACAACACGCGCACTAATCCAGTCTCTGTAGACTGGTACCTTCTATAAGCTGATTGATACTTTGACAGCAGTTCATTTTTCACCAGATGGGCGGTTATCTGCCTGATCACAATTTTTTCTAGGATTTTTGAGATGAACGGTAAATTTGACACCGGACGATAATTACTTAAATCCTCATCTAGTAGGGGTTTCTTTAGAATTGATGAGACAAGGGCCTTTTTAAACAGTTGGGGTACCTCGCCTAAGCCGTTTTGTTATACAGGTAAACTAAGAAGGGTACTATATGGTTCAGACACTTTTTGATTTTCTATGACTTTCCCACTTTGGGATTGGGTTTAAAGCACATTGTTTGTTTAGAGAACTGGACACAATTTTGGTGATTTTTGCCGATGTTGTGTGTGTGGTCGTATTAAAAATTTCACCGTTGTAGGTGGTGAACGTAGGTGGAGGTGCAGATGCTATCGTGGCCCAAATACTATCGATTTTTTTTGGAAAAATTCGGAGAAATCTTTCGGACTGAGCACTGTCGTGGTTGAGTTTTCAGACTCACCTTTGACAGTTTTAAGCGAGTCCCAAATTCGCTTGGGATCAGACTCTTCACTCTCAATCTTCGTTATCCAGTAATCGGATCTTTTTCTCCGAATTGTTTCCCTATATTCGGCTTGCACACTAACCCACGCTCCTTTTGGCTGGCAAGTTTTCTACTCCTGGATATCTATTTATTTACGATAATTTTCTAAAAAAGCCTTATTTGCCACATTATGCAATAAAACCAATGACCAAAAATGGGTTCGCGAGAAGGAGATTTTTATCTTTTAAACAGTTTTAATTTATAATTTTTTTAAATATTGAAGACAATATTAGTGATTTCTAAACGAAAATCTGAAACAGAAAAATCAGAAAAGGAAACGGTCACATCTGGGACTCGAACCCAGGACCCCTGTCTTTCCGGGACAGTGCTCTACCAACTGCGCTAGTGGGACCCATTAGCGCAGTTGGTAGAGCACTGTCCCGGAAAGACAGGGGTCCTGGGTTCGAGTCCCAGATGTGACCGTTTCCTTTTCTGATTTTTCTGTTTCAGATTTTCGTTTAGAAATCACTAATATTGTCTTCAATATTTAAATATTACAATTTGAGGTTTTACTCAATAAAGTTATTCCGAAAAATAAATATAATTTTTTTCTTGAAAAAAATTTTATTCTACTCGCAATCTTTAATTAAAGGATCTAAAATATAGTTAAGCCGTCAAATATTCAAACCAAAAACACATGATTTTGCATGACTGATTCGCTCTAATGAAGATAATGAAGTTGTAAGATAGGCAGACTTTTATAATATTTTATAGCTATCGTTTCACCGAAAGGAAACGAGTCGACCTAAATCTTTTTTCACTAAAATGAAACGTGGCAAATATCTCTTACATTCACGTAAAGCATGAAGGCTGAAGATTAATTTACTAAAACATTAATTAAAAACTTAAATTATCATTAAATCCATTTTGAAACAAACCCATTGCTCATTTACATTCATACATTGTCTCAAACAGTGTTAAAGCGACTCGGAACACGACCTTACTCTGGAGTATTAGATCCCCTATCGATTTGACTATTTACAATAATTTATTTGGTGTGAACTGCTATTTACTTCATTAAATAGACCCACATCATTAGCTAAATCTATTTAACAGTGTGAATAATCAATCTATCTGGCGGCGGTAGTCGATTAGCGAGAACTTAATGATTTAATGAGCGATTTGCGGTGATGACGTGCAAAAAACAAAACTGGCTTATTGTTAATTCCTCGTTTACCCGCCAGAGTACTTCATCCATTATTATAAAAGCTATGTTGTTGTAAAATCATGGAGGAGCATTTTTTTCAACACTCAAAGAAATAAAAAATAAAAATTCACGTATAGATAAGCATGTAGTGTTTTTTTTTTATTTTAAGAATTTTTTGAAGAGAGAATAATCAACCGAGGAACGTGTTGTCCTAATATAATTCGTCCAGAATACAAGTACAAAAATGACTGAGAAAATCGTGTTTTAATTTTTTTATTTATTCATAAAAAAAACACAAAGTTCAATACAAGTATATTTGCTGTTGTTCTAGTCACATCTATTCAATTTATTTTGATAATTTCTGACAATTTTCTGGAATTCAATAACGGCATTGGTAATAAAAATAAAAGCAATAAATTTTAATTTTTTTTTTATAAAAGCACCTTTATAGAAATATTATAAATATATCGTCTGATTGTGGCTTCACCACAGTTTGTTAATTCTTTCGAAGGATGAAATATCTGCCACTCGTAAGTAGTAATAATTACACAGCCGCACCTCTTTATAAAGTAATTTATTTTTATTTTTAAATTTCAAAAAAATACAATTTTGGTGATTTTCTCAACTACCAACTACCAATTATCTCAACTGCTCGTGCCCATATTATGGTAGTCGTACATGATTTATGTAAGAATAAATAAAAAAAATTAGAACAGATAATAAAACATACATTTGAACAAAAAATTAAAAATAAATATTTTTATAGAGACCATATTAGAAATAAATATAACTGATTGATGAAAATGTATTTTATAGAAAACAGAAATAGCGGTAAAATTATGTTTTATTTTATTTAACTTTTTTTTTTTAAAAGAATGGCAAACATTTCCAGGTTTCGGATAACCTGAAAATGTTTGAAAATCTCCTACTACCACCACACTAAGCGGAAAATGTTGCTTGGGTTGTGATGGAGGACTTAGCCAGCCGAGGAATTGATCACACTACACCTGGGTGGGACTCAAACGCGATGTCAACTCAGCCACCGACCGGTCAAAGTAAGATTAAAATACTTGCCAAATTATACCAGTTATTATTTTTTCTTTGGCACATGGTACGTACTTATCCTTAAATGCACCTACCTATTTACGGTATTTTTGTCACATTTGAATTTAGTGATATAAAAATTAAATTAAATTTTAAAATGAAAACTTTTTTTTCATTAGGAACTCGTGAATTCTTGAAAAAGCTCGTCCCCTTTGAAATACTCAATGTTGAAGACGGGTAGTAAAAATGGATATAGAATTATTTGACATTTTATTGGCGTTTTATGCATTGTATATTTTAGGAGCGATGAACCAGAGTTGTCGTTGAGCGAATGTGAATTATACTTAAATAAAAGAGGAAGCTACAAGCCAAAAATGTGTATATTCTTGGTATACCTTATATCGTAAGTAATAAGCATTAATATCGCTTGACAAACGGAATCTAGAAACGTTCGATTTCAAGCACAAAACTGGTTTTTATTTATTTTGTAAATAATTTTATAAGAAAGCAAAAAAGTTAATTAAGTGAAACTGTCACAGATAATCTTAACTATAATACTGTATTTTTTAAAAGTCGTTTTCTTTATTCGTTCATACATTTCTGTTGAAAAAAAATATTTTTTAGTAGTTTGCATTTATATTTTTTAGAGAGTATTTTTTTATATTATTTGTATTCTAATCAAGCGGAGCGATAGAAAAACTTTCAATTTATCTAAATCATATTTTGTTGGTACTCATAATGTACCACAATTCGTTATAAAGATTAATCAAAATAGTGATTTGGCATTAAGCTTCGCCTTAAATGTAAATACATATACATGCAAGGTGTTAAGGATCATACTGGACTTACTTTAACCGGTGATCCCTGAAATTTTGTGTAGTAAAAAGTGTTAAAAAAATATTATTATTTATTAAAATTAATTTATCGATTTTTTTTTCAATCCAATCAAAAAAAAAACTTACACATGTCGTCACTGGCCACTAAGCCAATATAATTGATTTGTTATTAAAATAATTAAAAAATATATTTCTACAGCCTTACAAATAATATTTTTATCATATTATGGTCAAATCCATCCCTTTCGTAAAAACACTAAAATGTGTTGGATTTAACTGTTTGAAAGCTAAGCAAAAAAACAAACATGTTTTCGGGGTACAAGTATAAGAATTTGACAACATTTTAAAAGAAAACGTAATAAAATTATTGATACGAAAATAATCTTGCAACTTGGAGGTATAAAATTGCTCGTTTCTTGTAATTATTTTTGTTTGTAATGCCATTTCTGTGTTGTACTTTATTAAAAACATCTTCTAATTTTTGGCTTGATAAAATAGATTAAAGTGAAAATAGATCCTGTAGTTTTTGCTTTCCATTCAGTTTAAGAACAAAACAGTTTTTACATTTATTAGACCTGGAGTTGCAATAATGTACGCTAATCAGTTAGTATTTTATTGTGGACTTATCAATAATTGACCCAACTATTGGGGTAGCTGTGAAAAACTGATAGAATTGGAAAGGATTCTGACTTATCCTTCGTTTTTTCGATCGATATTATGCACTGGAGAGAGCACTGCTTGGTTATCACTGCAAAATCTTCCGTAATAGACTCGAATTAAATGCACTAAAGGAACATGTTCACTGCACCGGTTATCTTGACAGACTGTCACTGCAGATGTCACTGATGTAGGTAGTTGTTGGGAAGTAAGAGCTTAACAAATGCACTCATAGATGGCAGTTCATATAGCTTGCGTGGAAGTTCGCAAGATGGCAGCCAGTGGCCAGTAGTCGCCAGGGCCAGTGAGAAGGCTCCCAGACAAACTTACTGTTTCAGATCTCAATTAGCCAGCTTCTAGTTAGGTCGACTCACGGACGTATATAAGGGGGGGGTCTTGGGGGTCCGGACCCCCCCCATTGCACCGCGCCGATTGTAGAATAGGATAGTTTCTTAAGTCCGCCACAGTGCGGGGAGCGGGGGAATGGGCAGTGCCCCCGCCGCGGCGCGCCGCCGCCGCCCGCGTTTCGGCCGCGCGCACCATACCAAGCTGGAATCTAGTTTAGTCTATTTTGTCTCTTCGCGTTGCGCAGTTGTCAGTTGTTTTAATACAGAAAGAAGTGTCGCATTTAAAAAGTATGAAACGATCAAATCAGGTATCTCTTTTGAGTTTTTTTTCTAAGAAAGAGAGACCAAATCCCAATGAACTTTTATCAAAAGACAATGTGGAATCCTGTCATATTGAAGAAGTAGGAATAAATAGAGCGGGGCCATCCACAGATACTGATGACGATGAAGTGAAGAAAGGTAAGTCTCTTGTTTATTTTATTAGGAAGGAACCCAGTTACTAGAATTTTAAAAACTTTTATCCTGCTCTTATTTTTATTCCCAGAGAATTTCTGTAAACAAATGTTTTGCCGTGAGCATAAAATATTTGACAAATGGTAATTTCAGTGTATATGCGACGTGTACCTAAGTGTTATAAAATCATTTCGCCTTTTAACAGAAAGAAATACAATTATATTTAACTAACAACTAACTGGTGCCCGCGACATTGTTCGCGTAGACTTAATTTTTAGTTGAAAATTCTTATTCTTAACATAACTTTTTAGTTTATGAACCGATTGGAATGAAACATAGACTAAAATGTTAAACAAAACCGCATACAAATCGATTAAGCCGTTTCTGAGATTAGCGTGGTCAAACGCACAGACAAACAGACAAAAATTTTAATAACTATTTTATTGACCTCAGTAACATAATTATAGTGCGTATGAATTGTTTTTTTTTTGTAAATATTTATGTACTTACAGAAACGGAACGCTTACGATTTAATTATAGTATGGATTAGAGTATTAGAGTCACAAATTATTATTATTATTCTTACAATTAAATATGACCAAAAAGCTGTTTGAAGATGGGTATGTGCTGTTGTTTTGTTTTAGTCAAATATGTCTTTGTTACAGCCAGGATGGATTTGTGTTCGGCTACGTCCGCAGCCGCAGCCAGGACGGGTTATGATATTGCGCTCTACGTATGTCATCCTCCAAGCAATGACGAGGAAAAGCTGAGAGCATTAAAAGAGCTTTGGACCCCTCCGGATTCATTTAAATTTCCAGTCACTATCACTGGTAAAAAGAAACTTTCTTTTCAACGCCATTGGACTACCAGGTACTCATGGCTTGTATATTCAAACGTCATGCAGGGAGCACTTTGCAAAGTATGTGTTTTATTTTGAAAAAAGCATGGCGGTCGTGGTCAGCAAGAACTTGGAGCCTTGGTTAGTAAGCCATTTACTTACTGGAAGAAAGCTTTAGAGAGCTTTGATCACCATGCAGATACTAAGTATCATAAATTTGCTGTTGAGCAGGCAGCAAATTTTGCAAGGATCATGGAAGGAAAAACGTTTGATGTTATAGAGTGCATGAATGCAGAAAACAGTAAAATTGCCGAAGAGAACAGAAAAAGATTGAAAGCCATTGTTGAAACAATTATTCTTTGTGGAAGGCAAGAAATAGCACTAAGAGGAAGTCGTGATTTTGGAGAAATTGGGATAAATGAACCCGAACATAATGATGGTAGTTTTAGAGCACTTCTTCGTTTTCGTGCGCGATCTGGCGATGAAGCACTTAAAAATCATTTACTAACACAAAACATTCACAGTAGAGCCATGTATACGTCACCAGGAATTCAAAATCAAGTGATTGAACTATGTGGTAGTGCTATTCAAGCGCAAGTACTTAATAGGGTCAAAGAGGCTGGTTTTTTTACTGTACTTGCTGATGAAACACAAGACATATCACGGCGAGAACAATTAGCGTTATGTTTACGATACGTACACTGCTCATCTGGGAAATCGGTTATACGGGAAGATTTTTTAGAATTCATCCACGTAGAAGATGTTTCAGCTCAAGCTTTGGCAACGACTATTATATCACATCTCTTATCATATAATTTGTTTGGATATGGATAAATGGATTGGTCAAGGCTATGATGGCGCTGCAGTGATGAGCGGCCGGTCGGCAGCGGGCGTAAGAACAATAATCGCAGAGCAATACCCGAGAGCGCAATTTGTACACTGTGTTGCTCATGTTCTCAACTTAGTTTTAGCGCATTCATGTGAGATACCAATAATACGTAACTGTATCGGAACCATTAAGAGCGTAATAAACTTTTTTCGCCTATCACCGCTTCGCGACGGACTTTTGAAGAAAATTGCGGATCAAATTAATTCATCTCATTCAACGCTTATCTCTCTTTGTGAGACACGATGGACCGAGAAACACGTGGCTGTCGAAAGATTTGCAGAAATGGTTCCCGTTATATGCGAAACACTTGGGGCACTTCAAGATGCTGCTAGTAGCGACGTCGCTACTCAAGCATACCATCTTCAAATCGCTATGGATAACAGCCAGTTTATTGTTTCTTTAGTTATACTGAGAAAAGTTTTTTCATATACAGCAAACCTTAACAAAGCAATGCAGAAAGTCAATGTCGATTTGACCAACATTTGCGAATATACAAAAAATGTAAAAACGACTTTACTAAATGTTCGGAACGAAAGTCAGTTCGCAATTCTTTTTGAGCAAGCACAACAGATGAGTTCAAGCGATATAGTAATGCCAAGAATAACTGGAAGGCAAACCCTGCGCAATAATATTGCAGCAGAAACTGCCGAAATATACTACCGACGAAATGTGTTTTACCCTTTCATTGATCATGTTATTACAGAACTCGACGCTCGTTTTAAACCACATGAATCGACGATCGAAGGAATTCAAATGCTGCTACCTGAAAAAACCAGTAATGACTCCAGGATAAAAGAAAATCTTAACAAGATTACACAAACATTTCTGGGTGGGGAAAATAAAGGCACAATATTTCTGAGTGAATATGAGATATGGCACAATCACTGGAAATCTGTAGCACAAAAACCTGCAACTGTGATCGACACCATCGATAACTGCGATGATCAGTTTTTCCCTTTAATAAAAAAGCTTCTAATTATTTTAGCCACACTCCCAGTGTCCACTGCAACCCCTGAAAGATCTTTCTCTACATTAAAGAGGTTAAAAACTTACCTAAGAAATAAAATGGGCGACGAAAGACTTACTGGTCTGGCTTTAATGAGCGTACACCGAGATCTGGCGGTGCAACTTGATTCCGAAGAAATTATTAATCAGTTAGCAATTAAACGTAAAAGACTAAATGTATTACTTTAAAGTAGTGTCCGACCGAACTTTCGGTTTCGGTTTCGGCCTAGTTTCGGCCAAAAAACGAGTTTCGGCTTAGTTTCGGTTTCGGCCGCCATCCAGCCGAAACTACGGCCGAAACCGAAACTGAATTCGGGAGATTTCGTTCTGCGGTCGGACATGTTCGGTGCACTGAACTGCGAGCCACGAAAACACTTTTTATTTTCATTATATTCAAATAAGTATTATTGCATTAAAAATATTTTGTCATTGTAGGTAGGATGGTACTTTTTAATTTTAATTATATTGTAGTTCATTAAAAAGAGTGCCATACAAAATGACCAGAGTTTAGAGGAAATTATTTTGTTCTTAAAATGAAAGAGTATTTTTTGTTTAGTGTAGGTAGGTACCTAAAGAAATTAGTGCACCTAAAAAAGTAATTTTGTTTTCTACCTTTTATTTTATGTTATTCGTTAATAATGTTCACACAGGTAATACCTAGATACTGTTTATTTTTTTATATTATTTACGAAGAAGTTATAACTTATTTAAAAAAGCACAACCATTTATTTGAAATAAGGAATGATAATTTTTAATTAATAGTAGTTGTAAAACAATGAATCTCGTGTCAGTTTTTTTTGTTTGAGAGAAAACTACATTTATTTTCATGTATAACTTGAATTTACAATATTTTGTTAGTGTTACTGTAGGTAGGTAGGTAATTTTTAATTTTAATTATATTGTAGTTCATTAAAAAGAGTGCCATACAAAATGACCAGAGTTTAGAGGAAATTATTTTGTTCTTAAAATGAAAGAGTATTTTTTGTTTAGTGTAGGTAGGTACCTAAAGAAATTAGTGCACCTAAAAAAGTAATTTTGTTTTCTACCTTTTATTTTATGTTATTCGTTAATAATGTTCACACAGGTAATACCTAGATACTGTTTATTTTTTTATATTATTTACGAAGAAGTTATAACTTATTTAAAAAAGCACAACCATTTATTTGAAATAAGGAATGATAATTTTTAATTAATAGTAGTTGTAAAACAATGAATCTCGTGTCAGTTTTTTTTTGTTTGAGAGAAAACTACATTTATTTTCATGTATAACTTGAATTTACAATATTTTGATAGTGTTACTGTAGGTAGGTAGGTAATTTTTAATTTTAATTATATTGTAGTTCATTAAAAAGAGTGCCATACAAAATGACCAGAGTTTAGAGGAAATTATTTTGTTCTTAAAATGAAAGAGTATTTTTTGTTTAGTGTAGGTAGGTACCTAAAGAAATTAGTGCACCTAAAAAAGTAATTTTGTTTTCTACCTTTTATTTTATGTTATTCGTTAATAATGTTCACACAGGTAATACCTAGATACTGTTTATTTTTTTATATTATTTACGAAGAAGTTATAACTTATTTAAAAAAGCACAACCATTTATTTGAAATAAGGAATGATAATTTTTAATTAATACTAGTTGTAAAACAATGAATCTCGTGTCAGTTTTTTTTTGTTTGAGAGAAAACTACATTTATTTTCATGTATAACTTGAATTTACAATATTTTGTTAGTGTTACTGTAGGTAGGTAGGTAATTTTTAATTTTAATTATATTGTAGTTCATTAAAAAGAGTGTCATAATAATACGACCAAAGTTTAAAAGAAATTATTTTGTTCTTAAGATGAAAGCTCTTCATTTAGCTTGAGAGAAAACGCTTATTTTTTTCATACATTAAGTATTATTTGCATTAAAAATATTTTGTTATTGTAGGTAGGATGATACTTTTTGATTTTAATTTTATAATTGTAGTTCATTAAAAAGAGTGCCTTACAATATGACCAAAGTTTAGAATAAATTATTTGGTTATGTGATTAAATAAAAGGTGTTTCAATTTTAAAACAAATTATTTGTTCTTAAGATGAAAGAGTATTTTTGTTTAGTGTACCTTAACAAATTAGGTATAAAAAAAAGTTATTTTGTTTTCCACCTTTTATTTTATGTTATTTCTTTTTTTATGTTATAAACGAAGCGATTTTATTTAAATAAGGAGCGATAATTATGTTATGTTTATTTTTAGTTCAAATATCAGAGACTGAATGATTTATATATATAATATTTAAAAATAAAGGCTGATTGATTAAGACTGACTATTTTTTTCACGAAAACATGACCTTATATATTTTTTTTTAATTTGCGGACCCCCCCCTTATCAAAGCTATATATACGTCCGTGCGGTCGACTATCGAGTCACCATTATAATACGCGAAATATTAATAAATCCCTGATTTATCACAAAGAACCATTTATTTATATTCTCCTTCCACGACGAGTTGGAGAACTGTTTGTGGGAACACAACAGTTGTCAACACTGTCAGACAGGGACAGGTAATTGGGTGGAGGAATGCAGGAACGTGTGTTAAAGGGATAAGCATATAGTCTCGTCAACAATACATATATTATAGTAAGCTTCTAAAGCCGTTTGTGTCGTTTACGGGTAAAAAGTATTGGTGACGGAGTACTTTTGGGTATCTTGTGCGGTATCACAGTGAAAAGACGTTCACTTTTGTATCTGCAGTCAAGAAAATATAATAATACATTCTTTGCGCATCCATCTTTCATCGGATATCTCCGACCCCTGCCTTTCCCTAATGGCCTTTTGATGCGCGCCAAAACGTTTTTCATATCCGCTTTAAAATGAAACATTTGCGTCTTTCATCTATTTATCGAAACGTGATACTTATTTTGTTATACAGGGTTTTCCAATAAGAGGTGTTTTTTTGAATAGCCTGCTATTTCGGTAGATGTTACTTTTGAAGCTGTAATTTTTTGACATTTGGCAAGTAAAAACTACGCCATTAATAAAAATGGAACGATACACGCTTCAACAACGCATTGAAATTATTAAAATTCACTTGACTGAATCAAATGCAAATCATCTTGAGTAATGAGGCCCATTCCCACCTCGGTGGCTTCGTCAACAAGCAAAATTGTCGCATCTGGGGCTCGGAAAATCCAAGAGTTATTGTTGAAAAGCCTTTTTATCCTCAACGTGTGACTGTTTGGTGCGGTTTATGGTCCGGCGGATTATGATCCAGCAACAGTTACGGTGAATGGATATGCGCTATCGAGAGATAATTAATAATTTTTTATGGCCGGAATTGGAAGGTATTGATTTGGACAACGTTTACTTTTAACAAAACAGCGCTGCGTGCTACACAAGCAACGAAACCATTGATCTTTTACGATTGAATATCAAAATAACACCTCTTATTGGAAAACCCTGTATTAAAAAAACATTAACAAAATAACCACATTTGTGTCATCCGCTATTTTTTAATGCAAACTATAAATATCTTAAATTGAATATTTTTTTGTTTTTGCCCTATAGACTCCAAAACTTCTAGACCGAATGTGATATGCATAGAGTAGTGAATGGTTGAAAAGTTGGTGACGCCCGAGGAAGACTTGACTCTTATTTCTGCACTGGAATGAAATATAGAGACGAATTATAGTCGATATAATGTAATTTTTCAACAGTAAAAATGTGGATTTCATGAGATTACACGTATGACTTGGAAGTTAATGGTTAAAGAGGTCGAGGATGGTAGAAGAAGACATGGCACGATCAAGTAACAAATATTTTAGAATATTATTTCAAAACAATAATATTCTTTCCTTATTAGAAATGCACCCAGTTGTTGGGTACAATTCACAACCACAAAAATTTACCCCAAACTATTTATAAGTCCCCGAGCAACGCCGGGTACACGTCAGATAGCTTAAAATAAAAATGATTTTTATTTTTTTGTCTAATTCGTCACTGTTACACTTACAAGTTGGGAAATTTTTTTGAAAAAGGCTGAATTGTGATATTTGAGAAATGCATACAGACAGTAATGTTGACTAAAAAAATCATTTTAAAGTCTATTCCATTATGTACATATTTGCGTAGTAAATATAATTTCGAAAATGGGAACAGAGCCTCTCCATTTATTTTCATTAAAAATATATGGTGAGGCTACTCCTAGGAATATATGATGAAAAACTAGAATTTGTTTACCACATAAATTATATTAGAAACATTAATATGAAAACCTTAGAATTTTTGTTGTGAATCATTCAAAACATTAATTCACTACCTGTCACGATAATTGTATCTGTCTCTTTAGTTCGTATCCAATTAAAGAATAATTCCGTTTTTTGGTCATCAAAATTCACATTAAAAATTTTACAGAATTTAGTAAAAGTTTTTACAATTTATTAATTCCAAGTTAAATATCCTCTTGGAACAAATTAACTAGACCTTTTATTAAATACATAGATTTGGACATACGTAGGATCAGCGACCTATATTTCTTTTTTTCAAAATCGTATATTCTGAGCTCGACTATTCTTCTAGAACTTCAGACAATAGAGTCTGGTCAATTTAAGAATACCTACTCGACACATAAGGTATAAGGACTTTTTAAATGTCACCATACGCAACAAATTATGTAGCAAACTCGCTGATTCCTCTCCTACATAGTTTAGCAAATGAATACACCAATGATATTGACATTTTTAATAAAATACATCTATGTTTTAAATATACTTAAGCAATTTTGTAAGATGAAGACATAATTCCTGAAAATTTCAGTATATTATTATTATTCCATTTTTATTTTATCCAAATGTAAACCACTGTAAAGTAAGAAACCATCGTTTATAATCCTTTGGTAGAAATATTTTTTTCCCTTTATCATTTTCATTTCGTCTTGTCAATATTTTCGTACGGCTCAAAGAGTCGACTCAATTGAACGACGGCTCAATTAAACGGGAGCCGTGAGCTCAGATCGTATGAGCAATGACAATACTCTGCTCACATTATACGACTCCTCCGGAAGGGGGATTGAACAGCTCCCCCGCTAAACGGCTCCCAGCGTAAGCGTATAAATGATCGTGCATGTGTTCAGCGCAAACCAGATACTAAGTTTGGTGATCGCGCTTTCGGAGCATCTGGACCGAAGGTTGGAATAAACTCCCTCCGGAACTATGATCCATAACAATTCCAACGTAATTCAGGTCCAAACTAAAAACTTACCTTCTTAAGCTGTCATACACTTAAATTTGGTACACAGTTAAAAAAAAAAAAAATTAAACAGATACTGCCGACCAAGCGTCTATATCAAATAAATAACACGGATACTACCGACCACATCCTGTATATCAAAACGGATACTATCGACCACACCCTGTACATTAAAAAGACTACCGACCACACCCTATATATCAAAACGCATACTACCGACCAAATCAAATATCAAAACGGATACTACCGACCACAACCTTTATATCAAAACGGATACAATCGACCACACCCTGTACATTAAAAAGACTACCGACCACATCCTGTATATCAAAACGAATACTATCGACCACACCCTGTACATTAAAAATACTACCGACCACAACCTATATATCAAAACAGATACTACTGACTATACCCTGTATAACAAAATCGTTTTTGTATAAAAATAATTTCGATGTTTTCACCTTTTATAACATTTATATTCTAAGAACAAAACTCTTAGAAAATAATATATCCATTATTTTATACTCAAGTCCTCTCAGAAATTTTATTTTTAGGTCAAACTTCGCAGGTACACTTCAAGAATTCATCAAATTTCGGAACTCTATTGAATAATCGTCCTTATCTCGACTGAAAATAAAATAATGACGAATCCAGATATCATTTCTCGGCATATTTAAATGTTGAAAGCCTTTATTTCTCTTCTTCATTCCATTTACTTCTCGTCCTTTGTCTTTCAGTACGACGAATCAATATGCGAAGACAAATTGATAGTAAAGAAAGTGAATTTTATGAATAAATGTTGAAGAAAATTCGTTGTTTTCTCTCTGTATTTCTGAAACTAAGGCGCTGGCTATCTAAGAGATAATAGGAACCCCAAAACGAAGGACAGGGAAAAGCAACCACTCAGGTTTATGTGAAACGTGGCGACTTTTTATCTAATTTTAGTGTTACAGTTTGTTGCTTTGAAAATATATTTTTCGTACGTTTATTACATTAACAATAAAAACGTGTTCTTGTTATAGTTGTTTTTCAACGAAAAAGAAGTTCCAGGATCATGTGTATGCGAAGAACATTTTTCATTCTTTGTGACAGTGGACGGCCAGAAAATAATTATTCTGGACAACATTTATTTCGTGGAAATTGCGACGAGTTTTTATGATTACATTTTTCATGTGGCCTTAACATTTTGTTGAGGTAGCTATGAACCAGGGGGTATAGCACAGTGAAACTTTGAAATAACTTTAAGATATCGAATCGATACCGAGTCACGCTGTTGATTGCCAGACCGATGTTGAAAACGTAAAAAACAATTAATCAACATTTGCTGGCAACACTTGAGGTATTATCATTGAATTAGCATTCTGAAACGTCAAAGTCGTGCAGTTATATAAACATATTTTTAAACTGACAATGTTGAACTGAAATATTAACCTACATGTGCATTGGCAGTTCGTATTTACTTTATGGCGTTAAAAGGGAGTTAATTATTTTCTAAGGTTAGTATTCACAACTTTCGTCCGAACCAATTCAGTGTATTGGACCGAACGAATTCAACTCGCCGCGTATACAAATTCTTTCAATTCTAAGAGCTTCGATAGTTTATCTCCGTTCGTCAATAAGCCAGTAATTTTTCATAATGAATGACATAATTTAAAAAATATATTGGCAGTTAACCGAAGCTTCTCTGATACCATAGAGGCGGCGGTAAAATTTGTCTATCGGCTGTCTGAATATTTCTTATCAATCGTTGTACGTGCTCGAAAATATCGCTGACTGATTGACATATGGCTTTATCGATCATACCTTCTGGTGATTGAAAATTACTCGTTAAAGAAACTTGATTGTTTTTAATAGATGTTAAGTACATCCCCAAATAAGGTGCCATAAACCTAACATGGAATCAGATAAAAAAAGTTGGTAGTTTCCTGTAAATGAATATTAGTAGCATTAAACTTTCACGATCATTGTTAGGTTAGGTTATCATTGTTAGATCAAGTATTAGGCCCTTCTTCCACGGGGATAAGCGCACCCGATACTCGTCGATTCAAGTATCTCGGTGACTATCATCATACGTCTGTGCTGAGGTTCGAATACAAGCACACGTTGTGGACATTTTTTAAATTCTTCGGGGACGCCAGTCTCATCAGCCAGTCATATCAATGCTAGGAACAAAACATTCAACAAAGAATTGCAGGATATTGAAATGAAAGCTGCAGCAGCTGTTTGGTTATGAGTTATGAGTTAGGTTATGGAAACATTTTTGCGAAATTGACAGATAAAAAAATATTATTAATATATTCTGATGGACAATTTAAAAAAAGTATGTTACGTGCTAGTCCAGTCAATATTTCAGTATGGCATTATTGGACTGGGAGGTGCATATAAAAAATTAAAAAGAATAATTATTAAAGTAATTTTGAAAAAAACAGCCTTCATTCCCTTCGGAAAGATTGTTCTAAATTTTCCAATTTCCAAAAATTGATGACATTTTTTAATTTCAATCAAAAGATAATAAATACATTGAAACAATTAAAATTTAATTCATCATTATGACATAAACATAATATCGAAATTCTCCTAATATCTACACAACAAATGAATAATTATCGTATTTACAAACGGATATAATATTTTCATAGTCTTCCCGAAGAAGTAAAAAAAAAAACAAATTTGGTTTTATTCAGGAAAAAAAAGTTAAATTATTTAAAAAAAAACTGAACACTCGTAACATCGTTAACAAAATACAGTCACTTCATTTCCAAATTATATTTTTTAAAGTTACCACATCCTATGCTGTTATATACACTCTATGATACTACTCCTACACTAGAATTTGAACAATTTATCAAATTTCAATGTTGATTTTCAAGTTCTGTGAAGGTTCTATTAAAGTTCTTTTATTATTTTACTATGGCCAGTTGTTTAAAAAAACTGAAATATTAACAAAACGTGAATAGATCCTTCACAGAACTTAAAAAATCGACTTTTAAATTTGATGAATTGTTCAAATTCTGTGACACAACTTATCCTCAATGAAGTGTTTTGTGTAATTTGTATCCCTTATCTTTAACCTTCAAACTAACTTTCCCATGCACTTGTACCAAAATGTATGTACTTTATTTGAATTCCTTTACCACTATGCAAGGCCAAAAAGCTTATTTTGTTTTCCTTTTATCATTCTCTGTGACTTGGCAACACTTCTTGGATAGTAAATTTACTGCCAACAAGGAGTATTTTTATTTCCTTTACTGAAAAACAAACATCGTAGAGTTTCTTTACAAGGTTTCGTGTTTCGAGGATGATACGTGGCATGTTCCTGATCAAATAAGATTAGCATTTGGAAAAGCTGCATAATACATACGTAAGATTATTATTTTTGACGTTAAAAACAAAACAAATGAAAATTCACAAAAATATTTATTTAGCAGAATTTATGCCAAAGTCGAGGCAAGCTAAACATTAAAAAAACCTAGATCAGTAGACCTCGCGTCTAAAAACGCAAGTTTCTGACTTTATTTCATTTAATAAATCAAAACCAAAATTCTTAAGTAAGTACTTAAATTCTTACCTACTTTATATGTCATATACTATATGTAAACTTTTTTTTTATTTCAAATAAGGAATTATAATTTTGTCCAAAGAAACGTCAGTATCATGACAATTCTTTATTGAAACTTTCTTCAGGTAGGTAAGTACAAAAAAATTTAAAAAAAGGGAATACGAAGGTCCAAATAAACGTAATGATTTCACATTTGGAAGAATAAGCTTGAAACAGAAACGGAACAAACAAAAAAAAATTACAGGCAGACGATATACAAAACGGTTGAGTTAAAACACGACTTCTCGAGTGGCAGATACGTTCAGTATAATAAAAATTGTTTTTTTTCTCTTTAAAATTTGTGATTAAGCCGTACTAAGACGACACAGCACCCTAAAATAAAGTAAGAATCTTAACAAAACAAGTGAAGAAGGCGTGTACAAAAATATGAGCCGTGCGGCCCAGTATATTGGACAGACATACGGTCGATTTTGCCTAAGCAGGCCTAGAGAATACATATTTAATACGTTTATCGAATTAATTCTGATAAACGTATTACTAAAATCTCAGATGTTTCTAAATTAATAACTCGGTAAGTTATATATAGTTTAAAAAAAATAAAATCTGGTGATTACCGCTAAATTTATAGTTGAAAAACGTTGTGTTTTATGTAAAAAAATTTAATGGTGAAGTACTGTTAATTAATCTTAAATTTTAATACCTTACATACGTAAGCATCGATTTAAAAAAAAATATTAATCCAAATTACTTAAAATGTGATCCTTGAGTAAACCCCCGTAATTAGAGTTTTGTGACCATAAAAATCCAAAACACTCTCGAGGAAGACATGAAATGATTGGTGGAGTGAAACATACACTAAAGTCTAGTCATATTAAGAATTCATAATATTAAAAAAACGTATAAAAGGGTAGATGTTTGAATGTGAATATATTAAGAATAATTGTGAAAGAGCTATCTACCTACCACTCTTATAAATGGAATGATTACAGTAAGTTAATTACTCCAATTTAAAAAAATGCCTTGTAAATTTCAAACACCGCAAATCAGCAAAAATTAAATTCCTATATAATAATAATTATTCGCCACGCTATGTGGGTACGATATAAGTAAGACATTTGTAAGTTTTTTGCTCCAAAAGCACGCAGAAGTCAACAAAATTGTGTTTAAACAGAACATGACATAATATCCCGAAGGATAAAGACGAAAATAATACACAAAGGTTCCTTTTTGTCAAGCTTTTTCTTTTGCTGTTCGGAAAACAAAAAAAGTATTAAATTTTTTGTAGGTATATTTGTTTGATATTTATATGAGAAAAGGACAATCTCGGGCTGAATTCAAAATTAGAGTAAGTGCGTACTCGTAATATTATATCTTTTATCAAATGCTCCGATGCTTTGTTGGGAACTCGCTTGCACAGCGCGGGGCAAACTGTGCGCCCTAAAGTTTAGGTTTAGACTAGAATTCAATACATCGATTGTGTGAAAGCACTATGAAACAATACATGTATATTACTTCAATAACTAAATATTATTTTTTAAGCTCAGTTGTAAATAAAATGAATTGGACAATTATGATCATTGCAATGGGAAACGTATGTTATTTTAAAGCAATAAAGTTCCATTAACAGGATATTTTTTTTTTTTATGTTACGAATAAATTTTATTTATTGATGCGTGAAAAATCACAAGATATTATCACTGTTTTTTTATTCAATTTAAAAAAAAAATTAGGATGATGAATTTTTTTACCAAATATTTTTGTTGAAGAAAAATTTTGTCAACGATTTAAAATGTGCCATTTTTTATTTGCCGCCAAAACAGCATTTTCGTTTATATTAGGGAATTCGCTGGCATTGAGTTCCGTTAGCCGTCTTACCAAAGATTGACGTTTTCTATGTCATAATGACGTTGTTGCCAATTGGAACCGTTTCGGAATATGCAGTTTTAGATAATTTTTTAAATCAAATATTAAAATAAAATTATTAATTTTTAGTACGACAGTAATAATCAGAAAAATAAAACATTAAATATTTCACACAATTTTAACGGCATTCATAGTTGGTGAATGTATTCCATTAAAATTACAATATTTAATATAAACAGTAAGATTAATTTATTGAGTAAACTTTATAAAAACGACATGTTCCTTTTTGCTTTGAAGTAGAAGAAAATATTTTTTGCGAGCCCACATATAATCTGATAATCTACTTATTAATGAGAAAAAATTATGACAGATATTTTCAATCGAAGAGGCACAGTGCCAAAATTATCTCTTTGAATTATCTTCCCATTTTGAGAGTGAGCCAACAAAATATTAATAAATTGTAAAAATGGTCAGTCCTTGGTTAAATTATGGAATTCAATGTATCTTCGAAAATATGTAATCAGATTGAAAGTAAGTAGATATCTACCTAACCAACTTTTATCTCATCGTGATAGAAGTTAGAAATCAGTTTCACGCAGGATTTAACGCTGTTTTGTCTTGATGAAAACGATTGAGAAAATAATATGGTGACTCATTTAATGTTTTCAAAAATCTATAATACTCGTAGTAGTAGTTCGTGACAGTAATATTGTGACAGATATATATTTATATATAAATGAATGTTTATTTGTTTGTTCCCTCTAGACCAAGGCTGCCCAACCCCAGGCCCGCGGGCTCGCGTGGCCCGCGAACGAATTATAAGTGGCCCGCGTGAAACATTTTAAAAAAACCCGCCAATCCGCCAATTTGAAAAAGTGTCGCGGGTCCGCGGTAAAACAAACAATGCAGCTTGCGCGCGGTCACCAGTGTTGCCAACGAAGGCGATATCGCTATTTAGGCTACTCAGAACGAGAATCAGCGACGAAAAAACCTAACCTAACCTAACCTAACCTGTTGAACTTACTTTTGAAACAAAAATACACCGATTTTTGATATAATATTTTTTGGGTCGAAATGGAATCCTGTAGCCACCCCCCCCCCCATGGAATTCGAAAAATTGCTGTGGGGTATCACATATGATGTTCGGAATTTTTTCTCAGCGAAGTTCCGTAACAACCCCCCCCCTCATGGATTTCAAATATTCTGTGCGGAGCACTTATTTAGATTTTTTTTTGTGGAGAATTATGTTTTATAGAAATTCTCTAACAACCCCCCCCCCCCCATGGAAATAGGAACCGTCAGGTATTCAGTGGCCCGCCAGTGATTCAAAATCGTCAATTTCGCCCAACTGCTAAAAAGGTTGGGCAGCCTTGCTCTAGACTCAAAACTAATTGACCGATTTTGCTGTAATTTTCAAAGTTTGTTTTGATTAGTGCCAGGAGTCTTTAGAGAGTAATTTGAATGGTACAAAAAGTTACGGACGACCGAGTAAGTGAATGGTAGAAAAAAGACGGACGACGGAGGTAGACATGTGTGGTAAAATGTGAAGTACGTAGTGAATGGTGAAAGAAGTCAACGACGCCCGTAAACTTTTTTTAATTCTTTACAATTATTTTATTTCCACCTTAAAGGAGTCTTTCCACATAACCGGAGAATATCGTGACCGTGCTATGACCGAGCCATGAGTTGCGCGAAAGGAACAAAGCAACCGCAAGCTTCTCCATAATTTGCCGTTTGGTCTTAGCATGGTCATGGGATGCTCCGGTTATGTGGGCAGACCCCTTAAAAATGCAGAAAGTTTTCCGGGAAATTAGAATTTACAATGTCAAAACCTTACTCCAAACCATTCTTAACCCTGTGGAACATCGTGTACACTTCAGCTAGTTGAAGTATTAATTTTTATCATACTTAACATAAATCGAATAGACTGATTCAAATTAGTCAAGGTACCATTAAGAGATAAGTATGCGGAAATAGTACCTACTCTTTTTTTTCTTTCATCGATACAAATGATTCGTTCGTTGTAATCGACATAATTCGAATCTAATCTTTGGTAATGATTCAATGATCGTCGACTGCGTTTTCTCAAAGTACGTAATAAAAAATGCCTTTTTTCGAAAACGATCACAACCAGTACACTTTTTTCTTATCGTTTTACTGCCTCAATCATTTCCTCACGCCTGTGAAAATTCCTGAATCAAGGGTATCTTGCCACTGGTTTTGGCAGCAGGATTTTTGTTTAGGATCACATACAAAAATAATAATACGAGTAGAAGTTTCTGAGAGGTTCACTGTCCCGTGTAATTTGGGCTCAGGAATATGAGAGAAAGAATAGAAGAGGAGAGAAAGATGGAGCCTGAGATCAATACAAGAACAACACTTATTCAAATATCTCTCAATGGAAAATATAACTTATATCTACATTGTTTATTCTCGGTCTGGATTCTAGAAGATCGCGGTATTTGGGCTTCTCTTTCGGGAAAGTTTGGGAAACGTATTGCGGTTTGTAGTTTTGAACATAAAGCTAAAACGGAGAAATGTTGATTTCAACTCAATGAGATCAGCGTGTGAGCGAAATTAGGATTACGTATAACTGTGTTGACTTGCTAGGAATATTTGAAAATTCAGTTCTTGTTAAGGTTAAACGTAATGTACGTTATAATATACGTGTTCATAGAATGTGAAAATTTCTTATTTTTTTTTTAATAAAGCTTTTCAATTTATGATTAAAAATATTAAGACTAATTATATATTTACGCCCACACATACGCAATATGAATATGGATAAATAGTTTTGTCCGCTTGAATATCTTGGAGTGATTTTTTTAAAATTCATTACCAGAGAGTATCCGAAATATAAATAATAACAGAGATTTTAAAATTCACGCTAAATACACACTGAAAATATTAACTGAAAACTTTCGCATATACATACAAAAATATCCAACTAAACGCCAATACAAATATAATAAGTACTACTAAATACAATAAATATGTGATAATAATTAAGCGAAAATGGTGAGGATATTAAATAAAACACGACTGTTTTGAAAAAGAGCAAAAATCTCTAGACAAATGCTTTAGTTGTATTTAAAGAAACACTGATTTTTTCGTGCCTATAACATATTAAATAACAAAACGTGTTCTTAATCATTTTTGGAGCTTACTTTTTTCTATAAAGGGAATTTCATATAATTAACGTTTTGGCATAACAAATGTATAGATATTATGTTAGAAAATAACATATATTTTAGGAACCTAAAAACTTAAGGAGTTAACGAGAAACTTGTTATAAATCGGTAGAAATTAGTTATGCGGGGCTAAAATATTGCCGAAGGAAATAGGGTCCCAAGCTCAATTGGTAGAGTAGCGCCCCGGCAAGGCAAAGGTCCAGTGCTCAAGTCCTAAATCTGACCGTTTTTTTTTCTGTTAAAAATCGCTATGTTGTATTCAATAATATTTTTTTAAATTACTAAAAGATTTATATAATAAGGATAGAAATTTATTTGTCTAGGTTTTGGACCTTTACCGAACCAGTAAACACGTATACTTCAACACGCTTACAACCCTATTTCCGTGTCATCAAAGCGGTCTCCACAATTTAGAGACGTTGCATTGCAAGATAACGCAAATACAAGAGTTTTACAGAATAAGGTCATTCAAGTTGTCAACGAATCCAAGATGTCACGAATAGGGGTCGCGGGGTGCAAGGAAGGCTTCGATTCGTTTTCCGCCGGAAACGGAAAACAAACTTTAAAAATCCGCATCTGAACTGCGCCGGAAACGGGCTCAAGCGCTTATCATGGAACCGGAAGTTTGCTTGTTTATCAACGCGACTTCCGACAGGAGTTTATTTATTATTCTAATGAAACGGAAATAATATTTTTAAATACCTACTGCAGTGCTGAAGCTATTTCATGTTCTTTTTTCTTCTAGTAATAATATTCACATTTAATTTATAATATATTTTAATATTCTTCATTGCAAGTAACCGCTAAAAGCTGTTTGTCGGCAGGTCAATTTCACAATAATTATTATTAAACTAAATCACACATATAACGAAAAGCCACAATAAAGAACATACATATAAAATTTGAAAAAAGTTACTACAATACAAAGGCATAAAATACATAGACAGACAGATATAACACAGTCAACGTACTCATGAGCATAAAAAAATATAAAATTTCTTGATTCTGTGCAAAGGAAGGCGGTCCGTCTGATTGACAATTCATCGTTAACATACCGACTGCTATTTGCAATATGCAAGAAATCGTACTGAGGGGGGCTGTGATTTTTTTTTTGAATTTATACTTCTTTTATTCTCTACATAATGTACAAACTTTGCAATTGCAACTAATAAAAATAATAATAAAAAAATGTGGGCATGCTAAGTCTGTTCTACATGTGTTTTAATGGAGCGTACCCTGTATTTTAGCAGCATTGATTCCCGGTGCACCAGTGACAGTTCTGAAACTCGACATACACGAGCGGAACACGTTCACAGTTGATGTTGACCCCATGAGAACAGGCCGCTTCGTAAGACGGTCCGTATGTGGAACGAGCTACCGGCATCTGTTTTTCTTTCTTCATGTAATCCAGGCATCTTTGAGACCCGCATTACAAAATTCCTTCTTATATCCCCTACCTTAACCCGCCTCACAACGCTGTAAAACCGGGTGACATGGCCGCTCTTATGAGTTGCCACATAAAAATAGTAATAATGTGTAAAGGTAAATGGTACTTGAAGCGATAAATTTAAAGGCATGATAGAGGAGACATTCACACTGAGGAGATTGTGGATCTTAAAAAAACACAAAACTGCATTATACAATTTTGTTTCATTGAAGAAAGACAATTGGTCCCGTGTTACGAGAAACACTAAGCGGAAATATTACCTGGGTCGTGATAGAGGAGTTGGCCAGCCAATTAAATGAACTCACGACGCCCGAGTGGGAACCCAACGTGTTACCAACTCAGCCACTAATGCTATTATTAGGTTGAAGCGAGTGGAAGATTGGGAAGTCCCCGTATTGTCAGATCTGGTCACTTAACACATTTAAAGCTATGCATTATTATTAAATACAGGGAATTCCAATAAGAGGTGTTATTTTGATATTCAATCGTAAAAGATCAATGGTTTCGTTGCTTGTGTGGCACGTAGCGCCGTAGTAAACGTTGTCCAGACCAATACCATCCAATTCCGGCCATATAAAATCATTAATCATCTCTCGATAGCGCAATCTATTCACCGTAACTGTTGCTCCAGCCCCATTTTCAAAAAAGTAAGGTCCAATGACTCCGCCGGACCATAAACCACACTAAACAGTCACATGTTGAAGATAGAGAGGCTTTTCAACAATAACTCTTGGATTTTCCGAGCCCCAGATGCGACGATTTTGCTTGTTGACGAAGCCACCGAGGTGGAAATGGGCCTCATCACTCAAGATGATTTTCATTTGATTCACTCAAGTTAATTTTAATAATTTCAATGCATTGTTGAAGCGTGTATCGTTCCATTTTTATTAATGGGGTAGTTTTTACTTGTCAAATGTCAAAAAATGACAGCTTCAAAAGTAATATCTAACGAAATAGCGGGCTATTCAAAATAACACCTCTTATTCGAAAACCCTGTATATTTGAGGCACATTCTGGTTTGCTAGGTACTCAGTATTGCTCTGGTGAAAGATTACCATTCAGAATTGAAACGTTTGCTTGAAATGGCTTTAGTCATGTTTTTTACCAGATCTGAATAGCTGGTACTTCCCCACCTCTCTCTTACCGAGTTCCTTCTCTTCCCCGCTACCTTCAGCCTGATGACATACCCCAATTGGGGATACCATATTTTCACTGGCTGCAGATGGTTGGAAAACATTATAAATAAAATGTATTACTACAATAAAAATCATACTAACATCCCTATATGAATATTTATTTTAGCCTTTACATCCGATTTCCCACGTAGGAAATCTATCAGTTTTGAATGAAGTCACTTAAAAAAAATCACTCGTTTTTATAAAATCTCCTATTGCCGAATCACCGTTACGTAAAGTAGCTAGTCAGAGACATTCTCTATAAAAAATTCTCTCCCTAAAAGACGTGCAGAAAAGGAGAGATTTGTCAATTTCTCTGCTAGTCTTATCCTATGGACCGGAGCCAAATTTTGCCTCCAAGCCGTAAACACATTTTACACATTGACGCTTTTCATTTCTGAACACGCAAAAATATTTATATTCAGAAACATTCTTACCGTAGAATATTCTATCAGGAAACAGTCCTGTTTTAAAGCATTCAGAGGCCGTTTATGCATAATAAATTGGCTTTAAAATCACCCGTACCAAATTATCTCCACCAATCAACGTCACAATAAGAAAATATCATTTCGGAAGTAGCTAAATTTATAAAGACAAAATGTAATTTTGAGATAATAATCAAACTAATTAATAGATTAAGCAGAGAGATCTGGCAACTCTATCTTGGCATCGTCTCATAAGGACCACCATTAAACATTTACCAGATCATTTATTTATTGGTTAACCAACACCCCTGCCATAGTTCAACCCAAGTCCGTCAGTCCTGGAAATATTAACATCCGGATTCCTTCCCCCCTTTCTACCTTTTTCCTTCCCAGAATTACCTCTCTTTCTATAAAAAAAGACCCACCACACAGCATCCCCAAAAATGACATGAAGTTTTTTTTACTTAGAAACTTCTGTGTGAAGATATTGTAAAAATAATATCTGAACAGCCAGGGTTGTCTCAAATTTCCTCTTCCCATCTCCTTCCTTTTCACAGTAACTCCTCACAACACGCTCCAATTATTGGTGATTCCGTGGTCCCACTGACTCTGGACACTTGGATTCTTATACGGTATTCAAATTTAAAAAGTATTTTTACCTTTTTCAAAGCTCTATTGCGCTCAGATCGTGCAGTATCTTTCTTAGCCGTCCCCCATAAATGACTTAAGCTAAATTTGTCGTCTTATAATATATTATTTGACTTTATTTTACTCTGCGAAAAAAAGTTTATCATTTAAATATATTTACACAGACATGCATATATACATACATAATATTAACGTTTTAGACGTGTTGGTAATACATTCAACGGTTGTTAGCAGTCCATAAAGTTGGTAACTCTGTAACTAAGGCTGTAACAAATTCGAATTTGTCAAATCCATATTTCTCGCCATACAACCCCATACAGACCTTTCATACCAGAAAAGATGATGTGTTACAAGTGTGGGCGTGATGGCGGTATGCGCTGTGATCTGCTAGCCAGGCTATATTTGAAAATTATGCGACCCCCTCTTCTACCTACGGCGAGGTCAGAACAATTTACGGAGTGCCGTAATTATGCGGCTGTTATCTTTCAACGTTACAGATCCCATACAAAGAAACGATATTCGGCGGCAGTTCCCCAATTGGTCTGACTCCCTCTCCTGAGTAAGATTATAGCATAGTATGTCACCCCAACTTATAATACGTATATTCCAAATCCAAATTATGCGCGCATAATATAGCGTCATATGTGTCTGAGGCCTTAAGAGAATCGTACACAAAAAAACTGTAGTAAAATGTATTTTTTCGATGAATTTGGTAAGGAACTCGTAATATCATTAATTCAGTTGGACACAACACTCAGCTGAAGATGATAATAAAATAGGGAACATATTTATCAATTCATACCCTAACTTAAATAACTCCCCTCAGTCTACCTTTGGTCATAGAGCAATGCACGCTATTGGAATTCCGCCAGATTCACCACGTCGTATAACATTCGGAATAAAGCCCCTAACAATAATACTCCCTATGTAGAAGGCGATAAGGTTTAAATTCCCGCTTAAGACGAGACAATACCGTTAAATAAAGCTAGAATATTAACGACGTCAGTGTGACGTGCAGTGCCCAAAAAATTACGACGCGCGGCAATGGTGTATTGGGACCTGCTGTTGAATTTTCCTTATAAAATCTCTAAAATAAAGTGTGAATCTTAAAGACATAAGTGATGAAGTCGTGTAAAAACAATATTCGACGCGCGGCCCGGAGTAATGGATGGACCTACGGTCGACTTTGCCCTGGCAGGCCTAGAAAATCAAACTTTCCGTGGGGTTTATTTTAATTATTTCTGATGAACGTATTACTAAATTCTCAAATGTTTCTAGAGGGATCCCTTGGGAAGTTACTAATTCAAAGTCTAGAAAAATAAAATCTGGTGATAAGCGCTAATTTTATAGTTAATTTTCAAATCGTTTTACGTAAAATATTTTGATGATTGATATTTTAGTTTATCAGAAATAATTAAAGCGTGAGCGTTGAGCCGCCTGTATTGATTAATGCAAGAAAAAAAATCGCCAAAAAGCCTGTTATATTTTATTTTGCAAAGTTCAGGCACACATATTTAAATTATAATTTTCTAAATAACCTATTTTGTCACATTATACAATAAAACCATATACGAAAATTGAGTGAGAAAATTTGAACATAAAATCAGTTTTTATAGGCCTGATGCTATCTTTTTTCTGACCATATAAAAAAACGCTTGATTATTTCAAAGCCAAGTTAAAAATATTTCTAAGAGATCAAATTTTCAAACCAAAAAAACATGATTTTGCATTACTTCGTAGTGCATCGCCTTAAAAATCATAAAATGATGAATAAACGCAATTTTAACACGTGAAAGAAATAAATTGACAAATATTAATGCATTTATTATCACTAAATTTACTTTAAATTATTTTCTGTGATTCGATTTTTTTTAATTAAGATAGTTATTTATTTATGCCACAAGCTTAAATAAATATATAATATAACGTAAATTTTAATTAAAAGTATTTTCGATACAAAAGTATCGCTTCTCAAATTTTCAATTCTGTAACAACAAAAAACAACACAAAAAAATCATCCAGCCAAACCACGAACGTACGCGATAGTTCAGTTTCATGCATTTGTTTTTCAAGAACAGAGAAATGGAGCCATTACAAAACAAAAAGGAGGTTGTGTCCACATGACCAGACTTCCATTATACAGCCTAATGTGCACCGTACAGTCTTAATATACAAACTACCCCTCACTAGGCAAATAGCCGCAACGATGCTTTTAGACCATCTTTAATACCTTTATTTAATAAAATGGTTTTATACGTTTTTTGTGTTCCCACAAACAGTTCTCCAACTCGTCGTGGAAGGAGATTTTAAAGAATAAGTTCTTTTTATAAAATCAAGAATTTATTCATACTTTGCGTATTAGAATAGTGACTTCGATAGTCGACCTAACTAGGAGCTGGCCAAATGAGAACTGCAAACACCAAGTTTGTCTAGAAGCAGCCTAACTGGCCTTAGCCACTACTGGCTACTAGCTGCCATCTTGCGGACTTCCAAGCAAGCTCTTTGCACTGCCCTCTATGAGTGAATCTGTGAAGCTCACTCACTTCCCAACAACGACATACTCGTAGTGTTTCAGCAGACGTATTTTTAACCAGATTTAAATTATTTAAATACTACAAAGATTTTTCTACCTATTAGACTAAATTGGCCTCTACAGTCGAGTGGTTAAGATCCATAGGTAGGTATTTTTTTTAACCTTACCTAACTTGCATACCTATATATTATTTCCAATTTAATTTTGAAGGCCTCCGTGGTTGAATGATTCAGAACCTCGAACACGAATGCAGAGGTCGCTGATTCAAAACTCGAATGTTTTTTTTTATTATTTCATTAATTTTTATTATGTCGGATCGTATCTTTTAATATATAAATATATTATAATTGCGACACGGTCCAGAGTTGTAGATGTTACAGGATCGTCCTAGTGAACGACCCTCATTCATAATCGAAACGTTGTTGCTTAAAATGGCTTTGGCCGTGTTTGGTGACCAGTTCTGAATAGCTTGGATCCGGATACATCCCCATCTCCTTCCCCTCCCCAATACCTTTAGCCTCACATACCCCAGCTGGAGATTCTATAGTCTCATTTGCTATAGATGGATGGGAGCAGTTGGGACTCCTGTGCACTACTCACATAAAAAAAAAAATAATAATTATGATATATTTGTAGTAGATACATTTGCGGTTGGTCCCAGACTGGTACATTGGTACTATCAGTTAAAAAAAGCAGTATTAAAATGTTTTTTGAAATAGCTTTAGTCATGTTTGGTGACCAAATCTGAATAGCGAGGTACTTACTTCTAAACCTTCCCTTCCTCAACTTTATTCTGTCTCCACTTCCTTCAGTCGCTCAACAGAAATAGAAGATTCTTATCCGCCCGGCCACGATAGTCAGATGTCAATTAAAATTATTTACATTTATCAGTTGTGTTCAAAATATAATTGTTTTGTGTTTGAAAAAATGTTGGAAATGGTACCACGCAAACCGTAGGTCGACCGACGACGTAGCGCTGACGAGCTGGATTGATGTTCCTTGTACGCAGCGGGCGGCACTACTGCAGCTCTTCCTTCATTCGCCTACATATTACCGCAAGCGATCGACGTAAGCAACAGACGTGCACGACTGATGTACGCGACTGATTACACACTAAAGGCAATGCTCGGGAAATTAATCGAAAGCTTTTAAAAATATTTTAATTTACAAAAAAAAAAAAACAGGACCGTTCGGTTCCATGTTCCCGTTAATTTATTTCCCAGTTATATTACGTTATAAGTAACGGCTGTTATTTCGCCTTCACATCTTTGTTTTTGTTCATGTAAATGTTCTCCATTTCCTGCCATAAAATTTGTAGTCCTTACAGTTTCGTGTTCGTATGTAAAAAGTATATTAAGACAAAGTTATAACGTGGAAGAAATTCGAGACATAAAAATCTACCAGAAAAACAAAACTAACATAATGTTCAATCGTAAAAACTATAATAGCTGCTGTATTATTTACTATTTTTTATGAGTTACCCGTGAAAAATCACAAACTGTATGTAGTTTGGCTTGCCAAGATGAAATAAAGTGATCTTTATATTGTTAGAATTGTTCAAATAGAACATTTAAAATACATATAATGATATAATATGACTCCCTATCTCTTTCCTGAAAATGAATTGAAAATTTCACAGCTCCGTTACTCATGGTGAATCCCGAGTGCGTTTCTGTACACTCTGCCTTCTTCAGTAATCTTAGCAAAACTATAAAATATTAAAAAAATAATAATAATAATTTAAATACCAGGACTTAACCCTCCGTCCAGCGCACCTGATCTGGCAGGCACAGTCGGAATCATTTTTTTTGAGATACACACGGTACATTTAAAATACATCCTTTGGGTAGTATAAAATAAATTTACATACACATATAAATGTCCCTAGACTAGTGTGTCTGCAGCATTCACATTTGCACATTCACAGAAGCAAACACAACAATATCAGTATTTTTTTATATAAAGCTTAAAATCTCAAAAATTAAAAGAAATAATATTTTTTTTAAATATGTTTAAATTAGGTATACTCGCATAATATAAAATATCAAACCATCATAAATCCATATACAATTTGTTTTTTTTTAGGTAAATGAATCGCGGAGATATCTCTTGAAACAAGTTATATTATTTTCGAAAATATCTATGCTAGTATGTGTTTTAGCAAGATTGTTGTATGATCGAGACATTCTAGGCATTATAGATTAAAATATTCAGTGTTATTGGCAAAAATTTCGGTCCAAGATATGTTAATGTTTCTAGTAAACTTGGGCCTGGCGTTTAACTTGATTTGATGGACAAAGTTACCATCTACTTGATTATTTACAATTTTGTAAAGCATTAAGAGGTCATTTATATTTTGTCTTTTAACTAGAATCTCTAATTTGAAATATGTAAGTCTGATCGATAAGACAAAATCCGTGTAAATTTTCTTTGGACAAATTCAAGTCTAGATACCTGTGTGATATAATGTGAATTCCAGACTGTTGACCCATACTCAAGAAAACTGCGGATTAACGAATTGAATAGAATTATTAGGCTATTAGAATTCTCGAATAGTTTAATTTGTCTTTCAATAAAACCGAGTAATTTATTTGATTTACTTACAATGTATTCAATGTGTTGGTTGAACGTTAGTTTGTTGTCGAATAAAATTTCTAAATCTTTGATAGATTCAACTGTTTCCAGATTGACCACAAATGCCATATGAATATAGGGTTTTGTTGGTGTTCTTAGTAAAATTTATAACTTTGCACTTAGCTATATTCAGTTCCATTTGGTTGTCAATACGCCAAGCAGATCCCTTAATGTCAAAACGGCGTCAGTTCCCGCCCTTCCCTGTACCTTACTGTCTTTAAGAGGCGTATTAAACCTCCCTACTCAGTTTGTCACCTGACAGGTGGATAGTACGTGTTCTGTTTGATTCATTGCGCCCAATTTCGTCAATTTTTTTAAGGTATGTCTTATTTATTTCATCACTAATATGATTCTGATTGAATGTGGTTTTAGTAAAATTAAATATCTTACGAAATATGTTTTTTTGCCCAATTTTAATGTTTAGAAAAGATTATTCTTATGCCCGTTTCAAATTTGATTACATGTTGTTTTATTACCTAATCTATAATATTACTAACTCTTTAGTCATTGTTGAGTTTCGAGAGCCACGTAGGGGGGCAATGTTATGTTTCCGGCAGTCAGCTTCAGTGGTAGAATCAGGAGACTCATGGATTAGCTCAGTTGGGGTCGGAAATCATACCTTTACACGGGGAACAGATTTAACAATTCATCTCCACTCTCTCGTCAAATGAAATGCTACAATGGAATGATTCATGAGTGTATTTACAGTTAAACAAGCACACAAATAGTTTTATACAAAAGAGGCAAATAATACACATCCAAAATAAATCCTGACTGATTGAATTTAACAAATCTATCTCTCATTTTGGTTTCGTCTGGTAGATGTCTGTGACAGGCTTTTAAATAAGCACATAATGGGCACAGGTTTGGTGTACGCTTACATGAGATGTTCCATGAATGCGGGGGTTGCTAAGGCCAGCGAGTCGTTACTTCCAGAACATTGTGGAGTGGAAAACAAGGTGATGCTCGTCTACACGTGCCATCGTTCGCGTGTTAGGTTGGGCGATGCTGTACGCGCGCGGAGAGCGTAGTGTCGAGGCCGAGTCTAGAGTCGAAGTGCAAGATGGCCGACGCGCGCTAAAATCGTTAGGGTTCTTGGCGCGATACACAGCAATGTATGCGCCGCCTAGTTCTGCGTTGAATATTATTTTTCGTGGTTTTTTAAATTAAATGTATTTATTCATCAAATTTAATTTATTCCCTAAATAAACATCCCTTTAAGTCAGTGATTACTGAACTAAATATGTATATATTTTTAATTTTCTTTTTTGGTCCTAACTATATAAAATAACATATAAAATAAATAGAGTTTATTATATGATAATAATCGTGTCACACTCTTTTTTAGAGAAAACGCTCATGTTATAAAGGCGGAGTAACATACATACTCGTAGGTAAATAAACTTATGACAATCATTTTAAAGAAATCTTCAAAAGATCCTTTGCTCTTTTGTGCTCTTTAAGTAAAAAAATATAACAAATATTAAGAAAATAAAAGAAATGTTAAATTACATGGTATAATAAAATGAAATAATAAAAATATTACACACCAATATATTTCTAAAATTGTTGGGAAGTGGTGGTATTACAGCTGGGGTGGTGTTAAGAGCGGCTATTTTCAAACCATGTGCCTGCGAGGCACATCGCGCCCGAACTCAGATGGGCTAAATGTGCGCCCGACGGAAAGTTAATTTATTTATATTTTTTATGTGAATACATATTACGAAATAATGGATAATTTATACAGCGCCGTGTTCGTGAATAATCGCATCAATGGAGTTGTACAAATATTACTTGCTAGGATTTATCTCTATTTATTTTAACAGAGAAAAATTGTTACCTTAAGATTATCAATAATATTTCTTTACATTTACGTATTATTTGTGACTGTGAAAAGATCAAGGCTTTTTGTTCGAGTATAGCATTAGATCGACGCATTAATGCATACATCACCCACAAAGATGTTGGACTGAATTTACACAATTCAAAGGAGTGGACCAACCTTGCAGTTAGAAGGCTGATTTACTTCAGATTAGTGCGTGGTATTCTCGAGAGTGGATCTCGATATAGAGACCGGAGGGCATCTTTTACGTACTAATGATCGAGAAAATACAAAATAATTTTTTAAGATACCTCTACATGAGAGTTCGATTTTTACCATGGCTTTTTCCAACAGCATTTATCTCAGGAACACTTGGTATCTACAGTCTTAGTTCTAGGAGGGATGTCGCATTACTCTTGATGGCTTATGAGATTCTGAACGGCTTAATATCAGTACCAGATAATATGGCTACACAGGTTTTTAGATTTTTCCCTGGTACAGAAGTAAATTTTTGCGATACCTCTACATGAGATAGTTTGGTTATTACCCATGGCTGTTTCCAACAGCATTTATCTTGGGAATGCTGGGTGTATGCAGCCTTAGTTCCAGAAGGGATGTTGCATTACTCCTGATGGCGTATAAGCTTCTAAACGGTTTAGTATCAATACCAGACATTCTGGCTAAAATAGGATTTTATATCCCGGATAATTTTGCGCGAGGCCGCCAACACAGGCTTTTGATTCTTCCTAGGTGCAGAACTAACTTACCAATGGTGATGCCCTTGGGAAGAATCACTAGGTTAATTAACTGCCTCGCAGGAAATGTGGATATTTTCCACATTTCCTACAACGTATTTAAACGTGAAATATTATTATTCAGTACTTCACATTGTAAACCTAAATTTGAAACTTTTTTCTTTGTCCCACTTGTAAATGTATTTGTTATTCACCTCTTTGTAAATTTTAACTATCGATATTGCAATGTTCTGGTTCATACTGTTTTTGCAAATAAACAATAAATAATCAATGGGGATTTCCCTGGGAAGACTTGCTAGGTTAATTACTGCCTCGCAGGAAATGTGGATATTTTCCACACGCCTAACAACAAATTCAAGCACGAAGCATTATTTCATCTTTAACTGTGTGTAACGCGTAACCTTTTTTACCACATGTATCTTATAATATGTTTATAATGCCAAATAATATTTTTGTAATTTTTTTGTGTCTTTTGTAATGTAGTGGTTTGTATACTGTTTTTGCTAAATAAAATAAATAGAAACAATATAACACCGAAGAAGAAGATAATACAAAAAACAAAATTATATAATATAATATTACTTCAGAACTTAATCCCTAAACAACCGGGTATATACTGTCCGGCTAGATTTGTTACGTAAATTAGATTTGCAGCTTTACCATTTATGGGTACGAATTTCTGAAAAGATGAGGTTACTTCTCTCTGAATTCTGTCGAACTTTAACCATTCTTAAATCGTGTAAATAGTTTATTTCAAGCTAAAGTCCTGACACTCCGAAAATACGCGAAAGAGCTTAGTATCAAGGGGCCTACTCTGTATCTTTCGAAATCATCCCTTACGGTATTCAAAAATTTGTCCGCCTCCGGTGTTATACACTCGGTAAATATTTATATATTGCAATTACTTAATGCAATACATAAATGTATTGCGGAGGAATATCTAAAATTTTAACTCTGGGTTTAGCGTATTTAGAGAGATATTTTATTAATTGGAGATGTTCAACTGATGTTCAATCAGTTGACAGCATCGGCAAGGAAAGGTTAAACTCCGAACTTACTGGTTTGTTAACCCGAAAGATACAGAGTAGGTCCCCTGGTGTGCGCTTTGGTTACTTTCCGATAGCTGATAACTTTGCTGATCTAAAAGTTGGCTGTCGAGAATATGGCACAAGAGTCCCAAGTGTACGAAGTCACTGGGACTTTGCCATCCCTAATTTTATTGTTGTATGATGGTAGGAATTTCGGTGTTCAGATTTGTTCAATTGAAGGCCCTACGACCACACATTTCTCATAATATTATAATAAATGTGAGTTTCGGGTCAAATTGATTTAAATCATTATCTTTTTTATGTGAGTACCGCACAATACTCCTAACTGCTTCCACATGCCTGGAGCCAGTGTGACTATGTTATGTGAGTACCGCACAATATTCCCAATTGCTTCTACATGCCTAGAGCCAGTGAGACTATGTTATGTGAGTACCGCACAATATTCCCAATTGCTTCTACATGCCTGGAGCCAGTGAGACTATGTTATGTGAGTACCGCACAATATTCCCAATTGCTTCTACATGCCTGGAGCCAGTGAGACTATGTTATGTGAGTACCGCACAATATTCCCAACTGCTTCCATTGGCCTGGAGCCATTGTGCTATGTGAGTACGCTTAGGTAAATATAAGACAAGGTTTTTTATGCATAGCATAAAGGATAACAAATAATTATAAGCAATAATTAGTCGCCTGAAATATCAATACAAATTGAAAATATCTCCCGAGTAAATATAAATGCCGCCAACGGAAATTGTACCCGCACCTTCTGATGTCCGGTCAAGTGCTCTGGACCACTGAGCTACGTCGGCTTATTTCCAACACGCCAAATAATATGTACTAGTACTTCAATTTCGGCGGCATTTATGTTTACTCGAGAGTTATTTTCCATTTGTATTTATATTTCAGATGACTAATTATTGCTTATAATAATTTGTTATCCAAGGTAAAGTTGGTTATGTCTCAATGTTGTGAAGATCAAATTTGAGTGCGAAAGAATTAGAATATTTTATAGTAGTTTTAGAATAGATATACATTAAGTATAAAATGTAAAAATTTATATCTAAATAAAATATACTTAGGGGCCCAACGATGTAATGTATCATTGAAGAGAAAGATAATTCTAATAACTAAACCAAACATGAAACAGAACAAGGCACTTCACATTTGTCATAATTAATATTAAAGTGGATTTCGGGCCAAAAGTTCGGTTTAAATCATATTCAGTATTCGTTAGAGCAATTCTTCAATGGCGCGGAGTAACGGGCAGATATAAAAATTACCTAGCATTTTGTAATAACATCTCTGCAAGTTTCCACTGCGGACTATATTTCTCAATTCAAGTGTGACCCGGAGAAATTAATCTCGCTTTGCCGAGCTCCCTCGGAATATGATGCCTCTATCGCGTTTTCCACTGGAGAAAACCTCAACAATTTTCTTTCATGATTTAAGGCACAATTTTGTAAGAGACTTTCTTAAAAATCTGAAGAAGGCGTTGTATAATATTTTTAAGAATGTATTTATCAGAACGACTGGAATATACTGTTTACTGCGTTTGTCAAAACATTAGTTTGGTACTTGACAGAATATATTATTGCCTATATTGTTTTTTCCATGCGAATCCTGACTACTATTCCCAACCGTCTGAATCGAGTGAATCTATGGCATCTCCGATTAGGGTGTGTTGCGTGGTTGATGGTAGTGAGGAGGGGAAGTTTGGAAAAAGGGTGGGGTAATTAATATACCTGGCTATTAGGATCTGGTTTGAAAAAACCCAACTAAAACCATTTCAAGAAAATTTCGATTCTAAATGGTGTTATCTCACCAGGGCGATACTGAGGGTATCTTCCACTTTGAATCTTTATGATAATTTTTTATTAAGGCGATGCACTACGTCGTGTAATATTTTAAATTGAGCCGCTATCAATAAAAACCCTTACGTAGATGGCGATAAGGTTTAAATTCCTATTTAACACCATCCGCCTGTTTTGATTTATGCAAGAAAAAAACATAGCCAAAAAGAGCCTTTTGTTTTATTTTGTGGATGTTCAGGCATAAATATATATTTTTTTTTGATCGTTTTATAAATAATTTAATTTTCCACACTATACAATAAAATCATAACCGAAAATGGGTTCGTAAGTAGGAGATTTTGAACTTAAAAGCAGTTTTCATATGCCTTATACATTATTTTTTTCTGGGCTTATAAAAAGACTTATCTAAAAAATACTCGATTATTTCAAAGGTCAAGATGTATTCTACTCGCAGTATTTAATTAAAGCATCTGAAACATTTCTAGGCGACCAAATTTTCAAACCAAAAACACATAATTTTACATTACTACGTATGGCATCGCCTTAACTACTTTTGAAACAACGCAAATTAATGAAATAATCATGTCAATTGACATTCAATTTCACTACATTCTAATTTTAAATTACTATAGTACGGTGGTGTTAATAAATGCAGAAAATTTTTTTTTTCATTTTTTTGTAGTATAGTTTTTTACAGACAAATTTCCTACAGTTTTTTTCACGTCATCTTTTCAAAAAGTGTTAAAATCTTGTGAATTTATTTTCACTGTGGATGTCATTTTCATTGACAAGGACAGTTAAAAAATTACTCGCCCAATTGTTTTATTTGAATTCGGGATACAAAATTTACAAAACTGATATTCGAAAAAAATTTATTAAAATGGACTCGCCCAAGTAAGTTAAAGCCATTTACAAAATTTACTCAAATGATAATCCAGGGGAAGAATAATGGAAACACAAAGAAGCAGCTACAATCAGAAGTAGAGACCACTGCATCACAAATGGACACTGTCGTACATACTAAATTTCCCAACAAAATGGTTATCTGTAACTTTATTAAATTAAAGATGAATGGTAGATTCTGTAGACAACCCGCCTTGTGCTACATTTAAACTACATTTTTTACCAAAGAAACAAATATCAACATCCACAAAATATCACTAACAGACCAGTGACAAGCGTACAAAGAAAACATAAAAACTCCGACAGTAAATACAAGCTTTGGACATAGACACTATCAATACTATGCTATTATAGCTTTCAACAATCTAACACTTGAAAATAAAATTGAGGAAAACAAAAATAAATTCAGACACAAAATTGCAAAATGGATTAAAGATCAAAAAATACAATGTTACCAAAATTTCATAACATAAAATTATAAAACCTACATCTAATACACAAAACCATTATAAAACATAAATCACACACAAACACACAAAATATAATATAAATATATCGATATTTTACTTCATTTCTTTTTATATAAATTTTATTTTGTTTAAATTTTATTTTACTATATTTTAAGTTTAAATTATTTTAATCTCATTTTTTTTCTTCGTCTACGTTATGAATATTTGTTGTGTTATAAAATGGAGGCCTCAGCACGGGTTAGCCACCCAGTGAGACCAACATTACATAATTGTCCTAAGAAATGTAAAATATTGTACCAAAATAAAAAATAAAATAAAAATTATCTTAATATACAAAATTTCAGGCCGCGTATGTGTGTACTCGCAAAACTCCAAAATTCTACTGATTAAGCTGAAAATTTTAAAGTTTGTTCTTGTTAGTACCAGTAGTGTTTAGAGAGTGGTTTGAATGGTAGAAGAAGTCGGGGTCGCCCGAGGAATACTTAACGCAATATCTGAGCACCAGAGTTAGATACGGAGTCGAGATAAACATGAAAGTAATTTTCACAATGTTATTACAGTATTACATATGAACTAAAGCTATCAAAGGATAATAAATTATTATAAGCAATAATCAGTCGCCTGTAATATAAATACAAATTGAAAATATCTCCCGAGTAAAAATAAATGCCGTCGACGGGAATTGAACCCGCGCCTTTTGATGTCCGGTCAGACTCTCTGAACCACTGAGCCACATCAGCTTATTTTTAACCCCCCAAATAATTCAATATGAACTAGTACTTAAATCAACAATTACTTTCTTATAATAATTTATTGTCCTTTGTTCTATGTATAAAAACCTTATCTTATAAACATTAGTTCATCATTAAAAAAATAATAATAAACCCATCAATTTGATTGTCCTGTAACGGGAAACCTTCCCAGTTGGACAGACAGAGCTTCGTTATTCTGTTATTGTATTTTTTAGTATCAAATAAATAAAGTCGATTTAATGTATTTTTTAACAGTATCATTGTGGTATAAAGCAGTGAATGGTGGAAGAACTCGGAGACGCCCAAAAAAGACATTAGCAATAGCGAAACATTGCGGGGTAGGTACACTAGTAAATAATATGTCTGTGTTTTGAGAATTTAAAATAGATTCGCTATTTAATTATTATAAATAGGATCAGGATAATTTTAAATAAAAAGGATCTTTCTAGCGAGCGCCTATGGTAAATTTTTAAATGCAAAGAGAAAGCTTGGTGTTATCTGATATAACTCTGTTTATATTGTATGCCTGACAATAACGGAATAGGAGATAGAACGATTTTTGTAATGAGCACTCGTTTGATATGATTACACTTCATGAAAAAATACTTGTTTAAAAAAACAAATGTTTGCTTGTCAACTCGGCAATGAAAAATAATGTAACTTTGGCACTCAAAGTTAAACTGTAATTGAAAAATTATAAAAAGGCCTCGTTAAAAGTTATTTCATCAGGAAGTTTCAAACTACTTTTCCGTGGATCAAGAGAGAGTTTTCGAGTTAATCGAGCTTTGAGGGCCGCCGGATTACTCGTAGAGGCATCCGAGTATAAAATATACCTTCCAACCAAAGGTGTATTGCCTGTAAAAAGAGTTAAAAATGATTGATAAGTATATCTAGTAATCTTCTCACTCTGACACTCTTTAACATCTTGGAAGATTATTTATTAAAAAATTCTTAAGAATACTTAAAGAGGAATTAAATACATCCACTGTTTCAGAAATTTCATTCAACCGCACCCTTCTTCGTGTCATGCTAAAATATCTGTTCTGCCTTGTGGTATATTGAACAAATTGTGGCGATGACTACGGCTGAAGTTTTCGGGCACGTATGAGCCATATAATTCCAACATTTGTAGGCTATCAATAGAGTTATGAATTATATTAAAGTTTTGCAAGATTTGTATAAGCATAACGTCTGTTTTCTTGTATAATATATGAGTTACTTCAAGTAAGTCTATATGATATCTTTGTAGTCTATCTTTCCTACAAAATAGAGTTGGTTGTTTACAGGTGAAAAAATATAATAAGCAGTAATTGTTGATTGAAGTACTAGTACACATAGAATTATTTGGCGTATTGGAAATAAGCCGACGTGGTCCAGAGCACCTGACCTGACATCAGAAGGTGCGAGTTCAATTCCCGTGTTATCCTTTGAGCTTTGCATAAAAAACTCTGTCTTATACACATTAGTTTATATTAATTATTTATATGTTTAATTTCGTGCTGAGTCACACACCACTAGCATATTCTAACTTACTTCTTATAACGCCATCGAAAATAGCTATCATGGCATTTGGGTCATTAAACTGTTTTCACACGGTTCGTCTTTTCATGTGGAAACGGTATGAAAAAAGGACTAGTTCTATTTTGGTACCGATTATCGTAAAGTTTAAGATGGCGGACATTATTTGGCTTCATCTGTTGTTTTTCTAAACAATATGTATTTATCTATATTTCGTGGAAATGCTGCTGTTTATTTTGATTTATATTTTAAATATTGAATGCATTTTTATTACAGTTTGTCAAAGTGAACCTATTATTGTTCGTGGTTGTGCATTTGTGATGGTTTATTGACGGTAACTGTAAAGGCAAATGACAGATTCTTTCATGCGATCTTTCTAGTTATTTTATTTTTTTAGTTTAGATACCAATAATAACACAGTACAAAGTATATAATACGTAGTGAAAAAAGTAGCAATGAACGACGAAAATGGTAGGTACTGAGCTACAAATTAGCAACACTTGAATTAAGCAAGGTCAGATTATTCAAAAACATAATTCAGTAATATTTCTGAGCAAGGTTTTAATAAACTACATGCTTTATTTATGCAATGTCATAATTCTTTCTAGTTGCAGTGTAGTCCAGCCCTAATGAATACAGGGTGTGTCGGCACGTACCCGACAAACTTTAACCAGCTATTCCTTAGCACATTTAGAGTAAAAAAAATTATGGGCACTTTGCTGTCCGGTAACATTTTTTTTTAATAAAAAATTTATTATTCATATTTTCACCACATGTCACCAATGTTTTATCCTTTGTCAAAGTTTGAAAACCCATCTGGCAATATTTTGTTCGAGTTTCGTTGAATAATGAACGTACGTACCTACGTTGGCGCGCTTTTACAATTACAACGAAATGGCACGGCACCATTCTTCTCATTTTTAACTATTATTATTTAGTGTGTACGAAAGAGCGAGGACACTTTCTGACACACTTGCTAATAACAGCTGTTGAACACGAGATTCAATGCGAGTGACAGTGACGGAGTGTGGATTTTTTAATTATTTTTTGTTTTTAATGGAAAAAAAATGTTACCGGACAGCAAAGCGCCCATAACATTTTTTACTCCAAATGTGCTGAGGAATAGCTGGTTAAAGTTTGTCGGGTACTTGCCGATACACCCTGTATATATAATATATAAATCATTATAATTATTCAAAAGAGAGCAACAATTTTTCAATATCAAGAACAAAAGTGTACGGAGAGTTTTATTTTATTTTAATGTAATGTATACAGTTGTTATTATCAGGTTTTCATCAATGTGAGTTAATATCAGATTCTAGCTATGCAGATTGCCTGTTCTAAGGAACCAAATACTCGTGAAAATACCTTTTTATTTTTGTTTTTTACTTTAACCCTACACAGGAAGTCATATTTCAGGGATGCTTTGTGAATTTTTTTTTTGTTAAAAGGAAGGAGAGTAAGTTCTGGGAATATGAAAGAATATATATATATTGAATTAAACTGCGTATGCATCACTGAACTCACCTTCATTATATATGCGTCTGCAGCTTGCACTTCTCCTGCCTCGTTCCTTGAACATCTCGTTTCTACTAGGTGTTTACTAGGTGTGTCATTAATAGGTCACTATTATAGGTGACATTAATTAACATGGTTATGTTCATTGGTTCATCCCTGAGGCGTATGTGTGGTAAAACCATGTATGATCGTGTGAGAAATGTGGAGATCCGCAAAGAGTGCAAGGCTGATGTAAGCTCATATAAATTCACCAACAAGTCTAGTGTTGACGTATTTCTATGTCTACATAAAATTATTAAAAATTACCTAACAAAACAATAGTAAACTAAGTTTAAAGTGCTCTTTTCTTCTAAATCGTAGACCGCGCATTTAACCAGCTAATTCTTATTACGTGGAGTGGCTTGTTTTAGTGTTTTTTTTTTTACCTACTTTCCAAAACTGCCACGAAGTGTCAAACTCTACCTACTGGAAAAAAAAAATCAACATTATTTTTCTCTTATCCCGCTTCACGTGACGCAATAGTGATTACCGATTACTATCTTATCCACTTAAAAATAACTCTTTGTACGTAAAGCTCGCATAAAATAAAATAATCATGAATACAAAGTGCATTGTATGCGAAAAAAACATTGACACTCCGTCAGACTTTATATGCTGTAGTGTCTGTGAAATGAACTACCATCTTGGCTGTGCGGATATTACTGAAACCACACGCCGTAGTGCAAGAAGTTTACAATGGAAATGCAAGAAATGTAATAGTAAAAATGCTAAAAATACCAAACCAAAACAGACTAATAACGACATATTATTGAACAACGAGCAAGAACCGCCATCTATCATCAAACAAGCAAAACAGTCTACTCAACTGCCGAAATCTGCAAACCAACCAAACGACACGGACAACTTAACAACCACAAATATAGATGGCGCTAATGGTCCTTTAACTTCTCAACTGTTTATTAAAGAGCTGACTGATTTCAAAACATTTATAATGAAATTCGTGGAAGACAAATTTGATTCATATGTACACAAATATGAAGCTCTCATCTCACAAAATAACGAAATAATAAAATCTATCCAATTTATGTCAGATCAGCAAGATGACCTAAGAAAACGTATAAATGTTATCGAAAAAACTCAAGAAATAGCCAATGAGGAATTAATTACACAAAAAAATCATAATAATATGCTACTAAGTACTATCTCTAAACAAGATGAAAAAATCGACAAATTGGAGTATTTAAGCCAAATCTGTAATATCGAGATAAGAGGTGTTCCGGAGTCAGACATTGAAAATAATGCAGAAGTACTCAAAAAAATTTCTAAAATTATCAACTACGAAAATACCGGCGTGCATTCTGTATTTACAAAAATCTACAGGCTGGGACCGAAGTTCTCCGACAAAAATCCAAGACCTATCGTAGCGACGTTCAACACCACAACATCGCGGGATGACTTCCTATCCAAATTCCAAACTTACAAAAAATCCACAACCACTATGACAAATAAAATAAATACAAGGGATCTAGGATTATCACAAGCCGCCAAACACATCTATGTATCCGATCAACTAACTCAAAAAGGAAAATTTTTGCTATCTCAAACAAAAAAATTTGCCAGAGACAATAATTACAAACACTCTTGGTCCACCGGAGGGCGCATTCTTTTGAGACAAACGGATACTTCCAAGATAATTTCTATAAATAATATTGCTGATCTGGACCGTGTTAAACGTCAATTACTGTGACTGACGATACAAGGTACTGTGCTGCTATATCACTCCATTATACCAGACATTCATGATTGTATTATAAAATGCTTATACCCGATATTCTATTATACTCAATGTGTATTCTTACTTTCCCTAATGGCTATTAGTATGTCTTCTAATATTATATTACATTGCTTTCGAACATATATATATATCTCATCTATTGCGAAAATACATAAAGACATTCCAATAGCATTTAAAACTCATAAACAATCTTATTGCAAAATCATATGCATCTTTTCATTCGCATTGTGGTATGTTTCGCTTATTAATTTAGTTGCATCCTCGATGATAAATTATTTTCCTCACCAAACTAGGTCCAACAAAAACAAAAATATTTACCTTACTATTATTCAGTATATTGTTTATATATATTTTAATATTGTTAATTCTGTAAACATAACTTTTTTCTCTGATTCTTTCATGAGCCATACCACGAATTTCGACAAACTAACACATTCTCAAAATAATGTACTCTCCTTCTTCTTAGTATTATTATTATTTAAATCGATTGTTTTTTGTTATTGTTTTATGAATCACACCACCACCAGGATACCCTACATGAGATATAATGTATTTTTCTTTAATCTATCAAGCTCATCCATTTTTAACACAATTATTGAGTTTATATTATGTAATCCCATTCTTACAGTAAAACTATATCTAACCAATATAAAACATATTATCATCCAGCTTACTTATGTTGTAATTAGTATATATAAGATCACTAGTGCTCTACTTATAACCAACAATTTATTTTCTTTTGTAACTTTTAACAAAAAGAAATTGAAGTATATTTACTTTCAATATTTCCATCAATATACTAACTATTCTAATTATTGCTCTCCTAGCTCTATCATAAAAACAACTAAAATATGTATTAAATATCTTATCTTACAGCTAAACCATTCTGAAACACACACAATTACTACCATCCTTATTCCAATCTCAAGTCTTTTAATATCTTTTGAGAATCAAGTATATAATCTAATTATCACTACTTTCCTGGCAACTTTTTATATGAGTCATAGCAATAATAATTATTATATGTGTACTCAATATAAATTCTTACACTCCGAACTAGATTCCTCTGCTTCTATCATAATAACCTTAAAAAATGTCTTATTTCATATTGTATTGCTCAATATTATCACCATACAAAAAAATAAGAAAACAATTTTTGTCATAAAAAATGAGTGATATTAATATACAAATCGAAAACCATGGTAACATAATAACATCTGAAACTAATGTTGCATCAAATTGTATAGATATATTAAAGCCATATACACGATTAAAATTACTTTCTACAAACATTCGCAGCATAGATAAAAACTTTAATAATCTACTTATAACGCTTGCCGGTTTGAATAATATGTTTGACATAATAATTTTAACTGAATGTTGGATCAAATCAAATTACACTCACAAACAAATTGCAGGATTTACAGTTTCCAATACACTAAATAACAAGACACAGTCGGATGGAGTAATCGTCTATGTTAAAACCGAGTTAGACCCGACTATATCTGAACTACCCATCGAAAATGCCAACTGCCTTAAAATTAAAATAAACCAAACCACCATTCTTGCACTATACAGGTCACCTAAACAACAAAATATTTCAACCTTCCTAAAAACTTTAGACGTGGCCTTATTGAACTGTACATCAAATGAAGAACTAATGGTAATCGGTGACATTAACATAGACTTACTCAAGCCCAAGTCAATACAGACACTCGATTATATAAACCTGATGACTCAGCACGGGCTTGTTTCTCACATTAATGCCCCAACTAGAGTAACCGACATGACTAAATCATGTATTGACCACATATTCCTAAGAACAAAAAAAAATGCGAAAGGAATTGTATATCAATCAACCATAACTGACCACTTCTCAATAGTAATTGGCCTCATGAATAAAAAATCCATTTCCATTTCCTCATGTGAAAATATAATAAAGACTAAGATCAATTTCGAGGAATTCACCTCCAAAATTAAATTGGAAAATTGGCTCTCTACCCTTAATTCGTCAGACGTAAATGTTGCATTTAATACATTTTCTGAAACACTATTGAAACATATTGAGGCTGTTACAGTTGAATCTCCTTTGAATAACTTAAATAATAAAAAACTGAAACCATGGATCACAGATGGCCTAATTTTTTGTATTAAAAAACGGGACAAGCTCCACAAAAATTTACTTAAAAATCCAGATACACAAGCTCAAATATTTTATAAAAAATACAGAAACATATGTAACAATCTCATTAAAATCACTAAAGAAAACTATTATAAACAAAAATTGTTCAGAGCCGGCAATAACAATAAAAAAATTTGGCAAATTATTAAAGAAATATCTGACACTAACCAATCAATACCACCAATCAATAAATTAAATATCAACGGACTAGACACCTCCCTAAAAGACGACCCTGACACTGTGACCAATCATATAAATGAATATTTTTGTAATATCGGAAAAAATTTAGCATCACAAATCTTAAATAAGACACCAACCGATGAAAATTCTCTTGCCGACAAAATCAAAAACTCTGCTTGTGAAATAAATAATTCACTCACACTTAACCCCACGAACTCTACTGAAATTACGCAAACTATCAAACAATTAAAGCCCTCCCATTCATGTAATCATGACAAAATATCCTCAAACATACTCAAAATTATTGAACCTTTTATAAATCAACCACTAGTACATATCATTAACCTCAGTCTCAATAAAGGCGTATTTCCGAATAAACTCAAACTTGCTCTGGTTCAACCAATTTTTAAGGCTGGAACTCCAACTGATATTTCAAACTATAGACCTATCTCCATTTTATCATCACTGTCCAAAATTATAGAAAAAATTGTAAAAAAAAGACTTATCGACCATCTTACAAAATACAACATTCTCTCGCCAAACCAGCATGGGTTCAGAGAAGGGCTAAGCACAGACTCAGCTATTCTAGAATTAACATCACACATAACACAAGCCCTAGATAAAGGTGATAAATGTCTGGCAATATTTCTGGACTTGGCTAAGGCATTTGACACAGTCTCTCGTCCAATCCTTCTAGCTAAACTACAGAAAATCGGAATAAAGAATAAGGCCTTTGAATGGTTCAAATCATACCTGACAGACAGAAAACAATGTATTAAGCTACCATCACAAAAATCGTCTCAACCTACCAGAATTAATTTTGGTGTACCACAGGGCAGCGTACTCGGTCCTATACTTTTTCTCATATACATTAATGACTTATGTAGACTACAAATTGATGGCAATATAATCACTTTTGCCGATGATACTGCCTTAGTAATAAAAAGTAAAACATGGGAAGAAACTTTTCATAGAGCAGAACTAATCTTGAAAATTATTAAACAATGGCTGGATAATAATTTACTCACATTAAACATAAGTAAAACAAAATACCTAACATTTAGCACAAATAATCCAAATCAACCCTCAATTAATCATGTACTAAAAATACATTCCTGTAGGGATATATCTAGCTGTCTATGCAACACACTGGAACGAGTAGATTCAATTAGATACTTGGGCGTAATAATCGACAATAAACTTCGATGGGAAGATCATGTAATTAATGCCACGAACCGTATAAGGAAACTGGCATATATTTTCAGAGCATTGCGAAATATACTAAACAAAAACACACTGAAAACAGTATACTTTTCCCTGTGTCAATCAATTTTATCGTACGGTATAATTGTCTGGGGAGGATGCTCTAAAACTGTACTAGATCCACTAATAAAAGCCCAAAAATTGATAATACGGACTATCTACAAAGCACATTATATACAACCCACGAAGGACTTATTTAAAGACTTTAAAGTTCTTAATATAAAATCCTTATATGTAAAAAATGTTACCTCTTATTTTAAATTCAAATTTACAAAAAAATATATATCCGATTCAAATTATAACACAAGATACTCGAACCAATACAACTATATTATTCCGGCAACAAAAACTTCAATGGCACAGTCCCAGTTTAACTTTCTTGCCCCTAAAATATATAACAATTTATCAATTGAAATAAAGTCAATAACCAAATATCTCACTTTCAAAAAGGCGCTTGATGACTTTTTGATTAATGATTGTGACAGTGTTAATCACTTGTTTCTCATTCTCAGATAGTGAATAAACAACTATGTACAAGTAGGCATGTGTATATGTGTATATGTATGTATGCATATGTGTATGTATGTATGTATACATATATATTTGTATACCTTTGTATGAATATGTATGCATCTATATGTATATATGTGTATGTATGTATGTATACATATATATTTGTATATATTTGTATACCTTTGTATGAATATGTATGCATCTATAAATATGAATAAGTGTGTGTGTGGATGTATGCGTGTACACGCGTATTTACGCGCTCATACATGCATGTACACTTACACAACCAGAAAAGAGAGTTATGTATTTGATCTTTTCCTGCATAATAGCATGTCTTAGACTTCTAAATTTTTTATTTTTTTTTGTATTTCTTTTATTTTTATTTCTTCTTTATTATTTTTATTTTTCTTTTTTTTGTCTTCTGCTTTCTACTTTAACATTTTTATATTTTCTATTTCCATTATAATTCATTCTAATATAATCTTTCATACTTTAAACATGTATAAATATTTAATTCATATGTTAACACTAGACCTCACATACTAACTATATACCATTGGTTGCCACGAGACAGGCAGTCGCCTAGTGTGGTAATTTAATGTATCACATGTAAGAAAATGTATTATTGTATTATCATGTATTCTATAAATAAATAAATAAATAAGCTTAATGAGTAAGATCAAGAAAGGGACGCTTAGATGGTTTGGGCATGTAGAGCAAATGAGTCAGAATAATAGAAGAGTATGTATGAGACGATGTATGAATATGAACGAGGCAAGTAGTGTGTGTCAAGACCGAGTTGTTTGGCGGTCCGTCCTCTCTGCCTACCCCTGCGAGGAAACGGCGTGATGGTCAGTTAGTTAGTTATGTTGTTCAGGTGTTCAATGTACCAATGGTCAATAGTGGATTTCATGATTTTTTTTTTAAAGTTCGTCTTTCCTATGCTGTTATTCGTTATACTCGTATATTACACAAATATGAGGAATTTTATCTTCTATTAGTTTATTTTTGACAACTTTATCGTAAACTCAACCGATGAGGAATTATTTTGAAAATATCCTGTTTTGCACTTTTCATAGAAAATGACGATATTAGCGGAGATCACCCAAGGTCAATATCTAAATTTATTCAGGCAAACCAACCTTTACAATATATATATATATATATATATATATCTACTTACTGGAAATAATACTAACAACGCAATGACATAAAAAAAAACTACAGACATGTTGTAGAGATCTTAAAAGCGGCAAGCGAAAGAAACGCTAATTGTCGTACTTTTAATTTGCGACACGCGTCGCATGAAGTCGTGTGCATTCTTTTATTAAATTGCATAAATTAATAATGTGACAAAATACCCTCTTATGTGATGATAAACAGTTTGCATTGCACGGCAAACACTTGAAAAAGACAAGGAATAATATTTCAATTGTAAATCCACGCAAATTATTTATAATTTTTATAAAAAATTCCAGTATTTTGATATTCTGCGCCATTAGAGAAAGTGATATAGTGAAAGTAGCAACACATGAGTATAAGGAAGATAACCCACTGACAGTAGGTCGTCTCATACAGCGTTCCGTATAAGCGAGTATGCGTATTTTGTTTCCTCAGCCACACCGATGATGCAGAATGCAGTATTCGCTGCAACTCTAAAGTACGTAAACGCTGCCCTATCTTTATCATTTTCGTTCATATATACAGAATATTTTATTGTAAGTCTTTGTAATACATGAACAACGTTTGAATTAAAAAAAATACTGGAAACAAGAACATACCTTACTTGCCACATTTTGTCGTAATTTTGAGACAATAACGGGTCTAGATGTATTGTAACGTTATTGTATCAAAGTTTCTTGTCATCAGCTCATTTTTCGTGGTTGAATAAATGATTTACTCTAGTCCAAGAATCATATTACTGTTGTCTGCGATTCACACTTGATTTCGTTACTTCCTAAACATGCTAAAAATTTACCAATAAAATGATAAAGTGAACTCTAATATTATTTGTCAGTATCTACAATTCTAATATAAATTTATTTTTTATTGACATTGAAAGGGAAATATTTTACGCATATTCTATATAGGACGCTCTCCAGAGATTAAGTTATAATGTTGTAAAAAGAACAAAAATAGTTGGGAAAGCTTTTTACGCGAAGGAATTTCATAAAACGAAAAGTTGGCAGATTTCACTTCATAAAAAAGTTCACATTTTGAAGCTTTGTTCCAAAATGGGTGATAATCTGATTAATAAAGTATGAAACATAAAATGGAAAATATAGTTACGTAAATTAGCTCTGTAAAAGGATTATATCATTTATGTAATAACGAATTATATTTTAACTCATTAAATTTTGTTTGACAGGATCAATCTGCTTTATATACAAAGGAGAAAGGATTTATGTTTTTAATAATTTACCAAATGTTGGACAGTTGATTTTCGTGCAAAAAGTTTTTTAATATTTAAACTCCATGAAAAATAGTAACAATATTCTATTTAACTTTTGGTTAAAATCTAATTAATAATCATGTAAAATATAACTAAACCCAGCATTTTCATCTTTAGAAAGTGCCAAACTTAAACTTAACGCAGATAAAGCATTTTTAAGTGTTCGTAATGGTAATCCGATAAATCAGAAATATAACAAAACAGAATACGCCAAATAATAGGTTAGATTAGTTAAGCTTTTATTTTTTCATTTTTCTTCGATGGTTTATTTTGTCACTGTTCTATTCTGTCCTGGAACCGTACACAATTACAGCAGAATTTACAGAAAAACCTTATAAACGAGAAAAATGCTAACTTTTTATAACATTAACCAGCGTTTGAGGGTCATATATGACCGGGCGGCTATATTTCTCATAAGTATTTTTATCTTTTTTTCTATTATGCGTCAATTATTAGCCAAAATTAATGATTCATATTTTGCGCCGCTATCGTAACAATCGGCTTAAAGCGATGCCATACGTAGTAATGCAAAATCATGTGTTTTTGGTTTGAAAATTTGGTCGGCTAGAAATGTTTCAGATAATTTAATTAAATACTGCAAGTAGATTAAATTTTGGCCTTTGAAAAAATCGAGTATTTTTAGATAAGTCTTTTTATAAGCCCAGAAAAAAATAATGTATAAGGCCTATGAAAACTGCTTTAAAGTTCAAAATCTCCTACTTACGAACCCATTTTCGGTTATGATTTTATTGTATAATGTGGCAAATTAAGTTATTTATTAAATGATCGAAAAAAAATTAAATATTTATGCCTGAACATCCACAAAATAAAATAAAAGGCACTTTTTGGCCATGTTTTTTCTTACATAAATCAATACAGGCGGATGGTGTTAAGCGGGAATTTAAACCTTATTGCCATCTACGTAATGGTTGTTATTGATAGCGGCTCAATTTAAAATATTACATATCTGATCGTTGGGAATGCCGTGTGAAGGGTATTTTTAAGGAAAGGAGTAAGAGTAAGTTCTGGGAAGGAAATTATTAATCATGGGTGTGTAGGAATCTGGGAATCAGTGCGTCCAGGAATGACGGACTTTCAATTTCATCCCTCCAATAGCAGTGCGAGGCGATGGGTTGAGAGTGTCCAGATGGATCACCCTCAACCCCCCCTCATATGAGACGTATCTGTTGTCAATACCTGCAAAAACCTCAACCCCATGATCTCGGGCACCCCTGCTAAGTCACCAAACAAGCGAACAACTTGGGTTAACCTATGGCAGAGAAGTTGAACATCCCAAAAAAAATTATAAATGGTTTCCAAAATTTCAACACTTTCTGTGTGATTTCGTTTTGATTACATATATTTCAGAATAAATATGTTTTTATGTGAACACACAAGAGTCCCAACTTCTCCCAACCGTCTGGAGCCAGTGAGACTTTGGCATCCCGGATTGGGGTATGTCGTGAGGCTGAAGGTAGTTGGGAGTGGAAGGAGATGGGAAAAGGTAGGTGGGTTACTAGATCTGGTCTCCAAACACGGCTAAAGGCATTTCTAGCAATGTTTCAATTCTGAACAGTAGTCTTACACCAGGGCGATACTGAAAGTATCTTCCACTATGGAACGTTCCGCAAGTATAGTATATATTATTTTAAATTATTAAATTGTGAAATAACACAAATTAATCAAATAAATTTTACTTGCGCACGCCAGGATTTGAATCCGCGATTTGCGGCTTGCTAGTCGTGAACCTTACCCCTCAACCACTAAGTCTACTACATTAGATTAAATTATTAACGTACGTTCAAAAACGCCTCGTAATAGTTCTGTATAAAGTTGGATAACTTCATTTATCCTCAACAGAACAATTGATGATTCTGAACAAGTGCGAATATCGTATGATTTTCTTACATAAAAACATGAAACCACGTTTGTAATATGTTTGTTCCAGTATTGTGGTTCAAAAAGGCTACCGACTTTCTGACATTGATCCCATCTTATTAACAAGTATTATTTATTTCACCGAAGGATAGGGTAAAAAAAACTTTTTTACCGTAAAACCAGAGCGAATCAAATATTTTTTCTAAGGAATCCTTTGAAAAACACTAAGAACTTGAGCTCTTCCGGTTTGAAGTTGAAATAAGCTCTCGGGGACGTAATTTTCTCGTAGTTTCGGCTTTGAGTTTAAACTTCATCTCGGAAACTCTTCATAGAGAAATAAACTAGTTAAAACGTTTTTCAGTTACGTATTTTACCCTTTGCTAACGGGGTTGGCATCATTTCACTACCACAGATACTAGATCTTAATCGTATTGGCCTTAATTCATATCTCCTAGGGGTATAGCACAGTTAAATTGATAACTTCCCAATATCGGATTGATAGGCGTAACTTCTGATGATTTTTTACCGATTTTCCTAGCAAGGTCGCACTCTTGATATCCAGACCGATATTGATAATGAAAATGAATGTCGATACGCAAAACTGGCGCATTCGTCTATGAATAGACATTTCTAAACGTAAGACGGCTACGTAAAAGTTAAAAATACTAATAAACCAACAACTTTAATATTGGCCGTCCGCATGTTCTTTTTGGCACTAAAAAGGAAGTTAATTGACTGTCCTAAAACGGGAGTCTTCCTAGTTGGCCAGTCAAAACATTTCTTAAATAATGTATATAAATGTATAATCTTTTACTAAATAAAAAAATAAAAAAAATAGTTCATGAGATCATTAGTCATAACTCATAACTAACCACTTATCTCGATGCTGGCACGGATCAATGTATCGAGTCTTAGATGAGTTAATTGTCTATGTATCGTTTATACGTTTTCTTTGAGTTCTAAGACCTTGGTTAGTTCACCCCACTCATTAATAAGCCAGTTATTTGTCATAACGAACAACATTATCGGGGGCCGCTCTAAAAGTAGCGGCTTTTGTCTACCGAATATATGAAACATATTCTGACCGTGCTCGCAAATATCGCTATCTGACCAACGATGACGGATTTCGTAAATATCGTATCGACATAGGGCTTTAGACTTCCTGGAATCCAGATCTTAGTGAAGGCCTCTAAGCAATCAATATATTAGGTTAATATTAGAGAATACTTAAATATATATGGTTTAATTCGTTAATAATTTGTATTTTGCACTATTATGAATCTTTGTTTATTTATTTTTTACATTAGATACATTTAAAGCAGACATAACAGTAATAATATAGCATAATGAGAGCATATATTTAAAATGAGTAGGTACAAGTGTTATTACGTTTTGTTAGGTCGAATTTAGTTCCTAGCTAGGCAGATTGCCTGTTCTAAGGAACCAAATGTTTGTGAAATGCCAGATGTAATTTAATTTTTACTCTTTTTTTTTAAATTAAGTATACTTATATTAAGTTTTTACTAAATATGACATTAATAGGTAAAACATGTATAGTTTTAAGTGACATTATATAATAGTTTTTCAGTCTTATATTAAGTTTTTACTAAAAGTGACTTTAATAGTTAAACATGTATAGTTTTAAGTGACATTATATAATAGTTTTTCAGTCTTATATTACGTTTTTACTAAATGTGGCATTAATAGGTAAGCACAAGCAACATTTAGCAACACAAGTTATTTTGTTAATATCTATATATATATACATATATTTTGTTAATATACCGTTGGTACATCTTTACCACCTTACTGATAAATATATTTTTAATTTTACCAAACTGATAAACAACCATTTAAGATATGGTAAGTTTTTAGATTCTCACGGCCAAAAGCATTTTTGTTGTTTGTTTTTGGGGTGTTATGCCGTGTTGCGCTAACTCCTTCTTTAGCCGACGTTTCGGACAGCGTTGCAGTGTCCATCATCAGGGCAGATCCGGTAGATCCGAAGATGTGACATCTACCGGATCTGCCCTGATGATGGACACTGCAACGCTGTCCGAAACGTCGGCTAAAGAAGGAGTTAGCGCAACACGGCATAACACCCCAAAAACAAACAACAAAAAACATTTAAGATATGTTTATGTTTGTTTATCAGTTGAGTAAAATTTAAAACGAGTTTATTATCAAGACTCTTACCTTCTTACTAATTAGATTCTTTCACGCCGGTTCCACGTTGGTATGGTAAAGCAGGCCTTAAGAGGAAGCTACAAGCCAAAAATGTGTATATTCTTGGTATGGAGTCTAGAAAAGTTCGATTTCAAGAACAAAACTGGTTTTTATTTATTTTGTAAATAATTTTATAAGAAAGCAAAAAAATCAATCACGCGAAACTGTCACAGGTAATCTTAGCTATAATACTGTATTTTTTAAAGTAGTTTACTTTTCCCGTTCATACATTTCTATTGAAAAAATATTTTTTTTAGTCATTTTCATTTATATTTTTTATTCAGTAATTTATTTTTTTATTTGTTTTCTACTCAAGCGAAACGATAGGAAAACCATCAATTAATCTAAAGCATATTTTTTGGAATTCATAATTTACAACAATTCGTTATAAATATTAGGTAATCAAAATAGTGATTTAGAACTAAGCTTCGCCTGAAGCGTTGTTTATTAACCATACAAACACCGTGATAATAAGTCAAGTTTTTAACTTATCCGACCTTACGCGCCGTATTATATTTACACCACGTTTATAAGTATGGTGGTTGGTGTTTACACTCTTGAAAATTATTCAGAACCCGTTAAGAGATATTTAAGCAATATTTAAAAATATATAGACAAAATAACGAGATAATAAGTTTTTTAAGTTAACTAATTGATTACATACAATATATTATTTCAAATAAGGAAGTAAACTAGTATAATTTGTATATTAAAATTTATCTCAATAACAATTATTTTTCAAACTTTCTGCTGTTTTCACATTATTTGAAAAATAATCTTTACAGAACCATTAAAACGGCCGCCGTAATGAAACAGAAACGGAATGTGCAAACAAATTGCAAGCAAAACCGTCAAGACGGGACGTTACGGGCTAAGTTCAGTCAAAAAAAATATTTCCTAATGTTCATGATGTATTGCATTCTAATATTTTATTTTGTATTGTTTTCTAATATGTTATTATGTATATGATGTATTCTATTCTAATATTTTACTATGTATATAATGTATTGTGTTCTAATACTTTATTATGTATATGATGTATTGTTTTCTAATATTTTAATGTGTATAAGATGTATTATATTCTTATATTTTATTGTGTAAATGATGTATTCTATTCTAATATTTTATTACGTATAAATATGATGTATTGTATTCCAATATTTTATTATGTATATGATGTATTGTATTCTAATATTTTACTATTTATATGATGTAATGTATTCTAATATTTTATTAAAGGGGTTAATGCTTTCATGTGTGTTGCCAGCAAGTGAAATAGTAAGTTGAAATAAACTTTTTATTAATATATTTCACTAATGAAAGGTTTATTTTTGATAAATACTGAGTTTTATCTTTTGTTAAATTATAAGATCGATATCTTTCTTCGGGTTGGCACCTGAGGGATGGAACTGGAATGATGGGTCTAATACATTTTTGATATTTCGTTCCACTTCGTCTTACTCTTGGAAATGCGCTGAACATCAATCAAATCTCCTAACGAGTTCAGATCTCCGTTTTGACACTGTAGTCTTCGTAAAAAAAGATGTTGTTTAATGTAACATCAAAATCATAATAACCACGAATTTGCAATGAATTTTGTAACACGATGTTAGTATTTTGTTAATGTGGGTTGATTTACGTCAAAGAGACGTTTAAATACATAAATACGTTGGTAAATACTTAGCCTGTTGGCATCGTCTCTCTATTTTAAATGCATGATTTATTTAAAAAACTAAACTTTTTCAAAATATGCCTTCATAATAATTTGATGTCTCCTTTTAAGGACACGTATATGGAATATCGACTAATTTACACCATTTATAAGGTGTTAGGTGTGATGTCCGAATAAAGTTTGAAAAAAGAATTGTCATCGAGATGGTGACGTTTTTTGGGACAGTAACAAACGGATTGCAAGGCCCGAAAGGTTTGAAAGAGAGATATAGGAAAATATTTAATAAAACACTACTCGTTTGAAATAGATCAAAAGTCTCTCGACAAATGCTTTTGTTGCATTTAAAGATACACTGTAAATTTTTCTTCGGTTTAAAAAACATATATATTATCGTCGGAATTGATTAAAATGTAAGCAATTCGAGCAAACCCACGTTATAAGAGTTTTGCTCGCATATCCAATTTCTACCGATTTATACTAAGTTAAATCTTTAATTTCCAAAAGAAAAATATATTTTTGAAGATAATATCTAAACATTTGTCATGCCGAAACGTTAATTATATGAAATTCCCGAAAATTCTTAAAAACACGTTTTGTTCTGTTTTTTGATATGTTATAGATATGAAATGTCACACGATCAGCGTGTAAGTACGTGATTGCAACCAAAAGTTTATAGAATGCATTGTCATGGACAACGAGTCTATCTGCCGAGTTAAAGCTCGATCGGGGTTCGGAAAGTGGGTTAATATTCCCTTTCAAAATTTATATTCACTCATTGCCGAAAACAATAGTGAAATTCAAACAGATGTATTTAAAAACGTCTCTTCTCTCGACGCCGACATACAAAATACAGCGTCTGTTGAAAATAAAATGCCTTCACACAGACAAATAACATATTTGATGCGTTTTGTGGAGACCAGAAAATTAAAACCTAAAAAATTGCAAATTATTTGGACTATTAAAACTAACTATAACAATAAAAAATATTTATAATGATGAAATAATTAAGACTGGTGTTCCTTACAAGTTCTTACAAATCCGAAATCAACTACAGGGTTTTCCAATAAAAGGTGTTATTTTAAATACCCCGCTATTTCGGTAGATGTTACTTTTGAAGCTGTAATTTTTTAAAATTTCTGGTAAAAACTACGCCATTAATAAAAATGAAACGATACACGCTTCAACAACGCATTGAAATTCACTTGAGTGAATCAAATGCAAATCATCTTGAGTGATGAGGCCCATTTCCACCTCGATGGCTTCCCCAACAAGCAAAATTGTCGCACCTGGGGCTCGGAAAACCCAAGAGTTATTGTTAAAAAGCCTCTCTATCCTCAACGTGTGACTGTTTGGTGCGGTTTATGGTCCGGCGGAGTCATTGGACCTTACTTTTTCGAAAATGAGGCTGGAGCAACAGTTACGGTGAATGGATTGCGCTATCGAGAGATGAATAATGATTTTTTATGGCCGGAATTGAATGAAATTGATTTGGACAACGTTCACTTTCAACAAGACGGTGCTACGTGCCACACAAGCAATGAAACCATTGATCTTTTACGATTGAATATCAAAATAACACCTCTTATTGGAAAACCCTGTACATGTGATTAAAAAAACATAATAAATTTGACTGATTTTCCATTTTTCAAACCTCGAAAGAGTATGTATGGAATATGAAAAACCGTCCTTCACTTTGGCCTTTAAAAGCCATGGATAAAATGGCGTGATTTTGATATCTAAATAATAAATATCGAGACCCGGTGTTTGCGTGACCACTGCGAATGTATGAGGTATATTGCTGACTGGTAACTGACGCACTGCGGGTTCGGCTCCCATAAGCCATACCCTTTTTATTGTTTCGTATTACAAGTCATAAACAATCTGCTCAAATCGCCATGTGAATTAATTAATTACACATGCAGCCTTGTTACTATTTAGTTATTACTGCTGTGCCATTTTTTTATAAGTGTTATACTATTAGTGCCATTGAAGCAAATTTATGAGTTTCTTTGTAGGTATATATATATATATATATTATTACGAGAGATAGAAAAGCTGACAGACATATTAAATGAAGAGCAAATGCACGTAACTTTATTAATGGACGACTATTCACGGTACAAACTGTCCAAAAGCGAAGCTAGCAGTCCACAATGGAGTGCTAGTACCTACCCAGATGTTTGGCAGTTTGGCACGGAGCCGCAACTGAATTTTAGTGCATTCCGAACACAAGACTGGTTTTAACTTAAGAATGTAAATGCACCAGGACACGTGAATGGTTTTCCTGCATTCGGCAGAATATTTATGGTCTGCAACTAAATTTCTATTATTAATTCATATGAGCATCAGTCAATCATTGAAACGACATAAGTACACATTTCGAAATATAATTATTAATTTATAAAATTATTTTGGTACCTACTTTATTGCTTATTTGAAATGATTTAAATTGTGCAATTTATTAGTTCTAAGGTTTAAAATTACATCGTGAAGGAATATTTAACATTATTTTTTTTATTTATTTATTTTTATTTTTTATTTAACAATTTTTTTTATATAAGATAATGTGTCCTTACTGGGGTACCCCGTTCTAATGCACTACTCATGCACTAACATCCGATATTAGTATGAAGGTGTCGAACTCGAGTTAAATATTGAACCGAGGGTGGCTTTAAAATATATATTTAAGCGGTTACTTTTTTCGCTGAAATTATAGAAAACAGTTTTTTACGGAGTCTGGAGAAAAAAGCAATTTCGGGTCTCATCGGACGTATAAAAATAACGCAAAAGTTAAGCTGGTTTTAAAGGATACTTGACGTCCTAGTTTGCAATTGTACCGGAAAAACCAATTTCGGAAACAAAATGAAGCCATAATTTTCCAATTTTATTATTCTACCTACCGGGAAAACCGCTCTACAAAATAAGCGCTTTCCCTGAAAAATACAACTGGGAATAAATATTTGACGTTTAATTAAAAGTAGTTGTTGATAAAACAAAAAATATTATGATGATTTTATAATAAAATACTTCGTATTCACTACTATTTAATCAAAAGGATCGTAATTTTTCTAAACCAATGGTTTCTTGGTCAGGATAAACATATAATCAAAATGAACAAATTTAAAATTAGCAAGTAAATAATTAGATAAATTTAGCACAATAATCGGAGATCAATTAGTTATGGTTATTTAAAAATTTATATAAATAAATCAAATTATCATTAAAGAGTTCATTGTTACATTTATGTATACATCAAAAACTTTTATAATTAATTAACATAAAATAATCAAGGATTAACTTAGACGTCTAAATTATTTAAAAAAATTATAAAACTGATTTTGAACACATTTTCTAATTTCTAAAATGTCAAAGTTATCTAATTGTAAACCCATTTTTATTCATATGTTACATTTTAAAGTCTTAATTTATATCAAAAGAATTATTTGTTTCCAAAATGTGGTTGGCAATAATAAATCATTTTTAGAATTTTTGATTTAATACTATTTCCACAAAGTATTGTATTTTCATATACCTAATTAAAATGACGCCAAAAAGTTATTTTGCAATTTTTTAAAGAAAATAAATTATGAAAAATTATTATAAGCAAAATTTACTAGCTTAAAACACCAATATAAAATGACAAAATCAAAAATCAATAATTGTTGAATGAATAATAATTTATTTATAATATATTGAATTATTTGACGGTTAAAAATAAGCCAACGTAGCACAGTGGTTCCGTGCAACTGATCGGCAATCAGAAGGTGCGGGTTCAATTCCCGTCGGCGGTATTTATTTTTTCTCTGAAGAATTTTTCAATTTATATTTGTGTTTTAGGCTAATAATTATTGCTTATAAAAATTTGTCATCCTTTGTGCTTTGCATAAACACCTTGTCTTGTAAATATAACGTTTACCTTTAATAAAACATAAATGATATAATGATTATTTAATAGGATCTTATGGATTTCGATCATTCAATAGAAGATGTATTATGTAATTGATTCAAATAGAAACAAGAAAGCGATTCGAAAGTGAGTTGTAAGAATTGGATCCGTATCCATATTTTGTAAATTTTATTTGATTAATGTATAGTAAACAATTTATAAATTAAAAATAACATACATTATACTTACGGCGCGTTCCAGAGTGGTAGATGCATTCAATATAGTAGGCAGCAGCAATAACGTAATAATATATCTAGTCTTACAAAATTAAGATAACAGAGCGCCCAGCGTCTCGATTCTCGACAGTCATTCCACTTCACGTTTGTCGTATGTAAGTATTTACCTTCGATGAGACTCACGAATAAGAAAGTCGACCAATGTATGTACTTTCGACGGCTATTGCGAGAGGCCTGGATTGGAGAATCGATACCCAGAGCTCTCTTCCCAGACCTATACAATGTTTGGACGGGAAACAACTGTATTATTTAAAATAACAAAAAAAGTCATTTGCGTTTATTTACAAATTTAATGTTATTCCGCGGCCTTTACTAATTTTCGCCGAGTACTTAAACCACTTTCTCATCACACACAAGGGCACTTTGTGTTTGCCGAGTAATTAAACCACTTTATCATCACATATAGGGGCACTTTGGCACTTTTTAATTTAATTTACTTAGAGGTAGCACACGACCATATAATTGACGTAATTTTTGCTTGCCACTTTGAGATTTCAACAGCCCGTCTAAATATATTGTAAAGTCATTTGACTGCAGTAATTTTTATACTTTAGGTTATTTGTATTTTTATGCTCTTGCCATCCTTAATATCTCCTGGAAAATAATCACTCTCCCGGAAATACCACGACGTTGAACTATAACTAAGTCGCTTCCTTTTAAATTTATCTCTTTGCGTTAAACCGAACATAGTTCACAGCAGCATTAAGATTTATTATTCTTTCGACGAAGTTTGCGTTAAAGTTTCAATGGTAATTAAGAAGTTGGTAAAGAGTAAACAAATAACAAGGGTAGAAGGCTTCGCATGGGATAGGGGAGGTTTAGTTTGTTCTGTTTAGTTTTTAAGCCCCAATCCTCTTATACGAGATAACTCCAACATCACATTCTGAAAATATACAGATCTATAATAGTTACTAGAACAATTATAGTTGATACTAGGGTCCATTGTAATTTAGGAAAGGTCGTACAAGCGCTAAAAGGTCCGTGTTTTGTATGCAATGGTAGAATGTCGTTTTTCTTAGCAAAGCAGAGTAAATATCCAATACTTTGCTTTCATAAAGTTCACAGATAAATAGAAAAAAAAAATTACAAAAAATTTCAGTAGGTCCGAAGGCAATTTTTTTTTTAATATGTTTCTTGTTTGACGTTTAAACTAGATGAAGCCAACCATTAGCACTTTTTTGAAAGATAAATTATTGACATTTCAAAACTCCCTAGCTAATTCTTAAATCTGATTCGGACACCATGTTAGTCATAATTTACCTCCGTTATTAACGACTGCTTTTTTTAAAACAATTTTTGGATTCACTTATTCGAAAAAAAAATCAACACACAAAACACTTTTAAATATGTCTTTTTTATATGAATTGAAAAAGATTTTTTCCGGATCTTTATTTATGACCGGACCGGTTTCACCTTATAACGGTCGTCATCAGACGTTCACATTTTCTAGCAGATTTGTACACCTTTATAATATCGAGCCCTGGGGGCAGTGTATCGTTTGCCCCTGCTCTGATATACTAGTATATATGTCATCAGGCTTTTGTGATTACGTGAGAATTAAATCCTTAACCACGAGAACCAATTTAAATTTGGAACAGCTTCCGCATCCTTATCGCTAATAGACGCCGTTTCCTGTTTGTTTCCCCCCAAAGAGCTTTCGGCCTCAAATCAAATCCAACGATCTTCGTAATATGTTTAACACGACACACATACTGGATTTATGTGGGTGTATGTTGTGGTTGTGGAACCACAAATTTGTAAACCACAACTCTATTACATTAGAATTTCCTGTGGATGTATGTCTTACATGACAAATAGTTTCTCATTTACATAGTGCACGGAAACTTTTTGGAAAGGTATTGGAATGGAAATGATTGTGTAGGGGAAAAAATAGAAAATTAAGGAAAATACAAATAATTATGCTTTGAGACTGATGCTTTTTGGGCTCTTTGAGTTTCTGTCAGCAGGTAGAGATATTCTACGTTACTCGCATGTTGCAATTCAAATTAGGATGATCTCTTAGGATAACAAATTATTACAAGCATTAATTACTCGCCTGAAATATCCATACAAATTGAAAATATCTCCCGAGTAAAAATAAATGCCGCCGACGGGAATTGAACCCTCACCTTCTGATATTCGGACAGGTGCTCTGGAGCATTGAGCTACGTCGGCTTATTCCCAACCCGCCAAATGATTCAATATGCACAAGTACTTCAATCGACAATTGCTGCTTTTTATATATAATTATAAGCAATACTTAGTCGCCTGAAATATCAATACAAATTGAAAATATCTCCCGAATAAAAATAAATGCCGCCAACGGGAATTGAACCCGTGCCTTCTGATGTCCGGTCAGGTTCTCTGATACCACTGAGCTATGTCGGCTTATTTCCAAAACGCCAGATGATTCAATATGTACTAGTACCTCAATCAACAATTACTGCTTATTATATTTTTTCAAACTATAAACAATCAACTTTATTTTTGTAGGAAAGGCTTTGTTAGTGCTAAATTTCTCACTAGATGGCGTCGAGACACATCATATCTTCATTTATTTATCACCAATACTTTCAAATCGAATTTCTTTTATTCGTATCATTCACTTCTTAACACCACTTTACAATCCTGATACATTTTCAAAGTTATACTGACACAAACCGAGTGTTGTTCTGAACGAACCCTTTCAAGTAGATCTTAACTCCTTTTTTATTTTTTTAAATGGAAGAGATGGATTTAATGAATTGACTTGTAGATATCATCATTCAAAAGTACCTACCTCGAATTTGTGTCGGTAGTAAATTAATTTACGTAGCGCGCCTAAGGTAATTTTTTTTACTTTTTGAAACTACTATTGGTTTGAGACCTTGAGATAAATATTTTTTTCAATTTTAAATAGTAACTGTTGCGATTTTAATCTTGTTTCTGAACATCAATAATGTCAGTTCGAGCCACGTTTGAATTATTAGCTTTCATATTCACAAAAGCGACACTGATGTATATCCTATATTCACAAGGTAGACACTGATTCATACCGTATATTCAAATAATAATTTCAGTTCGAGCTATGTTTGAATTATAAATGCTCGTCTTTCACAAGGCGACACTGACTCATACCCGATATTCACAAAAGCGACACTGATGTATACTCTATATTCACAAGGTAAACACTGATTCATAAGGTATATTCAAATAATAATGTTAGTTCTAGCTACGTTTGAATTATTAATGGTGGTCTTTCACAAGGCGACACTGACTCATAATATTCAAATACGGGTTTTCCAATTAGAGGTGTTATTTTGATATTCACTCGTAAAAGATCAAAGGTTTCGTTGCTTGTGTGGCACGTAGCGCCGTTTTGTTGAAAGTAAACGTTGTCCAGATCAATACCATCCAATTCCGGCCATAAAAAATCATTATTCATCTCTCGATAGCGTAATCCATTCACCGTAATTGCTCCAGCCTCATTTTCAAAAAAGTAAGGTCCAATGACTCTGCCGGACCATAAACCGCACCAAACAGTCACACGTTGAGGAAAGAGAGGCTTTTTAACAATAACTCTTGGGTTTTCCGAGCCCAGATGCGACAATTTTGCTTGTTGACGAAGCCACCGAGGTGGAAATGGGCCTCATTACTCAAAATGATTTGCAATTGATTCACTCAAGTGAATTTTAATAATTTCAATGCGTTGTTGAAGCGTGTATCGTTCCATTTTTATTAATGGCATAGTTTCTACTTGTCAAATGTTAAAAAATGACAGCTTCAAAAGTAACATCTATCGAAATAGCGGGCTATTCTAAATAACACATCTTATTGGAAAACCCTGTAGTATTGAGATAATTTGTTTAGAAATTGTTCATGAAACTTTACTGTTTCACCTCTAGTCTTAACCCATTTCTGTGTTATATGAAATTATTATTGAAAAATGCACATCAAAAAAACATTTTTTATTTATATGCACGACTAAAAATAAAGATCAATAACATTGAATGAATACACGGAGATAACTTATTTATTTAAATATTTTATATCAGTAATAAATCTCTTCAAATAATTCTTAATCTGATTAAAAACGGGAATAACGGGTTTCCTAATAATCTTTCGTGTTTTCGTGATGTCGGAAAACGTGTTCATAAAAATTTGAATGTTTTCGCATTTCGTCATTGTATATTATCAGGAGCAATACGTGTTCCAATATATTAGAAATATACTAAAAGTTTAATAGGAAACGGCCGTTTAAAACGGTTGTAACCCGATTTTAATAAATCAGTAATACTATTTTTTCTCCATATTCAAGGTTCACTTGGAAGCTATTGGTCCGAGACTCAACTAGAAAAAGAGTGACAAAGTTGTGCCCAAAATAAAAAAGGCACTTAATACTTTAGAAAGAAGTTTTTTTTTCAGAATCGCCAAACTCTAAAAACTAGTCTGTGATGTTTCCTAAACTTTGTATTTTTAATCTCAAAAGCCATTAATTCATCTGTCCTTTTTTACCTACAAAGATGCTTTTTTAAGTACGCGCCCTTGTCATTAAGGCTCTCTCATTAACATTTTTAGGTGCTTCAGGGATTAGGGTAGAGAAAAGTTTTTTTTCCATTTATAAAATAAATTCGAGGAGTTTGTTTCAGAAAACTTTTTTTTATAAATATAAATTCTTAAGAATACTTTAAAATTATTTCCGACCAAAATAAATATTATTGGTAAAAATGATAATAGTACCTATAATGACTGCCGTAATTATTATAATATTTAATATAAAGTCGTTCAAATTCAGAAAAAAATGCGTTAGTGCACGCTTGTGTGTGCGTGAGTGCCAACAAGTGCAAAAAATAGTGAGGAACACTTTAAAATATTATTTATTTATTAATTAATTAACGACCTTTTTCGGGGCTTTTACATATGAATATTAAGAAATATACATTATTTATTGTACATAACTGAATTGCTTCATTAACAACATTTTATATTTGTTTAAAGATAAATTGAAAATGTCCACTGACTTGGTTTAATTTTTTCCCTCCATTAGTATTCTGGGAAAAGATGAATACATATGGTAGTTAATAAGTACTGTCTTCTAGTATCACGTTGTGGAATCCGAAAGCTTATCAATTCTAGCAATACCGAACTATTAACTAAATCATTTAAAATTTTATAATGAAATAACAAGTCAGTGAAAATTGTTCTGTCTGAAAATTTGAGCATATTCGTATAATTTAATAGTGTTGTAGTTCAACATAATTGCTGGAATACCCATTTTTAAATTTATAAATCATAATAATTAGTTTTGTATTATTTCAAAAGCCTGTACATGTATATTATAATGTGGGTTCAAAACAGGAGAATCGTACTCAATTTATTTCATAGAAAGGTAACAACTTTATAACCTGTCTGAATCCTTCACACAAAAGTACCTATTTTGAAAATAACACTTAAATTCAAATAATAATTAGTTCATTGAACCAGAGCTACGCGGGACAGATATACAATCGCTTGATGAGCAATATTAATGTATTATGCTTCTTGATTTATGTGGGAATAACACAATGTTTTGTAAAAAAAATTGTCCTTATACTTCGAGAGAGAATTTTTCATAAACAATGTTAAATTTACGAATGAATTTTGTGTGGGTTTTGTTCTAAGGAATTCAAAGTTTTTTCTTTCCTAAAACTAAAGTCCCATCTATTCGTAAATGCGCCTTTGTACGCCAACAGATTCAAAGAATTCCTTTCATTCTAGCAAGAAATTTTAATGGGCAAGCCGCCAAAAAGAGGAAGAAGTATTATCTTATTATTCTCCTCGGAAAAACATTCTGCAATTTTTGGAAAGCTCTAGATATTTTTAGAATTCATGTTTTAAAATTTTCTGCATTAAAAATGAAATCGCATTTTAATAAAAATGCAGGCTGAGAATCTACCTACGTTTCAGTCTATTGCCAAGTAAATTCTAAAATAAGACGTTACAATATCCATAAAAATATTCGTTGGATTTATTGAAGATTTGTTGATGAATTACTAAGGACCTGAATGATGTTTTTTATGTAACCATTATATTGTTGTTAAGAAGCGATTATATATATTCATATTTTTTAAAATTTTATTCCTGTTTTAAATAACTTGCATTCTTCTGCAAATTACATAAAATGAGCATGTACAATTTTTTTACATTTATTTTTATGCCATCTGCACTTTTAAAACTGGTTTTTCTTTTTTCTTAAATCATGTATATTTAAATGCAAAAATATATAAATCATGTTTTATGTTGATTTTTTATGTTTTTAGTTATTTTTGTTGATATTGTTTTTTTAAATATTAAACAAACTCTTGTTGCCACTGTTTTACGCAATAAATCTTTGAAGATATATATCATGTACATTTATAGTTATTTATTATTTATAAAGTCTATCGGGGCGTCTATAATTGGTAGGTTCATGGCTTTAAAAATGGTTAATTTTAGGAAATGCCTTTTATTTTTTGTATTATTAGATTTATTTCAATTTAGATTTTGTTTTCTTGATTGATTGAATGAATGCAGTGGAAATTAACCCACTTCCCATCATCTGATTGAGCTGATATTTGGCAGATAGGCTCATTGTTACTGTAGGCTAACTTTTGCAGTAATTCACATAGGCAAACACACACGCAACACGCATTAAATAAAATTGATAAAATTATGTTTAGTAAATAAACATTACCTTTTTTTTATTTTTTGCAAGGACAATGAGTAAAAATTATATTATTTATTCATTGAAAACAATATTTGCGAATCTAAAATGAAAAAAAAAAACTTAAATTTGGGAGGAAATGACAAAAAAATTTTGAGGTTATGTAAATAATCAATGAAATATATTTTTGTTTTAGATATTTAATGCAAAAGCACTATTCCTCTAGTCATGCTAATTGTTCTGCCGTGTAGTATCTTAAACAAGTCATGGTGATGACTAAGGCTGCAGTTTCAGACACCATAGCATTCCAAGACGAATGGGCTGTCATTATACTTTTACACCATATTATATCAAAAAGAATGATATATTCATGTTATTGTTCAATACTGTTCTAGTTAGATTAAAAATGAAAACGAAAACATTGCGCTTATAATTTTGATTTTAGCTTTCATTTATGGAAACAGTACATCGTTGATTTTTTTATGACAACACGTGAATTCTATAGAATAGTTCGCGAAAAATCCAAGTTTATATTAAAACGAAGTTTTGTAAAACTTTAATTAAATAGTATAAAACCAGCCTTCTCGTATTTGAAATTACTTAGGGCTTGGGTATTGAAAATAGATTCGTTAAAAGGAATACTTTAAATTTGCACGTGTAAAATTAACACAATCGTTTAAAAACATATAATTCAAAACATTTTTGCATTATCACGGAATCCTTTTTTAAAAAGTTCATGGTTCTTTAACCCTCTGGTATGGCTGGCTACATTTGCAGTCCAGTAAAATAATGACTACCTCGAGGTACACTGCAGTGTCGGAAACCTGTAAATGTCACGAAAAACTGTTTGCAACACTTTGAATGTAAAAAAATATACGTTTTATGCTAAATATCAACAAAATTATACATTATTCTTGTACTTTTCTATCATGCTAAGCATAAATAGAACAAGTCAAAAACAAACAACTTTTCATGAGAGCGTTTTCAAATTTAAAATGATTACTTTATTATTTTTTTTATCAAGTTTAATTTGTAGAACTATTTTAAAAATTACAGTTTGTTTCGGAGAATTTGAAAGATTCTTCAAATTTTAAAGTTAATTTTCAAGTTCTGTATAAGTTCTTTTCAGGTTTAGCTATTACTTACATTATGTCAAGTAACTGGCCTATATTGATATAATAACAGAACTTGAATAGGATTTTCACGTAACCCGAAAATTAACGTTGAAATTTGATAAATAGTTCAAATTCTGTGAAACAAACCATCCTAACAATTTATACCTAGCGCGATGGATTTAGCGAAAAATTTTAATAATTTATATATTTTCAATATACTCTAAGCACTTTTTGTGAATGTGTCAGGACTAGCAGAAATATTCAGAAAGGATTTTGCAAGTCTACGACTCATATTAATTTATTTGGCATTTTACTAAATTTTTCTCGTCCTACGGGGGTTAAAAAAATACGCCTGAAAACTAATGAATCAACTTCGGTGTAGTGCTTTTTGCGTAATTTCATTTCGCAGGCGCCTCTGGACTCGTTAGTATCCCGTGTCATGTAAAAACTTCAGGCGAGATTTTCTTTATAATGATGTTAAAAGTTCAGCTTCACCTCCGCTCAGAGCGACGTCATTTATAGCCACCTACCGGGAACTTAAAGCTGCTCATTTTTTCCGGTTAAAGAGATGCTTCATATTTAAAGGCCATTATGTTGCCCAGGGTTCTTCATCCCTGCTGTTTTATGCGAGATTTTGTCAAAAAAAGGTTGTTGAGATATGACTACAATAAGGCTGTTTTTTCAACGGTGTAGCGACAAATCTTGTAACTCGGGAAAGCCAGTTAGCGCGGTGGTTATTAGAAATAATGGATTACTCTCTTTTCCACTTTCTTTAACTATAAAAATATTTTTTTATATTATATTTATGTTCGTTACAACGTCGGTGCTATTTGCTTAACCTAACAGGCTAATTTGTTCAGTTTTACGAACAAACAACTATTGCGCGAAGAATATATTTGTTCGCTTTTACGAACAGCTCATACAGTCTCGTGGAAATCATTGTAGGTATATCTTACTGTCGTGATGAGAAATATGATCGAGTAAACCATAGAAGAATTAAAATGTATGCCTTTATGAAGTTTCCAATAGTATTTTTTTACAAGCGTTGAGTGTCGTCTGATAAATATTATTAAGAACGGGTTATTTCAAAGAATTTGAACAGTTCATCGAATTTGATTTTCATATTCTGTGAAGAATCTATCCAAGTTCTGTTATTATTTTAGTTTTATGAAGTAACTGGCCAATATACAATATATAATAATAGAACATGAATAATAGAACTTTACAGAAATTGAAAATCTACTTTGTTTTTCGATGAATTGTTATAATTCTGTGAAACAACCCGTCCTAAGTATTGTTAGGTAATTCTACAAAAATGGCAAAATAACAATAATGTTTCCAATACACTATCTAATAAAATGTGTGTTTTGATTTATTTTATCACTATCAATAATTTTAGTTACAAAAAACGTAATATAAAAAAATGGTTTGTGTTAAAAAATACTATATTTAAAAAATATATACGTTTGTTTCTAATAATAAAATTTGAAGGCGTATTTTATCGCCCTCCATAAACAGTTTTTGGTTTTTGAAAACGATTAGAAAATTATCATTCATTTGAATTTTATTGCAAAATGGAAATACACAAATCCTCCTACTTTCTGACAGCGTCTTTAAGAAATACAACGGCCAATGTGCCAGAGGCCTGATGGTTTAAGTTTCCAAACAATATTGCATAACCAAGAAAATCAGTGCGAAAACACTGAATTCAAATATCTATATTTAATTAATGTATTGAGTATGAAATATATTTTAATTTTAACTTTCACACGAAAAAAAAATATACCAAAAAAAATTTCTTTTCTGTAGGTGTAAAAGTAATTATTCCAGGAAACTGGTGTTAACGAAGATTCTTGCTGCTTTTTTAAACGGAAATGTTGTGTTTAGTTAAGAATTTACGATAATCTATCCAGTTCAAGTGAAAACCCGCTTTAAACTGAACGATTGACAGTGGATTTATAATTATTACTAACTAAGAAAACAAAACCTTTACTCACTGTGTTGCTTGCGTTCAAACATTATTTTATTCTTGTCGGTTTATTAAGTAATTTAGTAATTCGTCACAGAAGATTTAGCACAGAAGATCGATAAAGCCCAATTTCAATACGATATTGACGAAATACTTCATCAATGGTCAGTTGGCGATATTTGCAATTAGAATATAATTCCGATAGGCGGTAGACAAAAGCCTTCAAAATAACTGGCTTATTAATGAACTAATTAAGCTCTTGGAATTGAAAAAAATCGTATACGCGATCCATAGATTTAATCAATCGATTCCGTTCCAACTTGGAGGAACAAAAGTTTTCAGTCATAAATAAAGACCTCATAAACTATGTAATTAACTCCCCTTTCAGAGTCAAGAAGTGAACTGTCATTGTATATTAAAGTTAATATTTCAATTGGAAATTGTCAATGTATTGGTGTTTTTATTTTTTATGAAGCCATCACGTGTAGGAATGTCTAGTCATAGACATGCGCCAGGGATGACAATTTGCATTATCAATATCAACCATCGCAACTGTGCTCGGAAAATTGGTATAAAATCATCGGTAGTTACGCCTATCGATTTATTGTAAAGTTATCGATTTCAGAAGCCTATCAGAATCGAAAAATATTGCTCGAAATGACCCCCGTTTAGTTTAGAGACCAGATCTTAATAGCAAGGTACTTTTTTATCATCCTCTTTTCCATTTACTTTATCTCCCCACCCTTCACAATATTGCCTAAATTGGGGATTCCATAGTCCCACACAGGCTCCATCAGTTGGAGCTGTTGAGACTATTATATTATGGTGTGATGTAAAAAAAGGTTGAAAAAACTTATTCGCCATCTGAAGCCGTACTTTTGGGTGTATCAACAACAGATAAATCCGTAATTCTATTATAATTTTGTTCCTCGATTTATCCATAGAATATGTCGATTGGATCAACGCTTTCAATAACTGGAATTCAACAAACATCAATGAACTGTGGCTCCAGTTATGAAGTGATCCACCATTCAACTTATCAATTTCTAATCTCTACTTCAAGATAAAGTGTCTTCGATAACAATTGACTTTATCTCAATCATTAATAAAACTATTTATAACAACGCTCATTTCATCAATTAATATCAGTCAATTGATAATAATAATATTAATTAATAAATGTAAGATTGTTATAAACTACATTAATATAATGTATAAACAAGAAAGTAATTAATTCAAAAGCAATATTTATTACTTCGTATGTAAGTGATTAATTAAAAAAAAATAAGGGATTAAGTAAATTATATTAATATAAGTGTTAAACAAAAAAGTGATAATTTGGTGTTACTTGTGGTTGGTGATTCCAATAACCGGTGTTACCTATAGTTGGTGATTCCAATAACCGGTGTTACCTGCATCTGGTGATTTCGATAACCGACGTTCAGCTGGTGTTATTTAAACTCGAAACAAGATGGCGTTCGCAGCGGCTAGGATGATCCTGAAGGATAAAAGGAGGAAAACTTCAAAGGAAGATTTTCGCGATCCGAGAAACCGCAGCAAGGTAATTATTACTTTATATATTTTTACTTAACCCAGTATAATCAAACATTTATGATGACCTGTCGGTGGCCGAGTTGACATCGCATTTGGGTCCCACCCAAGCTTAGTGTGTTCAATTCCTCGGCTGGCTAAGTCCTCCATCACAACACAAGCAACATTTTCAGCTTACTGTGGTGGTAGTAAGAGATTTTCAAATATTTTCAGGTTATTCGTAACCCGGGAATGTTTGTCTTTATTTAAAAAAAAAATAATGTATATATTATGTTGTCTTATAAAGGGTGTTCTTGTTGTGAAAAACTGTATTAATCATTCTTTGAGCAAGAAAAGTAATATGACTCTGCAATCATGTTTTTAAAGCGTGACAAAAATATTATTTTCTTTTCTTTATATTTGCAAAACGAAACATTTGTAATGGTTAAAAAAACTTACCTAGAGGTATTGCAAGTATTACAAATTAAAACTACGTATGTATTTTAATTTAGGTATTAAAAGGTTTCATTTGCACCTTAAAAAGCTATTTTGCCTTATGAAGCCAATTCTCAAAATACTTAAATATGCATTCATAAGGCGAAACAGCTGTCAAAAAAAAATATAAATAAAAATTCTTACACATTTCTGTTAATAAAGTATATGGATAATAAAATATGCAAAAAACACATAAGAATAAAAAAATATATATATATATACCTATATAATTTTTCATTACTTATATTTAGATAGATACTGTTTATCAAAAACAACTCTAAAATAGCGAATTTGTTTAAAAGATCAATTATTTTTGATCTCATCCTAACGAAGTCCTTGTCGAGGTCAGTGGCGGCTCGTGTTTTGGGTGTACTAGCGTGCCATATTTAAAAAAATGGCATTATTGATTTTGTTGCAGCCGAAAACGTTTATTATTCACACGAAAATGTGGAATTTGTATGAAGACTTTCAAGAAATCGGTACAGTGCACTGAAAAACTGAAATTTCCTGAAAACCAAATTTAGAAAATATAAAATATATTTGGACTAAACAATATAAAAACTGTCGAATTTTTAAACTTAGCACTCAATCGCTCTCAAAACTCACAAGCCTCCACTGGTAAAGACTGATACTATTTTGAAACAGTTATTCAACTATTACGATAACCAAAACTTTACTATACAAATTACATTGACACATATACAGATTATGCATCGGTAAAGGGCACTAATTTTGGTAGGTGATCGATGGCAGAAATAAAAAAAAAACATATTTCCACTGTTTCTCAAACACAAAATATTTTTCTGCTTAAGAAATAATAACTATTTAACCTTAAAATATTAGATTTTTGAAGAAAGTTATTTACCTTTTTTACTTGTAAAATCAACTCCCGAAGTTAGTGCGCTTTATCCACGAACATCTTGTATATATAACATACAGGATGTTAATAGATGTACCTGAATTATTTTAACAGGTAATTACTGAGGTTATTTTGAGAAAGAAATTTAGATGACATTTTGGTATACTATGACGTTTTTTTTAATATGTTTAATAAAAAATCAGTATGTATCGGCAGTTAGCCGGCTGAGTAACAACAGACGATATGTGAAAGATTTTTAGTTTATTTAAAAAACAGCATCAACAAAATTTTATCGGAAAACAAAATTTCATTTACATCTTTTACTTCAAATAATGTCAGTTATCATTGGTTAAAGTAAGTCAAGTGAGTCTCGTTTTCTCGTGTGCTGTCTCGGTAAGCTGTATAATTGTAAAATCCTTGTTTTTTATTATTCAATATAAACAAAAAAAACAGTTTTTTTTTAAATGCTGTCTGATTATTGCTACTCATGATAGCAATTTCACCCTCTGAAGGCATTATCAAACTATGATCAAACCACTTACAGACGAACGATGTAAATTTATGAATCATTTTAATTAGATCAAAAAACCACAAGTGAGTTTAATAATTATGAGAATTGTTCTTTCGGAAAAACCTCAGTTTTAGTCAAATTTTAATAATATAAAAAGTGGGAAACTTTAAAGCATAATTAATAACGATTAATAATTTCTGATAATTTTCTCGGAATCAATAATGTTTTAGGTACAAAAAATTTTTAAGTACCTCAAAAAAGTAATATAAATTGATCGTCTTTAAGAGGCTTTACCAGAGTATGATAATTCCTTCAGAAGGCGAAACAGCTGTCATGCAGTAAGTATTTTTTTAAAATTAAATTTCATAGTGTTTTTGTTAACCTCTACAAGTGTTTTGTTTTGTTTTTATGATTTTTATTTGATTGAAGGCCGTTTTCAAATTGTGGTTAGGTCATGCCAAAACAGCTGTTACAGTAATATAAAATTTAAATACTAGCAGAACTTAAAAGTAACATGATTAAATTTTTATTACTTAATTTTTTAAGTGGATTTTTCAGAATTAAACACGAAATTAATTAATAATAGTTAATAATAATAATAGCAGGTTTTTTTAAATTTGAATAATTAAATTATTAATAATCTCCTTCCACACATCTCTCACATTCCCCAATTGACTTAACTCATATAAAATTTAATACATATCAATGTTTAATTGATTATTAAATTTTTATTTGTCACATAAAATATGAACTAAATCGGAATTGTATAATTTACTATTGTGTATATTATGAAAATCTTCTATCTGTAAACTTCACCCTCCATAACACAGGGTCATCCCTACAACACTGGCACGGCTATTGAAATAACATAAAATTAAAATGGAGTTCTACAAATGTAACTTGATAACAATAAAAAGTAATGTAAAATATTTCTTATTAGTAAGATCAGAGTCATGAATCAATAGCAAAATATTAGTAAGATAAGAGTCATGAATCAATAGCAAAACATTAGCAAGATTAGAGTCATGATTCAATAGTAAATTAGATTTATAGCAAAACAGAGCAGTCTATGTGGGTTCTATTTTTAGTTTTTTTTTAATTAGCTACATTTTTACAGAATTCTGTCTTATCTACCTAGATTTTTCAGAAAATGTCACAAGGTCTGGAGTGATGCGATCTGGTAAAAGGAAACCCCAGTTCATTTTCTCTCTCCCTGTGTTCCACAGAGACAAAGGATATTATAATGCCTGAAGGTTGAACCTTTATAATGTTTCCACAGTTTCCTGTCTCTTTGGAATTCTCGTTGAATGTCGAATATTTGAAACATGCAAAATAGGGCCATCCCGGAGATTTATGTTAAGACATTATTGGGATGAGATTGAAATGTTCCCAGAGAATAATTTCATCTTGGGAAAGGCCTTTATTACGTGGCACACCTGGATTCAAGGAAAAGTTCTCAGGTCATCTTTAGTCCCTGCTCGAAAGGCACGAAAACATTATAATATTATATATTATGCTAGGTAGAAAGGTCAAATAACGCTACTTCTTTTCATCTTATCTTTTATATATAGTTACTTCTTATGTCTAACAGAGAGAATTCATTATATGACGTGTTTCACTCTCACATGCGATAGTATAAAAAGATAATTTATGGAAAAAAAACAGTTGCGTTTGTCAGTACAAAAATCGATAGATAAATTTTAAAAATAAAGTACGCAAGAGTTGTAAAGTTACCCTTTATTTTAAATTTTAATTTTTATATTTTTGTTTATTAAGTTGGTTTACATAACATTTTTATTGTTTATTAAGTTACTTTATATAACATTCGTATTGTTTATTAATATAGTTTACATAACATTTTAACTCTTTATTAAGTACGTTTAAATAACATTTTATTGTTTATTAAGATTGTTTACATAACACTTTTATTGTTGAAGTTATGTGAACCAACATTTTTATTGTTTATTAAGATAGTTTACATAACAGGTTCTCTTTACTTTTTATGATTTTTTTTATTTATATTTGCTTATGTAACTAAGGTTTCGACGCTCGCTTACATGTGGACTCATTACGCGCACCAAACACTCATCTACAGCGAACATTCAGTGTGCACCCGACAGTTTACCGCGATATATATTTACTGCGAAACTGTGAACAGACGTCCAATAGCTTTGTTTCGTGCGCACTGCGAAGCCTTTGTTTCGTAAAAAACCGACAATCTACGGATCACAGTACGCCACCTGCAAATGCTTTATTAGCATTCACGTTCGGTGCGCATTTCATGCACACAACGTCGTATGAACAACGGTAATTAACTGCGACCTTTGCTGCATTGCATGTTGCGTTGATAAGCACGTCGTGTTCTAGTAACAATAATTACTACCACATAAAACATCACATTGTTTAAATTGAATTAATTAATTAAATCTTTAACTTGCTTCTGAAAGGGCCAAATGTCAGTTATTTTTTTTTAATTTCGCGAGGCCTGTGTAGAATTTGCTCTTTTAACCAAGTTTTAATTTTAAGGAAAGCGATTTTCTAAAGCAATATTGGCCTCCAAATATTGTAAAATCCTTTCTCGAAATTGAAAGGTCCTTTTTAATTTGGAAGATGACCCAATTTTGAAGAAAGAACTGACAATGGCCCTTTTAGAAACAGGCCACAGAAATAACTGCAAAATTGTCCTTCGATTTTCATTAATATTCCTCCAAATATTACAACCATAACAAATGTCGATCAGACACAATGTAAAGTGTCAATCGGACACAATGTAAAGTGTCAATCGGACACAATGTAAAGTGTCAATCGGACACAATGTAAAGAGTCAATCGGACACAATGTAAAGTGTCAATCGGACATAATGTAAAGTGTCAATCGGACATAATGTAAAGTGTCAATCGGACATAACGTAAAGTGTCAATCGGACATAATGTAAAGTGTCAATCGGACACAATGTAAAGTGTCAATCGGACACAATGTAAAGTGTCAATCGGACATAATGTAAAGTGTCAATCGGACATAATGTAAAGTGTCAATCGGACATAATGTAAAGTGTCAATAGGACATAATGTAAAGTGTCAATCGGACATAATGTAAGGTGTCGATTGGACACAATGTAAAGTTTTTTTTTCAGGATTTTCGCTTTACCAGCGTGGTAAGGTTACATTGCAGAGATTATAAAAATGACCGAAATCGATTTATTTTTAGTTGTAATGACTTAAAATCTATATGCCGCATAGCACGATAGATAATGTCATGAAATCGAAGCCTGATTATACCCTCATTTAAAATAAAAGAAACCCCAATGTTTTTATTTTACTATTTGACGGATATATTAGATGGTAAAGCTAACAGACTAGATTAATTAATTACTGAATTTAAGCTTATAACGGGTATTTACGCTTGATTAATAACAATATATTATGTATGCGATGATAGATGAATAACTCATTAAACAATATTAACTTCATTAGCTTGTCACATGATTTTCATCTCGTAAATCAAAGTCAATGTATTTTCTCAAATTAAGCTAAGAAAACGTAAAATAGGGGTAGTAGAAAATTATGATTAATAATTTATACCTTGTATTTTAAGGCGAGACAATACCCTAAAATAAAGCCAAAATCTTAACGGAATAAGTGAAGCAGCGGTGTACAAAAATATGCGTCGCACGGCCCTGGTGTATTGGACAGACTTTCGGTCGAATTTGCCCCATCAAATCTATAAAATAAAATGGGAATCCTAACGAAATAAGTGATGCATTTGGGTAAAAACAGTATAAACGTCGTAATAAACGGACCTAAGGTAGACTTTGCCCTAGCAGGCCTAGAAATTCGATCTTTCCGTGAGGATTATTATTATTTAACTATATTTGATGAACCTATTACAATAATCTCAATTTCTAGAGGGATCTCTCGAGAAGTTACTAATTCATCCCCTAGAAAAATAAACTCTGGTACTTACTGCTAATTTAATAATTGAATAACGGTTTTATAAAATGTTCAAATCGTTTTACATAAAATATTTTATTGGTAAGATCCTGTGTTTATTAATCTTAAATATAAATATCTTACATCTGAAGGAGTCCCTATAGAAACATATTAGAATTTAGAAATACGTTCATAAGAAATTATTTAAATGTGAAAACCCCGTTATTAGAGTCTTGTGTCGCCATAGAAATTAATAAAAATATTCTTGGGAAAGTACCGATGTATAAAGGATTTTATTGTTTTTTCTGTACTGTTTTAGATATCTTCTTTTCTTGTGTATAACATGACGAGCTATGTTGAAAATAAAAAAAAAACAACTTAAAAATTTCGTTAATCTTAAAGTACTCACCTACTTAAAAATATATAAAAATGTAAATAAAATTAATGAACATCTTCTTATTTTTAACTTATTTTTTATTGTTATGCCAAGGAAATTGCTGTGATAGAAAATATTAATAAGTTCAAAAATGAATTAAGAAAATATGTCTATCTCAATTATTAATGTTTCTTTTTTTGTGACTTTATTGAAATATTTAAAGAAAGATTATGTTTGCCAAACAATGTACATGTTTATATGTTTATAAAACTATTAGCACACACGAAAATGTGAGCTAACTTAAGATTAATAAATAAATAAATAATCAATTTAATATTTCACTGAAGAAGAAGATAATACTAATAAATAAAAATCGGTTTTTCCCTGACGCTATCTAGGTTGCAAACCAATTTCATTAGAAACTTTGTTTCTATGCCAAAAATATGGAAAAAATTATTTTCAAGATGGTATTTTTAATTCTGAATTTGAAATGATATCCACAAATATGACGCTTAAATAAATAGGTTCCAATGGTTGAGTGGTTTAAGAAGTCTATCTCGTTAAGATAAGAGATCCTGGGTTCAATTCCCAGTTGTGACCGCTATTTATATTTTTTTCTGTGTCTTGTTCTGTAATAAAATTATTCTTTTAATGATTAGAAATTACTAATATTGTCTTCAATAATTAAATATTACAATTTGAAGTTTCACTCATTAAGTTATTACATACAATAAAAATGAGATATATTTATCTAAGACACTGTCTAGATTGCATTTAGTTCGAGTTGAACCTTGCGATCATACATAAAGATCGTTCAGGAGTACAATAACATAATATACCATATAAGCAGGTACAAAACAAGTTATTATAGAGAGTTCTGTTGTACAAAGAAGATCAATAATTGTACATAATAACAAGAGCACCATGAAAGTAGTCACAGAGCAATGTGTAGTAACTTTGTTTATATTTATGAAAATTTTTGTAAAGCATGTTTTTCTTATTTAGCAAACCTTTATTACGCCAGATTGAGTCTCTTACAGAACATAGCTAAATTAATACAATGATAAAAAGGTGCAGAAGTATAAAAGATACAATGATATATATAGAAAGTTGTACAATGGAGTTTAGTAAAATATTACGCATAAAGATAGTTGCATAAAGATATCATACATAAAGATAGTTGCCAATAAAAATGTACGGTGAGAAAAATGAAGGCAATATCGGTAGTTCTTATTAGAAGTATGATGCAGTTAAATATGACCGAAGGAGATAGGGTCCCATTAGCTCAGTTGGTAGAGCGGTGTCCCGGCAAGGCAAGGGTCCTGGGTTCGAGTCCTAGATGTGACCGTATCTTTTTCTGATTTTTCTGTTTCAAATAATCGTTTAGAAATTGCTAATATTGTCTTCAATAACTAAATATTACAATTTGAGGTATTTCTCATTAAGATATTCCAAACAAATGAAAGATGTACAATTCATTATACTTAAGTCTCTAATAAGTAAGTAATTTAGAATCAAACACGTGATTATTTATACAGACTATTCGTTGTTAAACCCCTATTACGAAAATAAAGCCCTTTGATCTCAATTAAAACCATATGCCTTTGATTTGCATAATCAATATTGTGATAGAACAATTGTGTTTGTAGATTTTGTGATGTCGAAATTGAGTGTTAGACCAATTATATGTATAGGTTTAGTTAAAAAAAAATTGAATTATAGTAAAAATAACCGTATGATTTTTATACATTTTATCTTTATTTTATCATAACGTACAGTCTATCACTAAGATTATTATTATTACTATTGATTAACAATATTTAGGGTTACAGTTTGTGCATTTTATCCAGGACTTCCAACTGGTGATTTACAACTAAGACTTATACTTATACTTACAAATTACACCTAAGAGCCTAAAAACTATTGGAATTAATTATGTAACTTACACTTATAACCACTACTGACTTTCGACTAAGATTTAGAGCTAGTGATTTACCACTAAGACTTATAAATTAGTGACTTACAACTTTGGCTTATTACTAGTGACGGCTAATATACAAGATATCCATGGTAAAGTGCGCTAACTTCGGGGGTGATTCTACATGATTTTAGAAGTAAAAAAGAAAAATAACTTCGTTCGAAATTCCAATGTTTTAAGGTAGTTTTTAGGATAAAAAGTTTTTGTACTGGAAAATAAACTTTGGAACTATTTAAATTAATAATACCATCATGTAGAATCACCTTCCGAAGTAATCGAACTTTATCCCTGGACACCCTGTATATAATATATTTGTATTAGTTTTATTTCTCGGTAGAGCAATCCCGTTGAGTTAAAAAAACTAATTTTAGGACGGGAGGAATCAAAATATTAAAATTATAAGTTTCCCATACAGGTACAAAACAGTAAAAAAATAGTGGTTAAGTAGAACAAACAATAAGAGAAAACAAGAAAAATAAACACACAAGGACGTTTATAAACACAGTTTACTACTTAGTGATTATTTCGGAAGTAGAATTTTTACAATCCATCATATTTCATAGTTAATTTTCAAATTCTGTTAAAATTTTATTAAAGTACTGTAATTATGTAAATTCAATGAATCAACTGGCCAATAATGATCTTATAACAGAATTTCAATTAAGGCCTTAATTGCTTATTTTTATGTTTATTTCGCAAATAATAAATAAATTAAGGTGAAGTCTAAGAAGTTAAAGCCTTGGTAGAACCGGTGACGGAACAGGAAGTTCCTACTTGACATGTCAATTTCCGGAACACGATACATCAAATACTTCATTCATCAAAATGCGAAGTTTTCCCGAAGGGACGACAGTTAATAAACGGATTTCTCTCTAACAATAATCCATTTATATTGTAAAGAATTATCTTGTAAATAACATTTTTTAAGTGCCATTATCATGGAGACACCCATAATTGTACACATTTTTGGTTCCTACCTTATTAAATACTTTTATACTAACTAAATTAAAACGAGATAAATACCCTTAAATAAAGCCAGGATCTTAACGACGTAAGTGAAGCAGCCGTGCACAAAATGTGTAACGCACAGCCCTGGTGCATTGAACAGACCTGCGGTTGAATTTGCCTTGTCAAATCTCTAAAATAAAGTGAGAATCTTAACGACATAAGTAATGAAGTTGTGTAAAAACAATATTCGGCGCGCGGCCCTGCGTAAAGTACGGACTTACGGTTGACTTTGCACTAGCAGGCCTGTAAAATCGATCTTTCCGTGGGGTTTATTTCAACTATTTCTGATGAATGTATTACTAAAAGCTCAAATGTTTCTAGAGGGATACTTTGGGAAGTTACTTACTCATGGTCTAAAAAAATAAATTCTGTTACTTACAGCTAATTTAACTGTTGAAATACGTTTTATAAAATTTTCAATTGGTTTTACGTAAAATATTTTAATGGTAATGTAATATTTTTATTAATCTTAAATATGAATTTTGTGCAAAGTTTTAATACGTTGAGCTAGCAGATATTTCAACTTGGTCGTTCCAGTTGTATTTAATTGTCGGCAAGAAGGAACAGTAGTCCACACTGTGCACTAATCCCACAAAAAACCAAACCAATAGATTCTCCGAAAGGCCCATTACATCATTCATAATAATCTTAATGTATTTGGAACACGAGCAGGGTGACTGGTACTCGATGCGACATATGAAAGGAAGCAACTGTTGAGAAACTGTACATGTTCAGATGTGCACTGAAAAAATGTTCATACATCAACTCACTTTGTGGGGGCCGCCCAGTACGCAGCATAGTAACAAATTAATAAAATTTAAAAAGATTTTTAAATAACGAGATCCGATCGGGCTAAAACTCAGCAGATAGACCATATATGTTTTTCAGTTTCAAGTTCACAGCAGTTTAGAGCCAGTCTCTGGGGAGGAAGGTTCAATCCTCAGTCAAACCAAAAAAAAATATTTTAAAATACGGCTTTTAATAAAAATAGATGAATTATAGTAAAATAATATGTTTTTTACGGGTTAATTTTTTCTGTAATCAAATTCTTAAGTCTTATCAATTTTTAAAATAATAACTTGTAAAAATTGAGAAATTACAAGGTATTTTGTTGTTGGGCCCGTTTGGACCCATGATTCCATATACGTTTGTCAAAATGACGACTCCGGTGGAGCGTTAAAAACATTCTATTTTTTTTTTTAATTCAACATTTTTACGGGTTCATTTTTTTTTCTGTAATCAATTATTTTATTCTTAATCAAGTTCTAAAATAATAACTTATAATAATTAAGAAATTACAAGGTTTTTGTTGTTGGGTCCATTTGGACCCATGATTCCATATACGTTTGACAAAATGACGACACCGGTGGAGCGTTAAAAACATTCGTAATATAATCAGAAAAAAATAATAACATAGGGGCAAATGTGTTCCCAGGGTCGCAATTAGCTAATTGTATTAAGTCCATACATATTTCGCACGAATTACCAGCCAGCATGCATTACAATATAACATTTTATTACATTTGGACCTTTGCCATGCAGACGCTTGCGTTGATTAAATGTAAATTCCACCAAAATAGGTTACCTTCGTAAAACCAAGATCTATCTCTTTAGGATTTTCGCGTTTTGCAAATCTTATCAGTTTGTTATTTATATGGTGAGCCACTTCCTTCGAAGACACTCGTATCTCCACCCTTCATCAATTATTGTTCCCTGCCTCGCTCCAAAGAGTACCCTGAGATTTATGGCAGCCCTGCCCTATTTATTCTCTATATCTCACTGAACGCCGATAAATATCCCCGCATTTCTAAATCACGTCGGCAGAAATTGCATTTCTTTATTGGGTGCCAAAACCTTACCTTCCTTTTTCCAGAATTGGAAACATTGGTAGACAGTTAATAGAAATAAATTCACAATGTGATGGGAATTTATTTATATAAAATATCTAAGCTAAATAAATCATTATATTAAAACAAAAAATAACTTTGTTTACATCACTTTAATATATATAACCTCACAATATCAACACTCTTACAATATTAAAGAGTGGGAGAGTGGGCGAAGTTTTTCCCTACTTCTTCCACTGTTCAATTGTAATCTATATATAATTTTTGACTTTAGTATATACTTGCTCCTGATGAGGTAAACATTGTTTATGAAACATGTAGAGGTTATATTAAAGTGATGTAAACAAAGTTATTTGTTTTTTAACATAATAAATAATGACATCACAAAGTGATAAGCATTCAGAATAAATTTTCTTCGAAAAAAAAAACTATATAAATCGAACTTAATAGTGTTATGGTTAATTTCTGAAAGTATTTTAGTTTTATATATTATTTTGACAGCTGTTTCGACGTTCAAGGCCATTATCAAACTGTGGGTACGTCACATTGAGACTGCAAAACTTAACAATAGTCATATTATATAATAAATAAAATTAATAGAATTCCATAAATTAAACATAATGGGCCTTAAACAAGTGATAATAACCTGTAGCGTAAATGGTTAATAAATGGATTTCTTAAACATTATGGTCAAATATGAAGAAATAGTTAATATTTATTCCAATATGGGCTATTTATCGAAAGAATTTATCCCATTTCATTTCGTCGAGCAGATATGAGTCTCTTCGTATAAAAAAAACCTATTCATAAGTATTTACCAAATAATTGAAGGACTTACATTTTAATTTAGTAAATCAATTAATTAATAACCTGCTGTTAACCCTACACACATGTCAAGTACGCGGTTCAACTGATTGACAATCCATTGTCATCTCCAATGTACAGACGCAATGTGGGCATGCTGAGTATATTCTACAAGTATTTTAATGGAGCCTGCTCTAAGGAGCTAGTAGCATTGATCCCCGGTGCACTGGTGCATGAATGGGCCGATTCTTCGACTCGTTTTTGTGTAAGACAGCTGGTATGTGGAACGAGTTACGAGTTAAATCCCTTCCTACAGCCCCACTCTAACCCGCCTCACAACGCTGCTGAAAGGGGTGGCGACATAGCTGCCCTGCCTTTAGATAAGGATGCTCTTATGAGGAGTCACATAAAAAATATAATAAATAAACCGAGCTTGGCGCCAGTAAAAAAAGAGACCTACACGCCAAGCTATGGAGCCAACGAGTGCAGTTCGCACTATTTTGCACACCAATAATATCAGCATACTACAAAAGTCATGTATAGAGAAGTTAAATGTTCTGCAAGTTTGGTTATATAGTCGTAATATTCTTTCCATAGTATAAAGTCTTAAATTACGGCAATTATTAGATGTTTACTTAGCATTTGCTATCGTATCTTTTACTCACCGTGTAGGTCACTAGCTTTTGTGGTGACCACATTTTTTGTTCACTTAGCATAATCATAATTAAGGAAAAAATTACTCCCGATGTATTAGAAAATGTATTCAAAAAGGTTGGACACTGTCCCGCGCAGTGCGCGGCGTTGCAACCATACTGACTAAATATGCTTGCCGCGCAGTGCGCGGGGTACGTCCAGAAAGGGGTAATAAGCCTAATTACATCCGCAGTGATACGGAATGTTTTTACGTATGCAGATTACCGTAAGTAATAATCGCCCTAATAAAGCTATTAAATAAATCAATAATTAAAAAAAAAACTGGAATTATCATCATCTAAATAACACCATCTCCGCTGAGCCAGTTAAATTATGTGTATGTAAAAAATGTATAAAATATTTGAATATCATCAATTAAAAGTAAGTATCAACGCCAAAAACATTACACAAACAACATTATTACGTAATATTTTATATGTGTAAACTATGTGCCTAAGATCTATGTTATTTGTCTGTGCTATTGTGTCTATCTATGTATGTACATTTTCTATGTCTCTATCTATTCTATGCCAGTCTGTTCTATCGCCTTAAATGTTATCTATGCTACAAGTGATTTCGACCGAAAGACAAACGAATTCAATGTTCCAGAAACGTTGCCCCACTTTTTGTGGAAAAACTCATTACTATTGTTCGGCCGATTCTGACAGAAAGCTCTTCGTACTGTATATTGGTTTCAACAAGAACTCGGATGTCTGTACTGAACAGAATGATAAGTATTTCAAATTGCTTTGAAAGAAAAAAAATTTCAACACTATTTCAAAATAATAAAAAAAAAAATCCGTAAAAAAGTTATTTAATACTCAATTTGTACTAATACAAGAGTTCAGCAGACTAGAAGATTCTCTGGTTTAAGACAACTATTCAGCATTGAAACGTTGCTTGAAATGGCTTTAGCCGTGTTTGGTGACTTGTGAGGTGTGCTTACCTTCCTCTTCCTTATTTTCTTCTTCTCTTCTCTATTTTCATCCTCAAAACACACCCCGAATTGAGGATGCATAATATTACTTGCTCCAGACGGTTGGGAGCAGTTGGGATTTCACTGTAAAAATATTATTTATTACTCAGTATGCGATATTGAGAGGTCACCATAATAATAGATTGGTGACCATATCTTAATAGCCAAGTACTTACCAATCTTCTTCTATCTCATCTCCTCTTCTTCCCCACACCTTTCAGCCTCACAATATACCCCAATCTGGGATGCCACAACCCCACTGACATCTAAAAGTTGGGAGCAGTGGGGAAGTGGGCAGTATTCACTTATTTTCACAAATCATTTAAAAAATCTATAAATTTTAAAATAATAAACTTTTAGCCAGTTTAGAGTTCAATCCTCTACAAGCTTTGTCCTTTAATTTCACAAACTTTTTAAAATGATGACAGGAGTGAGTATGGAGGATTAAAAAAAATATCAGGATATTCGATTGTCACGTTTATGAAATTCAATTGTAAGCTTTGACATTTCTCACCTACTTTTGATTATAGAATCACAAGCAATAGTAATAGATTGTAGAGTAAAGTTTGTGTAAATAGGGGTGAATAGATATTTGTCTTTCGGTCTGTGTCACGATTGCCCTAGCCTATCTGTGTCTCAGTGTTTATTGTTCTCTTTCAGGCCCGCAGCGCCAGCACAAGTAGCTTTAGGAGCGTCAGCCAGGTAAACCTGCTACACACCACACTCACTGTCCTAGTTTATCCTAACTAACTCTAGTTCATCCGGGAGTTGCCATACATCTATCGAAAGTAACCCTAGTTTAATAGTTACCTTTAATTGCCATCATTTTCCAATGTTTTCCTTGAATACATCCCAAAGTTATCCTACAAATTCCCGAACTCTCACTTAATTTACGAAAATTACCCTACATTTACGATACTTATCCTTGTTATTTATTTATTTTAAATTTTCTTTTAATGCACTAGTTTTTTTAGAATATATCCTGATGGCAGCCCTTAATTACCCAAAAACTACGCTAACAAAGTACTTGGAAACAACCCGACTTTTTTTAACTTACTCCTTATTACACTCAATTAATCTCAGTAACCTGGAATTAATTGTTGATTTAATAATAGCTACCGTTAAGTTACTCAAAAAAATACGTAGGATAGTGGGAATAAATTTTTAAAATTTAGTTATTTTCCTTTTTCATTTGTTTACCCGTAAGTTCCGCATAATTTTTCAGTTTGTAACCACATACAAGTACGGACCGCTAGTTACTCTGTACCATATTAGATTAGATTTTACTTGCATTCCCTTGAGTTAGTTATTTCCCTTGTTTTCCGGAAAAAAAGCCTCCAAAACAAAAAATTTTCATTGAATCTTCCAAGAATGCATCATATATTTCATAAAATTTACCCTTGATTTCTAAAAAGGTTTAATTTATCAGAATTCAACCGAGCATTGCCTCCTTTTGACGGCCTCCGTGGTCGAGTGAAAAGGCTCTCGACTAGCAAGCCGGAGGTCACGATTTCAAATCCCAGAGTGCGCAGGTTCACACGTTCCTGAGTGAAAGATACTCTCAGTATCGCGATGGTGTAAGAGCACCATCCAGTATAGAAATTTGCTTGAAATGTCTTTGGCCGTGTTTGGTGATCAGCCAGATACTTCCCCATCTTTCTCTTCCCCATCTCCTTTTTCTCCCCACTACCTGGTCATCTCACTGGTTCCAAAGTGAGTAGTAGTTGGGACTTTTGTGCGATTTCACATAAAAATAACAAATATATTTAAAAATTGCTTAAAAACTGCTCAAATTTTCCCATAAATTCTTATTAACTAATACTATTAACAGCATTAACAGCTAATTATTCATATTTTTTCCAAAAATCTCAATGTTTTTGCTATTACGAGAGTGACATAATTTTAGAATTCCTTGAAATCCTCGTATATCCTTGAATAAAAATTAAATTTTAATTTACATTGGTTATAATCTTACTAAATCCGATATTTTTTAGCCTGTCCTCGAAGACTAAGTTTTCCTCTAAAACAGAGAGTAATTTGGAGTAAAACGGTAACCATTTTCCTTATCTCCAGAAAATTACTCTTATTAATATCCTTTGGAAAGCGTAATGAGGACCTCGCCTCGCTTTACTCCAAGGCCGCCATTTATAACCGGCTCTATAATATAATTTCTACATTTAAATACTAGAAGAGAGTGGGTATACTCTTACTCTGAAGCTTTTCAGCGTTCGGGATATCTTTGGAGCTTTTATAATATGTGGTATAGGTACGATTCAACACTGCTAACCACTCGAGTGATCGCGTCAATAAGTAGAATATTAGTTTGCCTCATTGGCGATCGAGTTGGAAAATTTCTCGCCTTCATTTAAAAAATCATAACAAATTATTATAAGCAATATCTTCCGAGTAAAAATAAATGCTGCCAACGGGAATTGAACCCGCACCTTCTGATGTCCGATCAGTTGCTCTGGACAGATAATTCAATATGTACTAGTACTTCAATCTTCAATTACTGCTTATTGTACTTTTCACCTGTAAACTGATTAAAGTGCTATAAAGCTAATGAAATCAACTATGTTTTACCGTTTATGCGTGAATTTTTCGGGACATTATGAAGTGCAATCACTCAAGACGTTTTGTAAACTCGACATTATATGCCGAAAATCACTCGAGTGGGTATTGACATATTTAAAGTATGAAAAATATCTAATTAAAAAATTTTGTGACTTCGACCACATCGATGGTTTTTGATGATTACAAATAACCTTTGAAACTTTTTGTATTCATGATCTTTGGACCGTTCCTTGGAAGTCACAACTGCGTCATGGAAAATACGCCGTGTCCCGCGTATTTTTAACAATCCGCAAGACCATCGAACTATCTAACAACAACCTTTTCGTTTGTCTCTCGTTTTCTTTAATACCATCCGAGATATTAAACTTGTATCCCTATGCGAAAAATATAAGTATTTATACATCTACCCACAAGAGTATCCATTGACTACCCATCATAATATATAAAATTACTTGGTGAACAAGTCATCATCTATACAGGAGCAGTCATTATTTAAATCTTCGTTATTTAAATTTCATCTTTCAAAGCGACACATAAATACAACTTCTTTCAATGTAATTTCTTACATCGAAATATCTTTCTTCTGTATCTCGAATATAACTTCATCAACTTTCTTTGATCATGTTTTCTTTATTTGATTCTCTTATATATTTCTTCTTGTCTGCTTTAGATTTCTTTCACGTCTTTTTTCTGCTGCTGAAATTCCATAAAATACTAATAAAATAATACAATAATATATCTCCCAAAACTTTCACAACGTTGATTATTTTTTATGAAACTAGTGCGCTTTGAGACCGCCCGCTTTCCTTAATACATTTTCGTTATTTCGTTAGCTTGTTTCGATCCACGATAATATTATTTTCCCTTTTCGTCATTTTCCAATTTAAGGCAATTATTGAACCTTTCGAGAACTTGAGATTCCAATTCTCAATAATTGTAATTACATAAATTTGTTGATTTATGATCTCATTTCGGAAAATTAAATTTTGACATAATTTAAAGAAACCAACTTTTATTTTTTTTTTTTTATTTTTTTTTTTTTATTTATTTATTTATTTTTTTTTTTATAGTGCCTTCAACTCCAACAGTCCAACAACTCCAACAGTTTGATAATGCCTTAAGAAGGCGAAACAGCTGTCACGCGTAATAATAATTACACAGCAGAACTTGTTTAAAAATAAACTGTTTTTATAAACCCAATAATAATATTATTGAATATATAAAAAATAAAAAAATAAAATGGAGTTCTACAAATTAAACTTAATAACAATAAATAAACCAACAATTCATTTTCAAGCCTCGAAAAAGCTTTTAACTGCCATTTTGCCCACGCACACACCATTTTATCCTGTGTGTTTTATCGTATACCAACTGACGTGTAGCCGGTGTTGCTCGGGGTTATGAATGGTTTGGAGTAAAATTCTGAGTCTTCCTCGGGTGTCTTCTGCTTTTTATATCATTAAAAAGTACTCTTCGCAGAAATAAGAATAAGCTTTTAAATTTACAGCAAGTGTATAGGGTAAGTGTATAGGAAAAGCAAACATTGCATTCTCTTTATGTGGAAGATACGAGACATATTACCTACACAAAATATAGGCCTTTTATGTTTCAGCTCTAATAGCTCTTAAATATGTCTTTAAAAACTTTCATAAATTAACAGGCAGTCAACGCAACAAAACATTTTCAAACTTATCGCGACCAGCGAAACAATTATATAGCATCGCTATTTCCAAGTCCGTTCAGAAAATAGAACACCTTAAAAATGATTGATTTAAACTTCGACCATTCCTGTTTCTTCAGTCTTCCCATATTTTGATGATGATATCGATAACTCTTATTAAACCAGTTTTTCATAATATTCCGTTTTTCGTATTACTGAAAGCTTAAAGCCCAATGTTTCTATTTTTGTTCATTGTCAGTTTGTGGTTTAACACAATTTGTTATGACGGTAATTTTGACTATTGAAGGTTACCAAAAATCATCATATTTATAGCAAAATTTTCCCTCAGCAAGATACTGAACACTGTAATCCTTAATGGACAACACGGCAAACGGGGGGTCTATTTACATCCTTTAACCTTTTTGAGTAAGAGATTCGGGTAAAATTTTGATGCTTTGTCCAATTATCCCTTTCCTGTTATACCTGTCATAAAAAACTTATCAAAACCCTTTGTTTTGGGCTCTTTATAGCACATTCTGTAGTAATCACCGTGATGATATTATGGTCATACGTATTCTCATTTCATTCAGTACCCACGCACTATAAAAGCGTATAAACGTATTTATAGTATTACTAATTACAACACTGAAATTGGGACAATGCAACACAACTTGCCAAACGTTAAAATAACCAATCAAATAACATTCATAGCGCAGTATTTTGATCGGTAACAAATCAAACAAAATTGGGTTTTCGTGCGTCTCTTGTATCGCCAAAATAATCATTTTAATGACACAAGATAACATATTTAACAATCAAGATTCTTACACACCCATAAATACATAATTCATGAAGTTCCTGGAATATGAAAACTGAAATCATTTGAATGATTAGTTGTAGGAATCCTGATTTTTAATACATTTTATTATCGCAAGTGGTACAATTTTTAATGCGCTATGTTTGTAAATATAGCTCTTTATCTGGTTAGTCACTTCTTAAGTTAAGTTTTCAATAATTTCAAATTAAAAATTGTACCAAGCAGTAGTAGTTAAATTAAATTGTGTGTTTTTAATTTTTCTGTACATACTCTATTTCCATGTAATTTAATAAAGGATTACTTTGAAGCATGAACGAGAAAGGTAGTATTCGCATGGTTGCATTTCTTCATCCCTTTTTTATAATGGTAGCACTGGTTTTTCTATTTACCCAATCTTTCCTTTCCCTTCCTACTTTCTGTTTTTCTCATATTGTATGATGTGCTTTTCCACTTTAATATATTACAAGAGCATGTTATGTAAATTTCATATAGATAATAACATTAAAAATAATATTTGTGAGCACATAAATTTCAGAATTATGTGCGTTTATACAATGAACTATTTTTTAACAAAACACGTCCATTGTGATATTCGAACATTTGTTCAATCGGAGATTCGAACATTCTGAGATTCGGATATTGAATATTTGGAGATTCGGACATTCGAATATTTGGAGAATCCGAGTTTCGGAATTTTTCTGATTCGGACATTTTGACATTCGGACATTAGGACATTCGGATATTCGGACATTCGGACAATCGAACATTCTTCCCATCCTGATATCGGGGCCTTAAACGTCCGGATATTCGTACATTCGGTCATATATATATGCATATTATGAACATGTATATGAACATTCAGATAGATATATATGAATATTTAGACTTCCGTATATTCGAACATTTGGAAATGTTTGCGTTTGAGCCCCATGAAAAGCTTTTTTTGCATTTTTAATAAGGATCATTGCAAAAAGCGTAACATGTCGTAGTAATTCTTTCAATAATTATAATCATCAATTTCAAATTAAAAAAAATATATTGTAAATCTTAACGTAAACCAACAATACACAATTATGTTTCAAAAATAAGATATATTTTAGAAGGAAAATATTTATTTACATAAGTAATATAATATCATGGAGAAACATTTTTGGATAGGATAAACGAGTTCACGAACAATAAAAATTTCAATGTAAAATTTAGCCACTGCCTCAAAAATTTAGCCCTATTTGCATTAGGCAAATTGGATCGGCGAAAGCAAGAACATCGTTAAACCAATTTTTCATCAAGACTCCGTACATAAAATAATGGAAAACGCTTTCGAAAATAATTTATTACGTGACTAGAAATTTGCTTGGGAATATTCGCTTAATTTTCAGTAATTAATTTTACAGCGCCTAGTCTCCGGTCATCATCTCCATGAATTCTAAAACAAAAAGAATTAAAAGTTATTATTCAAGAAGCAACTTAATTTATATATTTTGGCTCACTCTCAGTAAAAATGTTGCAATGAAATATAAATGTCATTTTTGTAAAACTGAAAAAACTATTTGAAATCACTTCAGAACGTCCTGTTGCGAATTTCCAGGTTGATGTAACAGCTATTTTTAGCTCACTATTGTCACGATCCTTTTCACGTTAATTCGTGAAAAATAAACTTGAGTTTTTTTTAAATAATTTATTTAAAAACGAAACACTTGTTCGCAGTTGATGTTGGCTTGGTGAGAACTGGCCGCTTCTTCGACTCGTTTTCGTGTAAGACGGCTCGTGGAACGAGTTACCTGCATTTATTTTTCTTTTTCATATAATCCGGGCCTCTTCAAGATCCGCATTAAGGCGAAGCTTAATGCTAAACACTAATTTAGATTAATCTTTAAAACGAATTGGTTTACATTATGAGTACCAAAAAAATTACTTTAGATAAATTGAAGCTATTTCTATCGTTTCCTTTGAGTAGAATAAAAATAAAATGTATTCAATATAAAATATAAATGTAAACTACTAAAAAATGAATTTATTCAACAAATGTTTTAACGCATAAATTAAACAACTTAAAAAGAATACAATATTATGGCTAAGATTATTTGGGACAGTTTCCCTAAATATTTTTTTGTGTTTTCTTATAAAATTATTTAAAAAATAAATAAAACTACTTTTGCGCTTGAAATCGAGCGAATCTTCACTCCGTTTTCCAAGCGATTTTAATGCCCATTACCTATATTCGTGACGATTTAAGGCATACCAACAATATACATATTTGGCTTGTAGCTTCCACATAATAAATCCCTTCCTACAGCCCCCACTCTAACCCGCCTCACAACGCTGGTAACATAGATCCCCTGCCTTTACACGGTACAGACAGGGGTGCTCTTGTGAGGTGTCAAATAATAAATAAATAAATCTTATCAATAAAACATGAATTTAAGAATGTTTTACTGATTTGCCTTGATAATGTATTATGACGATGCAAAATTTTTTCGTTTTAATGCAAAAATATTCCGACATTCTGCTTTTATCAGGAAACCTGTTCATTAATTCATAAGGCCTGAATTTTCGTCGTTTATCGCAATTACCAATAATTTGAAGAGATTTTGATGATAGCAGAACACGTTTGACCAGATATTAGTAAGCAATAGCGCCTCTATACTACTACTAGGCCAGAGTGATTTTTTGAATTTCAAAATTCCTATGTTTGATAGTTGACCTAACATATGAGAGAAAAAAAAATATATATTGATCTGCTATGACATCTTCAGGTGGCGCGGTTAATCTTAAGGCGATGCACTACGTCGTGTAATATTTTATATTGAGCCCCTATCAATAATAACCCTTACGTAGATGGCGATAAGGTTTAAATTCCCGCTTAACACCACCCGCCTGTTTTGATTTATACAAGAAAAAAACATGGCCAAAGAGTGCCTTTTATTTTATTTTGTGGATGTTCAGGCATAATATTTCTTTTCGATCATTTTATAAATAACTTAATTTGCCACATTATACAATAAAATCATAACCGAAAATGGGTTCGTAAGTAGGAGATTTTGAACTTTAAAGCAGTTTTCATGAGCCTTTACACTATTTTTTTCTGGGCTTATAAAAAGACATATCTAAAAAATACTCGATTGTTTCAAAGGCCAAGATGTATTCTACTCGCAGTATTTAATTAAAGCATCTGAAACTTTTCTAGGCGACCAAATTTTCAAACCAAAAACACATGATTTTGCAATATTACGTATGGCATCGCTTTAAATATATACAAAAAATTTTTTTTTTTTGGTTTTTCTAGTGTCTTCCGTTAAAACAAATTGTCCCAAATTGTCGCCCGGCTACGTTTAACACGTGATTTTGTTTTGATCACTATGAACTGCCATGCATATATTGCATATCAGCATATAGTGGGCCATGTGCACTTGTGCACGCTACGCACGGCTGCGTGGCTATCTGACGTCAGAGGTCAATGGCAGCCATATTACTTCCCCCGCTTACCCGCTAATAAAAATATATTGCCAGTAAATACAGAAATATTTTCACTAATATATCAAATTCGCCTTCAGTTTCATTATCCGGTGAACTATCAAGCTCAAAATATTGATATTTTGCGCAAAAATTGTCGTACTCTCTGATACTGCCGAGACAAAAATGGGCGTATCACGGCGTAGGTCAGATAGTTATCTATGGCCGCATCACTGAATCAAGTAGCTCTCGTATCCGTCACCGTGGCCGTCGAACAGTTCGCGCACAGTTATCTGTGGCGGGCTTTAAGGCCTCTTAGTAAGCTTTCAAAGATGATTTGATAAGGATATATGTAAATACGAATGTTAGAGGGAGCGCGCTAATGTTAAAAAAACGATAATAATTAAGCTGCAGTTGTGAAAATATTTAATAAAACACGACTCGTTCGAAATAGAGCCAAAATCTCTCGACAAATGCTTTAGTTGTATTTAAAGATACACTGTGATTTTTATGCCTATAACATATTAAACAACAGAACAAATCGTGTTTTTAATAATTTTCGGAGCTTACTTTGCGATATTTTTTCTATCGAGGGAATTTAATATAATTAACGTTTTAGCGTAACAAATGTATAGATATAAAAGAAATAATGTTTTTTTTTTGGATCCTAAAAACTTAAAGAGTTTACGAAAAACTTGTTGTAAATCGGTAGAAATTGAGTTTGCGGGGCTTAAACGTGAAGCGAATGAAATTCAAAATCATTTTCGCGCATAGATTTCTTACTAGAAACTAATAGAAAGATTTGCAAGAGGGAGACATAAACAGTCGAACACGTGTCACCATAAATAAATAAATATAGTTACTTACTTAAGAGGAGCTCTATAAAATGTGAGAAATCGTTTTTCATAAACTTAAGGCAGATCAATAAAATTTTGTATTTTTCTCACATGCGATCAATGAACATTGTAAGAATTTTGAAATTTTAAAAACAATAAAATCACTCCGCCCTAATTTCTACTCCGTGATTTTTTGCGGGTCTGTAGGCATTCAAAATAACAAGCTTTTTATATTTCGTTTTTAAAATCATGTTGAATATTCAAGAAATGAAAAACATTATATTGAACTTCTTAAATCAAATTCTTAGGCCCGGCGCACACGAACGACTTGTGTCGGGTGGCCAGTCGCCATAAGTTGCGTTACCCTGTATGAACACCTCCGCATGCCGCAATGGAGTTTGAAATAGTCGCCCAACTGTCACCACGACACAGGTTACTCGTGTGCGCCTGGCCTTAATCAATTAATCAAACAAGTTCAATATTGATAGAGTTTTACATTAAGTTGTACAGTCAGATATCGATATGTTCTCCAATTAATTGTCACTGACCCTGTTCCAATATCGAACAGGGATGTTCATGTGGCGCACGAATCACTAAAATGCATATTTTATGTATATTTTAATTTCACTTCGAAAGCAACCTTTGATATGTACACGATATTGCATCCCCACATGCAACTCAAACAAACAATGTCATGTGAAATATTCCACAATCCATTTAATTCGGCACGACATTATAGACAAATCATAACCTTATTTATAGGGTGAATACATTGAGGTTCAGGCGATGCCATACGTAGTAATGCAAAATCATGTGTTTTGGGTTTGAAAATTTGGTCGCCTAGAAATGTTTCAGATGCTTTAATTAAATACTGCGAGTAGAACACATCTTGGCCTTTGAAATAATCGATTTTTTTTAGATAAGTCTTTTTATAAGCCCAGAAAAAAATAATGTAAAGGCCTATGAAAACTGCTTTAAAGTTCAAAATCTCCTACTTACGAACCCATTTTCGGTTATCATTTTATTGTATAATGTGGCAAATTAAGTTATTTATAAAATGATAGAAAAAAAAATTAAATATTTATGCCTGAACATAAACATAACAAAAAATAAAATAAAAAGCACTTTTTGGCAATGTGTTTATCTTGCATAAATAAAAACAGGCGGATGGCGTTAAGCGGAAATTTAAACCTTATCTCCATCTACGTAAGGGTTATTATTGACAGCGGCTCAATTAAAAATATTACACGACGTAGTGCATCGCCTTAAATATTTAATAAAATAATTTTCTTGTGTATTTTAAAGCTGAAATTGTGTCCTGTCGGGGGTTTATTATCATCAAAGCATTATGATGCTTAATTTTTGGCTCATTATTTGGCTCAGTGTTGCGCTTCCTCCTTATTTAGCCTACGTTTCGGTCAGAGTAACAGCGTCCATCATCAGGGCAGGGGTGTATGTTTTGTTAAAAGTTAGTACAATTATTAGTCGGCATTTCTTAAAGTTGTACGTAAAACACCCATTTTTTGTAATGGACCCAATTCAATCAAATGTTGTCAATTTTAACATTAATTTTTCATTTTTATAGAAAGATATTAATTTTACAATTACGTTATTTAACTTTCCACCGTATTTCGAGGGAAATGTAAGGAGAAAATAAAACGAAAGTGTTGTTACGAATAATCATGAAATGCAACTATATGTCACATAAATATTTTGTGACAAGAGAAGTTCTTGCTTAATTGGGTTTATTTTGTCTATGGTGTTTTTTCTCAAACTCTGGCAATATTTTGAAGGAAGGAAGTACAGTTTTGTTGATGGTCACTTCCTCCCCGGCCAATTAGGCCGGTGGGTCGGCGGATACAGTCACTCGCCTTTTAAGGGGTTTCAATCTGAGTTAATCATGTGAATAGGAGTTATTATTTCTTTTTAAGAAAGGCGCGGGGTGTTTATCCATTCACGTACAGTTCGTGTTTGTTATTATTTTAGTGGGGAATATGGAATCCCGCTTTTATTGAGTGTTGGCCGATGGTCATGTCGGAGTGCTCGTGTTTCGGACTTGAAACCGAGATTGGCTTGGCCCTAGCTGTGGCTGGTTGTTCTTGGCGGAGCGCCCTCCCGCTGCCACTAAGAAAACGGATTGCTGTCTTGGCTCCGTTGAAGAGTCTGGTCGACTACCACGTGCTGCAGGCCTGATGCCCCTGCAGGCGTCCATTGAAGGAGTAGCGTTCTCCCGTGCCACTAAGAGAACGGATTGCTGTCCTGGCACCGTAGAAGAGTCTGATTGGTTTCCACGTGCTGCAGACCTGATGTTCCTGCAGGCGTACCTTGGAGGTGTTGCGTCCTCCCGCTTCCCCTAAGAAGGATGTCCTGGCTTTCGTCCCGGGTCCGTTCCTCACTTCCGGATACAAGTCTTCGTTCGCCATCCGTTGTCGTTCTTTCGTTTCACGTTAAGTTAGTTTAGTTTGATTCAGGAGTCCATCGGGTATGTGCCTATATTTATTTCTATGGTTACAATGTTTATCATCTGTACTGCTTTGTTGTAACTCTTGATGTTTCAATATATTTTCCATTAAGAATTCATTCTTATTATTTATGATCACCCAACTTACTTGACAGGAAATTAATCCCACAATCATGAGATGGACATCTCTGCTCTACCGTTTTTGTAAACATTAGTTTGTACCCACAAAACTTACCTTACATATACAAAAATATATTCCTAATGGTAACGGTTTGTGTAACTTGATCGATATTTTTTTTTTATATAAGTTATGATGTTTACAGCACATCAATCTATTAGGTGAAAGCATTTTACTTTGAACGATTAATCGTAGTTATTGCTTTTAACCGCACGTGAAATCCACCGTCCAATTAAGGAGGAAATGCCTTTTTTTAGTAATGTACGTTATTTCGTGGGTAAACAATTCTAATGTGACATTCTACGTAAACAAATTGAATAGTTCGTCAGTAAATATGTAATTTCAGAAGTGACAATAAATGTCACAAGGGACTAATAGTATAGTGAATTACTTTGACCGTAGACAGGACAATCGCTAGGGTAGTCCTTAAGTGTACTTAATTGACCGAAATTACTCGAACATGACTAAATAGAATTGAAACATTGCTTGAAACGCCTTTCGCCATGTTAAGTATCCAGATTCCTTCTCCCACTTTTGTTTTTTTTTTATATGTAATTCTTACATTATATCCACACACTTTTATGTCATATTTAGGGATGCTGTGTGGGGGTATGTTTAGGGAGAAGAAGGAATGAACGTGGTACGACTCGTTTATGGTGTGACAAATGTCAACCATGTACAAATGTTTGGCGTGCTTTTGGAATTTTTCCCGACCATGCACTTGTTCCGAAAGGATCTTTTAGTTTAAATACCAGTAGAACAAGGACATAATTCCTACCTGACGTCTTTGCTCTAATGATTGTAATGCTTTTGTTAAGATAAGGGAATCATGTGATGCCATGATCCCACTGGTTCCTGTAAGTTGAGACTCACGCATAAAATGTTAAAAGTATTATAGGTATTTTAAGAATACTTTTGAAGGTTCAAATTCAAATACTTTCATGGTCGCTGTCGTTTAAGATACAAGTGATAACTGTAGCTATTTGATTATTAACACGAGATCACACCAGGGGAACTCCTTTAGACATAAAAAAGCAAGGATGGAAGATAGTCAAACATAGCGTTAGGCTTTTTCTGATAAAAGTATCGGGTGAAGGATTGTGAGACCTTAACTTGGTAAGGAAAACATAACATTTTCTCACAACCAGCCCTCTACAAAAAAAGTTTTTTGTTTAATGTTTGATTGAGTAGGTAACTAACTTAATTTTTAAAGTTTGTAGGTACACGGAGAAAACCTACTGACATAAAATATTATAATTTATTAAAAATCTTTTAAAAAAATTATTCGTTTTGCTGTTAAAAACGGGACTGCAGGCCCTTACCTAATGATTTGATAGGTTTCATGTTAAATTTTTCGTAAAAAAGTGAATCTATTAACGCGACGTCGGAACAGATGTTCGAGAAAATCATTTTATTTTTTCATTATGTATTGACAGAGCAAATGCAGGTGCAAAAACACGTGTTCCAAAATATTATAAAAGTACTAATTTTTTATTAGTATGAGACTTGTTGTCCCGTTTTTAACTGGATATTAATATATCTTTTTTTTTCTCTGTGTAACTTACAGTTTAACTTAAACCTAATAATTAGTCACGGCAGCGAGGGTAAATAATGTGAGCCTTTTCAATTCCCGGTAGCTAGTAGATATGCAGCTAACTTAAGCCTTTACGTTACTCACTTGAACCTTTACAATTCGTCACGGTAGTGAGGGTATCTAATGCAAACCTTTACAATTCCCGGTAGCTAGTAGATATGCAGCTAACTTAAGCCTTTACGTTAATCACTTGAACCTTTACAATTCGGCACGGTAGTGAGGGTATCTAATGCAAACCTTTACAATTCCCGGTAGCTAGTAGATATGCAGCTAACTTAAGCCTTTACGTTACTCACTTGAATCTTTACAATTCGTCACGGTAGTGAGGGTATCTAATGCAAACCTTTACAATTCCCGGTAGCTAGTAGATATGCAGCTAACTTAAGCCTTTACGTTACTCACTTGAACCTTTACAATTCGTCACGGTAGTGAGGGTATCTAATGCAAACATTTACATTCCCGGTAGCTAGTAGATATGCAGCTAACTTAAGCCTTTACTTTACTCACTTGAACCTTTACAATTCGTCACGGTAGTGAGGGTATCTAATGCAAACATTTACAATTCCCGGTAGTTAGTAGATATGCAGCTAACTTAATCCTTTACGTTACTCACTTGAACCTTTACAATTCGTCACGGTAGTGAGGGTATCTAATGCAAACCTTTACAATTCACGGTAGCAGGTAGGTAACTAACCTTTGCGTTATCGAGCAGTTAACTCACTTAAACATTTACAATTAGTCACGGCAGCGAGGGTAACTAATGAAAACCTTTACAATTCACGAAAGCAAGTAAGTAGATAACTAACTTAAGCCTTTACACAACGATAATATTATTATGATCGATACACAATTGTATATTTTGTATGGAAGGGAAGCTCTCCATCGACGTGTAATACCAATAAATTACTTCCTCCGAAAATATATTCAAATGAAAGCAAAAATGCCACTCGGGATGAATTACGATCGGGAAAGTTGGATCTAGGACAAGAATATTTTACATTGAGGCTTGAAAATAAGTTTTTAATTGTGGTGCGTATAACAAATGATAGTTTGTTAATCGTCGTGCCAAATAAAATATGAATTAAAATTTTTTTTTGCAGAGTTGTTCTCGGTTTTGTACTATGATTATTTCTGTAATTTTTTCTTCACACCTTCTACTCTATTGGTCTGACATTATTAAAATTGTGTAAAATTTAGGGTAGTGCACATGCGTAACGTTTACCAACTTCACAAAATAACTTACTAACCTAACCTAACCTCGATACAGGCTTAGTCCTAGTGAGATTTTTATGTGAAAAAAGTGTTTTATGTAGAGTTAGATGCAATAAATAAACTTTCGTCAAATGATAAGCCATTTTGTTTTTAAACTGAATTTCTGTCGCATATCATCAGAATACTAATTTCTGTTGTGAGGATTACTCTTGCTCAGCGAACTCGCATTTCCTTTTAATTTAAGTGTCATTTTCAAAAATTGAAACTTATCATGTTAATTCAACAAGCGATAAAGTACTTACCTATAATATAATATAATAACATAAAATTATTTTAAAAACTGGAACTGATTTGTCAAGAATTCAGATCGTCTCGTGATTTTTCAAGGGTCTTGCAGTGGTATTATAATAAATTGCCCAGTTTTATAAGGGCCGTACATAATCAATCCGTATGAAGGAAAATGCACTTTTCTAAATAATATATTATAATACAAATTAACTTTCATTTGCATTGATAATATAGCACGATGAAACGGAATTTCGTGAACACGTGTTCTGACATCGTGATAATATATTCGTAATTTACTAAAAGTTAATCAGGAAACTTGTTAATTTGTTCAGGCCTGAAATTCCGTTTTTAACCGGATTACGAATAATTTTAAGAAATTCATAATAAATTAGCAATATTTATTTTTCTCCGTGTACCATTTTACAAAGCAGTAGGTATAATGTTGCGTTTTAACACGTGATATGGGCTCGAAGGTCCCATGGGAACGCTGAATAGGTTTTACCAATATTTCAATCAAAGGCGATCAATGAAATAAGCGTCATCATCCTTGCAGCACCGGTACACTCTGGATAAATGGCAAACGCAAGCCCAATCCCATGCGGCTAAAAAGTGTGGGTTGATATTACCCGTTCATTACTGAATAGCTCAACTGTTAATCTTCTTTTCCTTTTTTCTCTTTTCTCCTGTCTCCTACTGTACTAACTTACTTAAAAACTTACACAAATCGACCCTGATGGTGACATTGGCTGAGTAAAATCTAAGGGCCTCCTGTACGGAGTTTTTACCTAAAATATATAGGCTGTATAAAAGCATTTCGGGTTTTGTTTCTTTAATTTTCTATTTTGACGTCGGAATAAAATTAAACAGGCGTGAATTTCACGTACCAATGTTACACTGCCAGATTTACACAAGGACATAATTACACTGGCGTGAATTTCACTCATCAATATTACACTTCCAGATTTACACAAAGACAGAATTGAAAAGGCCTGAATTTCATGTAACAATGTTACACTGCCAGATTTACACAAAGACGAAATTACACAGGTGTGAATTTCGCATACCATACCACTGCCAGATTTACTTAATGACGAAACTACGCATGAAGAGAATTACTTCTACTGGAATTACACTCATAAAAACTGTTTGTATTAACTTTAAATTTTAGAGTGTTTAAAACTGCGTGCTAAATGAATTTCGTACTTGGAAAAATACAAAAGTTAGGTTAGGTTTTTATAATGTGTGTAATTTAAGAATGTGTAATTCTCTGCATTTCTTTTGCCTCTGTTTCATTCCGTCCGTGAACGTGTAATTAATAATGTTACGTCCGTGTTCCAGGGGTAAGGCTCTCGACTAGTAATCCGCGATCGGATTATTATCGGAAATTAAGATCGCGGGTTCTAATCTCGGCGTGGGCAAGAAAATTTTATTTTATGAATTTGTGGTATTTCAATAATATATAGTATAATCGCGCACGTTCCAGAGTGGAAGATGCTCTCAGTATCGCCCTGGTTTAAGACCGCCATTCAGAAGTGAAATGTAGCTTAAAATGGCTTTAGCCGTGTTTGGTGACCAGATCTGAATAGCCAGGTATTCTCCAACTTTCCTTTTCCTATCTCCTTCCCTTCCTATCTTCAGCTTCACAACATTCCCCGATTAGGGATGCCATGGTCTCCGTGGATCCTTTAAAAATAGTGTAATGTTGGTAGTTGAAATTCACGCCTGTGTTATTTTGTCACGTAACCATTTGATTATTTTACCATCAAAGTCCACTGTTCCTGATTCGTCAGTGTCAATTTCGGCTATCATCTCATTGAGCTGATCCGGAGTTAGCTGGTCATCCAAAGCGGCCAAGATCTCCCGGAGACTGCTTGTGGGAATATATCCATTTCCTGAAAATTACAATAAAAACTTTTCTCGAATTCCACATTTTATGAACAAGAGCAATAAAGGTTATTTTATGGATGGTTATTATTCACAATAAATTAAGTGAAACGATATCTGCTGCTCGAAACGTGATTTATGGCTGTTACATTATTTCAGTTTTTAAAAACATCTGGCAGGATGGGCTAGGAATATTCGAGATGTATATTTCAATTAGATTTCTTGTTATTTCACTAATCGAAACAATTCAATTAGATTTCTTGTTATTTCACTAATCGAAAAATTTCAATTAGATTTCTTGTTATTTCACTAATCGAAACATTTCAATTAGATTTCATGTTATTTCACTAATCGAAAAATTTCAATTAGATTCTTGTCATTTCACTAATCGAAACATTTCAATTAGATTTCATGTTATTTCACTAATCGAAAATTTTCAATTAGATTCTTGTCATTTCACTAATCGAAACATTTCAATTAGATTTCTTGTTATTTCACTAATCGAAACATTTCAATTAGATTTCTTGTTATTTCACTAATCGAAACCTGAAAGATGTAGCGCAACACCGCATAATACCCCAAAAATAAATCAATGTAATACTTTTGGCGGTGACAATCTCAATTCATATCTGACAGAAATATTCGAAATTTATATATATTTATAAATAATGTGAGTAGCACTCGGTCGAGGTAAGTTAAAAATTGTGTAAGTTGATATTGTCGAAATAGTTCAGTGGTCAAAGCACTTCAATGGCAAGGCAGAGGTCTTGTGTTCAATTTCTATACCGGGACAAAGCCTTTAACTATAGTTGTTTGACATTGATTCCACGAAACAATTTTGTTTATCTAGTAACAAACTACACATTTAATTCGTTTATTCCAGTGTTATCGTATCGAATATTCAAAGTATTAAAATGTTTCGAATTTTCACATCACTAGTGAAAGAACAAAGTTTCTATTATTCCACAGAGTACTGAAGTTTTTTGTTTTTATTTTTTTAATTTTCAAGAAAACAGACCGCAAGTACCCACGAATTTATGAACCGTGACTGTTTTCCGGTTTTCGAGCAATGTACGGAAGTGAACGGGCAATATATCTTGAATATATATTTTTTAATTTTTTAGCTTAAAAATTATCGAGGATGGGTAAAATGAATTCAAAATGTTTTATTAGTAAAACCGGATACATTTTTGGGGTTAATAAGAAAGTAAAAATTAATGTGTATCTGAACTTAGACGGGTATTTTTACTATCGGAAATCCTCGGCATTGCCCGGGTTTTACGCCATCTTTTTTTTCTAAATCTAATGTACAATGACCTGTCTCCTGTTTTGAAGGTGAAGTGTTAAAAATTATATCAATCTCGGTATAAAACTATGTATATTTATATAAATCAAAACCACGCCGCCCGACGGTGTCCGTTTCGAACATTCGTAAATACCTGACGCTTTATCCATTCGGGATATTTTTGAGAGCTCAGTAAATGCCCTACGTCTCGTGACGATACGTCAGCTATTTATCACTCTCTTCTTCAGTAGTTTTTTAAAGTTCAAATGCTTGTTTTCATCGATTGATCGTAGATACTTACTTATTAAACGAAGCGCGAGCCGAACCACGAATTATGGGAAAGAAACGAAACAACCTCAAGCTGCGTTTCACCCAGGTTATTACGGCTAAAATAATATTTTAAGATATGTTTAGCGCGTACCGCTAGCTTTACCAACATAATATCGGCGGTAGTGTGGATAGTGAATTAAATAAATATTTATGTTAGGTTAGGTTAGGTACCAGCTAGAAAAAACATTACCTTCTTTATCATATAGCCTGAAAGCTTCCTTCAATTCCTTTTGAAGAGCTTCATCATCTTCGTCCAGGAAATGTGTCGCCACTCTGCAGAATGAATCGAAGTTTAGTTTGCCGGTTCCTGAAAAATAGTAATAAACTTATATGTGAAATTATATACATACGAGTTGATATATTTTATTGAAAACTGGGCCATTTCAAATTTAAAGATTTCAAGGATTCGGTAAACCCCTAGAGGGTTTCTGCTAAGTAGGTCAAGAATAGAACCAGGTTCTGTAGCAGCTTCAAAGGCTATTAATTTTCTTATAACTTTTATAGTTTTCATATTATGTAGGTACCCGTATTGATTACATTAAATTTTACCCCAAATAACTAAAACTAACTAACCATCACGCCGTTTCCCCGCAGAGGTAGTCAGAGAGGACATACAGCCAAGCAACTCGTCCATTCGCATTCATATTCTTCTATCATTCTAACTCTTGACTTGGCCTGACTCAAGTATCTGATTCACTTGATCGTGCCATGTCTTTCTCGGACGTCCCCGACTACTTCTACTATTCACATTTGCTTCATATATTCTCCTACACTCCTTTCTTCGTTCATTCGCTCTACATGCCCAAACCTTCTAAACGTCCCTTTCTTAATTTTTCTCATAACGCTTACACCAGCCTTGCATTGTTTGCGGATCTCCACGTTTCTCACACGACCATACATGCTTTTACAACGCATACGCTTCAGATATATTATTTCTTCCATCCTCTGCCATATATCAGGTAGGTACCATCACTCCATTGTGGACCGCTAGCTTAGCTTTTTTGGAAATTTTTTTGCTAACGCAAACCGCGTTCAGTCTTCCATTAATGGAGTTACCAGCATTTACCCTTGTCACAATATCTCTGTCAGCCTTCCCATCTCTCGTAAACATACTTGAAATATTACCCAACTTCTACTAAGAGCGCAGACTCGTGAAAAATCACTGTTTAGGTTCTTGTCAAATCAGTTCCAATTTTTAAAATGACACAACAATTAAAATTTAAATATTCAATAATGGCCATTTACATACCCATAGGTATTTAATCGCTGGTCTAAATTCTTCACACAATTAGCTCCAGTTTTGAAAATGACACTTTAATTCGAAGCGAATTTGAGTTCGCTGAACCAGAATTACGCAAGACGCACAGGCAACCAAAATTAGTATTTTTCATGATGATTATTTATTTCATTCTGGGTGAAAGAATCATGAACAAATTTAAAAAATAATATTTATTCAGATTAACGATATGCTTGATGATTGGAAAAAAAACTCAGCTTAAAATTTGAACAAAAGCTGATGGGGCGAAATCCGGCTGATTACATGGATGTTACTAACTATTGAAAACTTTGAAAAAATCAAAATGGCATTGATAGTCGATTTGAGGAGAATTTTATATAATTAGGCTGAAGTGTCGTTAGAAGATAAAAGTGTTTAAAGAGGTTCAATCATAGAATAAAGAAGAACACAAGAAATGATCAAAATATTTGACCAATCGGAAACAGCCAATTATTATTAGTTTAATACATACATATTACCTACTCCCCCCCCCCCCCCAGTCCGGTCCTTTTATCACAATGAGAAGAAAGAAAGCCCAAGCAGTACATTTTCTACCATACAACAAATAAGTGACAAGTTCAAATCTGCTTTGCGTGTAAAGTGAAGCAGTTCACCATGGAGTTTTTTGTGCATTCGAAGAAACAAAGAGGATACCATCACCAAGGTAGGTCTATTTAATATTCTGATGGCATCCTCCCTGCAGTATCATTTTCCGTTACTTTTTATATACTTCCATTAATTAGGTCATCAATAATAAAACTCTCAGCCATTGATTGTAATTTGAAACTTGCCTTAAATTTCCCACACAAAACTGTGTTTACGAAATGGGATGGAGATCTACGATTTCAGGCGAGTGTAACCGATACAGATCGCATGCTACGTGGAACTACGTTTGTTTCCCTTCAAATTTATATGGAAGGATCTTATAGTTTTCGTTTAAAAATCAACATCTTTCAGCTTACCTTCATTATCCTCTCCATCCAGAAGTGTCTCCAGCTCCTTGTCATCGAAGCTATGTACCATCGTGTTCAGGATGGTTCTGACTTTTTCTTTCTCAATCCGTCCTTGTTTGCTTGAGTCGAACATGGCGAAAGCTCTTCGAAGCACTGTTAAGGTAAAAATAACGATGTTTGGTTAAGTGACATTGTGCTTCAAACAGTTAAATGTAATAATTGATTACTAAAAGATACATGTTGAAACATTCTTCACTACATCAACAAGTTTTAACAATTCTGGATAAATATTAGAATATTGAAATAATAATTTGGTAGGTACTCACTTGCCATCTGTTCTTCATCAATGGCGGCCTGAAACAAAAACATGTTCAAAGGGAAATTAATCAAATAGAAAAACCAACCGTTCGGTACATTTATGACGTAAATCCGTCGCACTTGTTTACACTGGTCAGTAATGATTTGTAAGTATTGTAAGCTGTGGTAAACATTAAAACTTACGAAGCGAATTACAAAAATTATTTACAATCACCCGAAGACAAAATGTTTGAAACTCTTGATATTATGTAAAAATTCATCCTGCGTGTGTTTGTGCTCGCATAAAGGTAAAAGGTAAGGTGTGAAAATTGGTCGACTGATATCGCTTAAAATTTTAAAGTATGTTCTTATTAGTGCAAGTAGTGTTAAAAGCTTAGAAACAGTAGAAGAATGTGGACGCCCGAGCGATACTTAAAGCAATATCTCTGCACCGGAATGAGACACAGAGTCGAATTAAAGTCGATTTGATGTAGTTTGCGGGACAATGCGGTGTCCACAATATTGTATAATTTTGAAGTCTGACTATAATTTACTAAAATTGCGATAGATGTCACTTTAATTTATCAATAAAATAATAATGGTAGATTCCTCTTTTATCTTAGTAAATAGTTTCCTTTATTTGTCACCAGAGCGACATTAGTAGATTTCGCTTTTACCGTAGTAATCATTGTTATTTTGTTTTTTCATTTAGTTTTCTCTCTTCAAATTTTCACTGAACAAGCAACACCTAAGCGACCTCTTGTTTTATTATAAACAAAAGGAAACGATATGGTTAATAAATGGGGTTGACACAATAAAAGGTATCCGTATTTAACAAAATTATTAATTTAATAAATACATATTTTGGAAACCTGAATTTGTACAGATGACGCTGGATGTGGGTTTGACTGGGTTTCTTTCAATTTTCTTTTCAAATTGATAATATAATTTATTTATGGTTTGCTTTTAATTTGTCCATCCCCCTTATAACTTTGTGACTAAATACGTAACATCAAAAGTGGACATTTTCAATTGCGAGCTCAACTAACATAAGAAGTCCCTAAAGCAGGGCTTACCAAACTTTTTTCAACTGCGACGCCCTTGGGAAGTTGCCATATTTTTCATATTTTTGCGACGCCCCCCCCCCCCCCCGGTGACTAAAAATCTAAGCCCCCCGCCGCTCATTTGTACCAAGCGTAGTATTTCTTTTGATCTGTACTTATTCTTAATTACTGCAACTGCAGAGAAACCTGTCTCACACAAGTATGATGTCGCAAACGGTAATAAAATCCTTAACGCTGCAGTGCTGATGGAACGATATTCTCGCTATAAAGATTGCCTCACGACGCCCCTGGGATGATCCCGCGGCGCCTTCTTATTTTGTTGTCTTATTAGAGGTACAGAAATCCATACTTGTTTTTTTATTTATTTTGACACGCTGTCAGTTTAAAATTGTTTTCGTTTTTCGGAAAATTAACATGTACAAAAATACATGTATAAAACATAAATTGTCGACTTCCCAAAAATAAATAATTAAACTAGTAATGTCGAAAACACATAATTTTTATAGTTTGTAGAATAAAATTAAATAAAACATTGAAAAAAAATCTTTAGAATGGTAATTAAAAAAAAGATAAAAAGACACACAAAAAATATTTCCGGTAACGGGAATCGAACCCGAGCCTCCTGGGTGAGAGCCAGGTATCCTAGCCACTAGACCATACCGGAGAACAAAAAATTGTACACAAGGACTCTATAAAACTCTAAATAACATTAAATTTAATGATCTGCAACATCTGATAGTATTATTGTCCCAGCGTCTGGACGATGCCAGGCCCTCTGATTGGTAAAATTAAAATTCTGTGATTCTGATAAATTCTGCATAGGGGGTCTGCAGGCAAAAAATACCAATCTGCCCCTCAATTTTAAGTAACCGTAAGGTTCATTTCGGTTTGCAGGTGACTGGATACAAAAAAAAATAAGACATTAAAAATTAAGACACGATTTCATACTGAAAAAGAATCGCCACATGTAATACGATATTTCTTAAAAAATATCGTTTCTGCTCATACAATTTTTGGATAATATCGAAGAAAATATGTTTTAGAAAGTTCATAATCCATTAGATTAATTACATTACAGTGAAAATTATCCACAATTACGTGATTACGTTTGACGTTTGACGAAAAAAGCACGCGTTCATTCAAAATGGCCGATACGCACCGCGGCAATAGCTCCCGACAGAGCGCACATCTGGCGGTGTAAAAACGAACCAAAAAACTGGCGCGAATATTTAAATATGCAAAATTACTTGACCATTAAGCGTTTCATCAGAAGATTTCTTCTGGAAGTTTATTTAAACTTTGCAATGGCATTTTTTATTTTTATTTATAATTTTTTTTTGCTTATTAATTATATCTGATTTTATATTGACATGTTTTCTAATTTCTAAAATTTCAAAATTATTTATTTGCGATGCTTTAATCCTGATTGTTTATTTATATCTTAAGAAATAGGGTAAAAATACCATTTGAAGAGAATATGTTTAATTTTTTCATTTAGTATTTCAACCATCAATTTATTAGAATAACCGTTATTAAATGTTATTTGTCTTATGAATATATTGTTTTATGGTTACATGCTATTTTTTTTTCAGGTCTTAAAATACTTCACACAGGATATAAAGCATCACAAATAAATAATTTAGAAATTTTAGAAATAAGAGAACATGTTTATAAAAGCAGATATAATTAACAAGAATTTTAATTAACTATCTTTTAAATATTTTCCCACTTAACTGGTCTTTCGTATTGTAATTCCTAATTCTTATAAACCCAGCCTACTCTTACCCCTCCCCCCCTCCTTCCACTTATTTTTTCCAATTGTAATATATATTTAATTTTTGACTTCGGTGTATACTTCGTTCATGAAACATGTATTGGTTGTATATAATAAAGTGATTTTAAAAAGGTTATTTATTTTTTAATAAAATAAAGTTTAATCGGATAACATTATTTTATCTATTTCCGTTGTATATCAATGCATACGTACATAATAAAATGTAAACATTATATTTATTTATTAATTGGACAATTTGCATAGCGCCGGTTTTGTGAGATATCACCCCAGGGGCGCTATATTGTAATAATCTACCTTTTTATATAGATTTTTACTCTCCTGATGAAGGTGTATATATAATCTAACTTTAAACTTTATTAGATACAGTAACAGTTTTAGGTAAAGAATTACCACCAGTTGGAGTAAAATTCACACCTTTTAATTAAACCGACTGCTAAACTCATCGCACAATTACCCTCCTTTTATTCATAAACACGGGTACAATTAATCAATATGTAATAATCTATTATTTAAGTCAACTTTGTTACAACTATATTTAATTGTGACAAACTATACGATACTGATTCAACTTATAGACATTGACGGTTGTAACACATATTTAAGCACTGCAAGTCTCCTATGAGCTAATTATATTAGGTACGGTAACAGTTAATATCAGTTGTAGACAATAATAGTGTTTCATTTGAAATAATCCATCACAAATACGTAAAATTTAATGTATTTAAACAATGTCATTCTTATTATGCGTAAATTTAGTATGTTATTATACATTAACTCCTTCCTGTTCCGTGTTTTAACTTTATATATTGACCCTCTCTCTGTGAATGACCTGATATCTATCTATTATGTAACTGTTGTTAATATCACTTAAAATGGGCGAATTACAGGGAAGTGCCGCCCGCAGGGCCTAGCAGAAAAAAACCCGCGGAGCGGGTTTTTAACTGCTGGTACATAATAATTAGACATATAATTATATTTGTAATTTTTGCATAGTATATACATTTTGATTGCTGGTGCGTATTTAAACCTTTTGTCAAATAATGCATAGTTTAGCCATTTTTGTTGAAATTATATTGTTTATATAAACTAGTGGGTCCGGGCAAACGTTGTCCTACCAGGAACCGCCTTCTATGTAGGGAAGTTCAAATATATGGTTGTGTGTATTTTTTGGATGAGATTAGATCTCAAAAATAGCGCCAACTATCGGGTCCAAAACTATCTTATATTTTAAGCTGGAACCAACAATACACATTCATAAAATTTTATTGAAATCGGTTTTGCGATTTCGGAGATTAGCGTGTACGAATACGTGATTTAAATGGATATTTTTCGCTTTTTGAGGAGCTGGGTAATTAATCTAACTATTCAACAATATGAAATTGCAGAAAATTAACGTCCCCTAAAAATAACATATCGTTTTATTATATTTCTTACAAAGGTCAATCGCTCAAAGTTTTACAAATATTTCTAAACTCGTTGTAAATTTTACGATAGGCATAATGTGATGACCATTGATTTATTATAGGTACTTTAGACAATGGTGATGACCGATTTTTTGGAAAATATCAATTCACAGTCAATTACTAATCTTTTGAAAACGAAAGTAAATTATGAAAAGATTGGCGCTAAAAAATATTTAAAAAAAAATTAAAAATGCTGATGGTAATTTTAAAAAATTCCATTTCATAACATAAATTATTAAGGATAAAAACATCGGTATTAAAAACGCTTGGATAAATTAAAACTTAACCTTTTACGAATATAAAAATAACCCTTCTTTGCAACAGAAACTACAGGGTTTTCCAATAAGAGGTGTTATTTTGATATTCAATCGTAAAAGATCAATGGTTTCGTTGCTTGTGTGGCACGTAGCGCCGTCTTGTTGAAAGTAAACGTTGTCCAGATCAATACCATCCAATTCCAGCAATAAAAAATCATTAATCATCTCTCGATAGCGATCCATTCACCGTAACTGTTGCTCCAGCCTCATTTTCGAAAAAGTAAGGTCCAATGACTCCGCCGGACCATAAACCGCACCAAACAGTCACACGTTGAGGAAAGAGAGGCTTTCAACAATAACTCTTGGGTTTTCCGAGCCCCAGATGCGACAATTTCGCTTGTTGACGAAGCCACCGAGGTGGAAATGGGCCTCATCACTCAAAATGATTTGCATTTGATTCACTCAAGTGAATTATAATAAATTTAATGCTTTATTGAAGCGTGTATCGTTCCATTTATATTAATGGCGTAGTTTCTACTTGTTAAATGTCAAAAAATGACAGCTTTAAAAGTAACATCTACCGAAATAGCGGGCTATTCAAAATAACACCTCTTATTGGAGTATCCTCTTGTAGTATTGAGATAATTTTTTTAGAAATTGTTCATGAAACTTTACTGTTTCACCTATAGTCTTAACTCATTACTGTGTTATATGAAATTATTATTGAAAAATGCACATCAAAATAACATTTTTTTAAAATTATAATTAAAAAAACAAAAGCAATATCTGCACGACTAAAAATAAAGATCAAGAACATTGAAAAAGTAACGTCTACCGAAATAGCGGGATATTCAAAATAACACCTCTTATTGGAAAGCCCTGTATTTCTGTTCCATATTTATCTTATATCGTGGTTTTTATTTCACGGAAAACAGTTTTTTTCTACGTAAAACGCCCATATTAGCTCGTATGAGTTTCGATAAACAAGAGGTTGTTTGCAAATAAACTAAAAAAATACAAACAACCTCGTAATACTGAAAAATAAATCAATTCATAAAGCCTTTGGAACATTCTGGAGCACGCTCTCCCAGCCGTAATCGGTGTACTTAAGGACAATGATACAGTGGAAATCAGACAGGCTTTCGGTTCAGTTAAAAATAAGAATAATCAAATCATAAAATATACTCATTTAGGTTGTCTGTGATGTGCGTTAGTTATTGAATGAACTCAATGTTGCATTGAATTTAAGAGTCGTTTTCAAAATTGGAACTGATATGGGAACAATTCAAACTTGCGATAAAGAATGAAGCTCCCAATTATTGTATAATATTGTTAACCGAAGATTATTTGTTTCGACGTTTTCAAAATTAAATTTTCAAGAATTCGTTGAATTAAATACGTCCACCAGACTTAACCAGCATTTTTTCCTGCTAATGCTGTAAAGCGGGCCACAGATAGCTGCGTAAGTAGCACAGGTAGCTAAGATCACGGCCACAATTGACTCGGAAGCTACGTGGCTTGATACAGCGATGTTGTCACACATTGCTCACACATGAGCTAGGACACGAAAACACCCATTTTCGGGATGTTTTATCATATAAAAATAACAAACACGTGTAACTCGTTCAAGCGCTTGAAACGGTTTGAAGAGTGGGAGAACTATTGTGGGTGTCGTGGCCCCGCAAGCTTCGCTCGGCCGGCGCTACAGCCGCAGCACACGCGTGTGCCTCTGACGTCACATACCCACGCAGCCGTGCGTAGCGTGTGCTTGGCTCGCTATGTGTTGATATGTATGGCAACTCGTAGTGAACGAAGCTAAAGCCGCGTGTGAAGCGTGGCCGTTCGCAGCCATCTGTGGCTCGCCTAAGCCTGAATTTATAAATAATACAACGTGGTCTAGTGTATTATTTTTGTCTTTTCTTTACAAAAAATACTGATGTTTTCCTAGATCTTTGAGGATGATTTATTTGATGTTTTGAGAGTATTTTAAGGCAAGTAAGAAGTGATTCTACGTCTTTAAAAGAAGTAAAAACGTATGTTTAAAGCGACCTATTCTCCTACAAAAAATGGAAATGTAACTACTTGTGTTCAGCATTTCTCTTCTCTGTGCTACGTGTACTGCATTTTTTAAAAATAAGATACAATACTCAACTTTGTGTATAACTAAACAATGCACAAAATTGGAATAAAAAAAATATTTTCTGAACAAAATTTTTATTTTGCAAAGTGTTTTTTTAATTTTTTTTTATGTGAGTACCTCACAAGGGTCCCAACCGTCTGGAGCCAGTGATACTATGGCATTTTCATTCGGGGTATAATAATAATATTTGGATGATTTGTATAGCGCCGTTTTTTGTGAAAAATTAACTCAAGAGCGCTGTGCAAATGCTCTATCAGCTCTATCTTATTAGTAACTATAGACAAGACCATAGACATATGAATATTAGTAGACCTGCCCTAAGTGATTAAAAGCGTATTATCCCCACTCCCCATACCGGTTCCATTGAGCCGGCTGGGTTCGCATATGGCCTCAAGTGAAATTTGAAAACGTGACGTCATCATTCTTGTGCGAACTATGGTCGAGGCATCATCGGTTCATTTTACGAAATAACACGGCAAAATGTTGACTTGTGATATGAAAACTTGTAAAAATAGATGTGAAAAAGAGAATAAACCCAATTGTCGTATTACATTCCATAAGTAAGCATTATTTTACTTTATTTTAAGCTTATTCACACCGTATTATATGGATCAGTTTTAGAAACATATACTATCACATCACAATGTAGCGATTCTCAAGTGTGCTCATCGTTGTTTACTGGGGTAAGTAAATTATGAGACATTTGTAAAAGTGTCTTAACTAAATACTCTGAAACTAACTACGACTCTGAAAATAGAAGCTGCCTTACTTTGCCGAATTTGGACTTCGCAAATTAGTTCACAACGTGGCGAGTAATTTGCGCTCCCATGTAGAAATGTCTATTCATTCAAAAGCAGATTTTACTTTTAAGAACTAAATGGTGATATTATAATGCGAGATGCCTATTTACTGTCAGATTGATTTATTGACGAATCACAGTCAGCCTTACTCCCTTCGTTCTTCAACAGTTGATTTTACCCCTCGCCATTATCTTCTCGTCTATTAATTCCTATGTCTGTGGACAAGACCAACTATTATCAACTTATGACAACAGATTGCATCCACAACCGGTTCGTCGATCACTAATACAAAACGACATGTACTGAACAATGCGTTTGACCAATGAACGTGATGCTGTCTTAGAATGTACATATATTATTATGTATCATTTAAATATACAGGACCATACTTACTTGGCAGGTCACCTGAAATTGTTTATTAGACACACACTGTTTATTGTTTATTAGAGAAATTTCGATACAGTTCGCACACACAGAGAACATGTTGTTAGGCTGAATGTAGAGCGAATGGAGGAAGAGGAAGTTGGGGAAGCAATTCAGATCTAGTCATCAAATACGGTTAAAGCCATTTCAAACAACTTATTGATTCTGAAAGGTGAACTTTTACTAGAGCTCTCTGGATACAACAAACATTTATACTGTCGCAAAGTCTTTTTATGAAAAAAAAAACGAAAATCTTGATATTTTGTTTTATTTCTTCTATTGCTCTCTCCTATCGGAGTTTTGCTATCGTTAGGGAGATTCTTCGCCATTATTTTCTACGCACCAAAAAACGTGATTCCAGTAATTAAAAAAAATAATAATGTTAGCAAAACAGTTATTCTCGTAGGGCTGTCCTTTCGTGTTCTAAGTCCCTGCTATTTTCTTATTTCGCTTTATCGTTGATATTTCCTAGAAAATAACAATATCACAAGTTCTTGCAGCAAGGATGTTCAAGTAGCCGGGATGTTGTTTGTCTTCACTAACAGAGCCTCCGAATACACTTGATGCTAAATAAACAACCAACCCCCTACTCCCTACCCCATTGTGTCAACGCCGAAGTACTACTGACAACACTAGTTGACACGCTGTCAGTTTAATATTATTATCGATTTTCGGATGATAAACACTCGAGTAGAGTAACAGTAAGGGTATGGGACAAGATTTGTTTGTGAAATAGTGATTCAATGTGGAAATAAATAGATTTCTGTATCTTAAAGGACAGATTGTCTGTTTTGGAATCCAGAAAACAGTTGAAGGTGATTTTTTTACCAAAATTAAGATAGTGTTAGTAGATCTTAGTCGATTTGTACAGCTAAATATGACCGGAGGCGATAGGGTAGAATTAGCTCTATGGCAGAGCAAAGCTGAGGTCCTGAGTTCAATTCCTAGATGCCACCAAATCTTTTTCTGATTAATTTTTTTAGTTTTTTTTAGAGTCGATAAAATAATGTCTTCGATGATTAAATATTACAATTTGAGATTTTACTCATTAAATTATTTAAAAATAAAACAGTCCCAAATGTTCCCAACCGTCTGGAGCCAGTGAGACTATGGCATCCCGAAATGGGGAGTGTTGTGAAGCTGAAAGTCACTACTCCCCACTGGGAGAAGAAGTAAATTGGGAAGAGGAAGTTGAGGGAGTATCTGGGTTTTCAGATCTGATCACCAAACATGGCTAAAGCCATTTCAAGTATCGTTTCCATTCTGAATGGTGGTCTTACACCAGGACCATACTTAGAGTATATTCCACTCTGGAACTTGTCGCAAATATACTATAAATTATTTTTAAATAGTGATTTGACACAAATTAATCAAATGAAATTGACTTGCGCAAGCTAAAATTTGAACCCGCGACCTCCAGCTTGCTAGTCGAGAGCCTTACCCTCTGATCACGGAGGCCGTAGAGATGCCACACATAAAAAATAAAAAATAATAAATTCGTCCAAGACACTATCTTGATTGCATTTAGTTCGAGAAGAATCTTTCAATCATACGTGTCAAAAGATAGCTGGCAATAAAAATATATGTTAAGAATTAAGAAATAATGTTGGTAGTCACTACTGTATAGTTATAGAACTTAGCGAACCACTTCGTGTGACCTATGGCAGAGATGTTGGTTATCCAATGAATGGGTCCTGGGGCGGCGGTACCCATACCCGCCTCCCAAATTGACATAGGCCCGAGGGAAATTATTTGATATTATATAACTACACGAGCCTCCATTGTGGAGTTAATTTTAAAATTGAACAATTAAAATTAAAAAAAAGACTACTTAAACTGTAAAATAGAATAGTAGATTTGGATGAAATGTATTTCAAAAGATCATATTAATTAAACTGTGAAATGGAATGGTAGATTTGAATGAAATGTGTTTCAAAAAATCATATTATTTAAACTGTGAAATGGAATGGTAGATTTGAACGAAATGTATTTCAAAAGATCATATTATTTAAACTGTGAAATGGAATGGTAGATTTGAATGAAATGTATTTCAAAAGATCATATTATTTAAACTGTGAAATGGAATGGTAGATTTGAATGAAATGTATTTCAAAAGATCATATTATTTAAACTGTGAAATGGAATGGTAGATTTGAACGAAATGTATTTCAAAAGATCATATTATTTAAACTGTGAAATGGAATGGTAGATTTGAATGAAATGTGTTTCAAAAGATCATATTATTTAAACTGTGAAATGGAATGGTAGATTTGAATGAAATGTATTTCAAAAGATCATATTATTTTCAAAACTCTCTGAAAGGAGATGACACAAAACGTAAGAAAAGAATCGAAAAATTGACATAGTCAACATCGTTTATCTCTGAACTAATGATCATATCACAAACATTAGGTAAATAATATTTTCGCATTAATATTCCTCTGGGGAACATACTCTGAATTGTTTTATGAATGTGGATGTAGGAGTGCACCGCAAATAAGTATCACAAAATAGAGATATTTTTAGCTTTGTTATTTTCTTCAGTAAAGCACCACCAATGCATGGAATACGAAAAGTTTCATGCTATGTCTCAATAACCTGGATGTTAAATGCCAATAAAACAGGATTTGGTCAGTTTAAAATATAAGTCAGTATTGCAATTTCTGAAAACAGACATTGCCAAATAAAAGTTTGAATGTTGGGAAGTTTTATGTTGAAATTGCGAGTTTTGGTGCATTGAACATAAACCAAATTAAATTCAACTCTTGGTCGAATTCAAATGTATATAAAAACTTCCTTGTATTCCGTCATTTTCTATACAATAACATAAGAAACATAAGGACAAGTGGACATAATAAACGACCTACGTTAAACCAACAGTCACTAATAGCTTAGTGACTGTTGGCCGGTTAGTGAAAAATTTCTGTTTTCAAATCCCGATTGCGGCAATAGCCCATTTTTCATTGTTATAATTGTAACACGTTAAAAAAATTAAAACGGTTGTGCACGGAGAAAAAATAATATTGCTGATTTATTTTTAGATCTCTGGTATTTCAAAATTGCTTCGATCACATAATTACTGTTTATTTTACGATTTTTGGGACATGTAGTCATGTATTTCCAAAATATATATATATAGTTATATTCACATATCTATTGTACAATCAATGTGTATATCTATGTGAGACGTGTGAGATTACACTAACTTCCCTACATCCTGGAATAAAAATGTTTATTGTTACTATTAAAAATCACTAAATTGAAATTTTATTATTGGTAACCCGTTATCTTAATAATACATGATGACCAAATGCTAAAATTTTAGTATTTTTATGAACACGTTTTTCGACATCGTGACAATACATTTGAATTTACTAAAAGTTATCAATTCATTAGTTACGAGCATTGACCAAATACTCCCTTCGTCTTATATCTTCATTTCGAAATAGGTGGCGTCGAGATATATCTTCATTTAATGGTGAAATATTGAAACATTTGACAAGTCTAATTTTTTTCAATTTATATGTGTGTTTCAGTCTAATAATTATTGTTTGTTACTCGTTTATCTCTGATTGAATCTTGAATGAATTGTGATTGAATCTAAAGGCTTAGATCGCAATTTGAGAAAAAAAATATTAAAATTCGTGAATTGATGTGAGCCGGAAACTTAATTTTGAATTTACTGACAGACAAAATGATAAAAAGGACTAGTTAATATTTCATTCGTTGCGCTCAGTAAAAAAACTCGTATGGAAAATTATAATTTTGTTAATCTTGCAGCTACGTTAGTGATGAATCTCAGAGCTTAAAGCTACGCAAAGCATTTATCTATCCTGTCTTATGTTTCTGAACAACATAAAACAAAATGTATTTCTTATTTATTCAGCAGCATCTCTGCCTCTGACATGCGAAGTATTCCGTGATACTGTGATCGTTCTACATTATATATTGTTGTCTGCATGAAGAGAAATGTTAAAACCGCATGACCTAAATAACTTGTTTTCGTATGAAATGCGCTGCAGTTTTGCCACTCATGGTACAAAACAACAACAACAACATCAAGTGGCGCTTTTCTTGACACACATTACTTGGTAGATGCCACTTGCTAAGTTGCAAAAATGTGCTACAAATAACTAAAAATGTCAGCAAACTTAAAAATGTTAACTTTTCTACTTCATAATCTTCTTTCTATTTAAAATAAATATTATTACACTAGCAGATAAAAACCCGCTGCAACGGTTTAAAAACTACGACGATTCTTTTTGAAAATAACAGAGGTCGCCACTTCAGTTTACAACATTCGTAAACTGTACAGTCATTATATGTGTAATAATACTATAAGTTGACTAACTGCATCAAACTTAAACTGTCATAAATACTTATTTCGTGTTGAATTGCAATTTGTTTATTTATTTACTGTGCAAGTACCTATAAAATCATTATAAAGCACATACTAACAAATCTAACTAAAAAACGTGGTGTAAATATTATGCGACGCGTAAGGCGAGAACAGTGAAAAACTTACTTATTAAAACGGTCTTAAACCAGGCTCGAGGCCCGCTTTACTACACCAACGTTAACCTCTATAGCGTTTTAGGGTCATATGTGACCGGGCAACCATATTTAATAAAAAAAATATCATTTTTTCTGTCATGCGAAAATACGTAACTTTTCGACGTTAGAAAGAAAAATAATATCTAGTTTTCGTCAAATATTTATACTGGATGCCGTGAATAAAATCCGAAAAATAGTCAAAAGTCAACCAAAAAACAAGATAAAAAGTTAGTTTTCTCACAATTTTCCTACACAAAAACGAATGTGTTTTCAAAATACCGAATTCTCTCAATTGTAAAAACTGAAAAACTTTTATCAACATTCTTCACGTTTGATATTAGAATTTTATTATTTCGTATTAGTAATGTATATTTTAAACACATACAAGGTTAAGGTAATTGTATTTGGTTTCTAAAAAGTATTTGGTTTTACGGAAAGTAAAAAAAAAATAAGATGGATTTAACGCATTTGAATTACATAGAAAGTATTGCAAACTTAACAGAAATTTTGAAAGAACTGAAGGGTTAAACGGGGGTGTAATAATCTACATAGTCACAAACTAAAACGACAGCTAAATTTAATTACAAAAATTTACAATCAGGCTTTAGAAAACAAAATGTTATGTTTCATTATCATTTTGAAAAAAAATGTGAAATGTTTTTTTGTAAGTTCTTTTACAAACATTCGCTACTTCTGCATATTGGTTACTCTAGGCGATGCACTACGTCGTGTAATATTTTAAATCGAGCCGTTATCAATAACACCCCTTATGTAGATGGCGATAAGGTTTGAATTCCCGCTTAACACCATCCGCATGTTATGATTTATGTAAGAAAAAAACATGGCCAAAAAGTGCCTTTTATTTTATTTTGTGGATGTTCAGGCATAAATATTTATTTTTTTTCCGATCATTTTATAAATAACTTAATTTGCCATATTATACAATAAAACCATAACCGAAAATGGGTTCGTAAGTAGGAGGTTTTGAACTTTAAAGCAGTTTTCATAGGCCTTATACATTATTTTTTTCTGGGCTTATAAAAAGACTTATCTAAAAAATACTCGACTATTTCAAAGGCCAAGATGTATTTTACTCGCAATATTTAATTAAAGCATCTGAAACATTTCTAGGCGACCAAATTTTCAAACCAAAAACACATGATTTTGCATTACTACGAATGGCATCGCCTTAATTTGAAAAAATTATTGCACTATACTAAATTTTAGTGTAAATTCCTTCGAAATTCAATTTTGTTTGTGACAAAGATTTAATCGTAAATAACTGAGAGTGCCATTGAAATACTAACCCGCCATTAAGGCTATTATCGCGTGCACACCCGGACGGTTCCCACTCACTTTCTGTTTATTTATTTGTTGTGCCCGACGTGGAACTTTAGCCGTTAATGCAGCCTACGTGGAGCATGTTTTATTCTCGCATTAAAGTATTGAGTTGAGAGGTAGAGTTAAAGTTGGACCCTAGCCAAACCACCTGAATTGATATGAAACCATTTTCATCCATATAGATTGCAAGTAGTTTACAGTTAAAACAACTCGGGCCGCGTAGTGCTATATCTGTCACCAAATGACGCGTCCTTAAACTCGTTCTACCGCTGTTTCTATTATGGTCAGACATGTTATTATTTAAGCAGATCTAGATAGACAAAATACCATGGTTTCTGTTTGCATTTAAAAGCTTACTAAAAACACTCCCGTTATAATTTGAAATAGTACTACAAAACAGAAAACCACCAAACCCGGCGAAGGTTTACAATTAAACAAAATAAAAATAAACGGAAAAATTGAACTGACAGTAAGCTTCGTAATACGTTTGACTAATTAAATTTTGTTTTTTCCGTTTCGCATAAAGTTGTAAAAATACAGATTACAAGAAAAAAAAATCGGTAAGAGATTTTAAAAATGTTTGAAATAATTTTTTTTGTATCCTTATTTGCGTTTGTTAGTATGTAAATTTTTTTCAGCTAATTTTTCATGGAATAGTTTATATTGTTATGATAATTAATATTTTTTTAAATTTATAGTAAATAAAATATTTGTTTAAATTTAGGGTAGTCCCACAAAGCTATCATATGATATCTTGTCTGTGAGTCGTAATGTATAATCGAATAATTTGTATAGCGCCGTTTTTGTAACAAATAAAGGGCGCTGGAAATAATTTCAATCCATTTTTTAATGAATTTCTTGTGGTTATATCGCTAGGTTAAGGCTATATTCACGTACCATTGCTAAGAAATGAAGAGTAGTGGTGTGGTGGTAGGCGAGTGGTGAGTGGCGAGTGGCGAGTGGCGAATGGCGAGTTCCGTACGAAATTCACTTTCGGACTGAATAGCCATTCCTCCAGCACCAAATATTGTGAACATTGAACACAAGTAGGCATTGTTTCTTTTCCGATTGGCTCGCGATGGTAATCCTGAAAATATATATATAAAAATATATATTTAAAATTTCGTGACATGTTTTTATTAAGGTTTTTATTCTAGGTTTTTTAAAGGTTCTCACTTACGTGAAAACAATTCAGTTATAAAAACTTAATTTACAAATATGTATATAAAATTTAAAAAAAACCTACTTAGTCAAAGGATACATAGTAATACAAATTGTAAAATGATATGAAAGCTCACTCAAGCGACAAATAATAAAAAAGGCAGAAGAGACGCAAGAGACACAAGAGACACAAGAGACACAAGAGACACAAGAGACACAAGAGACACAAGAGACACAAGAGACACAAGAGACACAAGAGACACGAGAGACACGAGAGACACAAGAGACACAAGAGACATAAGAGACACAAGAGACATAAGTTCACACTTTTCTCTTTGATGTCTCGTGGGCTGAAAATTTAAAATTTTATAAAAATTATAATTTTTATATTTTCTGACTTTATGACCGGGTTAAATCTTTCCCATAGGAAAAACTAAACCCTTCCACACACTTTTCCACAAATGATCATCTAGTCAATCCACATTATGCAAGTGCATTATATAAGCAAAATAAATACAAAACAATACAAGAACAACACGTCAACTCACCAGAGATCAAATGGGAAAATAATTCACCGACTCCAGATATTTTCATATCAGAGGGTTCGGCTCGGTAGAACTTCTAACAGGGCCTATAAATCCTACTGATCCCTCAACTTAAATATTTAATAAATCGATTTAAAATGACCGATTTTCGCATTTTTATGTATAAATTTTTTGATAGATCTAATACGCCTAAATTTTTAATGAGAGAGCTAGGTATAATGCAGAAGCCGAAATAATATATAAATATTCAATGAAAAAACATACACTTAGTAAGACACCACTTTATTTTTGAATCAATAACGATAGCCAACCGGGTTTCGCTTGTCCCAAGCTTCATCAGGGCTAAATATCAACTAAAGCTAATTAGATACAGGCACATATAAGTCTGTATTTAATAGAATAGTTTTTATAATATTTTGCTTTTTTGGCAGTACTAGCCGATATAATATTTTCGAAGGAAGCAAATACTTTGGGGTGTGACATATTGAATGAAAAAACATACACTTAGTAAGACACCACTTTATTTTTGAATCAATAACGAAGCGAAACCCGGTTGGCTATCGTTATTGATTCAAAAATAAAGTGGTGTCTTACTAAGTGTATGTTTTTTCATTCAATATGTCACACCCCAAAGTATTTGCTTCCTTCGAAAATATTATATCGGCTAGTACTGCCAAAAAAGCAAAATATTATAAAAACTATTCTATTAAATACAGACTTATATGTGCCTGTATCTAATTAGCTTTAGTTGATATTTAGCCCTGATGAAGCTTGGGACAAGCGAAACCCGGTTGGCTATCGTTATTGATTCAAAAATAAAGTGGTGTCTTACTAAGTGTATGTTTTTTCATTCAATATGTCACACCCCAAAGTATTTGCTTCCTTCGAAAATATTATATCGGCTAGTACTGCCAAAAAAGCAAAATATTATAAAAACTATTCTATTAAATACAGACTTATATGTGCCTGTATCTAATTAGCTTTAGTTGATATTTAGCCCTGATGAAGCTTGGGACAAGCGAAACCCGGTTGGCTATCGTTATTGATTCAAAAATAAAGTGGTGTCTTACTAAGTGTATGTTTTTTCATTCAATATGTCACACCCCAAAGTATTTGCTTCCTTCGAAAATATTATATCGGCTAGTACTGCCAAAAAAGCAAAATATTATAAAAACTATTCTATTAAATACAGACTTATATGTGCCTGTATCTAATTAGCTTTAGTTGATATTTAGCCCTGATGAAGCTTGGGACAAGCGAAACCCGGTTGGCTATCGTTATTGATTCAAAAATAAAGTGGTGTCTTACTAAGTGTATGTTTTTTCATTCAATATGTCACACCCCAAAGTATTTGCTTCCTTCGAAAATATTATATCGGCTAGTACTGCCAAAAAAGCAAAATATTATAAAAACTATTCTATTAAATACAGACTTATATGTGCCTGTATCTAATTAGCTTTAGTTGATATTTAGCCCTGATGAAGCTTGGGACAAGCGAAACCCGGTTGGCTATCGTTATTGATTCAAAAATAAAGTGGTGTCTTACTAAGTGTATGTTTTTTCATTCAATATGTCACACCCCAAAGTATTTGCTTCCTTCGAAAATATTATATCGGCTAGTACTGCCAAAAAAGCAAAATATTATAAAAACTATTCTATTAAATACAGACTTATATGTGCCTGTATCTAATTAGCTTTAGTTGATATTTAGCCCTGATGAAGCTTGGGACAAGCGAAACCCGGTTGGCTATCGTTATTGATTCAAAAATAAAGTGGTGTCTTACTAAGTGTATGTTTTTTCATTCAATATGTCACACCCCAAAGTATTTGCTTCCTTCGAAAATATTATATCGGCTAGTACTGCCAAAAAAGCAAAATATTATAAAAACTAGTCTATTAAATACAGACTTATATGTGCCTGTATCTAATTAGCTTTAGTTGATATTTAGCCCTGATGAAGCTTGGGACAAGCGAAACCCGGTTGGCTATCGTTATTGATTCAAAAATAAAGTGGTGTCTTACTAAGTGTATGTTTTTTCATTCAATATGTCACACCCCAAAGTATTTGCTTCCTTCGAAAATATTATATCGGCTAGTACTGCCAAAAAAGCAAAATATTATAAAAACTATTCTATTAAATACAGACTTATATGTGCCTGTATCTAATTAGCTTTAGTTGATATTTAGCCCTGATGAAGCTTGGGACAAGCGAAACCCGGTTGGCTATCGTTATTGATTCAAAAATAAAGTGGTGTCTTACTAAGTGTATGTTTTTTCATTCAATATGTCACACCCCAAAGTATTTGCTTCCTTCGAAAATATTATATCGGCTAGTACTGCCAAAAAAGCAAAATATTATAAAAACTATTCTATTAAATACAGACTTATATGTGCCTGTATCTAATTAGCTTTAGTTGATATTTAGCCCTGATGAAGCTTGGGACAAGCGAAACCCGGTTGGCTATCGTTATTGATTCAAAAATAAAGTGGTGTCTTACTAAGTGTATGTTTTTTCATTCAATATGTCACACCCCAAAGTATTTGCTTCCTTCGAAAATATTATATCGGCTAGTACTGCCAAAAAAGCAAAATATTATAAAAACTATTCTATTAAATACAGACTTATATGTGCCTGTATCTAATTAGCTTTAGTTGATATTTAGCCCTGATGAAGCTTGGGACAAGCGAAACCCGGTTGGCTATCGTTATTGATTCAAAAATAAAGTGGTGTCTTACTAAGTGTATGTTTTTTCATTCAATATGTCACACCCCAAAGTATTTGCTTCCTTCGAAAATATTATATCGGCTAGTACTGCCAAAAAAGCAAAATATTATAAAAACTATTCTATTAAATACAGACTTATATGTGCCTGTATCTAATTAGCTTTAGTTGATATTTAGCCCTGATGAAGCTTGGGACAAGCGAAACCCGGTTGGCTATCGTTATTGATTCAAAAATAAAGTGGTGTCTTACTAAGTGTATGTTTTTTCATTCAATATGTCACACCCCAAAGTATTTGCTTCCTTCGAAAATATTATATCGGCTAGTACTGCCAAAAAAGCAAAATATTATAAAAACTATTCTATTAAATACAGACTTATATGTGCCTGTATCTAATTAGCTTTAGTTGATATTTAGCCCTGATGAAGCTTGGGACAAGCGAAACCCGGTTGGCTATCGTTATTGATTCAAAAATAAAGTGGTGTCTTACTAAGTGTATGTTTTTTCATTCAATATGTCACACCCCAAAGTATTTGCTTCCTTCGAAAATATTATATCGGCTAGTACTGCCAAAAAAGCAAAATATTATAAAAACTATTCTATTAAATACAGACTTATATGTGCCTGTATCTAATTAGCTTTAGTTGATATTTAGCCCTGATGAAGCTTGGGACAAGCGAAACCCGGTTGGCTATCGTTATTGATTCAAAAATAAAGTGGTGTCTTACTAAGTGTATGTTTTTTCATTCAATATGTCACACCCCAAAGTATTTGCTTCCTTCGAAAATATTATATCGGCTAGTACTGCCAAAAAAGCAAAATATTATAAAAACTATTCTATTAAATACAGACTTATATGTGCCTGTATCTAATTAGCTTTAGTTGATATTTAGCCCTGATGAAGCTTGGGACAAGCGAAACCCGGTTGGCTATCGTTATTGATTCAAAAATAAAGTGGTGTCTTACTAAGTGTATGTTTTTTCATTCAATATGTCACACCCCAAAGTATTTGCTTCCTTCGAAAATATTATATCGGCTAGTACTGCCAAAAAAGCAAAATATTATAAAAACTATTCTATTAAATACAGACTTATATGTGCCTGTATCTAATTAGCTTTAGTTGATATTTAGCCCTGATGAAGCTTGGGACAAGCGAAACCCGGTTGGCTATCGTTATTGATTCAAAAATAAAGTGGTGTCTTACTAAGTGTATGTTTTTTCATTCAATATGTCACACCCCAAAGTATTTGCTTCCTTCGAAAATAATATAAATATTCATAATTTTAGGTTTATTTACAATTAATGTCAAGATAATAATTATTTTTTTTAATTTACGTTTTTGTAAACTAGTTCTGCTGGGTAATTATTAGAATTCCAAAATTATAATCGGGAACTGGTAATAAAAATAAAATAAATTTATCAAATGATTTTCATAATAAGCAACTTAAATAAATCTTCTTTAAGTAACTGTTTAATAATGCCTTTCGAAGGCGAAACAGCTATGTTGGGTAGTATTTTTATTAAATGAAGAATATACAAAAATAAAATTAATGTGGAATTCTGCAAAATAAGCTGAATAAATAATGTAATGTAAATATTATTTTTACTAAGGTGTGTAAGATATCTAAGATATCTCAGTTATTTTTATTGATGTGTTTTTATGTTTTTCTGTTTATTTATGTTTTTCTGTTTACTTATGTTTTTTTTCTGTATGTAACATAAATTTTATGTGGAAACTTCACTTCACTTATGCAACATGTAAAATGTAATTATTTATAAAAAAAATTTGTACTTTCCCCAAAACACTCAAATAAAAATAAAAAAAGTATTCCGTTTATACATTGGGTATGGTCAACTATCTTTTTAAGATGGCTGTTCTTGGATCTCTTCAAGAATTGGGTACACGCTTCACTTTCCTCGAAAAGACTCTACATCCAACATCTTCAAAGAAGGCATAGGCCCCGAGGAAAAATGTAATCTTCATGGTCTCATAAATATGTTTGAATTAATATTCCTCTTGGTTTAGCACCCCGAGCCCGCCATTATAGCAATTTAAACAGAAACACTGATAATTTCCTCTTTATAGTTGCTTAGAAACACACAAACGTACCGCAACCACTGGACTTTTCACTTTAATAGTCAAAACGCACTAAACCCAACCAACACAACACCAACACACCACACCAACACAACCCACCAACACGGATCCATTATTGGGACTGTTGGGACGTTTAATAAGAATGAAGTGTCAATACGACCGTAAATTCTGTCATAAATTTAATAATTGTGCAGTTAAGCTGAAATAACGACCAAAAGGAGCAAACCTACAAATAGCTGTCGACCAATAATCACGTAGAGTACATACAGTAAGGGAAACCGGGAATAGTTGCTGCAATGTTTTTTTTCTAAATTATCATTAGTTGGCTAGTTATGATGTCATCATACATGAATATCACACGGAGAAATAGGGAGAAATGAGGTCCCTAAAGCGTATGTGTGTTAAAAACATGTATGATTGTGTGAGAAATGTGGAGATCCGTAACGAATGCATGGCTGAAGTAAGCTTAATGGGTAAGATTGATAATAATAATATTTTGATGATTTGTATGGCGCCGTTTTTGTACAAAATCACCACATTACATTTCTAAAAATGTACATATGTTATTATTATTTTTTTATATTTTGTAAAGGCAGATAATATGCAATTCCATACTGTTTATTTTTTGTATTCGCTGTAGTTCTGTTTATGTAGTTTCAGATGTAACAGTCGCAATATAGATTTCATGATTCTACACGAAGTAAATTATAGTAAAAGTCGGGATGGTCCGAGGAAGACATAAATCGAATAATTATTTGTGATAAAAATATGTAAGGAGAATGTATTCAGTCATTTTAAAAACTGCATTTCTAATATTAATCGTCAATTTTAAACATAACTAATGTTTTATGTATAGTAAATACAATTTGTAAGTTTATAAATTAAAACATTTAAAAAAAATCAATTAAAATAATAAATGTTTGACAACTTATCCAGGTCTCCCCTAATACAAATGAACGGAATATATTTAAGCCAATGCAAATAATTATATTTCTATGTCACTATTCTGTCGTTTTGATTTTCTGCCGGTGCTATACGATGATTATAGCTGCATTTGCGTTGTTATTTATTTTTGTTGCAGTAAATAATAATATAATATAATATATGTAAAACATAAACACTTCATATTATTTTATGGCCCTGAGAGAAAAGAAGGAAAAGCATACATTTATTATGTTACAAGCAGTAAAACTGCACAAACTAAGGCCACTTTACTCCCAGCATAAATTGTATATTTTATACTAGTGAGCAGTTGAACTCGCGTCCAAAAAAGTATGTTTCTAATTTTCTCTTATTTAATAAATCAAAACCAAAATTTCCACTGAAATCATAAGTTTTGCTTACAAAGTACTTAAATACCTTGTAAAATAAACATATTATATTTAAAAATATAAATATTTACATGCAAGCTGCCTTTGCTCGGCCGAGCCGTGAAGGGGCCCAAAATATTATTTTTCATTTCGAAAGGTCAAATAAAAATTAAACTTTTATTTTCTTAGGTATATAACCTACATAGATATTAAAAAAGAATACCTTACCTTAGTTCCAACTCTTCAATAATCTCGTAACCCTGTGGGACTATGACACCCCTAACTAGAGTAAGTGACGAGAGAAGGGAGTAGACAATTACTTATAACTTTAACAAAGACATGGAAGTGTGCCGCATGCGAAATATTTCTGTTGGGTCCTCTTGGGGTGGTTATGTGGTGTGAGTGAAATATGAATTACAACAGGCAGAATTAAGGCAGGGAAAAAACGCCACAGGCGAAATTTTTTTTTACAGCATTCCAAATTGAAGTAGGTTTGTGGTGTGGTGAAGGGAGATAAAAATGTATTATAACATTCATAAAGGCAGAGAAAAAGTGTTGCAAGCGAAAAATTGTCAATAAATAAAGTGCAGATCAATAAATGCTTTCAATTCTTATTTTTCGGAGAGTTGACAATATTTAAAAGGAAATTCTTTATTATCCCCTCCTCCCCATCAACCTGCCCCACCCTGCCATAGCCCATGATTAAAAGTTAAAGTTTATTTTCAATTATTAGCGGACCACGGATTGTTCCCTGTGGTACGCCATAGTAACTGGTTCACACAATGGAGGTTAAATTGCTGAAAAAAAAAAACAGATTTTTAGAAAACGTATGAATAATATAAATGTTAACATTTTTTTAAAGAAAACTGATATCGTCAAATTATACAAGACCATTCGATTCCTGGGTTTCAGACCTGACAAGAAAATTTCGATATTCGATCACGTTTGACCAAGTTCACAAGAAGTGAAATTTCTAAGCGATCTGAGGGTTCAGCTGGAGAAAAGGAAAGAAAATGGTGAAGATGTCACCATAAAATACATTAACTCGTAAAGTGAAAACGATCGTGCACGTGAAATTTTGGACATGGTAAACTTTCATCAACATAATTTTATATATATCAGTAACAATCGCTTATTAGACTTAGCTTTATCAAACTATCCTAAAATGTCTGTTGAACTCTCAAATAATCCACTTCTACCTATAGATAATCATCACCCTCCCCTATACATTAAATTAAATATGACATGTGATAATGAAAGGAAACCTTCACAAAGCGTCCTAAACTTTAAACGAGCCGACTTTGACTCAATTAACTGCCCTCTCTCAAATACAGACTGGTCTTTTTTATCCGATGAAAGCGTTGATGAATCGTTAGATAAACTTTATTTATATTTTTCTAATACTATTGAATCATATGTACCTTTTTACACACCAAGAAGCTATTCCTACCCGGTTTGTTTTCATCAGAGTTTACAGCCTCTCTTCAGCAAAAAAAGAGTCAACACAAAAAATTCAAACAAAGTAAATCCATAAATGATTATAAAATCTTAAGCGAAACTAGGAAAAAATGTAAAGATCTTTCCAAACAATGTTACAAATTGTACATAACCTCTGTCGAGGACACTGTCTTGAAATCCAAAAACCTTTGGAAATTTCATAAAAAAATTAACAATAAAAAAACACAGACTACCCGCTAATAATGCAAATGAATGGAATCAGTGCAAACAATACACAGGATATTGTAAACCTTTTTTCGGACTTCTTCAAAAATGTATATGATGAAGACACTCCAGATGATAAAATACTCGAATACAAATTTAATATGACCACAAACTTAACAAACTGCCAAATCACACAAAAGTGTTCCGAACAAAAATTACTTTCCTTAGACACTGACAAATTCGCTGGCCCAGACAACATTCCACCAATATTCCTAAAAAAATGCTCTAATACATTATCTAAACCACTCACATTACTATTTAACCGTCTCTTGTCCCTTGGACATTTTCCAGACCGCTGTAAATCTAGCTTCATTACACCGATCTACAAAAAAGGAGACGATACTGACATAGCTAATTATCGCCCCATTTGTATACAGTCAGTACTGCCAAAGCTTTTTGAATCATTGGTCCTTGCTGAAATCTATCCCAAATTAATAAAATTAATTAATCAAAAACAGCACGGTTTTATCAAAGGAAGATCCACCGCAACTAACTTAACGGTATTTCAAAACTTCATTATACAATCATTTGCAGAAAATAAACAAGTCGACTGTATATATACAGACTTTTCGAAGGCATTCGACAAAGTATCCCATAAACTACTAATCCAAAAACTATTTGCTCTAGTAATAAGGGATAACATGCTAAAATGGTTTAGTAGCTATTTGTGAAATCGTAAACTGTTTGTTAAAATAAAATCTTGGATGTCGAAAGCTTTACTGGCTACCAGTGGCCTACCGCAAGGTAGTCACCTTGGCCCGGTTTTGTTCCTCATTTTCATCAATGATATAACCAATTGCTTCAACGATGTCGAGGTATTGCTCTTTGCAGATGACATCAAACTATACAAGAAAATAACTGATATAAATCATTGCCATATACTACAGTCAAATATTAGTAAGTTTAGAGATTGGTGCGTTCAAAATAATTTATTTTTAAATGTAGTAAAGTGCAAAACCTTGACTTTCTTCAGAAACAAAAATCCTGTTTTATTAGAATATTCCATCAATAACATAGCTTTAGAAAGAGTCACGGAAATGAGAGATCTTGGAATTATTTTGGATGAAAAACTAAGTTTAACAAATCATATCCATCAAATTGTGAACAATGGTATGAAAACACTAGGCTTCATATTAAGAACAACTAAAAACTTTAATTCTTTACAAGCCATTAAACTATTATACGTATCTCTAGTAAGAAGTCTAATTGAATATAACTTAGTAGTTTGGTCTCCATCTTACAAAATTCACATTAACAACATTGAGCGAATACAAAAAAATTTCTACGTTTTATAAAATTTTAATTAAATATCCCTGTCGAAGACTTAAAATACAATTTGTTATTAAATACTCTAAAAATACATACATTAGAAGATAGACGTAAAATAAACGATTTAACGTTCTTATTCAAAATACTTAACTCTAAATTCGACTGTTGTGAACTCCTGCAACTTATAAACATACATACACCCACAGTAACAACACGACAAAATACAATATTCTACAGCAGCACACATAAGCGTAACTACATTGCCCACTCTCCGATACAACGACTTCACACCATGGGAAATCATTACTTGGGTGATGTTGACATATTCAATACCAACCTGGCAAGTTTTGTGGATCATTTAAAACATTTATTTCAACAATACTCCTAAACACATCATGTAAACCTACAAATAGCTGTAATTTTCTGTTTTCGTTTCGTGTGTTTGTATTACTTGTTGCATAGCTTTTATCAAATGTAATTTTATTCTTATTTTTTTATGTTTCAAAGTATCTGTCAAATTTAAATTATACTACCAACCATGTAAAAGCCCTCTGGGCGTTAAATAAATAAAAAAAAATAATAAATAAAGTTAAAGTAAGCTACAACTTATCTTACTTTTAGAATACAAACACGCCTAGAGCAATTTCCATTGATCGATTAGGTAGCCGGGCTTGGGAACCATTTATTGGATAACCAACATTTCAGTCATAGGTACCAAATGGTTCGCTACGTTTGATGATTTAGCAGGAGTGCCCGGGTTCGTCAGCGGAGGTGTGTTCAGGATGTGCAAACCAGCTGCGTGGCGTGCCAGATCGGGAGAGGGTGGTATTCGGAGACCCTTTGACCTCTCTAACTGGTCTCTAGACCTATCGCCTTGCGAAAGGGATAAATTCATTCGTCCTTCACTCCTAGACATACTGATCCCTAGATTCCTATCCACCCCTCACTCCCCTTTCCTTCCCAGAACTTCCTTTCCTTAAATTTTATTTTTCTGCGGCCTCTTGTGTGGGGATTAATCTAAAAAAAACAGTTTGAAAACTGCAAAAAAATAATGTATTTTTGTGACTAAAAATAGCATACTCCTACTTAATATTAAAATACAAAATAATGTAATGTTTCGTTTTAAAACTCTCACTAGCAACAAAACTTTTTTTTTTCTTTCTCAATAAAGCAGCCATTGGATCATAAAAAAGACGAATTTAATATAAAAAAGTTGCCTAAAAAAGCAGCTTTTTATAACCGATCGCTAAATGCCTGCAAACAAAACTTTTTTGTATAAACAAAAGTTTATTTTTGTGGCCGCTTAAATAGCTCGGATGAGTGTAATTTCATCCACGATTTATGTTCATCACGAAAATTGAAAAATTATCCTTGGATTGATGATTCTGAAGTAATTTAATTGGCTTTGGAGGTAAAGTGGTTTGTTTTTATATATGAGGATATGAAATATGTATTCAAACATGAGATTTTAATTCAATATGTTTTATAATAGTTTTACCACCGATGTAAATTATTGGGAAAAATTTTATTTTTCTTTTTGTTTTATGTGAACACCGCACAAGTGTTCTTAATCGTCTGGAGCAAGTGAGACTATAGCATCCTCAATTGAGGTATGTTGTGAGGCTGAAGGAAGTGGGGGAAGAAGATGAAGAATATGAAGATGGGAAAGTATCTGGCTATTCATATCTGGTCACCAAACACGGCTAAAGCCATTTCAAGCAACGTTCCAATTCTGAATGGTGGACTTACACCCGGGAGATACTGAAAGTATCTTTCGCTCTGAAACGTGTAGCAAATTTACCTTATATTATTAATCGTGAAAAAACACATATTAATCAAATAAAAAAATTTTGCCCTCGCCGGGATTTAAACCTGCGACCTCCATATTCTCAGTCGAGAGACTTTCCTCTCCACTACGAAGGCCTTTCTTGTATTTTAAAAAAGGATTAATCGGGATAGCCACAATCTTATATAATTACTAGCTGTACCCCGCCATACGTTGTTGTAGCTCAGTATATCTGTGCAGATAGAGAAACAAGAGCGCGTGTTGCTTTTACGTCCAACAGATGGCGCTGATTTAAAACATAAAATCTATAAAACATAGGTATATAAAAACACAAACGTATTCGAATGCAACGCTGTGTCAAAATTTTAAAGCTATCGGTGAAGAACTTTCGGAGATTTATGATTCTGAAAAAACAAACATTATAATTTTTATTTTTATGGAAAAGGAATAATACAATTAAAACCTTCTTTATACAGTTAGGTACCATAATAATATTAATCATACTGATTTGACAGCTCGTAGTGGAATCCATGCTCGTGCGAACTCTGGCGGGACTAAAACGTAGTTTCCAAATCTTGAACCCAAAACGTTACACCAAAACGCTGAAATGCCAAACGGTTGAGTAACAGGACTTCGCTATATACATAAAACAGGACTACATATAGAATAACAAAAATTTTTGAGTGTGCCGATGTGAGAAAATGGCAAATCTACTCGTATATCGAATATACCTGTTAAATCATTAAGTTATTAGCTATTAAATCTACCTAATAATAATACGTAATTATGACAAAGAGCAAATAATCAATATCTGTCTGTTAAATGGACGATTATGCCAAAACCGGTTTATCTGCAGATTTAAACGTGTGATGTGCACAAAGTAACATCGTATCATTTGTTATCTCAATCTATATCCTAATATGTACCTATGTTGCACGACGTACAGCCCGTATATAACTTGTTATGATTGTAGCGTTTATATTGCAAAGGCAATAAAATCGATACTTCCTCTGGGGTTTCAACTCTTTTGGCCGACTACGATCAGTGCGTGATGTCCAGATCTATGAATGGAAATCACGTAATTACGCCCACAGCTTTGATGGGTTGTAATATTATTTTCATGAAAGATTTATGGAAACCAGTTCAACAGATAAAAGCCAGCGATTATAAATTTTAAAACACCAAAATATATGATAATTTTTGTAACATATTTTAATAATAGCCGCCACGGGACGCCTGGCAGATGTGAATCATCGAAATTGATTTTTATCAAAGGAAGTTAAAATGAAAGTAAAAAAATCTTTTTTTTTGTGATTATATTAAATAATATATATAATTTAAAAAATTTACCCAAAGGAATATATTAAAAATTAAAAATGTGTCATTATTTACAACAGATCCATTGCCAATTTTAGTAAGAATAGAAGCAAATAAACCGTACAGAGTTTTGCTGGCCGATTAAAGCATAGTTCCGTGCATGAGCATCGTCCCGTTTTTCCACGCTTGCTATGTAAGAGTCGATTTTACCTCGAAGATGTTTCACATCAAAAACTTGGCAAATAATGTGCATTTTTAGTGCTTAGGCTTAAATAAGGAAGATTAAAAAATATATGATTTTTTCTTCAGTACATACACACTCGAAGATGTTTCACATCAAAAACTTGGCAAATAATGTGCATTTTTAGTGCTTAGGCTTAAATAAGGAAGATTAAAAAATATATGATTTTTTCTTCAGTACATACACACACTGTAAAATATTTTAGTACCTATTAAATTGAAGTTCGAAGTTTAATGCTAAATCACTATTTTGATTAATCTTTATAAAGAATTGGTGACGAACATTATGAGTACCAAATATGTTTTAGATAAATTAAAGGTTTTCCTATCGTTTCGCTTGAGAAGAATACAAATAAAAAATAAATTACTCAATAAAAAATATAAATGTAAGCTTCTAAAAAAAATTTTTTTTGAATTGAAATGTTGAAAGCGTAAAGGAGACAATTTTTTAAAAATACAATATTATAGCTAAAATTATCTGTGACAGTTTCACTTCATTAACTTTTTTGGTTTCTTATAAAATTATTTACAAATTAAATAATAACCAGTTTTGTGCTTGAAACTGAACGTTTCTAGACTCTGTTTATAAAGCGATTACCTACAATATAAGGTATACCAAAAATATACACATTTTTGGCTTGTAGCTTCCTCTTAAGGTTAAATGCGACATTCGTTATAATCTACATATTCATAGATGGCGTTAGTTTAATTATTATATTAAAATGCGCTTTTTGCAAGTTATGCTTTACAATATTTAGAAAAAAAATATTTGCGCTTGTACATACGCAATATGAATAATAATAAATAGCTTTGTCCGTTTTAAAACTAAATTCTTTCAAGAGAGGCATTCAAATACAATATTGGATTGAATCGCGGATATAATATTTTATATTGTCTGATAAATTGTGTATTAATATTGTCAAGCTTGACTTACGAAAAGCGTATTTTAATAAAAATAAATTAATTAATGCCATCTATGAACACGTAGATTATGACGAACGTCGCACTTAACCTTAAGTATCCCTTAAGGCTTTAATATCATATCTTTTAAATCATGACCAATAAAATGTAAATCTTCTCATACTTACGTAAAAAGTCAAATAAATATGTATATAAAATGAACTGCCTGGGGCAACTGAGGAAACTTGGGTCAATAATAACATTCAATAAGGAGAACCAACAGCTTGATTGGCACTTAACTACTTTCAACCAAAACCTGAAAATAAATGCATACATTTTAGCTATTGTAATATATTATATCATGTATCTATACTATCATATATTTCAATCAATACTAATCTAACCTAGTCTACCTATAAGTTTTGCATGTACCTGTATCTCTAACTTTTTATATCCATCTAGAGTTTCTGTTAATTGTATATTTTCTGATGTCACTGTTTATAATTTACTGTATATGGTATATTTTATACAGTTGATATTAAAAAAAAAAAAAAAAAAATCCCGAGTATATGGGACGCTACTTTATGTCCCCGCTCCAAAAGCTAATAACTTTCGTTTCAACACTTTATGAGATATTAATGTCTGCTGGAACACGTTCCCGGAAACTCCTCTTGTACGTGAATAAGGACAACAAAAGAGAAGTAGGACTGAAGATGAAGAAATTTTGAAATATGTGTCTGCCTAATTAGCTCCTTTGAAGACAAGTTTTCCGAGTTATTGGTTTTTAGGATTAAAAGAAGAGTGTTTATCATGAAAGGGTATCCTTTCAAAACCTAGTTTGAATATTCCAGACACCTACCTAATTAAACACAAAGGAACATCGAGTAATATATTTATTACGTTTTTTTTTAAATTTTCCCCACACATGAAGCCAGGGCATATGTCATCTTTGGGGATGCTGTGTAGAGGGGTTTTTTTTAAGAAAAGAAGGAGAGGAACTTCTGCGAAGGACAACGGTATGAGAGAGTGATGCGTCAAGATAGATCAGTTGGAGAGGTCAAAGGGTATCGCCAAACCAACCTCTCCTAATCCGGCACGCCAGGTAGCTGGTGGGTAGGCGGATCCTGAACCCGGCTCACCCGACGAACCCGGGCACCCCTGCTCAGTCACTAAACGTAGCGAACCACGTGGGGTGACCTAAGGCAGAGGTGTTGGTTATCCAATAAATGCTTCCCGGGGCGGTGGTACTCAAACCCGCTTTCCAATTTATATTCGATTCTGAATTTAATTTTTATAATTCCATTAAAACTGTTTTTGTGGACGTCGTTTGCGGATTTACATTACTAACTCTATAATCAAATTTATCTTATCGATATTTTTATTGCTTGAAACTGATAACAATAATAAAAATATACATCACTAGTTTTTACTGCAAGAATGAGATAAATGTCTTTATTTATGGATTTAATTGTAAAATAATGTATCTAGGTTCATAAAATCATTTTTAATCAAATTACACATGTTTTTCCAGTTGTTTCATAATTCATCAAACTTCAAAGTTAATCTTCAACTTCTCTGAATGTTCTATTTTAATTATGTTTTATTTCTATATTTGCAGTTCAGTTCCAAATTAAATAATAACGGAACTTGAATAAAACTTTCACAGAACTTGAATGAAACCACCTGCCAAGGTACAAATATTTTTATATGAATACGTCGCAAAAATCTGGTCAAAGAATCTCACCGTCTGGAGCCAGTGAGACTATGGCTTTACCAATTGGAGTATGTTGTGAGGCTGAAGGTTGTGGGGAGGGGATGATAATGGAGAAGAGAAAGGTGAGGAAGTACCTGGATATTCAGATCTGGTCACCAAACACGGCCAAAGCCATTTTAAGCGACGTTTCAATTCTGAATGATGGTCTTACACCAGGGCGATACTGAGAGAATCTTCGACGTGTCGCAAATATAATTTATATAGTTTTAAATTAGTAAATTGTGAAATAAATAAATAAAAATCAAATAAAATTTACTTTCGCACGCTGGGCTTTGAACCCGCGACCTCCAGCTTGCTAGTCGAGAGCCTTACCCCTCGACCCCTTCTATCTTTCCATTTGATTATTAGTTGCTTTACCCATATTCAATATATTCCCAGTTACACCCTTTAAATTTCTTTTCCTATTTTCGTCACCATTTTAAGGATTTGTCCTCATTACTTAATATCTCTGCGATGATGCTTCGGCATAAACGATACTAGTAAGATTTTTTTATGTAATATAATGATATGTTTTGCAGGCCCGCAACAAGCCCGCGGATGGTAGCAGCCACGTGACGCAGAAGGGCGGGCCACCCGGACCCAAGGCGGCAGCAGGCGCGCAGAAGGGCCAGCCAGGCAAGGGTGCCCCGCGCACACCCTCCAAGCCGCCCTCAGCGCAGAAGGGGCAGGTGAAGACAGCCCCACCTAAAGCAGCGCAGGCAGCCGCCACTGCTAAGACCCAGCCTGGCAAGAAGAAGAAGGGACAAAGACACCAGCAGTATGAGCTGATTGTCACCATCAATCTGGTAAGTCTCATTTAACTATCGTTAGATTGATCAGTGGCGATTTATGGTATATTCCATCTGGATGCACATTTTGAAAATAATTAGAACATGGGTAGGGCAGTTTCACAGAGCTGTCCCATCGTGAATATAAATATTTTATATGAGTAAGTTTTCTTTGTGCTTATCTTCAGTTTGCCGATTCTGACAGTTTGCCTCCAGTTACCTTTATGTTGTCAGTTAATGTCACTTTGAAATCGAAAATATAATTTGAAGTAAGGTGACAAAAAAAACGGCAGTCAGACAAATTGGTCAGATTGATTTTAGTTATTACAAAAAGTAAAGAGAAAACATAATGTACTTCAGTTTAGAAAGTTACAGCAAGTGAGTTGTAGAAGGATAGATAAATTTATAGAAAAAGCGTTTCAATATTTGGGTCATACAGCCATAATTTTACCTCTTTTACATATTTTATCATTTGAGTTTGTAGTGGTAGAAGGTTAAATGTACGAGGACCAATGAAACTGCCATGTGTCTGCATTAATTTAGTATTGGTTTGGGGGGTGTAAAATATAATATTTGTTCTTTTGCTCATTCTGTTTTCTGTTCTTTTTAATGATGACGATTACGGAGATGGCGATTGAATAGGTTTTAATAACTTAATTAGTAACACCCTGGCAGCGAACTATATCAACTTCAATAATGGAAAGCTTCGCTCGCAATTACTTGGTAATTAACAACATGAATTGTTGACGCAACTATATGCTTCTCTAAGTTGTTACCAACTACCTGCCCCTGTCTGACAGTATGGATTACCTACATCAGTGACATTTGCAAAAAAAATTTTTTTATATCGTCATACTAAGAGGTTATACGTCATAGCGTGTTTTTATTGAATTTATTACGAAACCTTGTGCGGTCAGAAGACCAGGGGGAAAGTCAGAATTCCTTCCTAATTCTAACTTTTAACCAGCTTTCCCAAGTAGTTGTGTCAGTTTGAATAGTTTGAAAATATTGATTACAGTTCACAAAACAGATTAGCATACGATATTGCGACCACATGAATTGTGTGTCCACATATAGGTCCCGATTCCGCAGCCGCAAGCTTGTTTTCCATAAAGAAATGTAAATTAAACCATACAGAGTTTAAACACAAAATAAAATTGTATTTTCCAACGGAAGCTTTAGCCGGAAAATGGATATATAGGAAATGTTTTTACCCAACCGTGAGCTTTTCATTTCCACCGCCAGGTATCGCTGTTGGCGTGTTTATTTTCATTTACAGAGAACCTGGGTGGATGCCGTTTGTTGACTTTGGTACTATCAATGTGATTATTTTGGGATTATACGGTGACAATTGACCGGAGTCTGAAACGGGAGCGAAATGGGAATATTACACAATGGGGAATTTTCACAATCTATGAATACCGTTAAAATGTATGGTGGATTTAAGGTTTATTTTTCTGATTATGATTATCGCACCAAAAATATGTAAATTCAGTATTTTCATTCATAATTATTGATTTAAAGAACGATCCAAAACCGCACATTCCAAAACGGTTTCAATTGGCAACAACGTCATTATGACTTGGAAAAAGCTAATGTCTGGTAATACTGCTGTCACCAACGTCACCCAGTTGCCACATCCGTTGCCGTTTTGGGGGCAAATTGAAAATTACACATTTTAAATCGTTATAGAAAATTTATTCGTCAACATAAAAAAAAATACTTTCATTATAATATATTTTTTTAAAGTTTCTTCAAATTTAATTTCTTTAAAAAAAAATTGAAATAGGGACTGCAAGTCTGTTTTCCTATGACTAATTAACCAACTAACTCTCATCATTTCCCACATGTGTAGTAGGGCGGAACGAATTTTTTTTTTTTCAAATTTTGATTTGGAATAGTTGTATTAAGTTGCCAATTGCCATCAATTACCTCAATTAAAAATATAAAAAATATCAGCCAACGGTAAAAGCCCCCGCCAAGACATCGAACATTTACAAAAACAACTGTTTAGGGGCTATTTGCGCGGCCTACAAAATAGTACAGAATTTATTAAAATTGGTTTATTTTATTTTATAACATATTAAAATATAGTTAACTAGCTATTGCAATCAAATATTTCTTTTTTTAATATACTTTGGCGCTGTAACAGAGGAGCAAAATGCGGGAGAAAGCGGGGGGTGGCACGTGACAAATGCAGTGTTTTGTAACTAGTGTCGATAATTGTCTCAAGGTGAAAGGTCGCGCGTCAATTATATTCACGAGTACTTATTGATAAACGTTTTTTAAGTGAATTAACATGACTTATAGAAGACAAAATTTAAAATGTCCGATATTTGGTGTAAGTGCAGAGTTGAAAGAGAATATCCTACCTACGTATGAAAATGTGATGAAATTCTACGAATGGGTTCGACAAGACTTAAAAGTAAGGAATAACACATCAAAAGAACCTACGTTTTTGGAAATTGCCTAAATAGTTTGAACGAAAATTGAAGAGTTGTGAATAAAATCTTCTATTCCAATTGTCACACAAGAACGAATCTTACAGTTACTAAAAAGTTATCAGTCGAAGTGTTATAATTTGAAAAAGTCTTTGAAGAAAATTAAGGAAGAAAAGTTAGAAGAGTTAAGAATACAAAGTAGAAAGATTTTTGACATAGGTGCAAGTAAATGTAAAGAATTTGTAAGCTGTACTTGTTTGAGAGAAAAAGTGCCAAAAGAGGAACAAATGTTTTTAGAAAACCAACGCACTAACTGACTAATGGCTTTAGAAAGAACGGATCTTATCCAGATATAATAGAAGATTACGTACTCTAAAACAAGAAATGAGTCATAATAGATAGGATGAAACTAAGAAGAATAAGAGAGAAAGTACGCGAGCAAATTTTAACCGAAGAAAGAGTAACAGAAATTCCTTCATTATATTTCGATGGAAGGAAAGACAAGACGGCTAAAACTATTTTAAAAAGATCGAAGAGGCTTAGAGTGATTGTTCAAGACGAACATATTTCGATTATAAAAGAACCAGGTACTGTTTATGTTGGGTAAGGGGTTCCAACATCGGGCAGTGCAAGAAATATTGAAATAGCTATCCACAGCTTTTTAACGACTGAAAAGATATCACTAGAGGGTTTAATGGCTGTTGGCTGTGATGGAACAAACACAAATACAGGGAAAGTGGGAGGCGTGATTCGTCTTTTGGAAAACAGACTATCTCGACCATTGCAATGGATAATTTGTCTCTTACACGCCAATGAGTTACCATTGAGATATTTGTTTACCTATATGGATGGCCCTACTGCAGGACCTAAATCATTTGCAGGTCAAATTGGTAAAGCATTCGAGATATGCGAGACGCTGCCGTTGGCCAACTTTGAGAAGATAGAAGGTGAACTACCTCCACAAATATCCACAGATCACAGTACAGACCAGAAATATTTACAAGAAATTACTACTGCTGTCATAAATAGATCCTGCTCTCCTGATTTATTACAGAGAAGCCCAGGTAAACTACCCCATGCTCGCTGGTTGACAAGAGCTGATAGCATACTGCATTTGTATATTTCTAAAGAAAATCCACAACAAAATCTTGTGACTTTAGTAACGTTTGTTGTATAATCATACTCTACTGTCTGGTTTGCTATAAAAACACATTCATCCTGCAAAGATGCTTCAAATCATTTATGGAAGCTCATTAACAGCACTAGATATTTGTTCGACGAGTTGTTAGAGATAGTGGACCCTGTTATAATTCAAAACAGTTACTTTGCTCATCCATAAAACTTGTTGTTGGGTATGATAACAGATTCCCGTAATAACATTAGAGAACTCGCTGCAAGACGCATTTTAAAGGCTCGTCAAGTTAATAAAAATTCTGTTTTGCGCATGTTTGAGGTGCCGAAAGTGGACTTAAATGCATTTTCTTACATAGACATGGTTGACTGGCAACAAAATATATACGAACCCCAATACTGATGAATATTTCCGATGAGCAGTTACAAGATCTTAATGAAAATGGAGAAGATACAGTGTTGGAGTTTATGAGACTGCCTTGCCACACACAAGCTGTGGAAAGATCTGTAAAAGTTGTGACAGAAGCAGCTCTAGGTGTATTTGAAAAGACAATACTAGAGGGATTCATAAAATCTAAATTAGCATCTCGAAAGCTCATGCAAAGTTTGAGCCGAAAAAGGATTTTTGCTATAAAAAATGATGTTATTCATACCATCATAACTTTCTGAACCTTTGTTTACTTGTGAAATAAATGATTTTATTAATTAAAATCTACTTATATTTTATCATTTATTGCATAATATATTATATTTACTTATTATTTTGTTTATAGGGTGTTTAATACAAAACGTCTATAATACCTTAAAAAATAAAATTTCAAGTTAATGGCGGGACCTCAAGCTGTCGAGCTAGAACTTCCAAATTGAGAAGTGTTATTCACAATTACATAAAGCAACTTTTATCTGGTGTTCCAATTAGAATTTCTAAAAAAAAAAAATTTTCATACAAAAGTGTTCCACCCTAATGTGTAGGCAATTGGTACGAAACGCCACACTACCATGTTTTAGCAAACTCTCTTTGCTTAATTCACATTCAAACATAACCTCATTTAACGACGTTACAATACGAATACATCCAGACTCGTTATTGTCTCACAAACATAAGATAAATTGCGGCAAGTAAGCAACACTCTTATGTTTCCAGTAAATTCTTAATTCAAACGTTGTTGATACGTGACAACGGTGGACATTCAAATAATATGAACGAAATAAACGATAGTGGCGGCGTTTTCGTATTTTCGTCGATTATTACATTCCACATCACGGGTGTGACTGAGATAACAAGATACACTTACTCGATTATACTGACACACTATAAGACGGACACGAAATATTGTATGAGACGCTAGTACAGAGAGGCAAGAGATGAAATATACACAGATAGAGACACAAGTAATACATAATATAGTACCGCAACATATTTATTTGCAATAACAGAACATTTTTTTAATCCGTACAAATTATCGGCAAAAATGTCTACTTCAGCACACTCTATTTTGTTATATAGTAGAAACATTTGGGTTAGAGGGCTAAAATAGGCGATTATTTTTTTAAACATGCCATGGCGTCTAAAACAATGTGAATTAGGAACACTTATTTCAATTTTTGTTATTTGTTTTTGGGGTGTTATGCCGTGTTGCGCTAACTCCTTATTTAGCCAACGTTACAGTGTCCATCATCAGGGCAGGTGTGTAAAAACCAACATGTCGTATTGGAGAAAAAATCGAAAATGGCACATTTTAAATCGTTATTGAAATTTTTTGTTGTTTTTTGGAATAACTTATTGTGTAACTTAATAATGTGTAAAACCTTAAATCTTAATTTTTAATTATTAAAGACAATAAATAGCGATTCCTAAAAGAAAAATTTAAACAGAAAAATCAGAAAAAGATACTGTCACATCTAGGACTCGAACCCAGTACCCTTGTCTTGCCGGTTTTCTGATGTTTCTGTTTCAAATTTTTGTTTAGGAATCGCTAATGTTGTCTTCAATAACTGAAAATTTATTTATCAACTTAAAAATAAAATAAACTCATTTATCATCGTATTTTTTTCCTTATTTTTAGAGATTAAAGTCATTTAAAATATCCTATCATTCACTTAATATGAGCTTTGAAACCATTACCCTAAATTTAAAAAAAATAATTTAATTCATAATTTTTAATTCAAATTTCGGGCACAGAAATTCAGTAAAATTAATGGCCTATATACGAAAGCCATTTTAACATACATTAAACATGGAAATATTGATTATTCATTGGTTACATAGCATATACTAGTAGAAATTCATCATAACAAATGCTATAAACATATCTCCGACTTCGCTTCTGTGGTAAATCCGTTCCTCAGATTCCGCTCCATCTATTTCTGCTCTCCCGGGATTCGAACCCGACATAACCCAACACACAGCTGCTTTCGCTATACACTTACACAACGTGACCACGGGCAACGCTAATCGACCACTTCGCAGATAACAGATTTAGCTGCCGGAATCGATCACCGATTTGCTGTCGATTCGAAGGTCATGTTTATTGTGCTGACGATTGACCGACTTTCGCTTTTAAATAGATTCGATTTAAATAAATGCAGACTGTATTAAACTGTTGATTTTCTTCTAAAAAGTGTTTTAAAAACAAGAAATAACTCGTTGTCGTGTTTGGTTTTATAATATTTTGTAATTTTTACAGACGTGACATTTTTATGTCAAATAGCTACATTTTGCTGTGGATATTTTTCGTGTGTAATTTCAACTTAAAAAGCGTTGATCTGGTGTTTTAATAAACAGTGCGTGAAACATGTAGCTGTTTCTATTATATGTCGAGATTTCTAATAATTCATTTTCTATGGACACGGATTAAAAGTCAAATTGAAGTACAACGATAAAAGGTGTTAATTGTGACATACGTTATAAGGTTGAAATTAGTGTGATACGGTGCAATAACATAGCTTCTTTAGATTTTTAAAAATATTTGTTAATTATTATGATAATTGTTGTTAAAATGAAGTGAAAATATCATTTGAATACCTTTGCATTATAATGATAGTTAAATTGCGTAGTCTCGACAAAGCGTTTTAGTGCGTTAAGTTGTTATTAAATAATTGCACTATATTTGTTGTTGTAAAGTGTTACTTACGTGTTAGTCTGTTCAAAATAGTTCGGAATAAACAACTTGTTTTCGGGCGACAATTAGTTGTGGAATTTTGGAATGGAACCAAGGACGATTTAAGGTGGTTTTATAGGGTAATAATAGTTTTGCTAGAAGTTTGGAAGGACGATATAAATCTAATTGTGTGAAGATGGCCACAATGGAGGAGAAATACGGCCGGGAGTACAGAAGACTGAGGAGGCTTACGAGTGATTTGCATATTCGGGAAGTTTCTGTAAGTCCAGTGCTGTTTTAGGGGAGACTTCATCCCATTCTTCTCCCTATGCTCCTGTCACCCTAAAAATAATATTTACCATTAATTTCGATTAGCAGAAAATAACTCCGTTTCCCAGGAGGGGTAGACAGAGAGAATAGACTATCACACAACTCTGTATTAGCTCCTACACTCGTTCGCATTCATTCACCATCTCATACAGTTCTATTACATTGAAGAAAAATAATAAACAAACCTAACTTAGATAATATGATTTGTGATTTTCGCGGCCAAAAGAATCTTCGGCATTAATTATGGGGTTACTAAGCTTCTTCTTTCTTTAGCCAATGTTTCTGACAGCGTTACAGTATCCACCAACAGGGCAGATGTCTAGACTGTGGAAGTTTGTGTTTATAGACCTACTTCGATTGTATATACAATTTTGACCGCATTAATCCTCTTAAATACGGTATTTCAGTATTATAATTAGGTAAATTAATACGGTTTTCGGCGTTTAGTTTTGGTGTAGCTGTCAAGTACCGGAAACCAGTATAACTAATAACATGATAATAATATTTATATCTAAATTAACCTATTATGTTTATTTCTTCAATAATTGCAAATTCACTTTGAGATGAAGCGATGTGGGAATGAGAAAATATAAAAGATCTAAGAACTAATCAATGTACCCTCTAAAATTTGCATAATAATAAGATGGTTTGTCGTAAAGCATCAAATTTTGCATCTCTTTAGAAAAACGAAACAAAAAGCGTGAGTTATTAAAAACATATCAATCAGCTATTGAAGACATTGACGATGCGAAATAAACCTTTGAAGAAAAACCTATAAAAAGCAATTTGTAGGTATGTACTCATGATGTGTTATTATAAGATGGTAAATAGTATAAGATGTACGTTTTAGTAGACTATTAGCGCTGACCTATGAAGAGCATGAAATAGTCTGAATTCTTGCCAAATCAGTTCCAATTTTAGAAATAATAAAATATTATTTTAAAAGTAGGTAGGTACTTAAGTGTTTGCCAGAACTTTCGTTAAACTGATTCCAATTTTGAAAATAATTAATGACAACCGAAATTAGAATTTTTGATATATAAAAATAAGTACCTACATCAATTTCTAGCAACAGATTATTATGAAATAATTTTCTCTGTAATCATTGAGAGTAGGAATATATTACAATTAAAATAAAAGTATTTAGTTCATCACAGAAATATGGCACTGGTCGTTGCATATTTTGACAAGCAGAGCGCAAATTGTGATGCTTTATGACATCGTTTTCAAGACTGTGGTCTTCCTAACTTCCCACGAGTTGGCAATACGACCACAGTGAGTCATGTAGATCTATATTTTTTTATGTGAACATTTGATCATTACGTTAATATATCTATGTTCTGTAACACACTTTATCGGGCGTAATAAAGGTTTTTTATTACAAACTTGTTTTAACCGTTCAATAATAATAATTAACTCATTTAACTAAATTATTGTAATAATAATAACATAGCATTTATGTAGTTCAGTTAAGTATCATTTCACTTCAAGTGCGCTTTACTATAACAAACTTAAAAATGGTAGTTTAGTATTAGTGGACATGTTCTTAAAATTATTCCTACAGTGCGCCCTACCCAATACAGATCTAATAATATAACATTAAATGAATAGTTTATACAAAGTGATGACAAAACAAAGAATAACAATAACAGCAGGACAGGACAAAACAACAATATTAAAACTTAAAACATAATATAAAACTGGAGACAGTTTGTGCACAGAAATGAGAATTCTTCTGGTTAGACATTTAAAAAAAGGTATAATAAGGAGGCAACCGAAACCAAAAAATTACCGGAAATTTGAGAATATGGCTTATTATAAAATATTGAAAAAAAGTTATGATTTATGAATGAAAAGATTTTAAAATAATTTTGTTTTTAAAGCCTGTTTAAATTAAGCCAAATTCTGGAGATTAGTAAGAGCTGAGATATTCCGGATGAACGGGTCTGTTACACGAAACGAGCGACCATAGTAAACGGATCGATTTGACATAGAAAGTTCGATTAGACGATTACCAACATCGAGATCTGCTGACCTTAGAATAAGCTGTCCATCGCTGAAGTTTTGTCGGACATAGTTCCGATATATAGGCTGGCGCCATTATATGACTATAAAACACTTATCAATCTCCTCTGTACAACTTTCGACATATATTTCATACTTCTTTATGCTTACCTTTTATCGATGTTATAATTTAGCTTTTTTTGTAAAACATCCAATCCAACGCAATAAAGGTTTGCTAAAAATGCACATGCTATACAACAAACTGTTCATGTTTATTTTTTATGTATCAACAAATTTACTACAAATTGCTCTGTAACTGCATTTGTTTTGTAATGTTGTTATTATATTATACACTTATTGAACTCCATGTAAAACTTTCCTATAATAACTTAACACAGTGACAATTCAACACACCTTTAAAAAGTGATATAAAGTCATTAAAAACTAGTTTTAGTTAACCTAATTTTTATTTCATCACTTTTTATGAATTTTAAAATCACTTTTTAAAAGTGTGTTGAATTGTCATCTTGATGTGTTATCTGGTCACCCTTGCTTATATCGTCCATACTTATAACTGAATAACTTTCCTACTGAAATGTATGAAAGTAAAAGCCTTCAAGGCGTGAATAAATAAAAAAAATAAGTAATAATGAATATAACTAATGTTTATAAGACAACGTTTTTGTAATGCATAACACAAAGGATAACAAATTATTATAAATAATAATTACTCGCCGGAAATATAGATACACATTGAAAATAACTCCCGAGAAAAAATAAATGCCGCCGACGGAAATTGAACCCGCACCTTCTGATGTCCTGTCAGGTGCTCTGGACCACTGAGCTACGTCGGCTTAATCCCAATATTTTTTCAATTTTGACTTGTCAAATATTCATATTTTTTAATTATAAACTAATGTTTATAGTACAAGTTTTTTTATGAATAGCAGAAAGGATAACAAATTATTGTAAGCAATAATTAATCGCCTGAAATATTCATACACATTGAAAATATCTCCCGATAAATAATAAATAAATGAGTAATAAATCCCGACGTTATTGCGGAGGAAATATTATTTGACTTTTATTTATATTTTATGTTATAAGTTCCTCACGAAAGTCCCAACTGCTCCCAACCGTATGTAGCCAGTATAACCTATGGCATCCTCAATTGGGGTATGTTGTAAGGTTGAACGTGGTGGGGAGGGTAAGGAAATGTGAAAGAGAAGAAGAAGTACCTGGAAGAATCGTATTATTTAATGTGTCTAATTCATTGCCTCTACCAAAACCTTGTTTAGGCTTTTACTTGACTATTTTTTTTTATATATATTTTGTCCTACTATATTTGTCCTTCTGTCGTTTTTTTACTACATTTGTCGTACTTTCATATGTCTTTACTCTTTGTCCTACTATCTTTTTCCCTAGTATATTTGCCGTACTGACTTTGTCCTACTATCTTTGTCCTACTATATTTGTCCAACTGTCTTTGTACTACTATCTTTGTCCTGCTATATTTGTTCAACTGTCTTTGACCTATTGTCTTTGCTTCCTTCATAATAGTGTTATGACTGTAATTTAATTAACAGTAAAGAAGCGCGTTGGCATTAGAATATCAGTGGCGGCATGTGAAAAAAGTATTTTGTTTTTTTTTTTAAATGACCATCTTCCATTAATATTTACTACGAATCGGTTAACCTTACGATTAACAAAAAATAGGATTTGGGTAAATTATAGTTTCACTTATTCTTTTCCTTTAGGGAGAATTAAAATTGAATACTAAAAATACAAGCGTAAACCAATAAAAAAGGATTTTTCATTAGAAATATATGAACGCATATATGAAACAACTAGAAAAAATACTCTTTTATGGCTAAAATTATCTGTAACGGTTTCCCTTGATTAATTATTTTTTTTATTTCAAATAAAAGTTTTCAGAAAATAAATGAAAACTACTTTTGCACTACAATCGACCGTTTCTGGACTACATTTTTCAAGCGATTTTTATGCCTATTACATATATTCGTGGTGATATAAGGCACACTAAGAATGTACATATTTTTAGCTTGTGTATTCCTCTTAACAGCTTCTAACAAACGTGTCAATGCTTTGAATTGAATAAGTGAAACACTTATCATAATAATTTCAACGCGTGTTTTTCAGTCATGGTCGGGATAATTTCGCTTGAGGAAACTTGTACCGCTGCCAATACACTTTCGTGTTTCAATCGTTTTTTTTCATTCAATATATTACCATTATGTGAAATGTATTTCCTTCTGTTTTGGGCCATTGCTGCTAGAAATGGAGGAAAACTGCTGTTCTCTCTCTAATACGTGACCATTTTCCGAATATGAATGTTCGGATTTCAAAAATATCAACGCTTTGATATCGAAAATAAAAGAAAAATTCAAATTTAACGGAATACGTGACAAATATTGCGAATTCAACGTATTGTAAAATTCAACGGGTACCTACCTTGCGTTTTATCAGCTACTCGGCTTTGCTTGTGTTATCACACTTTTTCTTTTTCAATGAACAGTAAAAAAAATATAAAAGTATTTTCTATTAGTTTCTAAGGAGTTTTTAATCAAGCACATCCATTGAGAACGGGATTATATACCGAGTTCCAGGCTCATACCGAAAAACTTTGGGGGGTGATTCATGAAAAAAATGTAGGCATTTCCTTTCATTAGGGCCCATTTACATGTGGTTTACAAAGCGTTCCCATAAACACACCTTTAAAATTATTATTTCTTCTCCCTCGGTTAGCTGGTCTATTTATGATTTGATATGTAAGGGTGGCCATTTTGATATCTGAATACGTCCGTTACTCGCAGAAGTAAAGCTACGATTACACAGACAAGTTTTGAAAATCTTTAATAATGTTATTATTAAGCTTTGCAAGCACTCAAGTTTTTATTATTGAGTCAGCTATTTTGGAGTTCCATGATAACTTAGCACAATGACAATAACACACCTCTAAAAAGTGATAAAGCCTTTAATTTTTTATTATTGATATAATAGATTTTTTTTTAAATTTGAATGGTAATGTGAGCCTCACTGGATGCTTTGCGATGTGATAAAACCTGGTTTTTGTTTCATCACATTCATGACTTTACATCACTTCTTAAGGCGAAGCTTAGTGCTAAATCACTATTTTGATTAATCTTTATAACGAATTGGTGTACATTATGAATACCACAAAATATGCTTTAGATAAATTGAAGGTTTTAAAAAAACAGAAAAAAACATTTTTTCAATACAAATGTATGAATGCGTAAAGGAAACAACTTTTAAAAAATACAGTATTATAGCTTAAATTATCTGTGACAGTTTCACTTGATTAAGTTTTTTGCTTTCTTATAAAATTATTTACAAAATAAATAAAAACCAGTTGTGTGCTTCAAATCGAACGTTTCTAGACTTCGTTTGTCAAGCGATTTTAATGCCTATTACCTAAAATATAAGGTATACCAAGAATATACACATTTTTGGCTTGTAGCTTCCTCTTAAAGGTGTGTTGAATTTTCATTGCATTAAGTTATTAGGTTACGAAACTAGAACCCCGCCAATACCGTCTGTTTGGGCGGTATCTTTCTCGCTTATTTTGCAAAACAGGCGCTATTGCTATCCATTTTAATACTGGATACTTTTTTCACGAATCACACATGATTACAGTGTACGTAATTATTCACAGACTACACGAATGTGACCGATTAGACAGGGAAAATCAACAACGTTTCGCTACCCATAGCAGAAGTGAAATCTGCCTATGTTTGAACAGTGACAATACCGCATACCCACTCGGTTTTCGCTATCTACAGCGGCAGCGAATACGATTATATTTGAATATGCCCTAATGATGGCAGTTGTCTTAATTGTTTTATAATTTCATAAACCCCACTCTAATTCAATAGTAGTTTCTTATTACGTATATAATATAAACCAGGTTATTTAAATTAATTTATAGATGAAGTTGATGGTAAAATCCTGATAATTCTTGAATAGTATACCTATTTCTGTTGAAAAAATATTTCCCCTTACGGAAATTTATGAAAAAAAGTACTGTTTTTTAAATTTACTTCTATTTATTTTTGTTTCAGTCGGAATATGGACTCACCGAAGATCAAGTAGCAGGTAAATATTTCATTAATATTCTTCATATTTTTATCAAATATCTGTCTAGTATTATTATAATAATGTCTGTACAGTTTCAAGTACAGTTTTAAACAGAAGTGGTGCCCTCTGTTACTTTCCAAAAGAACAGTTGAAGTTTCAAAAAGAATTCCCGACGAGAAAATGTCAAAAAGAAAAGTTACGTAACTTTTTATATAATTTCCCGAGCACTTTTATTCCCATTTTCCAATTTTCCCAGAAGAAATTATACAACTTACATATATTGCGTAGGCATTCACTAATGGTATTAAGTGAAATAGAAAAATAATAAGTACATTTTTTTAATAATTGCTCTTGTACATACTAGTACAAAGGGGCGAAACTCTATTATCAGGGAACATTACTAAATTGGGAGAATCCCATACAAAAGCCGTCTGCAGGGCCTAGCAGTAAAAAACCACGCGGCTAATATGTGCATCCATGTCAATATTTAATACAATCGATAAAAAATATTTTATTAATATTAAAAACTTTTCAGGGTTATCCCACTAATGTAATATATAATCATTGAAGAAGAAAAAAATAACACACATTAGTAAATACAAACGAAACATGAGTTCTTAGCTAGACACATCCCAAAAGAAAATCTACAAAAGTAACAAATAAATTCTAAGCCAGATACATCCAAAAGAAAATCTGCAAAGGTTACAAATAATTTCTAAGCCAGAGACACCGAAGAGAAAATCTACATAGGTTACAAATAAATTCTAAGCCTGATATATCCACGAGAAAATCTGCAAAGATTACAAATAAATTCTAAGCCAGAGACACCAAAGAAAAAAACTACAAAGGTTACAAATAAATTCTAAGCCAAATACATTCAAGAGAAAATCTACAAAGGTTGCAAATAAATTTGGGTAGAACTTTGTAATCATACAAAGATAGCAATATGGGAATTAGGTGAGGATAATAATGGTATTTCTAAGATTTAAATACGATATCTACGAAAATCAAGGGAAAACCAGGACTTTGTCATGTTTACATGTTAAGACAGAGATCATGGGTTCGATTCCCAGTTGCGACCGTTACCTTTCTGTTTTCTGTGCCTTGTTCTGTTTCATGATTTGTTTGAATTAATTGATATCATCTTCTTCTTTAGTGATTCAAATGATGATGATGATTTTTTATCGAAGACACACTGAAATGTACAATACAAGTGAATAATAGACGTGACCTTTTTCGATGGCAGAAGGAAATCAAATCACTTGAATAGCCGGCTACTCAGTATTACCATGAGGAATATAATATAGATGTTGTTATTTTCAGAGTTCAAGGAAGCTTTCATGCTGTTCGACAAGGATGAGGATGGCACCATCACAATGGCCGAGCTGGGGGTCGTCATGAGATCCCTCGGACAGAGGCCTACAGGTAAATCAATGTAAAACGATCCAACACAAACATGTAGCGAGTAGCAACACAATGTATTTCTGATACTTTGTGGTGAAGAAGCGTGAAAATTGGTTGCCCGACTCTTAATCTCACGACAGTTGATCCCCCTACAACTGATCCCCAGACAGTGATCCCCGGACACTTGATCCCACAAATGATTATTTCTGTTGTGTTTCCTCCGTGGTAACGCAAGCAGTGAGCATGTTATGCGTTCGTACAACAAAATTCGATATACTTATATCTGCAGGCGTCTCGAGTGGAAATCCGCTATGCAAATATTTTCTTTTCTTTTTTTAAAACTTATTTTAAGGAACATAAACAGTCTTAATATTAATTTAATATACGGTGGAGGATGGAAAAGGAAGAGACCAATTATAAATGTTCACAGATTGTTGAATTGGTAATATACAACTAAGTATTTAGTGAATGCAGACTAAAATATAAAAAGCAGGACTAAGTAACAAGTATAAAAAAATATAAAAATGGAAGTAGAATAAATGTATTAAACCTATATAATACAAGATTATATGTGTTTATAAGTATACAGGATGGATGGAGTGGGAAACAAGTTTTGGCGTTGTAGCGTTAGAGGGGAGGAAAGGGATGAGGGAATGTTGCCGCGCAAGTGAAATTAAAAAATATATTAAATTAGCAATTTAAAGATAAAATAAGGTACAGTTAATTTAATCATCATGATTTTATGCTATTCACACATAAAATGTGATACAATGAACTTCTGTAACGATAGTCACTAGCAGTAAATATATCAACATGTATGTCTATATTTGCAAGTTTTTTGTTTTACCAACTGCAGGTTCTGTTCATAAATTAATTTTGATTGGTGTTGGTGTTGCATTTTTCAATATAAAAAAGGGTTTTCTGTCTGCTTTACAATTATTTTTTTAACAACTCCGGGGAGTCAGAATTTAAGTTAATAATTTTGTGCAGGAGCATCCGATCAGCGACAAGACTCTTCGTGATTTGAAAACGTTTCAAGATTTTCATTTTCAAAGGAGTATGAAGAAGGAATACATCGCCGGCTAACAAAATACTTCATTCCTATATAACTGTGCCGTATAACTTCTCTGTATACTTAACAGGGAGGAAGTAAGCCGGAAATAATCCTTTTGGGGATCAACTGGCAGAAGGATCAACTGTCCGGGGGATCAAGTGTCATTTGTTTCAAATGTCCGGGGGATCAACTGGCGGGGGATCAACTGTCAGAGGATTCAGTATCAGTAACGCCACAAGGTTTCTGCCACAGCCTGTCTCTGTCTTTTTTGGTGTCACCTAAAGAATTCTTTTTACTTTATTATCTTCATTTTTTTTCCATTGTTGGTAGTTCCATAATTTCAATGTCTCTAAGCTCTCATTCAGAGCAGATCTAGGTAACGGTTTAAGATGCATTAAAAATCCTTGAAATAATTATAATAAATGTTATTAAATAAAACTCCGGCTTCAACAAAACACTTGGTATTTTAATGTGATAGATTGACAATGGTCTCTGATATCTTGTTTAGCAGACAGTTGGAATAATATGATCCTCGACCAGGAGGTTCCAGTCTTCAGTATTATCCTATTAGTCTCTGCAATACTCGACAGCTAACGCATCTATGGGTAACCTAATTGACTAATCTAACGCCATCTATGGGTGAGCTCGTACACTTATATAAATGATATTACAATAATAAATTAATGAAAATTGTTTAATACAGAATGCGTGCAGAGGGAAATACTTATAGTCTGTAAATTTTCAAGTTAATACGCACTAAATACATGAAACATAAACAGCTAAAAATAAAACAGGTGTGATCAAATTAAGTATTTTATTAATGTGTTAAAAAATAATGAAAAGTGAGCAGTAAGCTTGTTCTATGCAAGGATCAAAACAAAAAAGACCATTACGCTCCAAGAATGAATATAACTGTACAGTATTTGAAAACAAACATAGCATGTGTTGGTGAACAAATGTGTGGTAAATCGTCCCTTTGAGTGGACAAAGTTTTAAATGACATTTAAAAAAATCACTTGAATGCAAAACCATTTCTTTTGCTTATTTATATAGCCAATATAGTTTTCAAAGACATCTGAGTTGGGAGCTTTTAAAGCTTCCATCTGATTTTGAGGTATATATAATCTTGTGTAAAGTATTATAGTTTTACATATATTAAAGGAAAATATTTAATTATAAAGTAGGCCAATCTAGGAATGGTACTCTAGACATGTAGTTAGAACCTTATGCAATGAATTATTATATCCTAGCTGGTTGCGTATGGTTCTATTATCTGAAATGGTAAGCATAGTCCTATTCAAATGTTCTTGTCTAACTGAAATATTATACACAAGATTCGATCTAGAAAACAGAGATTGGTACCTAAATAGATAAAAAGATATCGTTTTTGCAAACTTTGACACCTCATATCTCAGAACAAGATAGATTGAACCCTGTCCAACTAAGGTGATGAAATTACTGCTTGATCCATTTAGGAAGAAGGCGTTTATTTCACAGAATTTGGTTCTATGTAAAGTTTTTTTTCACTTTTCTCACAATTTCGGCATTTTATACCAAATTTACAAAAAAATACTGTATATTTTTGTTATTTGTTTTTGGGGTGTTATGCCGTGTTGCGCTAACTCCTTCTTCGGCCAACGTTTTGAAATAACAAAAATACTTTTGGCCGTGAAAATTTTAAATCATATTAAAATAGTGTATAGTTTATCCTTACGCATTTATGCAATTTCCGTTTGTGTCAGCCAAATATAATTATTTATTTTACTATAAACACCCTTTTTAGGAACTTTTACAGGGATTCGTAAAAATTATACACTATCGTACATAACTGAATCGCCTCAGTAACACCCTTCTGTATTTATTTAGTGATAAATTGAATATGTCCACCGATTCGGCATAATTATTTCTCTCCATTAGTATTCTGGGCAATGAGGAGTACATATGGTAGTTGGTCCCAGAATTTCTGCACTGAAATAAATCCTGACTTCTAGTACATATTGCGGAGCATAATCCGAAAGCCTCAAGAAGTTCTGGACTATCAAATGCATAATTTAGAATTTTATATAAAAAACACCAAGTCAGTGAAAATCTTTCTGTCCGATGATTGAAGCATATTCACATCATCTAAGAAAGTGTTGTACTTATGAATAATGTAATGTGGGTTCCAAACGGAAGAATTGTACCCATGTTGACTTAATTATAGGCTGATAATATTATATTCAAGTAATATAAATGTTTTGATGTGGTGTTTCCAGAGACTGAGCTCCGGGACATGGTGAACGAGGTAGACCAGGATGGTAATGGCACCATCGAGTTCAACGAGTTCTTGCAGATGATGTCCAAGAAGATGAAGGGGGCCGACGGCGAGGATGAATTGCGAGAGGCTTTTCGGTAGGATATAATACAACAATGCTACCTTTTCTCCACAAGCTTTCTGGCTTGAAGCTTTGGATATTAGCCTTCTTCAAATGTCTCCAGTTTTGCGGATTATTTATTTATTCTTCAACAACGAAAAGGCAATTTGATTGGTGAGGTTAGGTTAGGTTTAAGTACGACTGCGTCTTGTTCAGTACAGTGCAATATCAACTTCGTCTTCTTCTTCAGTTTCTAGTGTGTGCCTCTTTAAATATAAGTATTAAATCTCCAACCTCCAACCTTTTGTGCGTATTTGTAAACTATCCGGATATCCAGAAAGTAAGTGTACTGAGGCTCCCACGACCGAATGAATTTTATTTTCGACATGTTGGCTATACTTACGTGTAGCCTGACTTTTCCTCTCTGCAACGAGACCGGTTCAAGGTCAGTACGTTGAGAAATGTCGACGCGACAACACGTTTCGTGAAAAATGTCAATCCAATCTCCCGCCAAGTTCGAAATACGCGGCGTTATCCGTTATCTCGTTTGGAAGGGAAAACCTCCGTTTGAGGTTTATAATTTGGTGAAAACTGCATATGGTGATAAAGCTATGAATCGTACGAGTATGTACAAGTGGTATCGCGAGTTTAAAAATGGTTCTCACCTCTTCACCCTCCGCCAAAAAGTTCAAAACCACAATTTCAGCCAAGAAAATTATGGCATCCGTGTTTTGGGACTGTCAAGGCATAATTTTGATTGAATATCTGCCTCAAGGGGAGACCATCAACTCTGCAAGATACTATGAGACCCTAAAAAAATTGCGGAAGGCGATTCAAAACAAGAGAAGAGGCATGCTGACAAAGGGAGTCAGCCTGCTGCACGACAATGCCAGACCACACACGGCCAACGCAACGAAGGAACTGCTTGCTTCGTTTAAATGGGATGTCTTAAACCACCCCACACATTCCCCTGACCTAGTACCTTCAGATTTTATCTCTTTACCTCCCTGAAGCTGTACATGGGTGGAAAAAGGTTTTCAACCGACGAGGAGGTAACGGGGGAGGTGGAGAAGTGGACAAAGGGGTTGGCGGGAAACTACTTCGAGGAAGGCATCAAAAATTTGATACCCCGCTTCACCACCTGCATTGAGAGGAATGGCGACTATGTCGAAAAATAGCTTACATATGTACTACGGTAACCATGTAATTTTTATGTTTCAATAAAAAAATTTGTAACCTACAAAAATTCAGTACTTCACTTACTTTCTGGATATGCCTCGTATATAACATCTACTGGACAGCCAAGATTGTTCAATTTCATTTTATTTTTAGTTCATTAATATACACAACAGAGAGAAGATTAAAATAAAAAACGATTTACAAAGAAATAACAAATTGTAAATACCAACCGCCCAATAATTGTATACAACAATATACAAAAAATATACGATGTAATAATAACTAATAAACGTGTTTTAAATTTTATAAACTAGATTAAGGGTTAGTTTGTAAAACAACAAATAAAAACAAGAGGCAATAAGGATTAATTCTTTTTAAAATAAGAGTTTGTTGAGCTACTAGCCAAAGGGCTACCGCTAAATTAATAGGTCCGAAATCTCGTCACTACAATGGATGCTATAAAAAGTCGACACATTCACACAGGAGGATGGGAGAAGTTTAATATGGTTCTTTGGAAAGGAATATTGGGATTTCTTAATAGACAGTGATTGATATTGAATGTGGACGAAAGTGAAAATTCTAGAAGACTAGTTTTTATTTTTTAAGAAAGAATCCAGAATTATTTGGCGAAAGCCAACAGAACACAGAACAAATTTCTTATTTTTACTCTACTTCACTCAACCCAAACTACATTTTCTCTTTTGTTTTTAAATAATAAATGTCCTATAATATTTTTTACTTAATATTATTGTTGTAAATACATCGTCATTACGGACGGTTGGTATGTATTATTTGTATTTTTTTAAGTTAACCCTCTTCTGTTGGGTACACTATAAAAAATATATGCATAATGATTCTTTCAAATTTAACATTCGAATTTTTTTGGAGTTCGATTTCATGTGATGATCATTATAATGATACGTTTTAGAAAAATATTGAAGGGACCTAATTTACACCCGTATATTTTAACAAATATTGATGTTATTTAGGGTTTAATGGTCTAAGCAGAATACACAGATTGAAAAGTTATACCTGATTTGATGTTTATATAAGTACATTTAATTAGCATTAACTTTTACTAATATCAGAAAGGTTGAACTTTCAAAACAAAAAATGCCTAAATCACAAATCTTTGGATAGGCATTGCTGTATGCAAAATGTCAAAAACACAATGAAACTGCAATAGACTATATCAAAGTTCTTTACAACGTAGTTTGTTACTTTAACCTGATTGTATTTTATTTCCAGGGTGTTCGACAAGAACAATGATGGGATGATTTCATCTCTGGAGCTGCGACACGTGATGACCAACCTCGGAGAGAGGCTGAGTGAGGAAGAGGTTGACGATATGATCAAGGAAGCCGATCTAGACGGAGACGGTATGGTCAACTACGACGGTAAGTAGCATAATTGATTCTACCCACACCTCCCTATTCAACTTCAAGGAAATTATGACATGGGAAACCCCAAAACCCACATTAACCCATAAGCCGATTTCTGTCGACATTTTTCACATTCGCTTCAAACAGGTTGAGTAAAATAATTTCGTTCAGGGCCTGTGTCATCTTTGGGATACTATGTGCTAGGTTTTTTTTGAGGAATGGAAGCATAGAAAGTTCTGGGAAGGTAAAAAGTGACAGTCAGTGAGTCCAGGAGTGATGGACGTGTGGGGATGGATCGAGAGAATCTTGCTGGGGAGGTCAAATGAGTAAGTGGGCAAATGCATTCGCCACCAAAACCTACACAACCTCACCCCATAAACCCGGTCTAAGTTACCAAATGTGGAGAACTACTTGGGGTGATCAATGGTAGAGGTTTTGGTTATCCAATAAGTGATTCCCCGGGCGGCGATAACCACACCCACCTCCCAAATTGATTTTTTTTTGTTTGTAGAAATATTTATTTAAAGGTAGAAATAAAAAGTATAAAATAACTAAAAAGGTGTAAGTATAAATACAAAAAATATTAAATAATATGTAAAGGTAGGTATAAAAATCGATTAAAATTAAAATTTAACCACTTTATAAAATGATTTTTTTTTTATGTTCTCCCATAATAAGCAATTGCTTGTGTGTATGGGATGAGGTATTATTTGTTTAGTTTTTTAGATAATTATTTTTTTATTATTATTTTTTTTTTAATAAAAAAATTTAATTGTGTTTTGAATTCTTTGAATTTATCATTAAGTGATCTTATATTTTCTGGCAATTTATTGAAGTATTTGTAGTTTTGCTGACCCAAAGTTTTTTTTTTTAAATCGGAATTGGTAACATGTATTTTACCCTGAGATTTGCTGTGTTTTTGAATGGTACAGTTTTGTTTAGGATATCCTCTTTGTAAATTTTATATATATATTTTTTTTTTCTGCTTAGTTAAATAATAAATTGCATTCTAATTCATCACTCTTAATCGTGGACACACGTTCTCATGACACAAACAAAATGACAAAAATTCATTCAACATTAAATAAATCAAAATATTATTAATTGAAATACTTCAAATGAACAACAAAAAATTTATTTTATAAACAGTGATTTTATTTGCACAAATTGTCAAGAAAACTTTCTCATTTCAGAGTTTGTCACGATTCTGACCTCCAAGAACTAAAGTGCTGAGTTATCAGCCGCCATCCTGCGCAGGTCCTTAGGCCACTCAACGGAATCCTGCCAGAGGACCCCCAGGTCCACGAAACAACATGTCCTCCAAGACACGAATAAACTAATGCGAACATGACCAAAAGATGTTCAAACACTGGCGCCATCTATTGTCCAGCTGAGCAAGCGGTAGATGCCACATAGCAGTCGAAATATGTGATAAAAAACCAAGATTGAAACAATTTATACTACGACATTAGGATATATATGCTATAATGGGTTTCCACAAGGATTTCAAATGGTACCCCTTTTAGATAACATATTGTTAAATTATCATTTATACCTTCAAAACACTTGTCACTTGCATTTTCCACTGAAATTCTCGTATTTTAACACGTTTTTCACATTTATCGGTTGGTTTAAACTAATGAATCACCAATGTTTGACGTTTGATAAGACACTTTCCTATCGTTTACATAATAAGGAGAAGTTTGTACCAACAAATATTTCGATATTATGACGATGAAACTTGTATCATTTTGTCATGCACTTTTTTTTAACTAACTAACATTATAAATAATACCCTTTAACACAACTACCGCAATAATAACTTCATATGTAATCCACTCGCAATGTAATCGAAACCAAGCAAATTGCAGACCAAAATTCATACAAACGACGTAAAAACGCATGTGTACCAATTCCTTTTTCAGATTTTTGGTATTACAGATCTATTCCTATTCTAGTGTATATTCCTAATCGTCTAAGATACTTTCCTCTTCAAATTACTTGAAGAAGACAAACATGATTTCGGACATGATAATATTCTATAAATCTGAACGTTTTCCACTCACTTATTGTAACTATTGTGATAAGTATTCACCACCTACCGTTGCATTAAGATGCGTATTTCTGCAATGTTTTGTTTAATAAGATTATAAAAATTTGAGAAAGAAACAGAATAAATTGTTGGAAGAATTCCTACTGAAATTCTGCATTAAAAGCCATCATTACAACTTAACGTTTGATTTGTATTTCGATTTTAGATTCAACGTGGATTTAACGAAATATGAATTTAAAATAATAAAAAAGATAAAATTTTAATAGCGTAAGTCATCATTTTTTAAACATTTTAACCACCCGTTTGTATTTTTAGATAAAGGTTAATTATTTTATTTATTTTTATGTGATTAAATTTTGAATGTGTTGATAATGCTTAGTTGTTGAAAAATGTTTCATATTTTTGTGAATTCAAAATATGTATCGTGTTATCTAATTCAAGTAAAATGAGATTTTTGCTGGAAAACTTTACTGGCTAACTTATTTTCTAATAACTCAATCGATTTATAAAAACATTGAATGTGTTATAGCAAAAGAGAACTTCTGGCGATTAATTTTATAAAATTTCGGATATTTTTGAATTTTTCCAATTACATATTAAAATTATTTGTCTCACTCTCAAGGATCTCCTTTTAATCATTAAAATGTATAATTCATTAGAGATAAACCATTATTTAAATAAAGCCTAAATTGTTTATTAACAATATACCACTGAGAACTGACTTAAAATAATATATGTAAAATTAATTGTAATGATTTAAAAATATTTTTCGTTAAATATTTATATATATTTTAATTGAAATCAGTCTTATGAATAACATAAAATATTATTTTTTTCTATTTTAAAAATGGAATTGTAAAACATAATCATTATTTAATTGTTGAATTGAATTTTTTAAACAAAATGAACAAAAGTTCTTTCAACAATTTATCTTCTTCAACCCAGTGTGCGTTTCAAAAACTGACGTGTGTTAAAAAAAATTATATTTACCATTCCAATTATGGAAGAGAATCTCACCATACTCACCTTTCGTATAAAAATATTGGTAAACATTTTTTTTTACTTTTGACTCGTGTTGTCAAACGGTATTGATTCTGACTACCTAGCTAGTAAAGGGTTAAATGATCAAGAAATCCCTTTTTAGAATTAAGATAAGTGTTTGAAAATTACAATAGTTAAACTATAATGGCTATGTGTGTGATGTTGTTATGATCGATGTCTTTTAAAATACAATAAACATATTCAAAAGTAAAATAATTAATGTTAACCCCTTCAGCCCAACTCGCCAGGCATATAACGCTTCGTCATTCGTCCATTTCTTTGAATAGATTAATCTGATTATTTTCATAAATTATACACAGGGGCTCTAAGGGTTAAAAGGCCTACGTTAAAATTAAATATGTCTAGGTTTAAAGCATTCATGTCTTCCTTTTTAATTAAATTAACATTTTTTTATACAAAATTAGTCAACTCTTTGTACGGTTTATTTTGTTTGATAACTAATTCAATTTTGAAAAACATTTACTCAAAATTATATAATTTGAGATTTTTACGGCCAAAAGTATTATAGTGATTAATTTTTGGGGTATTTTGCCGTGTAGCGCTACCTTCCACTTTCTGCCATTGTTTCGGACACTGTCAGATAAGTTGGCTAAATAACGAGGTATCACAACTCGGCATAATACCCCAAAAATAAATCACTATAATTTACACTAATATTTCACAATCAAAAATATAGAAATAGTCACGTGGTTAGCCATTTTTAAGAGATTAGTTCATGAAATTATTACATACCCAAGTTAAAATTTTGGGTGCAAAATAATTTTAAAAAACCATTCACAGATAATTTATATAGCAGCGTAAATAAATTAACGGTAACTTATAAGATAATGTTGAAAAATAAAGAGAATTTACCGGTCGATTTTATAATTAATTATTATTTATATTACAGGGCGAATATTATTAAAATAAGCGGAAAATCTTCAAGAAAGAGTTCAAAAAACGTAACCATTTTTTGTCTTAAAGTTTCACTGTTTTATACCTGATTTGTTTTTTTAATAAAAAATCAACACCAGTCCCACATTTTAAAAACCAGTACATATTTGATAACTTTTACGTGTGAGGTTTCTGCTTACACATTGAAATTAAGTGCTTTTTGATTTCAGAGCTTCTATATGCATACTCAGTGTATTAGGTTTCTAGTTTGGTGTTACGGTAAGGTAGGTACTTGTAATATGCTAATTGACAAGTATGTATGTATGTGTTCATTTAGTGATACAGGGTGTTTAAAGGTTCAATGACAGAAGGGAGCGAAACCAAATGAATATCATTATGTTTTGTTTGTTTAATAGTTTCCCAATGTACATCCCTGTAGACACACTAGATTATAGATCACTTTTTCGAAAGGTTATAAATATTTTGATTTCAGCATTTATTGAAACTATTTTAGAGCTTGTAATAAAGATGAACATGAATACTGTTCTGGCATCGATAAATATTTTATCGATAATGTCGGTAACTTGTCATCGTGCCTAATCATGACTTCAACGAACAAACAAATGACGGCCTCATGTCGTCCTCCGTGGTCGAGGGTCAAGGCTCTCGACTAGCAAGCTGGAGGTCGCCGGTTAAAATCCAGGCGTGCGCAAATAAATCATATTTTTTCAATTTATGTTATTTCACAAATTACTAATTTATAATAATATAAATTAAATTTACGGCACGTTCTACTGTGGACGATACTCTCAGTATCGCCCTGGGTAACACCACTATTCAGAATTGAAACGTTGAAATGGCTTTGGCTGTGTTTGGTAACCAGATCTGAATAGCCAGGTACTTCCCCACTTTTCTCTTTCCCATCTTCTTCCCATCCCCACTTCAGCCTCACAACATACCCTGATTTAGGATGCCATAGTCTCACTGTCTCGAGACGGTTGGGAGCATTTGAGACTATTGTGCGGTTACGATTTTTTTTAAATATGCCGTACAAAAAGATAGAAAAGTTGATGTTTATTTTATTTTTAACAAATTGAAAACATGTGGAAAAATATCGGAACTCGTTGCAATAAATAAGAATTGCTAGGCAGTTAACCGATCAAATTCCACAATGTTAAACGAATTATTAAAATCTACAAAAAAATGTGACATTGACGTTCTGAAAACTCCAAGCTAATTCATTTTTAAAAATTCCAAGCTAATCGAGAAACAAACAAATATTATCAGACTAGTTTCAAATACATTATTACCTAACGATATTTTGAAAATAACCCAATCAATCACCGGCCTAATTAAATTCTGCGATCGTAATAACCTTATCTATATGTATTTCATTATATCAATCAATTATTATACCACTTGAACAATTGGTGTCATATATATACATTAACCATCTTATTTATTTAATACTATTCCTCAAAATATTAAAATGAAAACATATGTACTAGACCGTCTATCCATACTTTTAGGTTCTACAAATTTGGAAAATTGTGACAAGCGATCACTCGAACGTTTATGCAAACTTAGCATAAAATGTCAAATATTGCTATAGTGGATATATTATTTGGGTATCGACATAAAATCAAAGATAAAAAAGAAACTCAAGTAAATCTAAAGTCCAAGGTTATATTATTTATTTGTTTTTAAACATTTTGCACCGAAGTGCTCATTCATATTTGTATATGTTAATTTATCGAAGAAAATTGCTTTTGAAAGCTTATCACTTTGTGATATCATTAGTGTTTTATAATCTTTTTTTTGTAACAAATAGATATAATGATATCCTCACTGGGATCTATTAAAATACAAATAACTTTGTTAACATCACTTTAATATGTACAACCTCTACATGTATACTCCTCTACAAGTCATTTACAAGTAAACCTCTACAAGATATACTTGCTGCTGATGAGGTGAACTTTGTTCATGAAACAGAGGTTATATATACATTAAAGTGATGTAAAAGTCAGACTTCCTCGTTAGTGTGGCGTACAATGGTAAAAAAAGATACCCTTCAAGGTGATAAACCAAAAAACAATCCCTCAATCAAACCCTCATCTTCTCTAAATAGTAAAAAACAAAGTCACTATTCGCATCTGTCTGTTTGTGCGCTTAGTTTTTCTGAACTATGTAACGGAGTTCAATAGGGTTTTCACTATCACCTAGAGAATTTCTCCTGAAAGGTTTAAATATATAATACATGAATTTTATATTTATTGAAAGTAGTGAGAAGTCGAGCAACGCCGGGTACACATCTAATAACTGGTTTTTAGGCCTTTCCATAACGTCACCATATTTTGACAGGTATTAGCTCCTTGGCTTTGAACTCAGTTGTTGCGGATTCAAAACTCAGTGTTGGTAAATTCCTAAACATTATTTTAACGATTCCCCCTTAAAATTATGTTAGAAAATATCTTCAGCTATTTTAAGGTCTTGAAAGTGATTGTTACATTACACATATTAAACATCTAATATTAATTAGGGTTTTTTATTAAATTCACGTCCACCGAATTTAAAAAAAAGTATTACATTTCAACGGCTGGTCGAAGATTCGATGCCATAAGGGAATTAATTGTCTGCATAATGTTTCATCTTGCATTGAGAGACCTTCAGTGGTAGACGTGAATCTAAAGAAACCACAACTAGGTAGTTACCTAGTTAGGTTCTTACCAATACATGGACGCTCATAAAGCTAAAAAGAAATTTTGTATTCAGCATCTTTGTATGTTTTATAAACTAAATTTGTAGGTAGTTATTATAAAACATTAATAAAAACATCCCTTCGAAATATTCACCCAGATTAAGTTAATAAATATACCATATCTTTTTAGATACTACTTTTAAAAGTACCAAACTTTTTTTAAATTTAATAAAAAATTAAAACATCTCTTATTCAGTAATGATAACATTTAAATAAATATTACGAAAACATGCCAAGGTAATTTAATAAAAATCAAAATAGAGTTTTAAATCATAATTATATGTCTTTAAGACCAACTCAATCATAGATAGTAATATGGAAGCTTTGAGTCATGGCCATTCTCGATAGATAAATAATATTCACACATTTGGACCGTTTCATAGATAACCGATGGCCCTCCAAAATAGATACATTTGTAAAGTACTTTTTGAATATTTTTTTGCCACTTTCGTAAGATTATTTGCAAAATTGAACTCTCTTATACTAAACAAGATGATCTAATCTACAATAGTGCACGAATTGAATTACATTCTACTTTTGACAAGTTCAATCCAAACCCATTTATTAAGCAATTCATTTACTTCAACATCGTATAAAGTTTAACTTATTTGAACAACCATTTTTTATCGGAGCGTTTGCTTGTATACTTTTTTTAAATAATTGTCTAGTACTCTACTCTGCCACCCAAACATTATTATGGTTCCATCGACACATTCTGTACTTACTATTAACTATTTTATTTATTTGGTTAGTATCGGAGTGCGCCTAGTGTCGTTACAGTGATCAAAGTTAGTTGGCTGCAAAGTAGGAGGTAACGGGTTCAAATTCCAGCGTAAATGCAAGTAAGTAAATTGCACGAGTCACAATTTCTTGATTTAAAATATTTAATCATATATTTGCGGCACGTTCCAGGGTAGTGGATACTTTCCGTTAAAATACCATCATTCAGAATCGAAACGTTGCTTGAAATTGCTTTAGCCGTTTCGGTGACCAGATCTGATTAGAGAGGAACTTCACCTAATTCCTCTTCCACACCTCCTTCCTTTCACCACTACCTTCAACCTAACAATATATCCCATTGATTATGGACTTCATAGTCTCACTTCAGGCGGTCGGGAGCAGTTCTAATGCGGTACACACAAAATCTAATGCGGTACACACAAAAATATTGAAATCTGCTTTATTATTTTGTACGTTTTAACACACTTTTCTTATTTTATGTGTTTAATTTATTTAATGTCCAATATCTTTATTACTATATCGCGTCTCACCAAAACCTCCTAGATTACAAGGCCGGGACACTCATTCAAAGCAGCCTCTTAACTTGTATGGTATTTTACAAATAATAAATAGGAGGCTGATTTGAATGAGTGTCCCGGCCTTGTGATCTAGAAGGTTTTGGTGAGACGCGATATAGATGAATTATGCAGCTCCAAAATAACGAGCTATAAATAAACCACTGCCGTTTTAACGGTCTGCAGTCGCCGTATATGTATGAAGCGGCCCTAAAGAATTAAAAAAAAAACATTTTATAAATAAATTCGTAAAAATTATGTCCATTCCCAACGTCCACGTCCATTTGTATACGTAATACAAAATAACGAATTTGGTAGAAATACATTTAATACAAAAAAATTCTTAATAATTTATACTCGTAAGAAATCCAGACAACTTTCCCAGTTTAGGTAGGGTATAAAAAATAAAACATATTACCAAAACAACATTGTTACTAATAATATATACAAAAAATTCAAACTGGAAAATTATTAACAATATTGTTTTAGAAGTTATTGCTTTCTTGTTTTAGAAGGACGAAAAAATAAGTCAATAATTCCAGTACATTTATTAATATTTCCACCCAAAAGGTTATGTAATATTTATATTACAATTAACAAGTACATAACAAATGTAACAAAATTCAGCATAATTAAATCATCATTAAAAAAAGTGCAATTTTCAAAATTTTTTATTACTTTTTTATTTTAATTTTTAGCCATTTAAAAAAAATTTAGTATGTCCTTTGAGATGTGATTTAATGCGTGATAGCTGTATCGCTATTGGCTGTTGAAAAATGTATCTCAGCCACATAATGTAATAATGTCGACTTGTGCATTTTAACTGTTCCAAGTCAAAAGGGTATAAATAACAAACGCATTTAAAAAAAACCCTTTACAACAGTAACAAATTTGTTTTAGAAAATCCATAGTTGAAAAACATATAAATAATTTCTTCGAAATGCGAAACAGCTATCATGCTTAAAAATAACAAACATTTTCTAAATGCCAAAAAAAGCTTAAGATTTATTTTTTATTAACGATTACACCAAATATTCATATTATTAATAATAACCAAAGATATTAGAAGAACGAGATGTGCTATGAGCAGTTCATACTGTGTGGAATTGTTTTGCCCAGTGTCGCCGGTTTTGTTCACCAATACTACTGCACACCTTCGCTCACGCTAAGGTATCCGCACTAATACATAGAACAGATTTCTGTGCGTACACGTCCCGACAGTATTCAAAGTACCCTAATTAGGTAGTACTCCGGCTACGGTCCGGCGGCCAACATAGCATATCTCGTTCTTCTAATATCTTTGATAATAACTAACAACCATATTTATGTTGACAAAGCCCCATGGTTAAATATATGGTTCTCATTGTATCAGCCTAATAAGTAACAGTAATATCACCATCGAAATCATTTGTAAAACGTTCATATGATTACCTGTTTTTAAATTTAAATTTATGTTTGTATCTTAGTAAAGATGTTGTATGAGAGGTAGGCTAGAAAATAATAAATATGTAAACTTAAAGACGTGTGTAATAAATATCTTTGCTGTGTAATGTGGACGTGTTTTTATTTTTTGTCAAATAAAAAAAACCATTTAAGTTACTGTAAACTTATTTTCTTGATAGGTTATAAAAAGCACCAATTCATTATATGAGTTTTCCTTTTGTAATATAAGCTTATGCGATGGCTTATAGTTAAAATATTTTGATATATTTTTTTTTTTTTTTTTTTTTCAATATTTAAAATATTTTGACTCCAATTTTGGTTGAGTATATGAGTTAAGTACTGAATATCTGAGTTAAGTACTGAAATGTACCAAAGACAACCAAATGTTGAAATTTTGCATCTCCTAAATCTATCGTTCCAAAGATATAAACATAATAAAATTTATTCTTAATCCTACAAGCAAATTTTTCATGAGAATAGGTATTGTATCTCCTTAACAACTTCATTTATATTTTTGTGGTAAATGAAAGTTAATGCTAAAATATGATTTAATTATTAAAGACAATATTTGTAATTGTTAAACGAAAGTTTGAAGCAGAAAAAGATTCAGTCGCATCTAGGACTCGATCCCAGAACGCTTGCCTTGCCGGGGCACCGCTCTACCAACTGAGCTATAAAACATTGTTTTCATTTTACTCACCGCACATTTTTATACATAAAGATAGCTGCCAATGCTCATTAAGTTATAAAAAAAAAAGTTACTGTTATATGTAACAGTAAAGTTGTTTTATTAAAAAAACATCTAATTTTTAAAGGTTTGCAAATCTTCAAACTCAAGTTAACAAGAGATTATTTTTACTCAAAACCATCGATATTGAATTTATAAATCGAAGTTTATTTTTAAAAATTTTCTGCTGTGTAATTTGATAATAGTTTGATAATGCTTTTAAAAGGCGAAACAGCTGTCACGGATAATCATAATTTTTTTTTTTTTTTTTTTTTTGTAGAGACAAACAGCTAATACATAAAATATAAATATAAATATATAAATGTTAAATATAGTCAAGCCAAAAAAGTCTCCTATATTAAAATTGATTGGAGATGGAGTTTTATTGCATAAAAAAAATTTATAAATATATTATAGGTGAGGAGGGGAGGAATAGGAATTTAGGATGAGGATAGGAGATGCTCCGGATACATTCCATACTATTGTATTAATTTTCGATCGTACGTATTACTTCTAATCGATATTTGTGAAGTGTATTGCTAAAAATGTCTATGTTTTGAAATTTAGTATTATATTGGGCACATATACGTGGAATTGGTGATTTTTTTCTAAATTTAGTTCTATATGTAGGTAAATAAAACAAATGGGATTGCCGTGTAGATCTTGTTGGAAAATGAATATTTATTAAATTGGTTAGCTCTGGTGAGTCGAGGCCATTGTTAAGAATTTTAAACAATAAGATTTGGTCAAAAATCAAACGTCGTGTATGAAGGGAGTTGAAGTTGTGATAATTAATAGAATCAGTGTAATTAGAGAAATGTAAGTTTTGTTTATAATTAATGTGTTTAAATTTTTTTTTTTTGAATTCTTTCGATTCTTTCAATGTGAGCTTGGTAAAGAGGAGTCCAGATCGGTGTGCAGTGTTCTAGGTGGGGACGGATAAACGCTGTGTAAAGGGAATATAGAGTCTTTAGGTTGCGGAAAGGTTTCGTTAAACGTATTATAAATCCTAGCATTTCGTTGGCTTTGTTGATGATTGCATTAGTGTGTTGAATGAAGTTTAATTTCACATAAAGTATTACCCCAAGGTCTCTGATAGATTCTACTTGATGTGTGTCCCGTTTAATGTATAATAAAAGGAAATTTTATTTTTGTTACGTGTAAATGATAATTTATTGCACTTTGAGGTATTAACTACAAGTTTATTTGATTCACAGTAGTCAAAAAGACGATTGATATCCTCTTGAAGTTTAAGGCAATCTTCGATTGATTTGAAAACTAAATAGATTGTTATATCGTCTGCATATGCTAGATAATTGGCGTGTAAAAAACATTTGTGAAAATCATAAATATACACATTAAATAATAATGGCCCTAAATGAGAACCTTGAGGTAGACCGGAGTGCACGGAAAAGAAACTGGACTTTGTTCCCGCAACTGATACACATTGAAGTCTGCTCCGAAGGTATGAAGTGAGCCACCGAAGTAAGTCACCAAACAACACAACAGAACTTGGTTATAAATAATTTCTTTTTATTTTCATAAATGAAATAAAAATTTGAATATACAGGGTGTAACAGCACATACCCGAAAGATAATAACCAGTGATTCCTGAGCATATTTGGAGAAAAATGTACACGTCATTTTCAGTCCGATGATTTTTTTCAATTAAAAAAAAAAAAAAATTCTTAACGTACCTTGCAACTGGGTGATTGAGTACAGGGTCACTTGATAAGCAGCATGGCAACAGACGAGACAGAGCGCGTATCATGTAATCCAATGCGTAGTTTTAGTTGTATCCATTGTAGTGTGAAAAACAATATCATCGGACAGCAAAATGATATCCACGTTTTTATTCCAAATGTGCACAGAAATTGCTTGCTAAAATCCTTCGGGTAAGTGTTTTTACACCTGTATAAAAGAAAAACTTTAAATTTAAATTGTGTTCCGCCAAGTAAACTTAATAACAAAAACTCTTTTTCTGAGAGTACAAAATACATTAATGATATTTTCAGATTAACTTCTTACTTGGAAAACGAATCTTTTACTGCGTATATCAAAACTGCTGACCACTATTATTTTCAAATTATTAAAACCACGAGCCTAGTCACGATTTACTGAATACACAGGCTTAAACTGTTTCAGGCTTACTAATTAGATTCTTACACGCAGGTTCAAAGTTGGTGTGGTAAAACCGGCCTTGAGCTTGGTTTAAGACCGTTATAACCAAACAAACTTGGTAAAAAGTCAATTTTTCATAGTTCTGAACTTACGCGCCGCGTAAAATTTACATCGCGTTCATAAGCAAAGGGGTTAATGAATAACATTAAATAATGTAGTACCCACTCTTACAGACGATAAAAAACAAAACAAAAATATCTGCTTGGAATTGTAGATTGTTAATATTTTTAAATTTAGCTTTTAAATATAGTGTAAACCTTGGTTAAAGACTCCGTTAAATCAAAACCACCTAGCTAACTGTGATCTAGGCGGTTTTTAGTAAAATTTCTCTCTCTTTATTCCATATAAACCTACCTTAAAACCCAAATCCTAATCTCTAACAAATTATACTTTTCGTCTTAACCTCTTACAAAGCCTTTACAATTACTTTTGCATTTTTAAAAAATAGAATTTTTTAAGGTTGATGGAATTATGAATGCATTTATTAAAATGTTACACTTTTTAATTACTAAATTGAATAGAAATATAACAAAATATATTGGAGATAAAATTGCTCCGGCTTAAGAAGATTTTTTAAATAGATGGAAACATGAATCTATTTGTTAAATTTTACACATTTAAAATAGGAAATCGAACAGAAATTGCACAAATCATACTGGAGATAACGTCGCTACAGCCAAATAAGATTTTATGAGTATATTTATTGAAATGTAACACTTTAAAAATATCTAATTTAATAGAAATATAAGAAAACACGCTGGAGATAAAGTTGCTATAGCTGAAGAATATTTTTTAAGTAAATAAAACATGAATGTGTTTATTAAAATGTGACACTTTTTAAAATACTAAATTGAATGGAAATACAACAAAACATGCTGGAGATAAAGTTGCTACAGCTGAAGATGATTTGAATAAATCTATTTATTAAAATGTAACACTTTTTAAAACACCAAATTGAATATAAATATAACAAAACATACTGGAGAAATAGTCGCTATGGCTGAAGAAGATTTTTTAATCTTGTGTGGAGAATTAAGTTGATTGGCAGACGATAACGGAGAAGACATATCAGAAGTGTCGTTGTGACAAGCTGTAATACCCGGCCCTACACACATAGAGTAGGCCATGAGGTGCGGGATGAGGTACTGCTCGAAGACTCCGGTGAAGAGATGTTGCGATGGACCCCTGGCGAATAGAGCCACGTCCTCTGCCCCAGAGGTTCCCGATGCCAGCGGAAAAACTGACGGAAACTGGAAGCTCGGATCATCTGGAAATAAATTTGCGATATTTTTCAATAGTTGCAAAATTACTTAGTGGCGTCATTTTAATTATATAAAAACTAAACTCTTTGTACACGCCAATTTCAATAATAATTTACATGTTTCTAAGCCAATGGCTTCTTCGTCAGGATATTGAAAATTAATTAATAATGAAAGATAATTTTCAGTATTCTGACAAAGCATTGGCTTTGAAACATGTAAATTATTATGAACTAAATGTGGTGTATACAAAGGGTTTCATTTTCATATAAATTTTAGATCATCACAACCAAAACAATAGCGTATTTTCCAAGGTGGATATTTTCAGTCGTGAACTTACCAAATACAAGAGGTCAAGGAATATTTCTCTGATCATTTGTTAATAATGTTGTCTCTATTGTTTATATTTCTATTATGATTTGATTTATATCTACAGCCTCTCTCCATGGCTATCAATGTATTGATAAATGTTTTAATAAAATAAAATGAAATTCCCTTTGTTTTAAAACCACGAGTTTTTAATAATTTTTAGAACCGACCGGTTTCGCTTTACTCAAGCATCTTCAAGGTACAAATTATTACTAGACAAGAAGTACAAAGTGTGAGCTTATATATAAAAAAAAATTGAGGGAGACAACATGATATAAATATAACAAACACAGAGAAATCATTCAATACATTTACACAAGTTCAAAAGACATGGGAAAAACCGAAAGATAATTATGTAGACTAATGGATTATAATAATATATATTTATTTATTAATCTTAAGTTAGCTCACATCTTCGTGTGTGCTAATAGTTTTATAAACATATAAACATGTACATTGTTTGGCAAACATAATCTTTCTTTAAATATTTCAATAAAGTCACAAAAAAAGAAACATTAATAATTGAGATAGACATATTTTCTTAATTCATTTTTGAACTTATTAATATTTTCTATCACAGCAATTTCCTTCGGGATTTTGTTATAGAGTTGAACGGCCTGGTACATCAGAGATTTTTGGGTGCTTGTTTTTTTTCTTGTTGGCAATCTAATTTGCTTAGAATTTCTCGTCCCGTGTCCGTGTATCTCGTTATTGTAATTTATTTTTCTTTTCAGTTCCTTAGACATCATCCCTAAGTTAATTTTATGTATAAAAATAAGTACATTCAAATACACAGTTTGCTTCACCGTCAAAATATTCAGCTCCTTTAACATGTCTCTTATCCGTGTGTATATGTTGCGCTTAAGTATTATTCGCATTGCTTTATTTTGCAGTATTTGCATTTTTTTCATTTTCTCTTTATTGCAGAGAAAAAGAATACTTGAACAGTAATTAAAGTTTGGTGATATAATTGTATTGTATATTATCTGGCATGTTTCTTTATTTACTTTGTTTCTGATTCTACCAAGAAATGAATTTTTTTTGCAATTTTTTTAATTGTATAGTCTGCATTTTTTGAGAAGTTCAATTTTGAGTCTATAATAACACCTAGATATTTAATTTCTTCCACTTTTTTTATATGGTGAAACAAAGCATCAACTGACATGGTGATAAGGAAAACTTGGACATTTTTTAAGGGTTTATTGAAAACAAACTTAATATTGGACTACTTGATATATCTAATTAATTATTAAGAATAGGACTTTTGGTTTTTACAGCTTTTTTTATATCCAATGCTTCTAGATTATTGAGTCTGTTACCATGCCCGTTTGTATGTGAAATATTAGCGCCCGTGTTATGACAGAAAGTATGATTGGCAAATTCAGAGAAACCGTTATTATGGAGACAACGAAGATGCTCTTTAATCCTAATATTAACATTACGTGTTGTCTTACCTATATAAAATGCCGAACAATTATTACAATTTAATTTATAAATGCCTGAATGGCTTATTTTGTCGTTTTTATCTTTCGAATTGATTAAAAATTTACCTAGATTATTATTGGTATAAAAGGTCAGTCTGACTTCAGAAGGAAGGTTTTTTACACTTAAGTTAGAAAAGTTATTAATGAATAAAATACGGCGCCATTGATAAGTAATACAGGGTTTTCCAATAAGAGGTGTTATTTTGAACAGTCCGCTATTTCAGTAGATGTTACTTTTGAAGCTGTCATTTTTTGACATTTGACAAGTAGAAAGTAAGCAATTAATAAAAATGTAACAATACACGCTTTAACAACGCATTAAAATTCACTTGAGTGAATCAAATGCAAATCATCTTGAGTGATGAGGCCCATTTCCACCTCAGTGGCTTCGTCAACAAGAAAAATTGTCGCATCTGGGGCTCGGAAAACCCAAGAGTTATTTTTGAAAAGCCTCTCTATCCTCAACGTGTTACTGTTTGGTGCGGTTTATGGTCCGGCGGAGACATTGGACCTTACTTTTTCGAAAATGAGGCTGGAGCAACAGTTACGGTGAATGGATTGCGCTATCGAGAGATGATTAATGATTTTTCATAGCCGAAATTGGATGATATTGATTTGAACAACGTTTACTTTCAACAAGATGGCGCTACGTGCCACACAAGCAACGAAAACATTGATCTTTTACGATTGAATATCAAAATAACACCTCTTATTGGAAAACCCTGTATTATCATTGATTTTTGTACAAGGACTACCGAATAAGAAGCGATTACTGGCGATTTGCTTTGGTTTTTTGTTTAAGATTATATCCCATAATTAAATTAAACGTTCCCATGGAAGAGAGTAAATGGTTAATTTCCGATTTGTTAAATAGTGCGGATCTCTCTCTAGACTTTATAAAAGATTTGACTTCCTTATTTAATATATGCTTGAATCAAAATCGTTTTCAATTTAATAATATTATATATCAACAACGGGATGGCCTAGCTATGGGCAGTCCCACCAGCCCCTTGATTGCTGATATATTCATGGATAGCCTAGAGAATAAAATTTTATCTAGTACTTTACTTCTCGTTAAAAATGTATTATTTTGGAAAAGATATGTTGATGATGTTTTTTGTATATGGACAGGGACAGATCGTAAACAATTCCTTCCTCAATCTTATTAACTCTTATCATAATCAGATTAATTTCACATTAGAGATAGGCAATAATTCAATATTAAAAATTTTTAGACCTTACATTATCGATCGTTAATAACAAAATTTATTTTAACATATTTCGTAAATATTGTAATCCACAATACATCGAATCATCCATTTGCACATAAGCACTCCGCATTCCATTCAATCGTCCATCGTTTGGTCACAATTCCAATGTCAGATATTAATTTGCTAATGAACTGAAAATAATTAAAAAAAATAGCGGTAAATAATGGCTACGAATCATCTTTTATAGATATAATCTTAAACAAAAAACCAAAGTAAATAAAATAAACTAAATCGCCAGTAATCGCTTCTTATTGCTAGTCCTTGTACAAAAATCAATGATAATATTACTTATCAATGGCCCCGTATTTTATTCATTAATAAATTTTTTAACTTAGGTGTAAAAAACCTTCCTTCTGAAGTCAGACCGACCTTTTATACCAATAATAATCTAGGTAAATTTCTAATCAATTCAAAAGATAAAGACTACAAACTAAGCCATTCAGGCATTTGTAAATTAAATTGTAATAATTGTTCGGCATTTTATATCCGTAAGACAACACGTAATGTTAATATTAGGATTAAAGAGCATCTTCGATGTCTCCATAATAACGGTTTCTCTGAATTTGCCAATCATACTTTCTGTCATAACACGGGCGCTAATATTTCACATACAAACGGGCATGGTAACAGACTCAATAATCTAGAAGCACTGGATATAAAAAAGGCTGTAAAAACCAAAAGTCCTATTCTTAATAATCAATTAGATATATCAAGTAGTCCAATATTAAGTTTGTTTTCAATAAACCCTTAAAAAATGTCCAAGTTCTCCTTATCACCATGTCAGTTGATGCTTTGTTTCACCATATATATTATTATAATCCACTAGTCTACATAATTATCTTTCGGTTTTTCCCATGTCTTTTGTACTTGTGTAAATGTATTGTATGATTTCTCTGTGTTTGTTATATTTATATCATGTTGTCTCCCTCAACATTTTTTTTATATATAAGCTCACACTTTGTACTTCTTGTCTAGTAATAATTTGTACCCTGAAGATGCTTGAGTAAAGCGAAACTGGTCGGTTCTAAACATCATTAAAAACTCTTGGTTTTAAAACAAAAGGAATTTTATTTTATTTTATTAAATATGTCAAACCACAAATATATTGCTTTCTACAATAATGATAAATGTTTTATTTTGTAAATTTTTCGTTTCACTGCGGCGTAACGCGATGGGTCGAGAGAGTCTGGCTGGAGAGGTGAAAAGGTCCATTAACCGGCTTCTTGCAACCGCATCCGCGTGTTTGGAAAATCCTCACCCCATGAACCCGTACACCCTTGCTAAGTCACCAAACGTAGCGAACCACTATAGGGTGACCAATGGCAGAAGAAGTTTTGGTTATCCAATAAATAGATCCCGGTGCGGAAGTACCCAGACCAGACAGTACATAGGACAAATTAATTACATAAAAAAACATTCAAGAGGTACAACTGGTAGATAGAAATTGAGAACCGCAGTCTTGCTTATAAACAGAATTCTGAAGATTGTAAACTTACGGTTCAGATACTTTTGCTCTCTTACAACTTGCGTCCTCAACCCGTGCTCGTTTCTCTTCCTGTATCCTGGACCATTTCCATAATTGATGCTGAGGTATGGAAGACCATCACTATCATTATCATCCTTGGGTGGAAGGGCTTCCCCGAATATGTCGTTCCATCTGCTGGCGTATCCTGACAAGGTCATGGTGTGCGCATGGTCCGCAGTCACCACCATTAGGGTGTCTGAAGGGTCGGTCATTTCTGAGATCTTTATGACCGCCTTGTTCAGCTCTATGGTCTCGTCCACTGCTATTCTGGCTTTGTTCTCGTTGTGGGCGTCGTTAATTCTTCCGCCTGTGAAAGTAACACGATTCTTAAGACAATTTATAAAAAACAAACATTCCCTGTGAAAGGAGATATTATACTTCCTAAAAACTTCTGTAGATTCCAAGTATGAGAATGTGTACCCAATATAATGTATTATATAAGTGGAAAACAAAAAATATTTTAGGAAACACTTTCCTTGATATCACGAGTTAAAAAAATCTGTGCAAAGAATAATGATCTTCGAATTGTTTCAACTAGCAACTAGCTTTGTTGAAAAATCGCCTTCCGAGGACAAATTATTATCAATCCAAACTTGTACTTTTGTTATACGTTTTGATTTAGAGATGCAATCTTCCCTGTCCTCTGAAGAGTCGTGACGAACTCAGAAGAAGATTCAGAACCAGAAAAATATCATCAAAATATTTACCAAACACAAACAAGAAAAATCCTTTTTCATTATTAGACAAGACTTTGATTGCTGCTTCCGTCATTTCTTCAATGGTGGGCTGCGATGCATTGGCGAACATGTGGTACTCCATGGCCTCGGGGCTGAAGAGCCCCAGCAGTGTCTCCGTGGCGTTGCCGACCCTGTTCAACTCTTTGCTGGTGCTCACGAACTGGCTAGTTATCTTCTTGTTCACCTTGTCGTTTGTCCATTCTGTCACCAGGTTTTTCTTGTCCTTTCTTCTGCCCTGGACGTTGCCTGTAGTCGGCTGGAAGTTTTCACGGCCTCCCCCGAGGATCACCTAAAAAATACATAATTTATTTTTTAAAACAATGCGAACACATTGGGACTTCTAGATTTGCACCAACGCCCTGCTTTCTCCCCCTACGACTACCTGGGAGCAGGTGACGACACCCCCCCACACACAATGAGTTGCACATTTCAGCATTTTCTTTTGTCTCTTAATTTTTCATTTTTGCAGATGGCTGTAAATTATTATTTTTACCTGTTCTTTTTGATACCTTGTACATATGACCTGTTAAACTAACCAAATAGAATAGATCTCACTAACAAGTTACTAATAAGCAGCACTTGCATACTGCGAATAACATTGTATGCATGGACAATTTGGAGGTCTTATTTTGAAACATAGAAATAAATTAAATGTAGACTCTTTATATCAAGAAATTAGCGTCCTTGCAGAGCTCTGAAGGGGAACCATCAGTACCTAAAACAAGGCGGGGAAGTGGTGGGCCTCCTACAGATCTGCATTTATTCCGGGCCGGGAGTAGCAGGATAATGTACGTGGTGTCCAAAAACTAGTGGTATAAGTGGGAAACTAGTGAATTTAGTTTATGTAAGGAGCATTTAGAATATTTGGAGAAATGCCAATGCAAATAAAATTAAAAGAAAATAAATATGTGATTGATTCTTATTAAGAAATGATTTTAAAAATAAAATTTAAATAATTATTGTATTAGTAAATCAATTAACTATTTAAAAATCATCAATAAATACATAAAACAGACCTCACAGGAATTTCTTTAAAAAAAAATTAATAATGTTATGAATAAGTTCTGCGTAAGTATTTGTTTGGTTTTTGTTATTGTTACAGCTGTTTCGGCTTTCAAGGCCATTTTCAAACTGGAAATATTGGTACAGTAACTAAAGGGTTTTTTCGTTTTTTAATGTTCCATGATAACAATCAATTGAAAGAAAATATGTTAATGAAACCGATCAAATCTTCGAAATATGTATGATTATTTCAAATCTTATCTGTTAGGCCCTGTTAGGGCATTGATTAAAACCTGTACGAAAAACAACTTGACTGATTGACGTATATTTGTTATGGTTTTGGTAATTACTTAATTCACGTATGTAAAACTTGCCATTTAACGATTGAGTCTAAATATAAGATAAGATAACGCATAGTCGATGTTCGGCTCAGTAATATTGCGATAAAGATGTCTATAAATATATCCATAAATAAATACATTTATTTAGCAACGTTATATTTTTGCAAATAAAAGGCATCTGCCCAGACGGTGATTATGATTATTTGAATATAACGGAACACTAAGGACGAGTTTTCAAAGTTGATTTTCCAGTTTTGTGAAGGTTCTATTCAAGTTCTTTCATAATTTCTTTATTGTGAAACAGCTAGCCAATAATTTTATAATAACAGAACTTGAATAAAACCATTATAGGACGTGAAAATAAATTTTGAATTTTGAAGAATTTTTCAAATTCTGCTAATAAACCCGTCCCAATGATGGATTGTTTGAGAGAATTTGAACAATTCATCAAATTTCAAAGTTGATTTGTATGTTCTATGAAGGTTCTATCCAAGTTCTGTTATTATTTCAGTTTTGTGAAATATTTAGCCAGTAATGATATAATAACAGAACTTGAATAGAACCTTCACAAAACATGAAAAAGAAATTTGATGAGTTTTTCAAATTCTCTGAAACAACCCATCCTAAATTAATATTGATTAGAAAACAAAATATTTGCAATCTCCCACCAAAATCAATATTGAAAAGATAAAATAAAATAAAAAACTCACATCATTATAAAGCCATTATTTATTGGTTATCGATCCCTAAAAATGTGTTTCTGACATTAAATTTATGGAAATTAATAACTATAATTCATTATAGAATTATTTCATTTCAATATTTAATTAATCAAGATTCTAGGTTCGTCAGAAATGATTGGAGATTTTCACAATCAAAAGTACTATCGTGATTTATTTTTGGGGTGTTATGCCGTGTTGCGCTACCTACTTCTTTAGCCGACGTTTTGGCAGCGTAACAATTTCCATCATCAGAGCAATGTGTAATTGCACCTCGACTAAAGAAGGAGGTAGTGCAACACGGCATAACACCCCAAAAATAAATAACGATAAAAGATTCAAGGTGAATTAATTTGTGCTCGAATATTTTTTTAATTTTTCAGGGAGCGATCACTTTCTGGTTACTACAATACAGCTAACTACAATATTAACTTTTCTTGAACACAACTTTATTTGAGTTTTATGAAAACGTATCAATGTGTTTTTTTTAAGAATACATGAGGTTTAGGCTATACCGAAACCCGTTGGTATTTTAATGGATTTATATACCTAATTTCCAAAATCGAAACATTCCCTAAAATAGCTTCAGACGTGTTTCGACCAGATTTGCATAATCAGGTTTTTCCCACCTTCCCTTCCTAACTCCCTTCAGCGTGACAGCATACCCCAATATTTGAGAATGCTATAGTCTCACTTGTTCCAGATGGTTGACAGCAGTTGGGCATCTTGTGCGGTTAAAAGCACTACAATTTTTTCGTTTCTTAATGCTTTCTTGCACTCATTTGTGTCTATAGACATATTATCATTTGGGTCGTTGACGGCTTTAGCAAGTTGGTGACTAAAATTGGACTAATTTTAACTTATCTAACTTTGACTAAGACTTACCTACATAATCTTATTTTTTTAACAGACTTGAAGATAATATTCATAGTTCTTTGTCTAAGTATGATACAGTTAAATATGACCGAAATTGATTGGTTCGAATCAGTGCTTCTGGTTCTGGTTTAGTCCTGGGCTCAATTAATGGGTGTCACCGAATCATTACCTTTAATGCTTACACATTATATTCTGACGTCAGTGTATAGAAAATCAAAAGTTGGGAACAGGAGAATTTATATGAGACGATAATATGTATGAATGTGAATGAAGTAGGAAGTATACAAGACATATTTGTGGGGTGATTTGAAAAAAAGTTTTCTTGCAGTCCACACAGAGAAATTTTTTCTTGCAGCCCACACAGAGAAAAGTTTCCTTGCGCCCACACGGAGAAAAGTTTTCTTGCAGTCCACACGGAGAAAAATGAGTACGACTTTTTAAAAATTACTTTATTTACTATAGTAACGTAGTTTTTAGGGACTTTTACATGTGAATAGTAAAATCTATTTTAAGTATTTTGGGAAATGAGGAATACATATGGCGGTTAGTCCCAGAATTTCTGCACTGAAATAAAAGCCAACTTTTAGTATTACGCAGTGGAATCCGAAAGCGTATTAATGCAACAATTCTGGACTATCAAATGCATCATTTAGAATTTTATATAGAAATACTAGGTCAGTGAAAATCACTATTCTGTTAAAATGTGACTGCGTGACCATTTCCTAATAAAATATTAGTCATTCAGAATATATCAGAACACGTGTTCAATGCAGGTGGCCTTGTCCGAATAAATATAATGGACGGCATGGGAAATTATTATAATATAAGAATACGTGTTCCAACTTCTCCATAACATATATGCGTGCTGTACTATTATTTTATTATGAAATTTATCAACTTATTGGTTATAGGCATCCATTCCCGTTTTTAATAGGAAAACGATTAATTAGACCACATTTTTAATAAATTAAGAGTATTTCATATCAGTAAGTTTTCACCGTGAGTAATCAATTAACAGAGGTAGTAAAAATTGTAATGTACCTTGAATTTGTTTCCAGGGTGTTTGTGGATGAGTTGATAGGCTAGGTCTGGACACTCAGTTTGGTCGATGTCTGTTTGATCTATATCAGCATCGCTCTGCCAAGAGGATAGACTC